>CM065594.1:145471211-146067556 GCA_033119425.1 Bufotes viridis | reverse complement strand
ATTACACACAAGAGTGGCAAAATAGCCACAAAAATCCTGTTTCTGGCTTAAAAAGTAACTTTTATTTCAATTTTAATTTAAAAAAGATGGCATACCAACAATGATTGACTATATATTAAAATAAAACCCTGACCCAAAGGTATATATTGCTTCAAATCTTTTTGTATTGCACTTGGCACATACTGAGATCACACCATCATGTGTTTCACTCCACACAACCAGGGGTTATGTTCCCAAACCTGTATCTGGGTGTGTTTTAAACTCCACACACACCCAGCGTGTGGCGCTTGCTTGTAATAGCTGAATGTGTCTACATTTGTATCTGACTATCGCAATCACAGTCACTTTTAGTGCCAATGATACATTTGTTTCAGTTCATGATACTGTTTATCAGCAGGACGTCTGCAGAACGTCCATGCCCTTGAACCCTAGGTCTTGAGTATTATTAAAACCTAACTAACTCCCCAACATGTTTCACCACTATTTTGCTTCTTCAGGGTATGGAGTATATGAGCCGGGCGCCGCAATTTCCGGCTATTTACGCCCACAGGAGACCCTCCTCCTTCAAATGGCTCTTTTCCATAGGATACAAACCTCCGTGTTCCAACCAATATGGTGCTTGTAAATCCTTGCACACCAATCAGCGTTATCTCTGAGCGCATGTCCCGGCACTTAACATATTAAGCCCCACTTGCCCTCAATATGCGCATGTCTCTATACTTATACTCCAGGCGATATTCTCATGGTGTTGATCGCGCATGTCTCCACACTTAGGCTGAGAAGGAACCGAAAGGTGGAGTCTCCTGCGCATGTCACTGTACTTAGATCCCAAAGCCATGTAGAAGAACTCAACACGCATGTCCCCGCACTTAGTCTCTAGAGCGATACAGACTCTGCATTGCGCATGTCTCCACATTTCGGCTATATCAGGATATACAAGGTTCTACGTACATGGCAGTATTGCTTTAATCCTTTATATTTGGACCCTACCTAGGTAGTACAGCTGTATGTATATGTCTCTTAGTCTAATTACGAGTCCGACCGCAGCTTAAAGGAACATCTCCACCATTCAGGAATATCTTTATTTACTCTGCGGGAGAATGCCATTTTAATCTGCGAATATTTTGTCATAAAAAATGGACCTACCCCAAAGTTCTTACTGTCTCATATATTATGGCAACTTCTTGATTATTAGCAATAGTAATTTCAGCATGGAAAAATATATCCATATCTTTCTTTATTTTCTTTAACTCATTACCTTTCATCAAAAGGGCTTCAAGGAATATATATGAGAATATATTTTTGGTATATGCAAAAAATATATATGTATATATATATATATATATATATATATATATAGGGTAGTCAGATTTTATATATTCCAAAATAGAGCTGCAATGTGGGCTACAGTATAGTGGGGCTAGTGTCTAGACCAGTTAATATTAACTGTGTCAGGCAATTCAAAATTGTAGGCGCTACTATTGAATATCATCTATTAATTTCCTAGTGCTAGATGATAAAAATCCATTATGATTATTTTTTCTGGTTGGAAGACGGATTTCACTATTGGTATCTCCAATTTTCAACCTTAATATTTGTCATAACATTATTTCTCCTTTGTTTAGATGAATGCTGAGAAGGAAAAACCTTCATTGAGACCTATTTGTGACATCATATTCAGCCTATGTATCCAGCGAGCCTCCACTTGTAGGAGTTTTTTATCCAAATTTCCACCTCTAGGGCCCAAGGTGATTTTTTCTATGCCCCAGCCTTTGCAACGATCCTGCAGTCTTCCAAGAATTTGTAAATGACATCTTCCGGGACCTGTTATACAAGTGTGTAGTAGTGTATCCCAACGATATTCACATTTATTCAACTGACTTGTCCACTCACCAGAAACAAGTGTGTCTGGTTCTGCAGCGCTTAACCACTACAGGACCGCCGCACGCAGGATTGCGTCCTGGCGGCGGCCCTGTAGCTCTGATCGGACGCATCGGCGCGTCATCTCGCGAGACGCGAGATGACGCGAGGACGCGCCCGCACATGCGCAATGCGCGCCATCGGCGCGCTCGCATGGAGTTATACTACAGCCTGCCAGCGCCGATCGTGCGCTGGCAGGCTGTATATGGCAGAAAAAATCGCAGATCAGACGTTGTTCTGTGAACAGCGTCTGATCTGCTTGCTGCCCGCTTCTCTGGTGGTCCCTTTGCTTGGGACCACCAGAGAAAAATATCAAAGTGCACCAATCACCACACAACCCCCCAACCGCCCCCCACCCACCCACCACCCCCTGTCACTGATTAACCCCTGATCTCCCATGTCACCCCCTGATCACCCCCTGTCACCCCCTGTCACTGATCACCCCCTGTAAGGCTCATTCAGATGTCCGCATGTGTTTTGCGGATCCACGGATCCGCAAATCCGCGGATCCGCAAAACACGGACACCAGCAATGTGCTTTCAGCATTTTGCGGATCCGCACATTGCCAGAACTATATAGAAAATGCCTTTTCTTGTCCGCAATTGCGGACAAGAATAGACATGTTCTATACTTTTGCGGATCTTCAATTACGGATCCGCAATTACGGATCCGAGCGGGACAAAGTCTGTCCCCATAGAATTGAATGTATCCACATTTCTGTTCCGCAAAATTTTGCGGAACAGAATTGCGGACGCTGAATGAGGCCTTAGGGTCCCTTAGCGATCGCAGCTTTATAGCTTTTCCCTCTTTTTTTTTGCACATTTTTAGAGATTTTTTCAATGTGAATGGAAAAATCTGTGACGTTCATTTTTTCTTTCAGCGCAGAGGCTGAACGGAAAAAATTCTCATTACCCGTATGGTCAATATAAGGAGAATAGCAGAAACTCCTAATTCTGGCCATACGTGTAATGATTATGGAGACCCTAAAATGCCAGAGCAGTACACACACCTCACATGTGACCCCATTTTAGAAAGAAGACACCCCAAGGTATTCCGTGAGGGGTATGGTGAGTTCATGTAAAATTTTATTTTTGTCACAAGTTAGTGGAATGTGAGACTGTAAAAAAAAAAAAAAAAAATACCATTTCCGCTAACTTGTGCCAAATTTTTTTTCTGTGAACTCGCCATGCCCCTCACGGAATACCTTGGGGTGTCTTCTTTCCACAATGGGGTCACATGTGGGGTATTTATACTGCCCTGGCATTTTAGGGGTCCTAAAGCGTGAAAATCCAAATGCGTAAAAATGTCCTGTGAAATCCTAAAGGTACTCATTGGTTTTAGGGCCCCTTTGCGCATCTTGGCTGCAAAAAGTGTCACTCATGTGTCACTCAAGTGTCACTCTCCTGAGTACGGCGATACCACATGAGTGACACTTTTTGCAGGCAAGATGCGCAAAGGGCCCTAATTCCAATGAGTACCTTTAGGAGGGCATTTTTACGCATTTTTCTCTCACGCTTTAGGGCCCCTAAATGCCAGGGCAGTATAATACCCACATGTGACCCCATTTGGAAAGAAGACACCTCAAGGTATTCGCTGAGGGGCATAATGAGTCCATGAAAATTAAACTTTTGTCAAAAGTTAGCGGAAAGGGAGACTTTGTGAGAAAAACAATAAAAATCAATTTCCACTAACTTGTGCCAAAAAAATCTTCTATGAACTCGCCATGCCCCTCACGGATTACCTTGGGGTGTCTTCTTTCCAAAATGGGGTCACATGTGGGTATTTATACTGCCCTGGCATTTTAGGGGCCCTAAAGCGTGAGAAGAAAATGCGTAAAAATGCCCTCCTAAAAGGTACTCATTGGAATTAGGGCCCTTTGCGCACCTTGGCTGCAAAAAGTGTCACTCATGTGGTATCGCCGTACTCAGGAGAAGTAGGGCAATGTGTTTGGGGTGTATTTTTACATATACCCATACTGGGTGAGAGAAATATCTCTGTAAACTGACAACTTTGAATAAAAAATTTAAAAAGTTGTCGCTTACAGCGATATTTCTCACACGCAGCATGGGTATATGTAAAAATACACCACAAAACACATTGCCCTACTTCTCCTGAGTTCGGCGATACCACATGTGTGACATTTCTTTGCAGCCAAGATGCGCAAAGGGGCCCTAAAACCAATGAGTACCTTTAGATTTCACAGGCCATTTTTATGCATTTGGATTCTCACACTTTAGGGGCCCCTAAATGCCAGGTGAGTATAAATACCCCACATGTGACCCCATTTTGGAAAGAAGACACCCGTAGGTATTCTGTGAGGGGCATGGTGAGTCCACAGAATTTTTATTTTTGGCACAAGTCAGCGGAAATTGTTTTTTTGTTTTTTTAATTTTGTTTTTTACAAAGTCTCATATTCCACTAACTTGTGACAAAAATAAAATTTTACATGAACTCACCATACCCTCACAGAATACCTTGGGGTGTCTTCTTTCCAAAATGGAGTCACATGTGGGGTATTTATACTGCCCTGGCATTTTAGGGGTCCTAAAGCGTGAGAATCCAAATACGTAAAAATACCCTGTGAAATTCTAAAGGTACTCATTGGTTTTAGGGCCCTTTGCACTAAGCTGCAAAAGTGGCACACATGGGTATCGCTGTACTCAGGAGAAGTAGGCAATGTGTTTTGGGGTGTATTTTTATATATACCCATACTTTGTGTGAAAATATCTCTGTAAACGACAACTTTTAAAAATTTTTATACAAAGTTGACAATTTACAGAGATATTTCTTCACTCCAACATGGGTGTATGTAAAAATACACCCTAAAACACATTGCCCTACTTCTCCTGAGTACGGCGATACCACATGAGTGACACTTTTTGCAGCCTGGGTGCAAAGGGGCCCAAATTCCAACGAGTACCTTTAGGTTTTACATGGCGGCTCACAATTTAGCCTCGCCCAAAATGCCAGAACAGTAAACACACCCCACAAATGACCCCATTTCGGAAAGTAGACACCCCAAGGTATTCACTGAGGGGCATAGTGAGTCCGTCTGAGATTTTTTTTTTTTACCAGAAGTTATCAGAAATTGAAATTTTTTTTTTTTTTTCTCTTCTCAGAAAGTGTCATTTTCCGCTAACTTGTGAAAAAATGAAATGATACATGAACTCACCAAGCCCCTCCGCGAATACTTTGGGGTGTCTTCTTTCTAAAATGGTGTAATTTGGGGGTATTTATACTTTCCTGACATTCTAGCACCTGAAGAAACATGACAGGTGCTCAGAAAGTCAGAGCTGCTTCAAAATGCCGAAATTCACTTTTTTGCACCATAGTTTGTAAACGCTATAACTTTTACCCAAACCAATAAATATACACTTATTGGATTTTTTTATCAAAGACATGTAGAACAATAAATTTAGAGAAAATTTATATAGAAATGTAGTTTTTTTGAAAAAATTTTACAACAGAAAGTGAAAAATGTCATTTTTTTGCAAAAATTTCGGTAATTTTTGATTAATAGCAAAAAAAGTAAAAATGTCAGCAGCAATGAAATACCACCAAATGAAAGCTCTATTAGTGAGAAGAAAAGGAGGTAAAATTCATTTGGGTGGTAAGTTGCATGACGGAGCAATAAACGGTGAAAGTAGTGTAGTGCGGAATTGTAAAAAGTGGCCTGGTCATTAAGGGTGTTTAAGCTAGGGGGGCTGAAGTGGTTAAGGGAGAATGGTCTGTTTGCCCATCTCGAAAAGTGTGTCTTTGAGCAGTCTTCCTTACCCTTTCTGGGGTACATTGTTTCCTGCACTGGTCTGCAAATGGATCCCGACAAGGTCTCTGCCATCCTGAATTGGCCCCGTCCTCAAGGTCTCCATGCCATTCAAAGATTTCTGGGATTTGCCAACTTCTATAGGCATTTTATCCCAAACTTCTCTTCCCTCACAGCCCCTATTTCTGCGCTGACTAATAAAGGGGCGGATGCAAAGAAATGGACCCATGAAGCTGAGTCTGCTTTCTGACAACTCAAGGATTGCTTTGCTGCTTCTCCTGCTTCTCCTGTCCTCCATCATCCTGTCCTCCAGAAAGAACGCCAGGTGGACACAGACAGCGCAGGTAAGTATAACGCTGCTAAGTGATCATGGCAGCCAGGACTTCAGTAGCGTCCTAGCTACCATGATAACCGATCGGAGCCCCAGCGATTACACTGGGACTCCGATCAGAACTGCCGCTCCGCTGCCACCAATGATGGGGGGGGGCGGGTGTTAACCTGTGGCCACTTTTAATTAGGGAGGGGGAGGGGAGGCCGCACACTGGCCCATAGTGATGGGGACACTTTAAGTTAGAATATACTGAGAAGTCTGTATATACTGGCCCCCTGCTGCCTGGCAGCATCTGAACAGTGTCCGTTGAGTGTGTGGCGAATCCTCTGTGCGCCAGCGCATGCGCACTTTAGAATTCAGCACACATGCATAAATGTCAGGGACACAGGGATTTTATTAGTATAGATTACTTTTCTGTATTTTTTTGTATTATGAACTTCTCTGTCTAATCATGTGGGATGTGATCTTGTATTGTAATTCTATCTATGTTATTTATGGATGTTATGTATTTATTATGAATTCATGTGCAATATATGTATTATATGTTCGACTTTTAAATTATATATTTATGTAATTTCAACATGATGTGTATTAATAGACCATACTTATATACGTGTGATAGATGTCCATTATAATAGATCGTCAGAAAGATGAAATATAATTCTTATTGGACAGAGAACAACAATGCGCTCGTTCGTTTTACATATATATTTGGCGTCTTGACGGCGACTGGTCACATGACGTGAGACGTCACGTGTCATGGGCAGTACGAGGTGACGCCGGCTGGGGGGAGGGCCGCGCGCTGAGCTGTGTCCATCGTGTTGCCGCCATTATGTACTCAGGTGAACAAAATAAATAAGTAATTGAAGTGGGTGGGAATGCAACCTTATTGGAGGATAGATCCTTTATAATCACATGATCCACGGTGATGGCTCCACCCCCAGACGAAGGCACGCCGAAACGCGCGTTGGGGTAACGCCATCCCGGTTTGGATACACTACCCTTGGGTGAGTCCCTTCTGCATATGGTGATCATTACTATTATATTTTTTTCATGGCCAGCGGTTTATTAAAGGTTATATTCTGTTGTTGGGCTTTACTTTGGTGACTCGGCCTTATTTACACCCATAGTTATAGGTGTTGACCCTTATACTACTATTATTGTGTAGTGTACCACTGGGATGGTGGTTTTTCTTGCTGCTACTGTACCTTTTAAACACAACTGTTTTTTATGTATGGATTTATTTGATTCAATAAAATATATATGTTGTTATTGTACCTTTGCGCTTCAGTTTTTGTAGGTCTTTGTTCAGCAGCAAGCGATAGTAGAGTTTCAGCTGCAGCACTCACGGGTGAGTCGCTCTTCAGAACAGTGCCAACTTCACAACAAGTGGGCCTCCATGCAGTATGTGTGTGCCTGCCGTGTGGTGCTGTTTCGAGTACTCCACCATAGCAAGCGCTGATGACTCCTTGAAAAAATGCTTTTGGCGATGATGGATGAGGATGTGGCACAGAAGGAAGGAGGAGGAGGTACAGGGATCATTTTCACGGTTATCTGGCCAGTCGTCCACACGTGGCTCAGAGGGTGGGTTCCTGTCCAGCCAGGGCACAGTTTGGAGGATGAGTAGGATGATGATGATGAGGAGGAGAAACCATGTTCTGAGCAGGGTGGCAGCCAAATCAACTCACCGGCATCAATGGAGCATGGCTGGGGGGATTCAGAGGACACAGACAATACACCTCCCACCGAGGACAGCTTGTCGTTACCTCTTGGCAGTCTGGCACACATGAGCGAGCACATGCTGCAGTGCCTGCTCAAAGACCGCCGAGTTGCCCTCATTGTTACCAGTGCTGATTACGAGGTGGCCAACATGTTGGATCCCCGGTACAAGGACAACATGCCGTCCTTACTTCTGTCACCGGAATGGACACATGGCCTGACCTCGCCCTTTACGTCTTGGATGTGTGTTCAGGATGTGTGAACTGTCTACAGTTAACGTGGATAAGCATGGATAAGCTCACGATCATTAAAATGAACCAAGCAGGGATCCCAGAGGACTTGTGCAGAGTACCGAAGTATACTGGCCGCACCCATCCATTATTATACTCCAGCGCAGCTTGTGCATTCTGTTTGCCATTTTCCAATGTTCTGGGGCCACCCCAAACAAAAATAAACTAAAGAGAAAAAAAAACGAGTTGGCCACGTCCACTTCCTCCTCCACCTCCTGGCTCAAGATTATTATTTTTTATATTGGGAGAGTAGAAAGTATACCAGTGGCACCCAGCCATTCTTATACTCTAGTGCAGTTTGTGCATTCTGTTTGCCATTTCCCAATGTTTTGGGGCCTCCCAAAACAAAGCAAAAAAAAAAAAGAGAGAAAAAATGTATTAATAAGAAACAAAATACGCACCCCAAAACATGGTTAAAGGTCACACACAGAATTAAGGGTGCTTTCACACTTGCGTTTTTAGGATCCGGCAGGCACTTCCGTCCCTCCGGATCCGTCAGAACGCAAGTCGTCTGAAAGCATTTGAAGACTGATCAGGATCCTGATCAGTCTTCAAAATGCTTTCAGGTTATCATGGCAGCCAGGACGCAACTGAAGTCCTGGCTACCATGGTACTCCGCAGCAGTGTACTTACCTAGATCAATGCGCCGCCCGGACCTGTGACGTCATGAAAGAGCGCCCAGAGGCCGCAGCACAGATAAGTACACTGCTGCGGAGTACTTACCATGGCAGCCAGAACTTTAGTAGCATCTTGGCTGCCATATTAACCGATCAGAGCTGCTGCTTCGCATGCGCAGAGCTAAACGTCGGATCCGGCGATGCACCGAAACGATGTTTAGCATAATTCAGGATCCGGATTAATGCACTTCAATGGGCATTAATTCCGGATCCGGCGTTACGACAAGTCTTCCGGATTTTTGGACGGAGACAAATCCGCAGCATGCTGCGGTTTTGTCAACGTTCAAAAAACGTTCACATACTGAACGGAAGACATCCTGATGCATCCTGAATGTAATCCATTCAGAATGCATTAGGATAATCCTGATCAGTTTCTTTCCGGCGTAGAGACCCGACGACGGATCTCTACGCCGGAAAGTAAAAATACAAGTGTGAAAGCACCCTAAAAGACAAATAAAAATTAAGGGGAAAAAAAGACAGTGTTGGCTTCCTCCTCCGCCTGTTCCACCTACACCATCACGTCCACAGTCTCCTCAATTTTTTACTCCACTTGGAACTCTGCCTCTGGGTTACAGAATATTATTTTTTATTTTTATGTATTCTATGTTATTTTAAGTAATTTCCCTATCCATATTTGTTTGCAGGGCAATTGTCCTGCTCTTACCCCCATTTGCTTCTTTTTCCAGCCCTCTAGCTGTCAGGACTCGAACCCGTGGCCAGTCATGTCCCAGACGGTAGCTCTACCCACTAGGCTACCGTCTCTCCTTGGACTATTCTCTAGCTAACTTCTACTACCTCTCTTGTCCTTGCCTTGTCCTGCTGATTATCCCAATCTCTTGCACCTGCTACTTCCCTATAAAACCCAGCCCTTGAACCCAGTCATTTGCTGGTTATTGTGCCTCCAAGCCTGTAGCAAGCTTCCTCTCTGCTCCTCCACGACTACTGCTGTTTACCGTTGTTGCCGACCCGGACCGTTTGACCTCGCCGAACTGCCGCCTGCATTGACCCTTTGCCTTCCACCGACCACGCCTCTGTCTACTCCTGCTGTTACCTCGCTGCCATCTCTACTGCCGACCCGGACTGATCGACCACGCTACCTGCTTCCTGCTTCTGTGGGTCTTTGCCACTGGACTCCAACCACCAGCCGGCTGTCCTCTGACTCAGGTGAGCCAAGGACCGTTACAGAATAACCAGCCCTACCATGGAGTCCGCAATGGCCACTCTGCGCAAGCAGGTCTCCGAACTTCAGGAGTTTGGCACCACTGCCCAAGAGGAAATTACTCAACTTAAAGGTGCAATCCAGAGCCAACAGAGGGAAATTATCGACTTGCAGCGTCAACTACTGGACGTACGCGGCGCGGTCACCGACACCCGTATGCCTCTCCCGTCAAAGTTTAACGGCGATCGGAACCACTTTCGGGGTTCCTCAACCAGTGCCGTATTTACTTTCAGATGCAGCCGGGCTCTTTTACCTCAGACAGAAAGAAGATCCTGTTCATCATCAACCTTCTAACTGATGAGGCCCTGGCATGGGCATCCCCATATGTGGAATCCCACAGTCTCGTATTGAATAACTTAGACAACTTCACCACAGCCATGAGCCAAGTGTTCGACGACCCTAACCGCTGCGCGACGGCCGAGGCTAGGCTGCACAGTCTACGGCAGGGAAGACGCTCTGTAGCCGAGTATTCCTCAGAGTTCCGCCGCTGGGTCACGGACACCACCTGGAACCCAGCTGCCCAGAAGAGTCAATTTCGCCGTGGACTCTCCGAACCTATAAAGGATGAGCTCGCCAGGGTAGACGCCCCAGACGATCTGGATGATTTCGTCCAACTATGCATCCGGATTGACCGGAGACTGGCAGAAAGAAGGAGAGAAAGACTCTGGTCCCTAGATAACAGGCCCGTGTACCCTTTCACTCCAACGACTCAGCCGGCTCACCAATCCTCCACTGAGCCCATGCAGGTCGACGCACTGCG
Organism: Bufotes viridis; assembly: GCA_033119425.1. NCBI lineage: Eukaryota > Metazoa > Chordata > Amphibia > Anura > Bufonidae > Bufotes > Bufotes viridis. Next base: position 146,056,877 of record CM065594.1, on the reverse strand, counting down.
CAAGACTCTATCGGCTGCTGAAAAGGAGAGACGACTATCCGCAGGCCTTTGTCTTTACTGTGGCGAGCCAGGGCACTTCGCCATTAGGTGCCCCAATAAGACTCGCCGAACCATCGCTGTAACAGAATTACGGGAGTTACAAAAGGCCACAACCTCACCCTTGGCCTCTGAAACCATAGACACTACAGGTACCGGGTCCCACTTCATTGTATCCATCCTTATCACCATTGGGGAACGACAGCTTCCCTGCTCTGCAATGCTTGACTCGGGGCCGGCGGAAATTTCATGGACTTGACCTTCGCCCATGAGAACAACATACCACTGGTAACCAGGGCAGCCCCTTCGATCTGGAAACCGTCGATGGGACCCCGCTCTCTTCTGGGCCGGTTACGCACCAGACCGCTGACCTTCAACTCTTCATCAAACCCGATCATCAGGAGACCATTCACTTCTCCCTGATCGCCTCCCCAAAGTTCCCGGTGATCCTGGGCATTCCATGGTTGGCCACCCACAACCCTCGGTGGATTGGGAAACCCGCTGCTTACGGTTTCCGTCTGAGTTTTGTTCGCTCAATTGCTCCCACAAACCTGTCCTTCCATCCGAAGACACGACTATCTCTGAAGTATCCGTCAGGAATCTACTACCCCTCAATACCGTGAGTTCCAAGATGTCTGCGACAAGAAAACGCAGACAAGCTGCCGCCACACCGACCCTACGACTGCCCAATAGAACTGTTGCCCGGGCCGAAATACCCTTTGGCAGTATCTATTCCCTCTCAGAGCCTGGAACTCAAGGCTCTGAAAGAATACCTGGACGAGGACCTAAAGAAAGGGTTCATCCGGCCCTCTACCTCCCCAGCAGGAGCCCCCTTTTTCTTTGTGGAGAAAAAGACTCATCCTTGCGTCCCTGCATTGACTACAGGAAGCTAAACGACATAACCGTTAAGAACCGGTACCCGCTCCCGCTGATTTCTGAACTCCTCGAGAGACTCCGGGTAGCGAAAATCTTCACCAAACTTGACCTTCGAGGGGCCTACAACCTTGTCCGAATCCGCCCTGGGGACGAATGGAAGACCGCCTTCCGGACACGTTATGGTCACTTCGAGTACCTGGTCATGCCTTCGGACTTTGTAATGCTCCCGCCACCTTCCAGCACTTCATTAATGATGTCCTCAGGGACATGCTGGATCTGTTTGTAGTCGCTTACCTGGACGACATCTTGATCTTCTCAGAAGACCTCGAACAGCACCGCGAACATGTCCGCAGGGTATTGCAGAGACTCCGCCAGAACTCTCTTTATATCAAACTCGAGAAATGTGAGTTTGAGCGAACCACCACTCAGTTCCTCGGGTACATCATCTCCCCAGAGGGCCTAAGTATGGACCCAGGGAAGGTCCAAGCCGTGTTGGACTGGCCCATTCCAAGAAACGTGAAGGAGGTACAAAGATTTATTGGCTTCGCCAACTTCTATCGGAAGTTTATCCGGGACTTCTCCAAGGTCATCGCACCGATCACCCAACTCACCAAAAAGGCAGTCCCCTTCTCCTGGACACCCGAGGCCCAGGAGGCCTTCACGAGTTGAAACTCCTCTTCACTTCTGCTCCAATCCTAGTCCACCCGAACCCCGAGTTGCCTTTTACTATCGAAGTGGATGCATCTGACTCCGCGGTAGGGGCAGTTCTGTCACAACGGACAGGGGAGAAGATGCTACTACACCCGTGCGCATATTTCTCTCGCCAAATGTCCCCCTCCGAGAAGAACTACGACATCGGGAACAAAGAACTACTGGCGATCAAGGAAGCCTTCTCCGAGTGGAGACACCTGCTGGAGGGAGCTGCCAACCCTATAATCGTACTCAACCGACCACAAAAACCTCGAGTTCATCCGCAGCGCTAAGAGACTCACAGCCAGACAGGCCAGATGGAGCCTATTCTTTTCCCGCTTCAACTTTCTCATCACATATCGCCCGGATCAAAAACGGCAAGGCTGACGCCCTCTCCAGAATGTTTTCGGAGCCCTCACAGAGTAATAAGGGCCAAGACAACATCCTATCCGAGAAAAGTGTTGTGGGGGCCACCTACTCTAAAGAACTCCTGGTCACAATCAAAGAAGGATACGAAAATGACCCCTTCCTCACCCACCCCACAAGGAATGTCAGCCTCACGTTTAAAAATGGTCATTGGTTTCATCAGGACCTACAACTTTATGTACCAGAAATCGCACGAGTCGAAGTACTCAAACTTAACCATGACTCCAAGCTGGCCGGCCATCTGGGCACAAGAAAGACCCAGGAGCTTCTCTCACGCTCCTTCTGGTGGCCAACATACAAGGAGGACACCAAGAAGTACATCTCCTCGTGCACGGTCTGTGCCCGCAATAAGACTCCTCGTTCCTCTCCCGTGGGTCTGTTACAACCCCTCCCAATTCCCTCCCGCCCCTGGGGCTCGATCTCCATGGACTTTGTGGTAGACCTTCCTCCTTCAAAAGGGATGAACACCATCCTGGTCGTGGTCGACCGCTTCACCAAAATGGCCCATTTCATCCCCTACAAGGGCCTACCCACGGCCAAACAGACGGCTGATCTTGTCCTCAAAGAGGTCTTCAGGCTGCATGGGATTCCGGACGACGTGGTCTCAGACCGAGGTGTACAATTTACCTCAAAGTTCTGGAAGGACATCTGCCTGGCGCTCGGGGTTAAAGTGAACCTTTCCTCCGCTTTCCACCCTCAGTCAAACGGGCAGACGGAGAGAACTAACCAGACCTTAGAGCAGTACCTACGCTGTTTCAGCTCCCACCTGCAGGATGACTGGCTTGACCATCTCCCCACAGCCGAGTTCGCCTACAACAATGCTGAGCACAGCTCAACCAAGCACAGCCCTTTTTTGCTAACACAGGCTCGCACTCCGTGTTCATTCCCCACCTGCCCGTTGCCTCCACCCTCCCAGCAGTGGCCGAGCGCCTAACAACCCTACAGGAGGCACAAAAGGACATAATAGACAACCTCCAGCTCGCCCAGAGGCGCTTTAAACAGGGAGCAGACAGACGCCGCAAACCCACCCCGGGCTTCCATGTAGGAGACAAGGTATGGCTGTCCACCAGGAACCTCAGACTGAAGGTCCCCTCCAAAAGTTAGCCCCAAAATACATGGGTCCGTTCCAGGTCACCGCACAAATCAATGAGGTCACGTTCGGCTTGACCTTCCGGATTCCATTAGGGTGCACCCTGTCTTCCATTGCTCCCTCCTCAAGCCATACGTGGAGAATACCTTCACTGGCCGCCACTCGCCCCCTCCACCACCCGTGAGGGTACAAGGTGAGGAAGAGTTCATTGTCGAGAAGATCCTCGACTCCAGGATCCACCGAGGAAAATTGCAATATCTAATTGGGTGGGAGGGCTACCCTCCCGAGGATAACTCCTGGGAGCCTGAAGAAAATGTTCATGCCCCCAGACTTGTCAGGGACTTCCACCTGAGTCACCCAGATAAGCCTTCCCCTGCGGTGCCCCGAGGTCACCTTGGAAGGGGGGGAGTACTGTCAGGACTCGAACCCGTGGCCAGTCATGTCCCAGACGGTAGCTCTACCCACTAGGCTACCGTCTCTCCTTGGACTATTCTCTAGCTAACTTCTACTACCTCTCTTGTCCTTGCCTTGTCCTGCTGATTATCCCAATCTCTTGCACCTGCTACTTCCCTATAAAACCCAGCCCTTGAACCCAGTCATTTGCTGGTTATTGTGCCTCCAAGCCTGTAGCAAGCTTCCTCTCTGCTCCTCCACGACTACTGCTGTTTACCGTTGTTGCCGACCCGGACCGTTTGACCTCGCCGAACTGCCGCCTGCATTGACCCTTTGCCTTCCACCGACCACGCCTCTGTCTACTCCTGCTGTTACCTCGCTGCCATCTCTACTGCCGACCCGGACTGATCGACCACGCTACCTGCTTCCTGCTTCTGTGGGTCTTTGCCACTGGACTCCAACCACCAGCCGGCTGTCCTCTGACTCAGGTGAGCCAAGGACCGTTACACTAGCCCTTTCTATGACTATTTTACAGCCCTAAAGTTCAGGTCCCCATTGACTTCAATGGGGTTCAGGGTCAACTTTGGGTACCCAAACCAAACTTTGAAACAAGGATCGTCGAACCCAAACATCCACGGGTTCGCTCATCCCTAATTCTGAGATAGTTTTCTCGTGACATATTGTGTAGTACCCCAGAGCGGGCACTACCATTCCTATACTCTTCTACTGTCTCTACTAGGCTAAGTGTATGTAAGGCAGTGTATCTGGCAGAGACAGATCTTTAGATAGAATGGAACTTGCCATTCCATTCTCCCCCTTTTGAGCAGAAGTGGGCTAGTATTGATTCCTACCAAGGGAGGAGTTGTAGGAAGCTATAGTCAGTTTGAGTCTAGTCAAGTCTACTGTTGGAAGCAGACAAGTCAAGATGGCTCAGTGAGGGTAATGCCCCCTTCCCCTCCTGCAGCAGGAGTCTCCAAAGGGAAGCAGCTGATAGAGCACCATGTCTCCTTGCAGTTTACAGAGTATTATGAGGGGTCAACAGCCAAAGGGACCCCGCTCATACAGTCCAGCTACCAGACAGTAGCCAGACATTAGTACAGCAGAGAGATAAATCCAAGCATTTAAGTTAGCCTTTCAGTTTACCCCAAAACCTACTGGAGCCAGAAAAGACCAAATACTGTCTGGATGCAAGTTTATTAAACTTTATAGTCTGGGCTCAGATTATTCTCCACCAACTATCACTCTCCCATTTATTGCTGCGGAGCCTAACCCTGGAAAGCAATGGTATCCAGGTAGGAGCGCACAAACTAATAAGGCTGCATCAACCACCACTCGGCATTCCTAAAAACCTGGGACACAATCAGGCCGGGGGTGGTGGGTGGGTGGTGGCATGTTGCAATTGTACTTTATGTTAGCGGTAAATTTGAGTCAACATGTTTGTTTAAAGAAAATTTGAAAAAATTCACTATTTTCTAAATTTTAATTTCTCTGCTTAAAATAAAATAGTTATTATTTAACTATTTCTACTTTATGTATGTCATTTTATTTTTAGGATGTTAGAAGGCTTTGAATTTTAGAAGCAATTTTGAAATTGCCCCCTTTTTATGGACCAGTTCAGTCACTCTGTGGGGCTTATATAGTGGAAATGACCCATAAATGAGTCTATTTTAGAACCTACTCCCCTCAATTTATAAAAATGATTTTACAAACTTTGTTAACCCTTTAGTGTTCCATGTGAATTAAAGGAAAATGCAGGTAAAATTTAAAAATGTCACTTTTTTTTGCAGATTTTCCATTTTTATCCACTTTTCCTGTAACACATCAAGGGTTAACAGACAAACAAAACTCAATATGTATTACCCTGATTCTCCAGTTCACATAAACATGTGGTTTAACACTGGTGTATGGGCATGCGGCAAGGCGCAGAAGGAAAGGAGCGCCATATGGATTTTGTACAGCAGATTTCACTGGGATAATTTTATGTTGCCATGTCACATTTGAAGACCCCCTGATATAACCCTACAGTAGAAACTCCCAAAAAGTGACCCCCACTTTGGAAACTAAAGGATAAGGTGAAATTTTTGTTGGTACTATTTTGGGGTACATATGATTTTTCCTCTTAAGGATACAGGACGTACCCGTACGTCCTGTGTAGTTTCCCTAAAGATGGCGCCCGCTCCTGCTTCATGCGGGCGCCTTAGACGCGGGTGTCTGCATGGTTCTTGTAGCAGACACCCGCGACTAATGTCCGCGACCGGCAGCAATGCCAATCGCAGACTTTTAACCCCTCAGATGTCATGGTCAATCCTGACCACGGCATCTGAGTGCGCACAAACCGAAATTTTTACTTTCTGCTTGCGCTCCGGAGGAGCTGGAGCGTGCCTGTAGTAGCCTGTAATAGGCTCTATAGGAAATATGTGATTTTTTTCAAACATTCCAATGCTATTGCATTGGAATGTATGATAATAGCAATCAGATGATTGTATGTTATAGTTCCCTATGGGAACTATATAAAAGTGTAAAAAAATAAATAAAAGTTTAGAAAAAATAAATAAAAAAAAACTAAAGTTCAAATCACCCCCCTTTTGCCAAAATAAAAAAAAATAAAAGAATAAAAATACACATCATAGGTGTTGCAATGTGCGAAAATGCCCATACTATAAAAATATAAAAAGAATATTCCCCATACGTCAAATAGCAAAACGGAGAAAAGCGTCCAAATGAAGGCTTCATTTCCCACAAAAAATTAAATAAAAGGTGATCAAAAAGTCATACACACCCCAAAATGGTATCAATAAAAAGATAAGATTATGACACAAAAATGAGCCCCCATAAAGCTCCGTACATATAATTACAAAAGAGGTTATAGGTAGAGATGAGCGAACTTTAAAAAAAAGTTCGGCGTTCTACGTTCGGGTTGTGGTAATCGCCGCATCCCGTTATGGATTCCACTACCGCGGCATATGGAATCCATAAGGGGCGGCTTCCACCAACCTGAACTGTTGAACAGCCGAAGGACCTGGGGTGACGTCACCATCATGTGATCAGTGCAGGGGGCGTGACTCAGCACTGGATTTGATCCCGTGCTGAGCCACGCCCCTGCACTGATCACATGACGGTGACGTCACCCCAGGTCCTCGGCTGTTCAACAGTTCGGGTTCGTGGAAGCCGCCCCTTATGGATTCCATATGCCGCGATAGTCCGTGGTAGTGAAATCCATAACGGGATGCGGTGATTACGACAACCCGAACGCCGAACTTTTTAAAGTTCACTCATCTCTAGTTATAGGGGTTAAAACATGGCGACAAAAAAGTAAAACTGATTTTTTCGAACTTTTGAATTTTTTTCACCATCAAAATGCAAGAAAATCTATACATATAGGGTATCGCCGTATTTATACTGACCTGTAGAATAAAATTAACTGGCCAGTTTTATCGCACATCGAACGTCGGAATTTTCAAAACCCGCAAAACTGTGGTGGAATTGCTTTTTAAAATTTTTTACCCCATTTGGAATTTTTTTCTCGCTTCCCACTACATCATATGCAATATTAAATGGAAAGTATAACTTTTCCCGCAAAAACAAGCCCTCATATGGCTATGTGAACCGAGAGATAAAGTTATGGCTCTGGAAAGGCAGGGAGTGCAAAAAACCCGCAAAAAGTAAAAACCTCTGGTCCTTAAGGGGTTAAGGAGTTCTCATGACAGGATATCATGTGTTGTCTTTATAGAGCAGGGTAATACAGACGCAACAATAGCAAATATGTATATTTTTATTATTTTTTTGTTTTAGTTTTACATAATAATTAGAGTTGAGCAAACACCTGGAAGTTCGCCTGCTGCCGGGTTCGGCCGAACTTTGCAAAAAGCTTGTGTTTGGGACCCGAACTTGACCCAAGCTTGACCCCGAACCCCATTGAAGTCAATAGGGACCCGAACTTTTGGGCACTAAAATGGCTCTAAAAATGTCATGGAAATGGCTATAGGGCTGCAAAAGGCAGCAAAATGTGCTGAAGAGCATGGCAAGTGATCTGCAAACAAATGTGGATAGTGAAATAACTTAAAATAAAATAAATAAAAATAAAAAATAACTATCTTGAACTAGGAGAAGGAGGTGAATGTGGAGTAGGAGGTTAAAAAGGGTGATAGGTGGAAGCGAGGGTGGAGGAGGTAGCCACACAGTTTTTTTTTTTTTTTTGTTTTTTTATTGGGGTAGTCTCCAAACTATTGGGACATACAAAAAATAAAACAAAGAATAAGTGCACTTGAGTACAAGAATGGATGGTTGAGGTCGGTATAAATGTCTATTCTGAACAAGGTACAGACAAGTCCTGTGGGATCCATGCCTGGTTGATTTTAAAGTGAGCTTGTCCACATTAGCATTGAATAGGCGGCTGCGCTTGTCTGTGATAACGACCCCTGCCGTGCTAAATGCACTTTCAGACAATATACTGGCTGCAGGGCAGGCCAGCACCTCCAAGGCGTAAAGGGCAAGCTCAGGCCATGTGCCCAATTTGGAGACCCAGAAGTTGAATGAGGCAGACCCATCAGTCAGTACATGTAGGCGTGTGCACACATACTTCTCCACCATGCTGCTGAAATGCTGCTTCCTGCTAAGGCGTTGCATATCAGCTGGTGTTACTGGTTGTTGTGGCGTGGTGACAAAGCTTTTTCACATTTCAGCCATGCTAACCTTGCCTTCTGAGGTGCTGGCGGTGCCCCGGCTGTGTTGGAGACCTCTTTCTCCTCCTCTGCCTTCACCTTGTGCTTCCACTGAGGCCCTGGTGTCAGGTGGAAATGCCATCAGCAGCGCATCTACCAGCATGCGCTTGTACTCGCGCATCTTCCAATCATGCTCCAGTGAGGGAATTAAGGATGGCATGTTGTCCTTGTAATGGGGATCCAGCAGGGTGGCCCCCCAGTAATCATGTTCACCAGGTGACCCAGTATAGCCCAGGATTAACTCTAAATTATTACACACAAGAGTGGCAAAATAGCCACAAAAATCCTGTTTCTGGCTTAAAAAGTAACTTTTATTTCAATTTTAATTTAAAAAAGATGGCATACCAACAATGATTGACTATATATTAAAATAAAACCCTGACCCAAAGGTATATATTGCTTCAAATCTTTTGTATTGCACTTGGCACATACTGAGATCACACCATCATGTGTTTCACTCCACACAACCAGGGGTTATGTTCCCAAACCTGTATCTGGGTGTGTTTTAAACTCCACACACACCCAGCGTGTGGCGCTTGCTTGTAATAGCTGAATGTGTCTACATTTGTATCTGACTATCGCAATCACAGTCACTTTTAGTGCCAATGATACATTTGTTTCAGTTCACGATACTGTTTATCAGCAGGACGTCTGCAGAACGTCCATGCCCTTGAACCCTAGGTCTTGAGTATTATTAAAACCTAACTAACTCCCCAACATGTTTCACCACTATTTGGCTTCTTCAGGGTATGGAGTATATGAGCCGGGCGCCGCAATTTCCGGCTATTTACGCCCACAGGAGACCCTCCTCCTTCAAATGGCTCTATTCCATAGGATACAAACCTCCGTGTTCCAACCAATATGCCCCTTATGGATTCCATATGCCGCGATAGTCCGCGGTAGTGAAATCCATAACGGGATGCGGTGATTACCACAACCCGAACGCCGAACTTTTTTTTAAAGTTCACTCATCTCTAGTTATAGGGGTTAAAACATGGCGACAAAAAAGTAAAACTGATTTTTTTCCTACTTTTGAATTTTTTTTCACCATCGAAACGCAAGAAAAGCTATACATATAGGGTATCGCCGTATTTATACTGACCTGTAGAATAAAATTAACTGGCCAGTTTTATCGCACATCGAACGTCGGAATTTAAAAACCCGCAAAACTGTGGTGGAATTGCTTTTTTAAAATTTTTTACCCCATGCAATATTAAATGGAAAGTATAACTTTTCCCGCAAAAAACAAGCCCTCATATGGCTATGTGAACCGAGAGATAAAGTTATGGCTCTGGAAAGGCAGGGAGTGCAAAAAAACGCAAAAAGTAAAAACCTCTGGTCCTTAAGGGGTTAAGGAGTTCTCATGACAGGATATCATGTGTTGTCTTTATAGAGCAGGGTAATACAGACGCAACAATAGCAAATATGTATATTTTTATTATTTTTTTGTTTTAGTTTTACATAATAATTAGATTTGAGCAAACACCTGGAAGTTCGCCTGCTGCCGGGTTCGGCCGAACTTTGCAAAAAGCTTGTGTTTGGGACCCGAACTTGACCCAAACTTGACCCCGAACCCCATTGAAGTCAATAGGGACCCGAACTTTGGGCACTAAAATGGCTCTAAAAATGTCATGGAAATGGCTATAGGGCTGCAAAAGGCAGCAAAATGTGCTTAAGAGCATGGCAAGTGATCTGCAAGCAAATGTGGATAGTGAAATAACTTAAAATAAAATAAATAAAAATAAAAATAACTATCTTGAACTAGGAGAAGGAGGTGAATGTGGAGTAGGAGGTTAAAAAGGGTGATAGGTGGAAGCGAGGGTGGAGGAGGTAGCCAACACAGTTTTTTTTTTGTTTTTGTTTTTTTATTGGGGTAGTCTCCAAACTATTGGGACATACAAAAAAATAAAACAAAGAATAAGTGCACTTGAGTACAAGAATGGATGGTTGAGGCCGGTATAAATGTCTATTCTGCACAAGGTACAGACAAGTCCTGTGGGATCCATGCCTGGTTGATTTTAAAGTGAGCTTGTCCACATTAGCATTGAATAGGCGGCTGCGCTTGTCTGTGATAACGACCCCTGCCGTGCTAAATGCACTTTCAGACAATATACTGGCTGCAGGGCAGGCCAGCACCTCCAAGGCGTAAAGGGCAAGCTCAGGCCATGTGCCCAATTTGGAGACCCAGAAGTTGAATGAGGCAGACCCATCAGTCAGTACATGTAGGCGTGTGCACACATACTTCTCCACCATGCTGCTGAAATGCTGCTTCCTGCTAAGACATTGCATATCAGCTGGTGTTACTGGTTGTTGTGGCGTCGTGACAAAGCTTTTTCACATTTCAGCCATGCTAACCTTGCCTTCTGAGGTGCTGGCGGTGCCCGGCTGTGTTGGAGACCTCTTTCTCCTCCTCTGCCTTCACCTTGTACTTCCACTGAGGCCCTGGTGTCAGGTGGAAATGCCATCAGCAGCGCATCTACCAGCATGCGCTTGTACTCGCGCATCTTCCAATCATGCTCCAGTGAGGGAATTAAGGATGGCATGTTGTCCTTGTAATGGGGATCCAGCAGGGTGGCCCCCAGTAATCAGCACAAGTTAGAATGTGGGCAAATCGGTGGTCGTTGTGCAGGCACTGCAGCATGTAGTCACTCATGTGTGCCAGGATGCCCAGAGGCAACGACAAGCTGTCCTTTATGGGAGGTGTATCGTCTGTGTCCACTGTATCCTCCTAGCCATGCTGCAGTGATGGCCCTGAGCTGCTTTGGGTGCCACCCTGCTGTGAACACAGTTCCTCCTCATCCTCCCCTTCCTCCTCATCCTCCAGAACTGTGCCCTGGTTGGAAAATTGTGTACCTGGCCTATGTTGGTGCAGGAACCCACCCTCTGAGCCACTTGTGAATAACTGGCCTGATAACCGTGGAAATGATCCCTCTTCCTCCTCCTCTTCCTCCTGTGCCACATCCTTTCCAATTATCGCCCAAACGTTTTTTCAAGGAGACATAGAAGTGGGATAGTAACGCTGAGAATGACATCATCGGCACTGGCCATGTTGGTGTAGTAGTCGAAACAGCGCAACAAGGCACACAGGTCTCGCATGGAGGCCCACTTAGTGGCGGTGAAGTGGGGCTGTTCCACAGAGCAACTCACCCGTGCGTGCTGCAGCTGAAACTCCACTATCACCTGCTGCTGCTCGCACAGTCTCTCCAGCAAGTGCAAGGTGGAGTTCCACCTTGTGGGCACGTTGCATATGAGGCGGTGAGCAGGAATGCCAAAGTTAATCTGCAGCACAGACAGGCGAGCAGCAGCAGGATGAGAACGCTCAAAGCACACACACAGACAGCCGGTGCTTTCTGCAGCAGCTCAGACATATCGGGCAGTTTTTCAGGAATTTCTGCACCACCAAATTCAGCACATGCACCAGGCAAGGGATGTGCGTCAAACCGGCTAGGCCTAGAGCTGCTACGAGATTTCGCCCATTATCGCACACCACCAGGCCGGGCTTGAGACTCAGTGGCACCAACCACTCATCGGTCTGTTGTTCCATGCCCGTCCACAGCTCCTGCACAGTGTGCGGTTTGTCTACCAAACAGATGAGTTTCAAAACTTCCTGCTGTCATTTTCCCTGGTTGTGCTGAAGTTGGTGGTGAACGTGTTATGCTGATCAGATGAGGAGGTGTTAGAGGAGGAAGAGGAGGAGAAGGCAAAGAGAAATGCCCTGCAATCTTTGGTGGCGGAAGGATATATGCCAAACAGCTATCCGCCTCAGGCCCAGCCGCTACTGCATTTAGCCAGTGTGCTGTTAGGGAGATATAACCCTGCCCGTGCTTAGTGGTCCACGTATCGGTAGTTATGTGGACCTTGCCACAGATGGCATTGCACAGTGCACACCTGATTTTGACCCCCACTCGTTTGTGCAGGTAAGGGATGGCCAGCCTGAAAAATAGTGGTGGCTGGGAACGACGTACTGAGGGACAGCCATAAGGTTTTAAAACTCTCCGCTGAACGCTGCCATGGGACATTGTGGTTCTGCTTGTTGAAGGTGACAGACGTGATGGCGTTGCTGACACATCCTCTGTTTGTGGGGTGGCTGGTGCCACTGTCACTCCAGAGGTGGAGGAAGAGGCCGATACTGCAGCAGAAGAGGGAGGAGGAGGAGCCTGAGACCTTTCTTGGTTTTGGAGGCGTTTACTCCAACACAGCTCGTGCTTTGCACTTAGATGCCTGGTCATGCAGGTTGTGCTCAGGTTTAGAACATTTATGCATTGCTTGAGGCTCTGATTGCACAGCATGCAAACCACTCGTGTCTTGTCGTATGCACAAAACTGCAATGCCAGGGAACACCTTGGAGCTGGCTTTGTTGTGCTCGGTCCCTGGGTGCGGTGGGCAGTAGCAGGCGTACTGTCTAGGAACGGCCGCTCTGCTTTTGCACCCTGCTCCCTCTTTTGCTGTGCTGGTGGCTCTGTGCAACTACCGCCTCTCCTCCGAACTGCACAGGTCACTCGCATGACCTTGATTCCATGTGGGGTCTAGGACCTCATTGTCCTTCACATCATCTTCCACCCAGTCTTCACCCCTGCCCTCCTTGTCGGCTTGCACAGATCGCAGAAAGCCGCAGCAGTTGGCACCTGTGTTTCGTCATCATCAGAGACGTGCTGCGGTGGTATTCCCATGTCCTCATCCTTAAACATAAGGCTCCTTTCACACGGGCGTGATTTCTGCGCGGGTGCAATGCATGAGGTGAACGCATTGCACCCGCACTGAATCCGGACTTATTCATTTCTATGGGGCTCTGCACATGAGCGGTGATTTTCACGCATCACTTCTGCGTTGCGTGAAAATCGCAGCATGCTCTCTATTGTGCGTTTTCACGCAACCCAGACCCCATAGAAGTGAATGGGACTGCAGGAAAATCGCAGGCATCCGCAAGCAAGTACAGATGCAGTGCGATTTTCCCACAAGGTTGCTAAGAGACGGGACCCGATCTTTATTATTTTCCCTTATAACATGGAGACTGCTGCATGACTTGGGGCTCAGACTGCTTGGCTGATTTGCAAGGGAGTAAGGTGCTAGATAGATTCCCATGGCCTGCAGGTGCCAACTCTGAGCTTTCAGCAGTGGACCGGGTAGGAGACAATGTGAAGATACTTGAGGCATTGTCAGCTACCCAATCTACTAGCGATTGGACTTGTTCTGGCCTCACTATTCGGGCCTACTAAATAACGCTGAAGGCTCTGTCGTCTACGCGCACCTGAGGAAGGTGTTTCATTTGGGCGTGTAGCTGGCACAGATCGACTATGTCCTCTCCCTGCAACAGGAGCTCCACCAACACCAGCAGCACCACTACCAGGGCCATGTCCCTTATTTGATGCTCTTCTCATTTGTTGCGGTCACCCACCGAAATAACAGACGTTTTTACTAAATTTAGTTCCCTGCCAGCAATGCAGAGCAGGGGTTTTTCACCGGCAAAACTGGGTTAATGTCATCCACCAATGGAACAGGCGATTTTCAGAAATTTACCTCCCGGTCACCTATGCAGAGCAGGGGTTTGTGTATGGCAAAACTGGGTTAACGTCACCCAAAAATGTAACAGACGATTTTTTGAAATTTACCTTCCTGTCACCTATGCAGAGCAGGGGTTTGTATACGGCAAAACTGGGTTAATGTCACCCACCAATGTAACAGATGATTTATACAAATTTACGTCCCTGTCACCTATGTAGAGCAGGGGTTTGTATACGGCAAAACTGGCAAACTGTCACCCACCAATGTAACAGATGATTTTTAGAAATTTTCCTCCCTATCACCTATGGAGGGCAGGGGTTTGTACACTGAAAAACTGGAAAACGTCACCCACCAATGAAACAGACTATTTTTACAAATTTACGTCCCTGTCACCTATCTAGCACAAAAAGTGTTTTTGTTTTTATAGCACCAATGTAAGTGCAGTATGTTACGGTTGTATTAGACTGTCAGAAATGCAGAGTAGCACTCAAATTTGCTATCTAGCACAAAAAAATGGGATTAGCCTTACCAGTAATACGTTTTCCATGAGATCATCACGATGGCATACAAGGAGATTGACTCCTGACCTCTTTAGGGGCAGGAACAGAGAAAGGTTAAATACCCCCTCCCACCACTAACACCAGTGCTCCCAAAATCACACAGAGTAACCCGGTGGTGAACAATTGAAAATATAATAATCATAAATTGAAGGTATTAGCTTCATACCTCCTAAAGACCCTCCATTAAAACCTATTCTCTCTTTCATATCTTTCTTTTGGGAGGGAATAACGTACCGTCGTGATGATCTCATGGAAAGCGTATTACCGGTAAGACTAATCCCGGTTTTTCCATAGCATCATCACGACGACATACAAGGAGATGTACAAAATAGATACTTAGGGGACTACCGCCTGGAGAACTCTCCGACCAAACGATAAATCAGAGGATCTGGAAAGGTCCAGGCGGTAATGTTTAATAAAAGTATAAATGCTAGACCATGTCACAGCACGACAAATTTCTTCCAGGGAGGCACCGGCTCGTTCAGCCAGGGAAGAAGACATAGCCCTGGTGGAATGCGCCTAATATTTACAGGACTATTGAGATTCTGGGACTGGTAGCTGAGGAGAATAGACTCCTAATTCACCTAGCTATGGAGGACCGAAAAGCCTTCTGGCCCTTAGACTTCCCTGCAAAGAATACAAATAAATTGTCAGACTTTCTGAAGGATTTTGTAGCAGCGATATGACCCAGGACCGCCCTTCTGACATCCAAGGTATAGAAGGAGCTCTCTTTCTCATTGGACGGGAATTGACAAAAGGAAGGTAGAGTGATTTCCTGACTACGATGGAAGTTGGAAACTACCTTGGGTAGGAAACCTGGGTCGAGACGAAGGATGACTCGATCATCAAGAATTTGAAGGTAAGGCTCCTAATGGATAGGGCCTGTAGTTCCCCTAATCTGCGGGCTGAAGTAATTGCTATTAAGAAAGCTGTTTTAAGTGATAGCAACTTTATTAGGCAGTCTTCCATTGGCTCGAAGGGAGGTAGAGTAAGACCTCTGAGTACTATATTTAAGTCCCAAGAGGGGATCCAGGATGTAATGGTCGCTGCTTTAATGAATCTTCTGATCCAACGGTAATTAGCTATGTCTTGATCAAAGAAACAGCTTAATGCAGAAATCTGGACCTTTAGAGTGGAAGGTCTGAGGACCAGGTCTAGACCCCGTTGTAGAAAGTCCAGAATATTCTGGATATTCAGTCTCTGAAGGTGTGGAGAATCCTCACCACACCAATAACCAAAGCGCTTCCAGAACGTGAGGTAAATAGCAGAGGTTACCTGCTTCCTGGAAGATTTCAAAGTGGAGATTACTCTTTCCGATAGTCCCTGTTGTTTTAATCTTTGGGCCTCAGGATCCAAGCTGCCAACTTCAAGATTTGAGGGTTTGAGTGCATAATCTGGCCCTGAAGAAGTAGGTCCCTCCGTGCTGGAAGTGGCCAAGGCTCCTGAGAGGAGCTTCGTTGAAGAGCGGAAAACCAGCTTCTCTTCGGCCAAAGGGCGCGATCAATATCACCGTGGCCCTGTCCTGGCGCGTCTTCTGAATTACTCTTGGAATTAGGGGAAGAAGCGGGGGAAGAAGCGGGAAGGCATAACCTAGGTCCCAGTGCCATTGAGCTGCAAAGGAGTCTAGTGTGTGGGGTCTGTACCTGGGATTTAGGGAACAGAATGTTCCCACCTTTGAGTTTGCCTTGGTGGCAAAAGATCTACGTCTGGCACACCCCATCTGTCACTCACTAGTCTGAAGACTTCTGGATTTAAGGACCACTCCGTCTGGTTGATTTTGTGACGGCTCAAGAAATCCGCTTCTTGATTTAGTACTCCCTTTAGGTGAATGGCTACTAATCGCGTCCCTCCATGATGAGAGAGGTAGGCGATAGCCGTGGTGTTGTCGGATAGAACCTTCACATGATGATGGTGGAGGAAAACCTGAGCTGTTTTTTAACGCTTCTCAGACTGCCCTCAGTTCTCTGAAGTTTGATGAATGGGCTCTGATAGTTGGAGGCCAGCTGCCCTGAAAGAAACTGTCCCCCACCTTTGCACCCCAGCCGACCAAACTTGCATCGGTCACTATTTGAACCTGGGGGATTTTTGCCGGGAACTTCCCTGGACAGGTTCTCCTGGTTTCTCCACCAATTCAAAGAATGAGACACTCGAGTTGGAAGAATTACCTGTCAGTCTAGGGAGGACTGCTTCCGATTCCAGACTTTCAGGATCCAAGCCTGAAGAAGTCTGAAGTGTGTTTGACACCAAGGGACCGCCGGAATACAAGATGTCAGTAGGCCCAGCAAGCTCATTGCATCTCTGATTGAGCAGATTTGTTCCTGTTTATAATCCAGCCCAGATCGCAAAGAATGGACGTGAACTGTTCGACATCCCTGTTGCATTGATGATAGTTCTCGCTGATCAGAAGGAAGTCGTCTAGATATGGGACTACCATGAGACCCTGTGTTCTGGCAAATGCTACCATTTCCACCACCAGCTTTGTAAAGACCCTTGGCGCTGATGAAATCCCAAAGGGCAGGGCCTGAAATTGAAAATGATGAATCTTTCCTGATGCATCCTGTATTGCAAACCTGAGAAAACTCTGGGAGTCGACATGTATGGGGACATGATAATACGTGTCCTTTAGGTCTATTGTGCTCATAAAGACATCTTTGCACAGGAGCGGAATAGTTGAGGATAGAGTCTCCAACCTGAACTTCTGATATTGAATAAACCGATTCAATCGTTTCAAATTTATGATCGTCCGAAATGATCCTTCTTTTTTCCTGACGAGGAATAGAATAGAATAGTATCCCTGACCTTTTTCTGACGGTGGTACTGGAATGACTACGTTCATTGAACAGAGATCCTGAACTACTTGCCAAATGTTGGGTTGGTGGCGAGTTATAGCAAATCTGTTTGGGGGTATAGAAGACAACTCTATTCGGTAGCCATCTCCGACTACTCTGGAAACCCAAGGATTTGGAGAAATTAGTTTCCATTCGTTCAGAAAATAAGAGAGTCTTCCCCCACTCCGGCATCATTGCTTGTCCGAGGATCTTGGGTGGGAAGAGGATTGTCCTCTACCCTTTCCTCCTTTAGAGTAGGTACAGCGCCCTGACTTCCCTTTCTCCTATAGCTTTTCTCTTGGCCTTTCTTTTTATCGACAAACTTTTTAAGTCTTTTGTCTAAAACCGGACCAAACACATATTCCCCGAGAATGGGATTGAGCATAACTTTAATTTTGATGTTTTATCTCCGGACCAGCACTTCATCCCGTCTGGCAGAATTAGTGAGGGCCGCATCTCTGGACGAAAAACTTACAGTTTTTGCCGAGACATCTGCCAGAAAGGCCGTAGCCGATCTTAAGAGAGGGAGGAGTTAAGTAGTTCCTCTCTGGGCATCTTGTTTTTAATGTGTTCCTCTAATTCTCCTAGCCAAAGGAACATGGATCTCACCACCGAAGTGGCCACGATGTTGGACTTTATATTAAACATAGAGGCCTCCCAGGATTTCCGCACCAGGCTGTCGGCTTTACGATCCATGGGATACTTAAGCTGGGAGGTGTCTTCAAAGGGAGAGAGGTTTTCTTGTTAACCTTGGCCACCTGGACGTCTATTTTGGGCGTTTCATTAAATAATTTAGACTCCTACGGGTTAAAGAGCAATCTGCTCTTAAAGACATAGATACCCCCAAATGTTTTTCGGGGTCTGCCCATTCGTCTAGAATCATATCCTTTACATTCTCATTTATAGGAAAACACGGGACTTTTTAACTCTCAAACTCCCGAACATTTCCTCCTGGATAGTATGGGGCCGTTAAACCTCCTCTACACCCATTGTGGCTCTAACCGCCCTGAGTAAATCAGGCATATTTTCCATGGAAAAATAAAATCTACGTCCACTGTCTTCAGAGTTCAAATCGGGCATTCTCTCTCCTTCTAATGATCTAGCAGAATTTACACTCTCATCCGCCAGGGTCTCAGAGCCGGAAGATGAGGGGCATCCAGTACGCCTTTTCTTAGGCTGGGGAGCATCAGAAGGGTTGGACAGATGGGCCGGGCAGGATTTAATTTCTTCCTGAATCATAGACTTAAGCTCCTGTTTAAGAGAAGTTGATTCTTCACGAACAATGTTAGATATACAAAGTCTCTTTGAATAGTTGTCCGGTAGTTTGTTATTACAAGAGATACATCAAGGTGTTTTCTTGACTCTTTTAAGCAACTCCTCAGCCACCTAGAAGGAGAATTGTACCAAAGCATGAGGATGGACACCCTATATATGTCCCCATACTCAAAAAGATTCCTTGGGGGGGAAAAGGAGAGGGGGAAAAGACCATATAAATATGTTGTAGGCACTGAGAAACTAAAAATTTGGGGCAAGGAGGTAATAGAACCACTATTCCTCTCCCCCCACCCCCCCACCCCCGGGAGGGGAGAAGTACTCCCATAGAAACAATACCCCACCAGGGGGAACTCACAGCAGGCGGCAAAGGTGGCTCCGGCTCCTTACAAGGAGAACGGGCGTCTGCTGACATCCCGGCTACTCTGTCTTCCTGGTTCGAGCAGGTAGGAGGCGAGGGGCTCCCAGACTATCTCCGTCGAGAGCGGTCCCCGAATGCCGGTGCCTCGGCTTTGAGCCGGGCCCGGAGCCGCACGCTGCCTATGTCACTTCCTGAGCAGGAAGTGACGCGAATACTGTGCGCCTCGGCACTTTAGCGCACCGCCCAGCTGCAGCCTACACCGAGGCCAGGAGGGGGTGAAGTGCCGTGGAGACAGGTCCCCAGATAATACCGGGGACGGGTCAGCTGTATGACCCCCGGCCCAGCCTAAGTACAAGGACCGTGGGAGGGCAGGGGACTGTCCAGAGACATATCCAAGTTGCAGAGGTAATATACTGGTTAGATTTCCATAGTTAATCTCCCTGCATACAGGGAGACCTTTCTCTGCCCTGTCCTCTGTAGGGACAGGAAACACTGGTGTTGGTGGTGGGAGGGGGGTATTTAACCTTTCTCTCTTCCTGCCCCTTCAGAGGTTAGGGGTCAATCTCCTTGTATGCCGTCGTGATGATGCTATGGAAAATTAGCTTTTTTATATCAGCAAGGTAACTGCAGTATTTAGCAGTTTTATTGGACTGTCAGATATGCAGTGCCTGTTGCAGACAGATAAAAAAATTGCTTTAGGTCACAAAAAATGTGACAGACTAATGTATTTGAATAGTTTTCACTGCCAGGTATGCACTGCAGGCCGCAGGGGTACTTGAACAGCCAAAAATGGGAATTTGTCCTCCACTGTGCTACCAGAACAGAATTAAAGTAATGTCCCTTGCCAAGGACACAAGGACACTGCATTTTCAAAATGGCCGCCGACGCCCACCAAACTAGCAGATGGATTAAAATTGTCAATGGGCTCATGGCTGGGTACAAAAATGTAGCATAGCATCCTCAATAATCTCTGTAGTTTGAAGATTGAACACACCACGAAGTTCAACATAATTCTTCCCTAATCTCCCCTCACAGCAGCAGCAGCTACCTATCCCTACACTGAGAAGAGCAGAGTGACGTGCAGCGCTACATGACTCCAGCCTATAAAGAGGCTGGGTCACATGCTGCTCTTGGCCAATCACAGCCATGTAATTAGTAGGCATGGCTGTGATGGCTTATAAGGGCAACGTGAAACGCTTGTTGATTGGCTGCCCTGCAGCCTTTCAAAAGCGCCAAGAAATCGCTGAACTCAAACCCAAACTTTTACAGAAATGTCCGGGTACCAAAAACCCTAAAGTTCGGTACGAACCTGAACTTTACAGTTTGGGTTCGCTCAACCCTAATAATAAACCATTAAACCAATAGATCATGTGATTTTTATAGAGCAGGAAGTTACTGAACGTGGTCATACCCAATGTTTCTACTTTTTTTAATTTCCATTTTACACGATAAAAGCATTTTTGAAAAAAATCATGTTTTATGCCTCATTCACACGTCAGTGTTTCCGGACCTGTGCTGTACGTGTTCTCCACGGAAAGCACACGTCCACATTCAATCACACGTCCCCAATCATTTGAATGTGTGTATTCACACATCAGTGTTTTAGCATGGTCCGTGTTTTCTGCACGGATGTATGTCCTATCTTGTCCGTGTTCCCGGATTCCTCACGCTCATTATAGTCAATGAGTCCGTGAAAAACACGGATGCAACACGGATGCCATCTGTGTTGCATACGTGTTTCAAGGACCATTAAAAAGAGATTGTTTGAAAATTATTTTCCAGCTGTTCAGTGTCAGTGAAAAACGGATGGCTCATAGTCAGCAAAAAACAGACCCACAGACCCAACACGTATCTCTCACGGGAGGAAACACGGATTGAACACTATCCGTGTTACCACTGATCCAAAACTGACACTGACATGTGCATGAGGCATTAGTGTCTCTATTTTCTGAAAGCCATATTTTTTTATTTGTTGGGCAAGTGTCTTATGTAGAGGCTCATTTTTTGCGGGATGAGGTGACGGTTTGTGGTACTATTTTGGGTTACAAATGTCATTGATTGCTTGGTATTACACTTTTTGTGATGTAAGGTGACAAAAAAAATGGAGGAGGGAGGGAGGAGCGATGACGATGGAGTCAGAGGGAGCCTCCTCCCTCTGTAAACTCCACACGTCCCGCATTCAGCACTGACGGTGGAATGTGAAGGGTTAATCTGCCGGTATCGGTGAATACAGCAGGGGCCTGGCTGTTAGTAACAGCCGGGCCCGTGTTTCTGATCGGTCGGGTGCAGCTCCTGACCGCATTCCCTCACGTATATGTATGTGAAAATGCGGGAAGAGGTTAAAGTTAGAGGACTAAAGCCTAAAGCACACGTCCGTGGAACCGTGGTATCCCGCCTGGAATCCAGCTGAAAGCGGCATTGGTTGCTATAACGCCGTGCGCTTCATGCCGCCACTGGACTACAGTAATACACCCGTAATACTGTAGTCCAGCGGCAGCATGTAGTGCATGGTGTCATAGCAACCAATGACGCCGTGCGCTCCTACTGTCAGCTGGATTCCAGGCCGAGATACCACGGTCCACGCACAGCCGTATTCCACGGCCGTGTGCATGAGGCATAAAATTCTGGTTCTGATAAACTGCGAGAGGTCCAGGTGTTGCTTCTATGAGCACAAAAAGTCCCCGTATTACACCCACCTGAAAAATGGTTGTCAGAAATATATTTGGTTCCTCTCTAGTTCTCATTGTTATTCACTATAAGGGGCCGTTCACAAAATCCGCAGCATATATCAGAGCAGAAAACACTGCAGTTTCTGCTGTGGTTGTTCACTTTGTAATGACATTTAACTAGGGTTGAGCGAACCCGAACTGTATAGTTCGGGTTTGTACAAAATTTTGCGGTGTTCGTGACACGGACCTGAACCCAAACATTTACGTAAAAGTTCGGGTTCTGTGTTCAGAGATTTCTATGGCACATTTTGAAAGCCTGTAAAGCAGCCAATCAAAAAGTGTCATACTATTTGCCCCAAGAGGCCATCACAGCCATGCCTACTATTGGGCAAGTGCAGCATGTGATCCAGCCTCTATTTAAGCTGGAATCACGTAGCGCCGCAAGTCACTCTGCTCTGATTAGTGTAGGGACAGGATGCAGCTGCTGTGAGGGCGAGATTAGGCAGAGAAAACTCAACAAAAACACTTAATGAAGTGATCAATCTACAGCTGTGAATCATTCAATTTCTGCTAGTTACTTGTTCACTGGTTTTTAGGCTGCCCAGAGCGTTTTTCTGTCACTTTTTTCTGGGGTGATCGGCGGCCATTATGTGTTTTGTGGTGCACCAGCACAAGCTACCACCAAGTCCATCAATCCATCAATAGTAGTTTTTTGCTACATCCTACATCAGAGGCTTGGCTGTGCTTATTGTCACACCTAGAAACTCAGGATAGAAATTTCTATATTTTATTAAGGGGTGAAATTCAATTGCCAAAATAAAAATCCCCTAAGTCTGGTGATCCAGCTGTGGCTAGGCAAGTGTAACACTGTCTGCTGCCTGGCAAAGGATAGTTTTTTTTCTGGAGTGAACTTCAATTGCCAAAATAGCAATGACTTAAATCTGGTGTTCCAGCTGTGGCTGGCCAAGTTTAATAGTGTCCGGCAAAGGATAAATTTTGTTCTGGGGTGAAATTCATTTGCAAAAATACCAATCCCTAAATCTGGTGTCCCAGCAGTGGCTGGCCAAGTTTACTAGTGTCCGGGAAAGGATAGATTTTTTTCTGGGGTGAAAGTTAATTGCCAAAATGGCAATACCGTAAATCTGGCGTTCCAGATGTGGCTGGCCAAGTTTACTAGTGTCCGGCAAAGGATATAATTTGTTCTGGGGTGAAATTAAATTGCCAAAGTAGCAATCCCCTAAATCTGGTGTTCCAGCTCAGCTGTGGCTGGCCAAGTTTAATAGTAACCGGCAAAGGATAGATTTTGTTCTGGGGTGAAATTCAATTGCCAAAATAGCAATCCCCTAAATCTGGTGTTCCAGCTGTGGCAGGCCAAGTTTACTAGTGTCCGGCAAAGGATATATTTTGTTCTGGGGTGAAATTCAATTGCCAAAATAGCAATCCCCTAAATCTGGTGTTCCAGATGTGGCTGGCTAAGTTTAATACTGTCTGGCAAAGGATATTTTTTTTTCTGGGGTGAAATTCAATTGCCAAAATAGCAATGACTTAAATCTGGTGTTCCAGCTGTGGCTGGCCATCCTTTGTCCGGCAAAGGATAGATTTTGCTCTGGGGTGAAATTCATTTGCAAAAATACCAATCCCTAAATCTGTTGTCCCAGCAGTGGCTGGCCAAGTTTACTAGTGTCTGGGAAAGGATAGATTTTTTTCTGGGGTGAAATTCAATTGCCAAAATAGCAATCCCCTAAATCTAGTGTTCCAGCTGTGGCAGGCCAAGCTTACAAGCGTCCGGCAAAGGATATATTTTGTTATGGGGTGAAATTCAATTGCCAAAATAGCAATCCCCTAAATCTGGTGTTCCAGCTGGGGCTTGTCAAGTTTAACCTCTTGCCGACCGCCGAATGCAGGATTGCGTCCTGGCGGCGGTCGGTTTGTTCCTCCTTGACGCGCGGGTGGCTCATCTTGCGAGACTCGAGATTTCCTGTGAACGCGCGCACGTGCACGTGCGCGCGTTCACAGGATCGCGTCGGGGAGAACTTTAACTACAGCCTGTCAGCGCTGATCATGCACTGGAAGGCTGTAGAAGTTAAAAAAAATGGCATATCAGACGCTGTTTTGTTAACAGCGTCGGATATGCTTGCTGTTCGTTCCTTTGGTGGTCCCTTTTGCTTGGGACCACCAAAGGAAACTTTTGTAAGTGCACCAATCACCACACAGACACACCTTATCCATACCCCCCGTCACTGATTAACCCCCGATTAACCCCTGATCACCCCATGTCACCCCCCTGATCACCCCCTGTCACTAATCACCCCCCTGTAAGGCTCATTCAGACGTTCGTATGTGTTTTACGGATCCATGGATCCGCGGATCCGCAAAATACGGACACCGGCAATGTGCTTTCCGCATTTTGCGGATCCGCACATTGTCAGAACTATATAGAAAATGCCTTTTCTTGTCCGCAGTGCGGACAAGAATAGGACGTGCTTTATCTTTTGCGGAGCTGCGGCCGGATGTTTGGGGGCCGAAACCCGGAAGTTTGTGGCCGCAGCTCCGCAAATGCTGATGCAGCGAGCACATAGTGCTGCTCTCGCATCACCGCCGGCCCCATTCACACTGAATGGGTCCACATCTATTTCCACATTTTTGCGGACATGTGAATGGGGCCTTACTACTTTTTTTTTTTGCACATTTTTGGAAGACATTTTTTCATCCACATTGATCGATGCAAATGAAGAAATCTCTTACCCGTATGCTCAATATAAGAAGAATCGCAGAAACTCCTAATGCTGGCCAGATGTGTAATGATTGAGGAGACCCTCAAATGCCAGGGCAGTACAAACACCCACATGTGACCCCAGTTTAAAGAAGACACCCCAAGGTATTCTGTGAGGGCTATGGTGAGTTCATGTAAAATTTTATTTTTTGTCACTAGTTACTGGAAATTTGAGACTTTGTAAAAAAAAAAAAATATATATATATATATATATATCAATTTCCGCTAAGTTGTGCCAAAAAAAAAAAAATTCTGTGAACTTGCCATGCCCCTCACGGAATACCTTGGGGTGTCTTCTTTCCAAAATAGGGTCACATGTGGGGTATTTATACTGCCCTGGCATTTTAGGGGCCCTAAAGCGCGAGAATCCATATGCGTAAAAATGTCCTGTGAAATCCTAAAGGTACTCATTGGAATTTGGGCCCCTTTGTGCATTTTGGCTGCAAAAAAGTGGCACACATGTGGTATCGCCGTACTCAGGAGAAGTAGGGCAATGAGTTTTGGGGTGTATTTTTATATATACCCATACTTTGTGTGAGAAATATCGCTGTAAACGACAACTTTTTATTTTTTTTTATACAAAGTTGTCAGTTTACAGAGATATTTCTCTCACCCAACATGGGTATATGTAAAAATACACCCCACAACACATTGCCCTACTTCTACTGAGTACGGCGATACCACATGTGTGACACTTTTTTGCATCCTAGGTGCGCAAAGGGGCCCAAATTACAACGAGTACCTTTAGGTTTTACAGGGTTGCTCACAATTTAGACCCGCCCAAAATGCTAGAACAGTACAAACACCCCACAAATGACCCCATTTTGGAAAGAAGACACCCCAAGGTATTCGCTGAGGGGCATAGTGAGTCCATGAAAAATTGAACTTTTTGTCAAAAGTTAGCAGAAAGGGAGACTTTGTGATAAAAAACAATAAAAAATCAATTTCTGCTAACTTGTGCCAAAAAAACAACCTTCTATGAACTCGCCATGCCCCTCATGGAATACCTTGGGGTGTCTTCTTTCCAAAATGGGGTCACTTGTGGGGTATTTATACTGCCCTGGCATTTTAGGGGCCCCTAAAGCGTGAGAAGAAAAATGCGTAAAAATGCCCTCCTAAAAGGTACTCATTGGTTTTAGGGCCCCTTTGCACATCTTGGCTGCAAAAAAGTGTCACTCATGTGGTATCGCCGTACTCAGGAGAAGTAGGGCAATGTGTTTTGGGGTGTATTTTTACATATACCCATGCTGGGTGAGAGAAATATCTCTGTAAATTGACAACTTTGTATACATTTTTTTTAAAGTTGTCATTTACAGAGATATTTCTCTCACCCAACATGGGTATATGTAAAAATACACCCCAAAACATATTGCCCTACTTCTCCTGAGTACGGCGATACCACATGAGTGACACTTTTTTGCAGCCTGGGTGCGCAAAGGGGCCCAAATTCCAACGAGTACCTTTAGCTTTTACATGGCTGCTCACAATTTAGCCCCGCCCAAAATGCTAGAACAGTAAACACACCCCACAAATGACCCCATTTCGGAAAGTAGACACCCCAAGGTATTCACTGAGGGGCATAGTGAGTCCGTGGGAGATATTTATTTATTTTTTGCCAGAAGTTAGCAGAAATGGAAACTTTATTATTTTTATTTTTTTCCTCAGAATGTGTCATTTTCCGCTAACTTGTGAAAAAAAATGAAATGATACATGAACTCACCATGCCCCTCCGCGAATACTTTGGGGTGTCTTCTTTCTAAAATGGTGTCATTTTGGGGGTATTTATACTATCCTGACATTCTAGCACCTGAAGAAACATGACAGGTGCTCAGAAAGTCAGAGCTGCTTCAAAATGCGGAAATTCACTTTTTTGCACCATAGTTTGTAAACACTATAACTTTTACCCACACCAATAAATATACACTTATTGCTGTTTTTTTTTTTATCAAAGACATGTAGAACAATACATTTATAGAAAAATTTATATAGAAATGTAGTTTTTTTGAACAATTTTACAACAGAAAGCGAAAAATGAAATTTTTTTGCAAAAATGTCGTTAAATTATTATTAATAGCAAAAAAAGTAAAAATGTCAGCAACAATGAAATACCACCAAATGAAAGCTCTAGTAGTGAGAAGAAAAAGTTAAAATTCATTTGGGTGGTAAGTTGTATGACGGAGCAATAAACGGTGAAAGTAGGGTAGTGCAGAATTGTAAAAAGTGGTCTGGTCATTAAGGGTGTTTAAGCTAGGGAGGCTAGGCGGTTAATAGTGTCCGGCAAAGGATATTTTTTTTTTCTGGGGTGAAATTCAATTGCCAAAATAGCAATACCGTAAATCTGGTGTTTACAGCTGTGGCTGGCTAAGTGTAATACTGTCCGGTAAAAGGATAGATATTTTTCTTGGATGAAATTCAATTGCCAAAATAGCAATACCTTAAATCACTGGTTTCAGCTGTGGCTGGCCAAGTTTAATAGTGTCCGGCAAAGGATAGTTTTTTTTTCTGGGGTGAAATTCAATTGCCAAAATAGCAATATCGTAAATCAGTGGTTTCCGCTGTGGCTGGCCAAGTTTAATAGTGTCCGGCAGAGGATAGTTTTTTTTCTTGGGTGAAATTCAATTACTAAAATAGCAATGATGTAAATCTGGTGTTCCAGCTGTGGCTGGCCAAGTTTAATAAGGTCCGGCAAAGGATAGATTTTGCTCTGGGGTGAAATTAATTTGCAAAAATACCAATCCCTAAATCTGGGGTCCCAGCAGCGTGCCCTTACCAGCGACAACCTGTTGCTGGTCAGATATAAGGACAAGAGGGATGTCCTTATGCTGACCACAATCCATGGTAATGGCATCACCCCAGTCTCTGTGCGAGGAACTGCGGCAACGGTCCTCAAACCCGATTGTATCGTCGACTACAATCGGTATATGGGAGGAGTTGATCTATCTGATCAAGTCCTCACACCATATAATGTCATGCGCAAAACCCGGGCATGGTACAAAAAAGTTGCGGTCTACTTGGTACAGGTTGCCTTGTACAACCCTTTTGTACTATGCCGATGCGCTGGCAGCACAGAGACTTTCCTCCAGTTCTATGAGGCAGTCCTCAAGGACCTGATCTTTTCAGACCGGGAAAGAGCAGGTCGGAGTACCTCGGGAATTGGAGGCGCCCGGGTCGTCCCTGGCCAACATTTTTCAGGTGTGGTCCCTCATACTGGAAAGAGGGGACGAACCCAAAAAAAGTGCAGAGTGTGTCGCAAGAGGGGGATACGGAAGGACACCACTACTCAATGTGACACTTGCCCCGATCATCCGGGCCTCTGCATTGACGGTTGCTTCAGGAGTATCACACTTCCATGGAGTACTAAATTATTATAATTCCCTACAGTCCCCTAGAAAAACATAACATTATGGCTCTCAGACTTTGGAAACACGGAAACAACTTTTTTTTTCCATAAATTATTTTATTGTATATAAGTTTTTAAAAAATGTTGTTTTAGTGTATCCAAAGTCTGGGAGCCATACATATTGGGCATCGTCGCGTCCGTAACAATCTTATGTATAATAATAAAATATTACCTAACCCCTCAGATAAACACCCTTTTAAAAATAAATTAAAAACCATGTTAAAAAAAAAAAAAATTATCACCTTAGATCCCAGAAATTATAATAGCACGTCATAAAAAATCAAATGCCCCCAAATAGAGCCAATCAAACCGCCATCTCATCCCGCAAAAAATGAGCCCCTAGATAAGACAGTCGCCCAAAAAAAAAAAATTTAATTATGGCTTCCAGTATGTGGAGGTACAATTTTTTTTTTTTTCCAAAGTTGGTTAAAGATGTCATGCTGAAGCCAACTTTTATAAAAGTAGTCATATTAGGTATTGCCACGTCCGTAATAATGTGCTCTATAAAAATAACATTTGACCTAACCCCTCAAATAAACGCTGTCAAAAAAAAAAAAAAAGTAAAAAAAAGCCATTTTTTTTGTTACCTTACATCATAAAAAGTGTAATAGTGTGCGATCAAAAAGTCATATGCCCCCCCAAAATAGTGCCAATAAAACCGCCATCTCATCACGCAAAAAATGAGCCCCTACATTAGATAGTTACCCCAACAACAAGAAAAAATTAGATCCCAAGCTATGGAGATAGTAAAATTATTTATTTTTTCTTCCTAAAATGATATATTAGGTATCGACGCGTCTGTAATACTCTGCCCTACAAAAATAACATTAGACCCAGCCTCTCGGATGAACGGCGTTAAAAAAATAAAATAAAAACGGTGCAAAAACAACCATGTTTTGGAAAATTTCCGTTTTAATCCATATTTTCCGGTAATAAAGCAAGGGTTAACAGTCAAACAAAACTAAATAGTTATTGCCCTGATTCTGTAGTTTTCAGAAACACCCCTTATGTGGTCGTAAACTGCTGTATAGCCACAAGGCAGGGCATAGAACGAAGGGAACGCCACATGGTTTCTGGAAGGCAGATTTTTATTTTTATACCATGTCCCATTAGAAGCCCCCCCCCCTGATGTAGCCTAGACTAGAAACTCCAAAAAAGTGACCCCATCTAAAAAACTACACCCCTCAAGGTATTCAAAAATTACTTTACCAACTTTGTTAACCCTTTAGATGTTCCACAAAACTTAATGGCGAATTTAGAAATAATTTTAGAATTTCCATTTTTGTTATCTTGTCTCAAAAAGTGTAATATAGAGCAACCAAAAATCATATTTACCCTAAAATAGTCCCAAAACAACAACCACCATATCCTGTAGTTTCCTATATGGGGTCATTTTTATGGAGTTTCTACTCAAGGGT
Organism: Bufotes viridis; assembly: GCA_033119425.1. Taxonomy (NCBI): domain Eukaryota; kingdom Metazoa; phylum Chordata; class Amphibia; order Anura; family Bufonidae; genus Bufotes; species Bufotes viridis. Next base: position 146,027,862 of record CM065594.1, on the reverse strand, counting down.
GCAGCAGGGGCTTGAAATGGGACATGGTGTAAATAAACCAGTCCAGCAAAATCTGCCTTCCAAAAACCATATGGCGTTCCCCTTCTTCAATGTCCTTCCGTTTAGCCAAATAGTAGTTTAGGACCACATATGGGGTGTTTCTGCAAACTACAGAATCAGGGCAACCCATATTGAGTCTTGTTTGACTGTTAACCCTTTATTTCCAGTAATAAAGTAAGGGTTAAAATGGAAAATTTTCCAAAAATTCTAAATTCCAGAATTGTTTCTCCATCTTCCATGAACTGTTGTGGAACACCTAAAGGGTTAACAGAGTTTGTAAACCCAGCTTTGAATACCTTGAGGGGTGTACTTTCTTAGATGGAGTCACTTTTTTGTAATTTCTATGCTAGGGTGCATCAGGGGGGCTTGCAATAGGACATGGTGTTAAAAAAACCAGTCCCGCAAAATCTGCCATTCAAAACCCATATGGCGTTCCCCTCCTTCAGGCTGGGGACACACCTAGGCGTTTCTGAATCGTGCGTATGATGCTCGTTTTACGCGCGTTTTTGGATGCACATTTTTTTTAACTAAGAAACGCGCATCATACGCGCGATTCAGTGATTCTCCCCTATGGCAACATTGTCCATAGGCGCGTTAAAACGCCCAAAAGAAGCTCATGTACTTGTTTGGGCGTTGGGCGTTTTACAGCGCGTTCAAACACGCTGTAAAACGCCCAAATGTGAACCATGCCCATAGGGATGCATGGCTTTTCACATGTTGAGCGTTTTTCAGCGCGTTTGAACGCGCTGAAAAAGCTCAGGTGTGTTCCCAGGGTCAATGTCCTCCCGTTTGGCCAAACAGTAGTTTAGGACCACATATGGGGTGTTTTTGCAAACTAGAGAAACAGGGCAACCCACATTGAGTTTTGTTTGGCAGGTAACCCTTACTTTATTACTGGAAAAATGGATTATAATGGAAAATTTTCCAAAAAATCTAAATTCAGAAATGTTATCTCCATTTTCCATGAACTGTTGTGAAACACCTAAAGGGTTAACAAAGTTTGTACAATCAGTTTTGAATACCTTGAGAGGTGTAGTTTCTAAAATGGCGTCATTTTTGGGTGGTTTCTATTATGTAAGCCTCACAAAGTGACCTCAAACCTGGACTGGTCCATAAAAAGTGGGATTTGGAAAATTTCTGAAAAATTTCTAAATTTGCTTCCAAACTTCTAAGGTATGTAACATCCCCAAAAAATAAAATAGCATTTCCCAAATACTCCAAACCTGAAGTAGACATATGGGGAATGTAAAGTCATCACTTTTTTGGGGGGTATTACTATGTATCATAGAAGTGGAGAAACTGAAACTTTAAAATTTGCTAAATTTTGCAATTTTTTTTGTAAAATTTGTATTTTTTATGCAAAAAAATTAACTTTTTTGACCCAATTTTAGTAGTGTCATGAAGTACAATATGTGACGAAAAAACAATCTCAGAACGGCCTAGGTAAGTAAAAGCGTTTTAAAGTTATTCACACTTAAAGTGACAGTGGTCAGATTTTGAAAAAATGGCCTGGTCCTAAGGTGAAAATGAGCCCGGTCCTTAAGGGGTTAAGTATACATTATTAAAAAATATACATTGATAAACAAGATCAAAGTAATTGGAATGGATATTATGAAAATATTACCAAAATAAATATGATTATAATACAAAATAGTAAATGTACAATATAAAAATGGAAAATCAAAAATGACTAGACTTGATAGGATGAGTTTATGAGCTACATTTAATGATAATTTTCTGATAAATAAATAATGAAACTAATAATAGGAACAATCATGATTAGAATATAGAATACACAACTATGATTTTAAAATAGAAAAAATATGATAAAGGAAAAATAATGCCTGCTATAACCCCTATAAAAAAAAACTGTCAGATATAGTTGAATCATAGTAAAAAGTGTAGTTTTTTGAATGATAGGGATGCAATTCATATAGATTAATTATAGTGTAGTAAACAGTAATACAATAGGTATAAATAGGTATATAGCTCTTTATGTGCGCTGTCCACCACAAGAAGGACTATCTGTGAAATTACAGGAACGGCATTATGCCATTCATGTAATTTGGCAGGTAGCCTTTTCTGTAGTGGACAATTCTGTACATTAAGTTATATATAATATGCATATTTATATATATATATATATATATATATATATATATATATATGTGAATGGCTCAAGTTCGGCCTTTCATATAATTTCACAGATAGCCGTTCTTGTGGTAGACAAATCTGTGCTCTTAGTATAATGTGCACATATAAATATTGGAATAGCTGAAGTTCAGAGTGTATATATCTATCTTTGCATATATATATATATATATATATATTGTGGGGAGTCGCTCTGGTAGACAGCGGTGCGGGTGCAGTATAGAGGCAACAGGGAGTCCAGAAGGTGCGGAAAACAGTGTTTTATTCACACTTGCATCAAAATAACAGAAGAAAGTCACTTGGTGTTAAGTCACACACGTCAGCAAATGAAGGGGAAAACAAAAAGTCCAAACACAGGTTCCATTCACCTGGCAGGTTTGATGTGCGGGTTCGCACCTGGCTGCCAGCCCAGCCGCAGGACAATCCTCCTTCAGGGTTCCAGGACGGCTGCACGCCTCCTTGCTGGGCACGTCCTTCCAGCCCAGAGAGCTCCACAGGACTAGCAGCAGCTTCCAAGACAATCACTCTCACAGCTGCTAGTGCTGGCTGAGTTTTTAAACCCAGCCCAAAACCAGAACTGGGTCGTGGGGAGCAGCCACCCACCCTACACTTTAGCTGCTCCCGGTAAGAGCCGGCCCGGATCGGCTTTGCAGCCATGCTATCTAGCAAATGTGTCAGTAGCACTACCTGCTACTGACACCAACAAACGGCTTTTACCTCACCGAGGCTATGAACCTCGGTGACACGTACCTGCCATCTAGGACAGCACCCTGCACCTTACCACATACCCCCCCCCCTTGTTCAACCCTGAGGGGGTGGACACACGACAAACAGTGTACCCGGGAGAGCGCGTCTGCGTTTTTTAACAACCGGCCCGCTCTGTGTTCCACCTGGTGACCCGGGCATTCCTCTCTTTGGCTTGGGACATCCACTTGAGTGGGGAGTGGTCGGTCACCAGGCGAAAGCTTCTGCCCAACAGGTAATAACGGAGGGCCTCGAGTGCCCACTTGATGGCCAGGCACTCTCTCTCGACTATGCTGTACCTAGTCTCGGCTGGGGTGAGCTTGCGGCTGAGGAAGACAACGGGATGCTCCTCCCCGTTGACTTCCTGCGATAGTACCGCACCAAGGCCAACCTCAGAGGCGTCGGTCTGGACTATGAATTCTCTCCTGAAATCGGGTGTCACCAAAACCGGGGACCCACACAGGGCCGATTTCAAGGCGGAGAAAGCCTTTTCCGCCTGCTCATTCCAGCGGACCATCCCTGTCTTACGCCCCTTTAACAACTCTGTCAATGGCGAAGCGATAGTAGCAAAGTGGGGCACAAACCTCATGTAATACCCCACAATCCCCAGGAACGACTTTACCTGCCTGGTGGTGACCGGTCGGGGCCAATTCCGTATTGCCTCTACCTTATTTACCTGAGGCTTGATGACTCCCGCCCAATGACATATCCCAGGTATTTGGTCTCTTCCAATCCAATCGCACACTTCTTTGGATTGGCGGTTAGACCGGCTTTCCTCAGGGCATCCACTACCGCCTGCACTTTGGGCAAATGGCTTTCCCAGTCGGTGCTGTGGATGATCACATCATCTAAGTAGGCCGAGGCGTACCGACGATGTGGTCGCAGCACTATGTCCATTAACCTTTGGAAGGTGGCGGGAGCGCCATGCAGGCCAAAGGGTAACACCTTGTAGTGATACAGGCCCTGCGAGGTAACAAAGCGTTTTTTCCTTAGCCGACTCCGTTAAGGGTACCTGCCAGTACCCTTTAGTGAGGTCCAGCACAGAAAAATAACGGGCTTGTCCTAAATTCTCCACAAGCTCGTCTACCCGGGGCATGGGATACGCGTCAAACTTGGACACTTCATTTAACTTGCGAAAGTCGTTGCAGAACCGCAACGTCCCATCCGGCTTGGGTATTAGGACTATGGGACTGGCCCACTCACTTTTCGACTCCTCAATGACATCGAGCTTCAACATTAATTTCACTTCCTCCGCGATGGCTCGTCGCCGAGCCTCGGGTACCCGGTATGGTTTTAACCGGATCTTGGCCTGAGGCTCAGTGACGATGTCATGTCGGATGAGAGACGTGCGGCCAGGGAGGTCCGAGAACACATCCGTGTTCCGACTGAGGAACTCCCTGACTTCCTGAACTTGTTTGGAAGACAGGCTGTCTGCAATTCTTACCGTGGTTACGGCTTCACAGGCCTCGAACGGGGGCTGGACCCTTTTCACCTAGAAGCCCTGGCCGGGGCTGTGGTCGTCGGCCGTGTCCCTATCTTTCCACGGCTTTAGTAAATTCACGTGGTACACCTGCTCCGGCTTGCGCCGCCTGGCTGGTGTACTTTGTAATTTACTTCCCCTACTTTCTCGATCACCTCATAGGGGCCCTGCCACCTAGCTAGGAACTTGCTGTCAAGGGTGGGTACCAGAACCAACACCCGATCTCCAGGCTTGAAGCCCCGTACCCGAGCCTGACGATTGTACACCCTACTCTGGGCTTGTTGCGCTGCCTCCATATGCTCCCGGACCAGCGGCAACACCTTTTCCATCCGTTCCTGCATCTGGGTGACATACTCAATGACACTTTTGTGGGGACAGGCTGTTGTTCCCATGCTTCCTTGGCGATATCCAACAGGCCCCGAGGGTGTCTGCCATAAAGCAGTTCGAAGGGCGAGAACCCAGTAGAGGCCTGGGGTACCTCTCGCACTGCGAACATGAGATAGGGCAGAAGCAGGTCCCAGTCCTTCCCATCTCTAGACACCACCCTTTTTAACATATTTTTAAAAGTTTGGTTAAACCTCTCGACAAGACCGTCCGTTTGTGGATGGTAAACGGGCGTCCGCAATTGCTTTATACGCAATAATTTACACAGTTCCCTCATAACTTTGGACATAAAAGGGGTCCCTTGGTCCGTCAGAACCTCTTTTGGCAGGCCCACACGGGAAAACATTTCCATTAACTCTTTGGCAATGAGTTTAGCTGAGGTATGTCGCAGAGGCACCGCCTCCGGATATCGAGTGGCATAGTCGAGAACTACCAGAATGTGTTGGTGGCCCCTGGCAGACTTTGGTACAGGCCCAATTAGATCCATAGCGATTCGCTCAAGCGGGACCTCAATAATTGGAAGCGGTACCAGAGGACTACGGAAATGTGGCTGGGGGCTATTTATCTGACAGGTGGGACAGGACTTACAATAATTCTCTACCTCCTTGAACACACTGGGCCAATAAAACCGCTGCAGTATGCGGTCCTGGGTTTTCTGCCACCCCAGGTGTCCCCAAGAACATGTTGGTGGGCAAGCTCCATGACAAGCCTGCGATACGCTGTGGGCACCACCAACTGTTCAAGAGGCTCACCTCGGATTTGGTTCACCCGATACAACATATCCTGAAGGACAATGAATCGCGGAAACATTAATTCAGCCCCAGGTTTCTGGGGTTTACCATCAATTATTATGACACTATCCCAGGCTCTGGTTAGGGTTTGGTCCCGGTGTTGTGCGGTCCCAAAATTTTCCCCGGAGACATTGAGGTCTGCCAACTCAGGTCCCGGTGGCAAGTCCTCCGTGTCTCCCACCATTACACTTAGTGGGGTTGTCTCCCCCTCTACCGCTGGAGCAGTGGTCACCCCTACCGCCCGGCCCTTCGGACTCGGGCTCCCAGGGCTCTGGCCTCCCACAGGAACCAGGCCACTCTGCTAGGGTTACCCCTGTCTCAGGGCTATTAGTCACTTTCACCTCAGGCCATAGTGACGGAAAACCAGGGAAGTCTCTCCCAATTATTAGTTCATAGGGTAGCTTTGAGGAGATCGCCACTTCACAAGTCCAGGTGTCGGCCGCCGTGGACAGAGACATTACAGCCGTGGGATAGTCCTTTAAGTCTCCGTGTATGCACACCACCCCAACTTTCCGGCCCGTATACTGGGTGGGCTGTACCAGGGCAGCACTTACCAGGGTTACTAGGCTCCCTGAGTCCAACAGCGCCACTGCCAGGTTATCCCCGACTTGCACCTGGCACAGATGACGATTGTCTATTGTCTCGGGGGTGCCGGTCGCACACAGTCTCCGGGCATACATGGAAGCCTGGTACCCATAATTGGTCTCCATGGGTTCTCCCCACTGTGGACAGTCGGCCCTCACATGGCCAGGCTCGTGACACCGCCAGCAGACTATCGGGGCCGGGTCTACAGGGGGTACACCCCGAGCAGGTTTCTCGGGTACCAGTCGTCGGGACTGGACGGGAGACCTCCGGGGTTTGACCGGCCCCCTCCCAACAACACCCCCTTTCAAGGTTTTTGTGGCCTCATAGCGCTCGACCAGGTCGACCATGTCCAGGGCATTAGTGGGTGATACCTGGCCGATCCAGTGCTGCAGGGGGTACGGCAAGGCCCTCCAGAAGATGTCAGCCAGCAGACGGTCCAGCATAGCAGCCGGACTTAGAACCTCAGGTTGCAGCCACTTTTGCAACCTGTGCAGCAACTCATAATACTGCGGCCTGGCGGGTTCAGCCGTATTAAAGTTCCACTGGTGGACCCGCTGAGCCCGGACTAACACGTTCACCCCCAGTCTTGCCAGGATCTCACCTTTCACGGTCGGGTAGTCAGCTGCTTGGTCATCTGGGAGGTCAAAAAACACTTGCTGGGGTCCAGACGCCAGGAACGGAGCGACGACCTCTGCCCACTGTTCTCGGGGTAACTTCTCCCTCACGGCCACCTTCTCGAACACCGCCAGATAGGTCTCCACATCATCCGAGGGGGTCATCTTAGGGATCGCTGCACGGACAGCTTTCCGGGCATCGTGGACGTGGCGGGACGCTCCTGCAGCTTGCAATGCCATCACGTGCTGCAGCAGTAGCTGGTTGGTCTCCCGCTGCTGCACGTTAGCCTCTATGAGGGCTTTCACAGCCGCCTCCATTTTGTCAGGGACCACAGGCTGCAACTTTGCCGGCCGAATATAGGACATCCAGTCGTGCCCAGCAAAAACAAACTTCGGCGTTCACGCCAGCCTCACTGCGCATGCCTGCATCCGACACCAAATGTGGGGAGTCGCTCTGGTAGACAGCGGTGCGGGTGCAGTATAGAGGCAACAGGGAGTCCAGAAGGTGCGGAAAACAGTGTTTTATTCACACTTGCATCAAAATAACAGAAGAAAGTCACTTGGTGTTAAGTCACACACATCAGCAAATGAAGGGGAAAACAAAAAGTCCAAACACAGGTTCCATTCACCTGGCAGGTTTGATGTGCGGGTTCGCACCTGGCTGCCAGCCCAGCCGCAGGACAATCCTCCTTCAGGGTTCCAGGACGGCTGCACGCCTCCTTGCTGGGCACGTCCTTCCAGCCCAGAGAGCTCCACAGGACTAGCAGCAGTTTCCAAGACAATCACTCTCACAGCTGCTAGTGCTGGCTGAGTTTTTAAACCCAGCCCAAAACCAGAACTGGGTCGTGGGGAGCAGCCACCCACCCTAGACTTTAGCTGCTCCCGGTAAGAGCCGGCCCGGATCGGCTTTGCAGCCATGCTATCTAGCAAATGTGTCAGTAGCACTACCTGCTACTGACACCAACAAACGGCTTTTACCTCACCGAGGCTATGAACCTCGGTGACACGTACCTGCCATCTAGGACAGCACCCTGCACCTTACCACAATATATATATATATAGCTGTAATGAATCTTGTATAGTGGTTATCTGCTTACTATAGTACTTGGGTGTCTTTTGTGTGAGAGGGGGCAGGTCTCTCCGTAGATTGTTCCCCTTAGGTTCACTTTAGTTCACTTATATATTAGGGTCACTTATATATACACATATATATTCAATGTTACTTCTGAAAAATATACTTTACTGGGGCTATGATTAGGGTTGCACCCCCTCCCTCCTCCCCCTACAGGGAGCTTGTTATCTGTGAATGACAGCGCAACCTGTAAGCCAGCAAACCTTGTAAGCCAGCAAAATAAATAAAATCAAAATAGCAGATATTTGCTAAATGCAGTCAATATTTGTTAGGTGCCACAGGTATTTGCTGTATATCTTTTTGGCATCCACGTACTGTATTATAACAACACAATAGCATTCGGGTGAATAATGACCTCCTAACACACAGGTGCCATTCTTTCCCCATGCTTAATGCAGGGGAGAACTACATTAACAGTATACTGTCGGATTCACCGGCACATACTGTACTGTATGTACTCTACCTTATTCTCGGGCTACACGCTTCACTCTGCAGATTTGGCTGTATGCAGAGCAACTACAAATGTTAAAAAATAATAAAGTTGTGCTAAAAATGACAGGCAAAAAAATTAATAAATACAGTAAATAAAAAGTCACAAAATAGCCATATGAGAGGGGTTTGCACATGAGGAGGGGGTTTGTTAAGAAGTGTGTAAGTGTGTGTGTGTGTGGTGGGAGCACTGTACAAAAATTTGCTGTGGGACCCAGTCAGTTCTAGCTACGCCTCTGACCCTGAGGTAGCCCTAGAATGGAAAGCCCCAAAAAGTGACCCCATTCTGGAACCTACACCCCTCAAGGAATATTTCAAGTCATGTAGTGAGCACTTTGACCCATCAGGCGTTTCACAGAATTAGGAAACACTTGGCTGTGAAAATGAAAATTTCAATTTTTTCCAGAAAAAGTTGCTTTACACCCACATTTTTCACTTTCACAAGGGGTAACAGGACAAAATGCACCTCAAATTTTGTTTCCCATTTCCCCCCAAATACGCCAACACCCCATATGTGCTCAAAAAAATTATGTATGGGCGCACAGCAGGGCTCTAGAGTCAAACAGCTAAATATTAATTTTGCTGACAGGCCTGAATTGGCAGACATTTATTTTAGGTGCCATGTTGCATTCAATAAATTCCTGAGGTCCCCAGAAATGAAAAACTCCAAGAAGTGACCCAATTTCAGAAAGAGCACCCCTGTAGGAACATTTTAAGGGTACTTTTCAGCATACAGGTGCCTCACCGAAGGCAGAAATCGTAGAGAAAGCATTCAAAGCACACATTTGTAAAAATGAAAAATTACTAGCAGACTCCAATTTTTCAATTTCATAAGGGGTTAAAAGGAGAAAATGCACCCCAGTATGTGTTCCCAATTTTCTCTCCTTTTTGAAAACACCACATATGCGCTTGCAGCCTGTTGTATGGGCACACAGCAGGCAAACTGCAAAATATGAACTATGCTGACAGGCCTGAATCTGCATACATGTATTTTAGGTGCCATGTCACTTTAAATAAATTTCCTGAGGTCCCCAGAAATTAAAAACCCCAAGAAGTGACCCCATTTCAGAAAGAGAACCCCCATACAAACATTTTAGGGGTGGAAAGGGCACTTTTGACCTAACAGGTGTTTCACAGAAATGAATATGTAGTGGTTGGTGAAAAGTGGATATGTAAGTTATGCGGACTAAATCAGAGATATAAGGTGGTAAAACTACAGGGTACATCAACGATGAAATTAATGAGTGGTAGATTCTGGATGAGTGGTAGATTCTGAAACAATCTTTGATGCACAGACCAGCTTTTTCTGGGCATGTTTCGCAATGGTAAATGGTGTCTTTCCTTATCCCCCTTTTGGAACACACCCTACATCTTTTTTGGGTCCTTCCCTTCCTCGCTGTTTGGGGGACTTCACAAGGGAAATATTGCCCTGGTACAACTCGGGCACCGTAACTTGCAGAAGTACTCCATTGCTTGGTTTGGAAGAATTAGGGCCTTTATCACCACCTCTTGAATTTGTAGGAATGTTCTTGTCTGGCCACTAGATCTAAATAGTACGTATGCATTGTACAGCGCCATCTGTACGAGGTGCACGGCCAGCTTTTTGTACCACACACTTGTTTTTCGTATGGCACTGTAGGGCTTCAGAACTTGATCTGAAAGATCAACCCCGCCCATCTGCCTGTTGTAGTCCAGAATGCAGTCTGGTTTGGGGACAGTGGTAGTGGTACCACGTACAGCGGAAGGGGAGCTGGTGTTACTGTGAATAGTGGTCAGTACAAGCACATCCCTCTTGTCCTTGTACTTAATCACCAACATGTTCTCACTGAGGATAGCACGGCTGTCTCCTTATCTTAGTGGTTGCCCTACCAGGGATCTAGGGAGGCTTCTCTGATTTACGCGTACTGTGCCGCACACCACAGTACCTCTGGAACATAGTGACCGGTACAGTGGTAGTCTCGTGTAGTAATTATCCACTTATAGATAGTAATCCTTATCCAGCAGTGGGGGCAGTAAGTCCCACACTATCTTGATACTAACTCCAATGATGGGGGGGTCATTCTGGGGTTCAATCCGGGTGTCCCTCCCTTCATAGACCCAGAACTTGTGAGTGTACCCAGAGCTATGCTAACAGATTTTATACATTTTTATGCCATACCTTGCCCGCTTACTATGCAGGTACTGGCGGTATCTTACCCTCCCTTTGAAAAGTAACAGGTATTCATCTATGTAGACTTTTGTTCTGGATGGTACACTTCTGAAAACTTTGCGTTGAAGTGGTGTAATGCAACGTAAATGGGATTCTAAAATGGAGTCTCTCTTGTATTATAAGTTTATTTTAGAATAATATTAATAGAGATGCTGACCTTTGCAATGTTTAATGGAATGTTGGTTATCAGACAATGAGACGCGGTTCTTATCAAGAGCCAAAACATCATGGCGGGAGTTGGCCCCTCCTGACTGGATGGATGGCTTGTTTACTGACAACGCCTCCCAGGTGCCCACGGTGGGCATGTGGGATGCAAGTCATGGTTGTTTAACGAGAACTGGTATATAGCCTTGGGAGGTTTCCTTGGTCAAGTGTGCACAAATCTGATTCACTAGATGAGGACGCTTGTCTAGTTGAAGATTCCCGTCACATCGGACTCGGGAGACTCCCTGAAGCTTATGCCGATGCGTCATAATCATTGACTGCTTGACGGTGAAGTAAGTGTTATTTCTGCTGAAGTGCTATTCTTATATATGCTGACCTTATATAAGTGCTATATGCTATTTTTGAGTTTAATGTTCTAATTTTTATATATGCAAGCTTTTACATACTGAATAAATTACTTATTCTTTATGTGTCTGGTTTTTATTGTCATTTAACTATTCCCGAACTGTAAGCAAAACATTTTTGGTGTCAGAAGTGGGATAGTTTGTGACAATGACCAGTTTTTTTAAGAGAAAACAAGCTCAAGCTCTCCCCATAGCTAGTGATGTTATTCCAGGATGGGAGCAGACTCCATATTCTGTCCTAGCTAAAGAGTGGGGAAAAGGTACTGGACTTGGAGAAAATTGGGATGGACAGCTGCATGATTATTCACCAGCAGATGTTTCTAAATGTATGTTTGGAATAACTATGCAGAAAGGAGATGAGTACAAATCCCTCTGTAGAAAGGGTTGGTTGTTGTTGAGTGCATATAGATTTATGGATTAACAAAATAGTGCTCTGAAAACTAAAGTAGCTGAATTGGAACAGCAAACAGCTATGATAGGAGCACAAGAAAGTTTGCATAAATGTCAACAGCAGCTGCTGGCTGATAAGATGGTTCAGTATAAAAACATAGCAGAAAAAGCTGGATGTCGGGTAGCCCAGTACAAATATAGGAAAAGGTTAAAGGTGCCTCTTTTACTCCTGTTTTCTGTGCGTTTGTCTGAAATACTGCTGTTGAGATGGGCCAGTCCCAGTATTATAAAAAAGAAGAATATACAGCCCCCTAGCTAGTAGCAAGGGAAGAGGGAGATTATAGGATGTGATATTAATGGAGAACAGAAAGTTGAGTGAGGAAACAGAGCAGTGTCAGGGTGTTTGTTAATTGATGGCACTAGCAAGAAAGAAAGCGGCCGAGTGTCTACAATCAGAAAGGTGTTAAATGTTCAGAAATGAACTGGTTAAGTTTTGTTTTGTTACCATAAGTGTGTCCAGATAGGAAAGATCCGTAGCTCTAGCATCAGAGATCATAGCAGTAAAGGATGGTCAGTTAATGGATAGGTATTGTACCTAGTGTGTGCCAATAGATGTGTGGTTAGGACTAAGAAGATGAAGGCGTTAGAAAGATATCTCTGTTGAAGTAGTTCTGCTTTCCAGACTGAGAATCTGTAGAAAGCTTAAAGAAAGTCTCATATAGTCCCGTCTCCCTGTGCTTATCTTGAAGTCTCAGGAAAGCTGAGTGAATCCTTGGGGCTGTGGTGGGATTCACTTTCCCCCGCCTTAGCAGAGAAACATTCCTAAGATAAGAGAAGCAGGCAAAGAGAAAGGGGGAGGGAATCCTGCAGAATAAGTGATGTTATATGTCAGGACCACTTCGACAGACTGTAGTGTGCCCACTGCCAATGCCCACCACTCATACCTAGTGGCACAGGACTTTTCATAAAAAAGGCATGTAATTTTTACACTTTAATCTAATTTCAGTTGCCTGCCTGCTGCCAGTGTGTGTCAGGCCAACTTCCACTGACTGTAGTGTGCCCAATGCCAGTTTCCACTACTCATACAGTGTGGCACAGTATCTTGCCGATAAATAAGGCATTTTATTTTTACACTTTAATCTAAGGTTAGTTTCTTGCCAGTGTGTGTCCGGCCCACTTCCACTGACTGTAGTGTGCCCACTGCCAGTGTCCACCACTCATACCGGGTGGCACAGGACTTTGCATTAAAAAAAGGCATTTCATTTTTACACTTTAATCTAATTTCAGTTGCTTGCCTGCTGCCAGAGTGTGTCAGGCCCACTTCCACTGACTGTAGTTTGCCCACTGCCAGTGCCCACCACTCATATAGGGTGGCACAGGACTTTGCATTAAAAAAAGGCATTTCATTTTTACACTTTAATCTAATTTCAGTTGCTTGCCTGCTGCCAGAGTGTGTCAGGCCCACTTCCACTGACTGTAGTTTGCCCACTGCCAGTGCCCACCACTCATATAGGGTGGCACAGGACTTTGCATTAAAAAAAGGCATTTCATTTTTACACTTTAATCTAATTTCAGTTGCCTGCATGCTGCCAGTGTGTGTCAGGCCCACTTCCACCTACTATAGTGTGCCCACTGCCAGTGCCCACAACTCATACCGGGTGGCACAGTATCTTGCCGATAAATAAGGCATTTCATTTTTACCCTTTAATCTAAGGTTAGTTGCCTGCTAGTGTGTGTCAGGCCCACATCCACTGACTGTAGTGTGCTCACTGCCAGTGCCCACCACTCATAACGGGTGGCACAGGACTATGCATTAAAAAAAGGCATTTCATTTTTACACTTTAATCTAATTTCAGTTGATTGCCTGCTGCCAGTGTGTGTCAGGTCCACTTCCACTGACTGTAGTGTGCCCACTGCCAGTGCCCACCACTCATACCGTGTGGCATAGGACTTTGCATAAAAAAAAGGCATTTCATTTTTACACTTAAATCTAATTTCAGTTGTCTGCATGCTGCCAGTGTGGGTCAGGCCCACTTCCACTAACTGTAGTGTACCCACTGCCAGTGCCCACCACTCATACCGTGGGGCACAGGACTTTGCAGAAAAAAAAAGGCATTTCACTTTTACCCTCAAATCTAATATCAGTTGCCTGCCTGTTGCCCAGTGTGTGTCAGGCCCACTTCCACGGACTGTAGTGTGCCCACTGCCAGTGCACACCACTCATACCGTGTGGCACGGAACTTTGCATAAAAAAGGCATTTTATTTTAACACTTTAATCTAATTTCAGTTGCCTGCCTGCTGCCAGTGTGTGTCAGGCACACTTCCACTGACTGTAGTGCGCCCACTGCCAGTGCCCACTACTCATACCGGGTGGCACAGTAGCTTGCCGATAAAAAAGGCATTTAATTTTTACTCTTTAATCTAAGGTTAGTTGCCTGCCAGTGTGGGTCAGGCCCACTTCCACTAACTGTAGTGTACCCACTGCCAGTGCCCACCACTCATACCGTGGGGCACAGGACTTTGCAGAAAAAAAAAGGCATTTCACTTTTACCCTCAAATCTAATATCAGTTGCCTGCCTGTTGCCCAGTGTGTGTCAGGCCCACTTCCACGGACTGTAGTGTGCCCACTGCCAGTGCACACCACTCATACCGTGTGGCACGGAACTTTGCATAAAAAAGGCATTTTATTTTAACACTTTAATCTAATTTCAGTTGCTTGCCTGCTGCCAGTGTGTGTCAGGCACACTTCCACTGACTGTAGTGCGCCCACTGCCAGTGCCCACTACTCATACCGGGTGGCACAGTAGCTTGCCGATAAAAAAGGCATTTAATTTTTACCCTTTAATCTAAGGTTAGTTGCCTGCCAGTGTGGGTCAGGCCCACTTCCACTAACTGTAGTGTACCCACTGCCAGTGCCCACCACTCATACCGTGGGGCACAGGACTTTGCATAAAAAAAAGGCATTTCATTTTTACACTTTAATATAATTTAAGTTGCCTGCCTGCTGCCCAGTGTGTGTCAGGCCCACTTCCACTGACTGTAGTGTGCCCACTGCCAGTGCACACCACTCATACCGTGTGGCACGGAACTTTGCATAAAAAAGGGTGGCACAGTAGCTTGCCGATAAAAAAAGGTATTTAATTTTTACCCTTTAATCTAAGGTTAGTTGCCTGCCAGTGTGTCTCAGGCCCACTTCCACTGACTGTAGTGTGCCCACTGCCAGTGCCCACCACTCATACCGGGTGGCACAGTAGCTTGCTGATAAATAAGGTATTTCATTTTTACCCTTTAATCTAAGGTTAGTTGCCTGCCAGTGTGTGTCAGGCGCACTTCCACTGACTGTAGTGTGCCCACTGCCAGTGCCCACCACTCATACCGTGTGGCACAGGACTTTGCATAAAAAAAAGGCATTTCATTTTTACACTTTAATCTAATTTAAGTTGCCTGCCTGCTGCCCAGTGTGTGTCAGGCCCACTTCCACTGACTGTAGTGTGCCCAATGCCAGTGCCCACCACTCCTACCGGGTGGCACAGTAGCTTGCCGATAAATAAGGCATTTAATTTTTACCCTTTAATCTAAGGTTAGTTGCCTGCCAGTGTGTGTCAGGCCCACTACACTGACTTTAGTGTGCCCACTGCCAATGCCCACCACTCATAACGTGTGGCACAGGACTTTGCATAAAAAAAGGCATGTAATTTTTATACTTAAATCTAATTTCAGTTGCCTATCTGCTGCCAGTGTGTGTCAGGCCCACTTCCACTGACTGTAGTGTGCCCACTGCCAGTGCCCACCACTCATACCGGGTGGCACAGTAGCTTGCCGATAAATAAGGCATTTCATTTTTACCCTTTAATCTAAGGTTAGTTGCCTGCCAGTGTGTGTCAGGCTCACTTCCACTAACAGTAGTGTGCCCACTGCCAGTGCCCACCACTCATACCGGGTGGCACAGTAGCTTGCTGATAAATAAGGCATTTCATTTTTACCCTTTAATCTAAGGTTAGTTGCCTGCCAGTGTGTGTCAGGCCCACTTCCACTGACTGTAGTGTGCCCACTGCCAGTGCCCACCACTCATACCGGGTGACACAGTAGAATACCTATAAATAAAGCATTTCAATTTTACACTTTAATCTAAGGTTAGTTGCCTGCCAGTGTGTGTCAGGCGCACTTCCACTGACTGTAGTGTGCCCACTGCCAGTGCCCACCACTCATACCGTGTGGCACAGGACTTTGCATAAAAAAAAGGCATTTCATTTTTACACTTTAATCTAATTTAAGTTGCCTGCCTGCTGCCCAGTGTGTGTCAGGCCCACTTCCACTGACTGTAGTGTGCCCTCTGCCAGTGCCCACCACTCATACCGGGTGGCACAGTAGCTTTCCGATAAATATGGCATTTCATTTTTACCCTTTAATCTAAGATTTAGTTGCCTGCCAGTGTGGATCAGGCCCACTTCCACAGACTGTAGTGTGCCCACTGCTTCTGCCCACCACTCATACAGTGTGGCACAGGACTTTGCATAAAAAAAACGGCATTTCATTTTTAAACTTTAATCTAATTTCAGTTGCCTGCCTGCAGCCATTGTGTGTCAGGCCCACTTTGACTGACTGTAGTGTGCCCACTGCCAGAGCCCAAAACTCATACCGGGTGGCAGAGTATCTTGCCTATAAATAAGGCATTTCATTTTTACCCTTTAATCTAAGGTTAGTTGCCTGCCAGTGTGTGTCAGGCCAACTTCCACTGACTGTAGTGTGCCCACTGCCAGTGCCCACCACTCATACCGTGTGGTACAGGACTTTGCATAACAAAAGGCATTTAATTTTTACACTTTAATCTAATTTCAGTTGCCTGCCTGCTGCCATTGTGGGTCAGGCCCAATTCCACTGACTGTAGTGTGCCCACTGCCAATGCCCACCACTCATACCGTGTGGCACAGGACTTTGCATTAAAAAAAAGGCATTTCATTTTTACACTTTAATCTAATTTCAGTTGCCTACCTGCTGCCAGTGTGTGTCAGGTCCACTTCCACAGACTGTAGTGTGACCACTGCTTCTGCCCACCACTCATACCGTGTGGTACAGGACTTTGCATAACAAAAGGCATTTAATTTTTAAACTTTAATCTAATTTCAGTTGCATGCCTGCAGCCAGTGTGTGTCATGTCCACTTCCACTGCCTGTAGTATGCCCTCTGCCAGTGCCCACCACTCATACCGGGTGGCACAGTAGCTTGCCGATAAATAAGGCATTTCATTTTTACCCTTTAATCTAAGGTTAGTTGCCTGCCAGTGTGTGTCAGGCCCACTTCCACTGACTGTAGTGTGCCCACTGCCAGTGCCCATCACTTATGCCGGGTGGCACAGTATCTTGCCGATAAATAAGGCATTTCATTTTACCCTTTAATCTAAGGTTAGTTGCCTGCCAGTGTGTGTCAGCCCCACTTCCACTGACTGTAGTGTGCCCACTGCCAGTGCCCATCACTCATACCATGTGGCAGAGGACTTTGCATAAAAAAGGCATTTCATTTTTACACTTTAATCTAATTTCAGTTGCCTGCCTGCTGCCATTGTGGGTCAGGCCCACTTCCACTGACTGTAGTGTGCCCTCTGCCAGTGCCCACCACTCATACCGGGTGGCTCAGTAGCTTTCCGATAAATATGGCTTTTTTTTTTTACCCTTTAATCTAAGATTTAGTTGCCTGCCAGTGTGGATCAGGCCCACTTCCACAGACTGTAGTGTGCCCACTGCTTCTGCCCACCACTCATACAGTGTGGCACAGGACTTTGCATAAAAAAACGGCATTTCATTTTTAAACTTTAATCTAATTTCAGTTGCCTGCCTGCTGCCAGTGTGTGTCATGTCCACTTCCACTGCCTGTAAAGTGCCCACTGCCAGTGCCCACCACTCATACCGGGTGGCAGAGTATCTTGCCGATAAATAAGGCATTTCATTTTTACCCTTTAATCTAAGGTTAGTTGCCTGCCAGTGTGTGTCAGGCCCACTTCCACTGACTGTAGTGTGCCCACTGCCAGTGCCCATCACTCATACCGGGTGGCACAGTATCTTGCCGATAAATAAGGCATTTCATTTTTACCCTTTAATCTAAGGTTAGTTGCCTGCCAGTGTGTGTCAGCCCCACTTCCACTGACTGTAGTGTGCCCACTGCCAGTGCCCACCACTCATACCGTGTGGCACAGGACTTTGCATAAAAAAAGGCATTTCATTTTTTAACTTTATTCTAATTTCAGTTGCCTACCTGCTGCCAGTGTGTGTCAGGCCCACTTTGACTGACTGTAGTGTTTCCACTGCCAGTGCCCACCACTCATACCTGGTGGCAAAGGACTTTGCATTAAAAAAACGGCATTTCCTTTTTAAACTTTAATCTAATTTCAGTTGCCTGCTTGCTGCCATTGTGTGTCAGGCCCACTTTGACTGACTGTAGTGTGCCCACTGCCAGTGCCCACCACTCATACCTGGTGGCACAGGACTTTGCATTAAAAAAGGGCATTTCATTTTTACACTTTAATCTAATTTCAGTTGCCTGCCTGCTGCCAGTGTGTGTCAGGCCCACTTCCACTGACTGTAGTGTGCCCACTGCCAGTGCCCACCACTCATACCTGGTGGCACAGGACTTTGCATTAAAAAAAGGCATTTCATTTTTACACTTTAATCTAATTTCAGTTGCCTGCCGGCTGCCAGTTAGGGTCAGGCCCACTTCCACTGACTGTAGTGTGCCCTATGCCAGTGCCCACCACTCATACCGGGTGGCACAGTATCTTGCCGATAAATAAGGCATTTCATTTTTACCCTTTAATCTAATGTTAATTGCCTGTCAGTGTGTGTCAGGCCCACTTCCACTGACTGTAGTTTGCCCACTGCCAGTGCCCACTACTCATACCGTGTGGTACAGGACTTTGCATAACAATAGGCATTTCATTTTTACACTTTAATCCAATTTTAGTTGCCTGCCTGCTGCCCATTGTGAGTCAGGCCCACTTCCACGGACTGTAGTGTGCCCACTGCCAATGCCCACCACTCATACCGTGTGGTACAGGACTTTGCATGAAAAAAAGACATGTAATTTTAACACTTTAATCTATTTTCAGTTGTTTGCCTGCTGCCAGTGTGTGTCATGTCCACTTCCACTGACTGTAGTGTGACCACTGCCAGTG
This sequence comes from Bufotes viridis, assembly GCA_033119425.1. Classification (NCBI taxonomy): domain Eukaryota; kingdom Metazoa; phylum Chordata; class Amphibia; order Anura; family Bufonidae; genus Bufotes; species Bufotes viridis. The sequence continues at coordinate 146,009,119 of CM065594.1, read as the reverse complement.
CCCACCACTCATACCAGGTGGCAGAGTATCTTGCTGATAAATAAGGCATTTCATTTTTACCCTTTAATCTAAGGTTAGTTGCCTGCCAGTGTGTGTCAGGCCCACTTCCACTGACTGTAGTGTGCCCACTGCCAGTGCCCATTATTCATACAATGTGGAACAGGACTTTGCATAAAAAAGGCATTTCATTTTTACACTTTAATCTAATTTCAGTTGCCTGCCTGCTGCCAGTGTGGGTCAGGCCTACTTCCACTGACTGTAGTGTGCCCTCTGCCAGTGCCCACCACTCATACCGTGTGGCACAGTAGCTTGCCGATAAATAAGGCATTTCATTTTTACCCTTTAATCTAAGGTTAGTTGCCTGCCAGTGTGTGTCAGGCCCACTTCCACTGACTGTAGTGTGCCCACTGCCAGTGCCCACCACTCATACCAGGTGGCACAGAATCTTGCCGATAAATAAGGCATTTCATTTTTACCCTTTAATCTAAGGTTAGTTGCCTGCCAGTGTTTGTCAGCCCCACTTCCACTGACTGTAGTGTGCCCACTGCCAGTGTCCATCACTCATACCGGGTGGCACAGGACTTTGCATTAAAAAAAGGCATTTCATTTTTACACTTTAATCTAATTTCAGTTGCCTGCCTGCTGCCAGTTTGTGTCAGGCCCACTTCCACTGACTGTAGTGTGCCCACTGCCAGTGCCCACCACTCATACTGGGTGGCACAGGACTTTGCATAAAAAAAAGGCATTTTATTTTTACACCTTAATCTAATTTCAGTTGCCTGCCTGCTGCCAGTGTGGGTGAGGCCCACTTCCACTGACTGTAGTGTGCCCTCTGCCAGTGCCCACCACTCATACCATGTGGCACAGTATCTTGCCGATAAATAAGGCATTTCATTTTTACCCTTTAATCTAAGGTTAGTTGCCTGCCTATGTGTGCCAGGCCCACTTCCACTGACTGTAGTTTGCCCACTGCCAGTGCCCACCACTCATACCGTGTGGTACAGGACTTTGCATAACATAAGGCATTTAATTTTTACACTTTAATCTAATTTCAGTTGCATGCCTGCTGCCAGTGTGTGTCATGTCCACTTCCACTGCCTGTAGTGTGCCCACTGCCAGTGCCCACCACTCATACCGGGTGGCAGAGTATCTTGCTGATAAATAAGGCATTTCATTTTTACCCTTTAATCTAAGGTTAGTTGCCTGCCAGTGTGTGTCAGGCCCACTTCCACTGACTGTAGTGTGCCCACTGCCAGTGCCCACCACTCATACCGGGTGGCACAGTACATTGCACGCATAGTACCAGGGGCCGACGTGGTGCTGTGATTTCCTTTGGCCCTAGAATAATTCCCAGTGTTCAGAGGCCACATACCCTGAACTCGAAAAATTCTGAGGACATAATTGATTGGCTTACACAGGACACCCAATCTTCTAAAGCTTCTGCTCGGAACCTTGACACACCATCCTCCTCCAGCTCAGCTTCGGGCACCTCTCAAGTTACCACTCGTCCGCCCGCCGCCACTACCAACACTAGGACCACAGCAGCTTCATTTGATCTGTCAGAGGATTTATTTACACCTCAGTTGGAAGAAATGAGTGATGCGCAAACATTATTGCCAGAGGATGTAGATAACAGGGACATGTCTCAGTCAGCATTACACACATGGACTTACGGTGTGATGATGATGATCTTGTACCCACTGCTGCCTCCTTTGCTGAGTTGCCAGATACATGTGAAGCGGTTAATGATGATGATGTGTCCTTGGATGTCACGTGGGTGCCGGTTCGAAAAGAAGAACAGTGGGAAAGTTCAGATGGGGAGACAGAGAGGAGGAGGAGACGAGTTGGAAGCAGGGGGAGGTTGTCGCAAGGAGCTAGTGGCACAGTCAGACAGCATGTATCGGCACCGGGGGTCAGCCAGACAGCGCGCCAATCAGCGCATGCTGTTGCCACCACCAGAATGCCATCTTTGCAAAGCTTAGCAGTGTGGCATTTTTTTGTGTATCTGCGTCAGATAACAGCGATGCCATTTGCATTCTGTGTGTTTTTTGTAGCTGGTCTCCCTGAGATTAGCTATTGTTGTGTTTGAGTAGTCTCCGAGGCATTGCTTCCGGTTAGCCAGAATTCTACTCCGCACTGATGAGGGGCAACACCCCGAAACAGCTGTCTGTGGATGGATAACTGGCTTAGGTTTTCCCCGTCACATCCTTAAAGCTTGTAAAAAAGTGGGATCTTGACATAGGGGCCACTTAATATGGTGGATTTGGTGATCTCTGTAATGGAGACACCCCTTTGCTCGGTTTTCCTTCCTTTGAGGGATATCTGGCTTTCATTGTGTTGTAGACCCATAACTGGGGCTCCACATTTATTTTGCATATTCCTGTTTCCCAGTGAGCTTTGCACTTGGATTGCTGTGTTGAGACTCTTAAGTGAGGCTCCGCTGTGTTTTTTGTAGCTGGTCTCCTGAGATTAGCTATTGTTGTGTTCCAAAAGAAACTGAGTCGTGGAAAGTCCAACACCCACCTAGGTACAACTGCTTTGCGAAGGCACATGATCTCACATCACAAATGCCTATGGGATCAACACATGAGTACAAGCAGCACTTAAACTCAAAGCCACCATGCTCCTTCTGGTCCAGCATCTTCCGCCACGTCAACCACTACTGTCCTCCCTGCCCCCTCTCAACCACCCGCCACTCCGCCTTTCACCTTCAGCAGTTCCTGCTCATCTGCCCACAGTCAGGTGTCTGTCAAGGAAATGTTTGAGCGTAAAAAGCCAATGTCACAGAGTCACCCCCTTGCCCCGCGTCTGACAGCTGGCTTGTCGGAACTCTTAGCTTTTACCATAGAAGCTGGTGGAGTCTAAGGCCTTCAAAAAATGTGTAGCTATTAGAACACCGCAGTGGAAGATACCCAGACGAATTATTTTTTGATACCTGGTCTGCAAAGCAGGTAAGGGCAGGTATATCATGTACACTGCGCATTGGGTAAACCTGCTGACGGCTGCAATGCATGGAATGCGTGGCTCTGCAGCGGAGTTGGTGACACCGCCACGAATTGCAGGCAGGCCTGCTGCAACCTCCTCTACTCCTACTCCATCCTCTTCGCTAACCTCCTCGGCTGAGTCCTTTTCTGCTGCTGTGTTTGGCTCCACATCAACTGCACCCCCCAGCTCCCCAGGAGCTATTCCACATCCCGGTTACGACAGTGTCACGCCGTTTTAGGGTTGACTTGCCTCAAAGCAGAGAGTCACACCGGACCAGCACTTCTGTCCGCCCTGAACGCAGAGGTGGATCAGTGAGTGACCCCCCACCAACTGGAGATCGGCAAAGTGGTGTGTAAAAACAGAAGCAATCTAGCAGCGGCATTGAATTTGGGTAAGTTGACATATGTGCCGTGCATGGCACATGTGTTGAATCTGATTGTACAACGCTTTGTGTGTAAGCTCGGCATCCAACCTTGTGCAAATGGGGTCTTTCATGCTGTCATGCCTGTTGAGGGACCCTTGTATAAGGGGCTGAAGGAGAATGACCTGTACTGGATGGCCACACTACTAGACCCCCGGTATAACCAGAAAGTGCCTGAAATGTTACCGAATTACCGGAAGTCGGAAAGGATGCAGCATTTCCAAAACATGATAAAAAGTATGCTTTACACAGCATATAAGGGTGATGTCACAGCACAACGGGAATCTAACAGGGGAAGAGGTGAAAGTAATCCTCCTCCTACCACGACCACGCCGGCATGGATAGTACGCTTTACAGACGTGTTGTTGATGGAGGACATGCGTAGCTTTTTAAGTCCTACGCATCGCCACAGCCCTTCGGGGTCCACCCTCAGAGAACGACTCGACCGACAGGTAGCAGACTACCTCGCCTTAAATGCAGATATTGACACTCTGGGGAGCGATGAACCCCTTGACTACTGGGTGTGCAGGCTTGACCTGTGGCTTGAGCTATCCCAATTTGCGATAGAACTTCGGGCCTGCCCTGCTTTAAATGTCCTGTCAGAAAGGACCTTCAGCGCAGCAGGAGGTATTGTCACTGACCAGAGAAGTCGCCTAGGTCAAAAAAGTCTACATTACCTCACCTTTACTAAGATGAATGAGGCGTAGATACCGAAGGGACTAACAGTGGGGGATACATTTGACTAAAAAAGGCCTCATGAGATGCCTTAGGCTAAAAATGGTCCCTACACTGCTGTATTTAATCTCTGCATGCCGGATGACTTGCGTGACTTCTCCGCCACCAACTAGGGTTCAAGCTGCAATGTTTTAGTACACTTTCTGCCTGGAAAACATCAATTTTTGCGGGTGCAACAATACCTAATTTTTCAGGCATGTGTACATGCTTAATTTTTCTGGCATCCGGTGCTGCACTGTGGATGCAAAAACAAAAAAAAGGCACATACATGTGTCAATTCCCCTTCATGATCATTACCTTGTTGTGGTAAAGGAGCTTGCATATCACAATGAAGCGATCTGTGAGTGTGTTGGCAATGTTGGCACACCCCAGATGATAGGGTCATTGCTTCATTTTGAACAGACCAAAAGCGATCGGCTGGATAATTTTTCATAGAAAAAACATTAATTTTCTTTGTGATCATCTAACGTGATCATTAAAGCCTACTAGGCCAACAATGGGCCCACACTGCAGAATCATTGTTTTCTGGGTCACTTAACTGTCACTGAACTACCTCAGCACGACCATAGGCTTTAGAAAACTGCCATCGCCTGCAATCTCCCAAACGTGCGCACGAGCACAGTCATCACTACACCAAGATTGACGCATAGAGGAATAAAATTTATGTCATGAGTGTGTCAACTATTGACAACTCTTTGCGGTTGTCTAAAATCTATTTGATACACGTCCCCTAATAGGGGACGTAACAGGGATTAAACTGATAAGAATAGTACCATTTAACACACCGCTCATATATGGTGTCACAGTACTTTGCGTGGTGCACGCGCAGTGCCCCAAATTGGAAGGAAGAGGACCGACCAACCATCTTTTTCCATCTCCTGGTTCCTAAAATCTATTCCATACACCGGCCCCTGATAGGGGACAAAACAGAGATTAAACTGGTAAGAACATATTTTTTTAATAAAAAAAAAAAAAGAGAGGACAGCCTCTGCGGAGCTAGGTATTGTTTGGCCTCGTTACTGAACGATCATGCACAATGGCTGTAGGCTCATGCGTCCTTTCGCGGAGGTGACAAACCTGGTCAGTCAAACCCAAGGCAACATCGACCTCATCCCATATGCGTTTTTCTGGAGCATGCCCTGTGAAGAGTGCTGGATCAGGCCGTAGATGAGCATGAAGAGGAAGAGTTGTGGTCACCATCACCACCAGAAGCAGCCTTGTCGTCGTCGATTGCTGGACCTGCGGCAACGCAGAGAGGGGATTCTGAAGAAGAGGAGTCAGAGGAGGAAGATGGAAGACCAACCATAGCATGCGTCTCAGGGGGCATGTTGCCACCTTTCGGGGACCGTTGGTGTTGTACATGGCTGGGTGGAGGAAGAGACCTTCAATGACTTCAGTGAGGAACGGGACATGGCTAGCTTGGTATCCAACCTTGTGCGAATGGGGAGTTTGTGGTTGTGCAAATGGTCTGTTTGCGGTGCGTTAAATGGGGAGTTTGGTCTCTCAGAGTTTGCTCTGTCACTGTGAAGCGGGCGTAACCCTTACACTACCTAATCGATACAACATCATACCTGATCGTATAATCTCACTGGATGTTTTAAAGCATGTTATTCCAAACAATTTAGGAATGTTAGGTGATTTATGCCCTTTATGGATTAAAACCCGACTCTGCGTCACTACGTAATTTTCCCATATGATCACCATGACGGCCACACAGGAGATTGACCCATGACCCCTGTGGGGGCAGAAACAGAGAAGAGGTTAAATTGCCTCATCCCACCACCACACCTCAGTGTTCCTGTCCCCACTGTGGCCAGGTCAGAGAAGAGTCTTCCTGCGGGCCGGCAGGAAGATGAAGAGGGGGTGTACATTTATGCCCTACAACTTTTATTATTTTACTCATCGCCAGGAGGGTCCGATGTCGGTCTCCTGGCTTACCTGAAGCTCCAGTGGGAGCTCCCCCAGTCCGCCGGCGGCCGCGTGCTTATGCTGGGCTGGGGAGTATCGGGAGGACTCGCTCTGGCTGGCTGGAGCCTGCTCCCGGGCCGCCTCTTCATCCTCCTCCTCCCCGGTGGGACGAGCTGTGTAGCGGCCGGCGTGTGCGCACGCCGACGTCGGGACGCTCAGCAGACATCACTTCCGGGTCCGATCACGTGACATAACCCGGAAGTACAAGCGCAGAAGGCAGAGAAGTTTGAATAAAAGGCGGCAATGCCACGGGAAGCTGATCTGAGGTCTGTAGGTACTGGCTGGTGCGTTTTTTCACTGCTTCAGCATGTCATGTCCCGATGCACAAACTACTATGGAGCTTGATGCTTCCTCTCTGCCTCCTGTAAGTAACCCCTGGGGGTCCTGTTCTTTTCAATTAACAGTGCTGGATTGCAAAAGTTTTATGTCATAGGATGCATTTACTAATGCCTCCTTTCCATATCTGTGTATTGCAGACTAAAGAGGCCCAAAAAAAGGTTAAAAAAAACCTCCACGCTGTGTGTCTTGCTCTAAAAGACTGCCTGACGGATATGGAAAGAAACTGTGTAAAGAATGTATTTCGGATGTAATCAGGCAGGAGCAACCCTCCCTTATGGACAGTATTAGATGCGTAGTCCAGGAGGAACTTAGGGCTGCTAGATCTGCCCCTTCTGATTTCCAGGGTCAGCCATCTCATAAGCGTCCTCGCTCTAGAGTCATCTCCTCCTCGGATTCTGAGGATCCAGACGATAGAGCCTCTACTTCCATACATTGGGAAGGTGATTCCTCTCTCTCGGAGGGAGAGATCTATGAGAGCAACAAAAAATTCTATTTTTCCTCAGAGGAGATGGATGACCTGTTGAAAGCAGTCAGAGCGACTATGGGGATTGAAGAAACCCCAAAGTCTCTATCTATTCAGGATGAAATGTTTGGGAGCCTAAGACTGAAAATATCCAAGGTTTTTCCCATAAATGAAAATATAAAAGAAATGATTCTGGAAGAGTGGTCAGAACCAGAAAAAAGGCTTGGAGTTTCCAAGGAATTCAAAAACCGTTTATTGTTCGATCCGTCCCAGTCAAAATTATTTGATGAGACCCCTAAGGTCGACGTGCAGGTCGCAAAGGTTAATAAGAAAACTGCCCTGCCATTTGAGGATGCCGCTCAATTGAGGGATTCTATGGAGCGTAAAGCTGATGCCCTGTTAAGAAAATCCTGGGAGGCCTCGATGTATAATGTTAAAACTAACATTGCAGCCACGTCAGTAGCTAGGTCTATGTACTTATGGCTGGGAGAGCTAGAAAACCATTTGAAAAACAGAACATCTAGGGAAGAAATCCTCCAGTCTATCCCACTTCTTAAATCAGCCACAGGTTTTCTTGCGGACGCTTCAGCAGAATCGATTAGATTCTGTGCTAAAGAGGCTGGACTCTCCAATGCGGCTCATCGGGCTTTGTGGATAAAGTCATGGTCGGGTGACAGAATTTCCAAACAAAAGTTAGTTTTTCTATTCCCTTTTCTGGGGAATATTTATTTGGACCAGTTCTAGATAAAATACTAGAAAAAGTGGAGGATAGAAAAAAGGGATTCCCAGAGGAAAGATCCTACAGAAGGAACCAGTCCTTTCGGTCTTATGGGGACAAAGTAGGGCTGGTAGAGGGAAAGGCAAGTCTGGGAGGTGGTCCTCTCCCAAGGGGGGTAAAGGAAGAGGTTTCCTGCTGAAACCCCAATCAAAATCTGAGAAGAAACAATGACGCCATTGTCGGGGGGAGACTAAAGGATTTCCTGGGCCCATGGGAACTCACAACAAAGAACCAGTGGGCCTTGGACATCATTCGGTCTGGTTTCAAGATCGAGTTTACCTCTCTACCCCCTCCCAGATTCGTTGTAACAAAGTTGCCCTCCAGATCCTCCAGCCTGAATATTTATCAGGGAGTCCAGGACCTGGTAAAGAAAGGAGCAGTGATTCCAGTTCCCAGGTCGCAAGGAGGTCAGGGGTACTATTCGACACTATTCTTAGTAAAAAAAGAAGGAAGGAGACTTTCGAACTATCATAAACCTGAAACAGCTGAACAAATTTATTCTTTACAGGAAGTTCAAGATGGAGTCTCTGAAGTCAATTGTACCCCTGATAAAAATAGAAGCATTCATGTGTTCGGTAGACCTAAAAGATGCCTATTTTCACGTCCCGATTCACCCGAATCACCAGAAGTATCTGAGGTTTGCGGTCAAGGACCCCCACAATCAAATTCTTCACTACCAGTTCATAGTGTTACCCTTCAGGATTTCAGCCGCACCAAGGCTTTTTACCAAACTAATTGCGGAAATGGTAGCACCACTCAGAGAGAGAGGACTAAACATAGTCCCGTACTTGGACGATTTCATAATTATAGCAGACTCAGGGGAGCTTCTGCTTTCGGACTTACAAATATTTTTATCCCATCTGTCAGCACTGGGATGGATCGTGAACGAACCCAAATCTATGATGGTACCATCCACGAAGGTGGAATTTCTAGGGGTTGTACTAGACTCCATAGCACAATCGACCTTCCTACCACAGACCAAGATTCGGTCCCTGATAGGCAAAGTGAGACAATTTCAACACCGGAAGAGATGCTCAATAAGAGAAGCAATGAGCCTTCTCGGCCTGCTAACCTCCTGCATTCTCTCAGTAGAGTGGGCACAGGCTCATTGTCGAGTGATACAAAACTGGCTATTGTCCCAATGGAACAAAAAGAAAAGCTCTCTAGATTCCCGCCTTTGGATTCCAGCGGCAGTGAAGATCTCTCTCTCTTGGTGGACAAAAGAGAACAATCTTTCCCAGGGAGTTCTTTGGATTCGATCACCATTAATTACAATCTCCACGGATGCCAGCAAGACGGGATGGGGAGCAAAGATCGACAAGCACTACCTCCAGGGAACTTGGAAGAATCACATATCTGTTCAGTCTTCAAACTTCCGAGAACTATATGCGGTGAGAAAAGCTCTGCTATCAGCCAGGCAGCTAGTAAGAAAACAGCACGAAAAAGTTCTCTCGGACAACATGACGGTGGTCTCCTATCTGAAACACCAGGGAGGTACTCGATCAGGGAAGCTCCAAGCCATCTCGGAGGAAATTTTCTCCTTTGCCGAAGAAGAACTAAAATCCATCTCAGCAGTACATCTAAGAGGGTCCTTAAATGTAGAGGCGGACTTTCTAAGCAGACAAAATAGATCATACAGAGTGGGTTCTAAACCAAGAGGTCTTCAACTTGATAACCCAGAAATGAGGTCTTCCCACAATAGACCTTTTTGCGACCAGGAAGAATACGAAACTGAAGATATTCTGCTCCCTAAACAGGGGAGACCATCCTTGGAGGATAGATGCCCTATCTCTGAAATGGTGCTGGGATCTGGCATACGCATTTCCTCCAATGCCTCTTATTCCGAGGGTCATTCAGAAAATTCTAGATGGAAGAACTACGGTAATATTGATCACCCCGTTCTGGCCCAAGAGGAGTTGGTCTGCTCTGCTCCTGAGACTAGTGATAGACAAACCAATGAGACTCCCTCTCAGGGGAAACATCCTATTTCAGGGTCCCTTACTACACACTCACCCGGAATTCTTGAAGCTCACGGCCTGGATCCTGAGGTCTCCATCTTAAAATCTCAGGGCCTGTCTGACAAAGTCATAGCCATCTTGAGATGTTCTAGGAAAAAAGTGACTTGTGTGATCTACTTGAAAATTTGGAAAAGGTTCTGCTCATGGTTAGGTGAGAAAAATCCAAACCTGAGAGGGCCCAACATTCAAAAATCTTGGATTTCCTACAAAATGGACTTGAGCTAGGTCTCTCTCCAGCTACCTTGAAGGTCCAGATATCAGCCTTAAATGCCTTTTTTGACGCCCACCTGGCAGACCACCGTTGGATTAAGCGGTTTATTAGAGCTGCCCACAGACTCAAACCAACCCTGAGATCCCGCACTCCAACATGGGACCTGAACCTAGTTCTCAATAATCTTACGTGCCCACCGTTTGAGCCTTTAGACGATTGTGCGATTAAATTGCTTTCGTTCAAAACTGCTTTCCTTATCGCAATCACTTCGGCTAAGAGGCTAGGAGAGATTCAAGCTCTCTCTATTTGGGAACCATACCTTTCTGTTACGGAGGATAAGGTAGTGCTAAAGTTAGACCCAGCATTCCTGCCAAAGGTAGTGTCAGATCGAAACAGAGGCCAAGCGATTATTCTTCCATCCTTCTGCAATAACCCCAGGAATCAGGATGAAGAGAAATTTCATTCCTTAGACGTCAGATGAACGGTCCTGAGATACTTGGATGCCACCAAAAAATTTTGGAAGTCAGATAGCCTGCTTGTCCAGTTTTCAGGGAAGAATAAGGGTTTCAAGGTCTCAAAATCCTCCATTGCAAGGTGGATTAAGGGGACTATTACACTATGCTATAAAAACCAAAATATGGACCCGCCATCAAACATTAGGGCACATTCTACAAGGGCCATCTCCACTACGTTTGCAGAGAAAGCAGGGGCTTCTCTGGAAGACTTATGCAGGGCTGCCTCATGGTCTAGCATTCACACATTCGTGAAACATTACCGCTTGGACTTATCTGGAACGTCTGGCCTTTCTTTTGGTCGGAAGGTTCTTCAGGCGGTTGCCCCCCCACATATGAAGTAATTTTATAACTCTCCTGTGTGGCCGTCATGGTGATGATATGGGAAAACCGGAATTAGACTTACCGGTAATTCAGTTTCCATGAAATCACCATGACGGCCCATATATTCCCTCCCCTTTTGTACTGTTTCTTCTTTCTCAGAGTATGAAGTAATACGGGAGAAGAGAAAAAAAAAAAAAAAACTATACTTGTTCTGGCACTGGTTGTCTTTGGAAGCACTGAGGTGTGGTGGTGGGAGGGGGCAATTTAACCTCTTCTCTGTTCCTGCCCCCACAGGGGTCATGGGTCAATCTCCTGTGTGGCCGTCATGGTGATTTCATGGAAACTGAATTACCGGTAAGTCTAATTCCGGTTTTCCATGGGAGTTTTGCCATGGACCCCCCTCCGGCATGCCACAGTCCAGGTGTTAGTCCCCTTGAAACAACTTTTCCATCACTATTGTGGCCAGAAAGAGTCCCTGTGGGTTATAAAATTTGCCTGCCTAATTAAGTCTATGGCGGTTCGCCCGTTCGCGAACATTCGCGGAAGTTCACGTTCGCCGTTTGCGAACTGAAAATTTTATGTTCGCGACATCTCTACTCTCCTGTTCCCATGCTTACTGGAGCCGACATGCCCCTGACTGTCAGAGGAAGTGTCCGGCTGCAGCAGTGCCATCCCTGAACGGACATCACCCTCATCTGCCAACCGTGCAAACTTGTTGGGGTGTGTTAGATCAGAGCTAGCCTCCCTGGCACTCTTCCCTCTACCCCGCTTTATTACTGTTACCCAGCTAACTACCTCACTCTCCTCAGCCCCCTCACTGTCACTCTCCCCCTTATCTGCTCTATAGAGTGTTTGCTCAGTAAGCAGCAAACTCTTTTCCAAATTGTGAGTGGCTTTCTGTGTTGCAACTCGCCTGTTTAGAGACTCGATGTGCGATTCCAAACGGATAATTTACTCACATTTTGTAGGACTGCATACATCAGACAAGATGTGTACTGGACGGCGTTGTCAATAATGTAAGTCATACTAAATGGGGATTACGCAGGAAAAGAGAAACATTCTTAAATACAATATAGAGCAGTGATAAGATTCTTACTTACTGTGGTCCCCTAACAGTAATAGGAAGACTAGCTAGAATCAAGGCAACTATATACAAGGAAGATCTAATGAATCTTTGTTTTTGCTCCTTTTCTTGAACTCCGGGTTTCTTTAAACTCCACCTAGAAAAGCAGCCACTTAGTAAAGCAAGCCTCAGGTAGAGCAAGCCTCTGGTACAGTTCAGTTGTCTAATTTATAGCACCTGGTAGGCCAAGCCACTCCCCCTCACCAAGCAGAGAAAAAAAAGCTTTAAATGACACTACACAACAGAGAGAGAAAAGAAAAAGTGGTTTTAAATGGCAGAATTAAACTGCAAGTACTTAACTTTCTAGGATCGCAGCTTCAACCCACACTCAGTCACTTGCAATCACACAAAATGACACTCAGCAGTAGAACTTATAAAAGCAGCCACTTAGTAAAGCAATCCTCCGGTAGAGGCTTGCTTTTATTTCTGTGGAGGTCCCAATCCTGGTTTTGGCTCACAATAATTGATGGAAATCACTGACTGTGTGAACTAGACCTAATATTGCAAATGCACAAGGGTTGCCTTATGTGAGAACTCCTTTCATGAGTGAGCTTCATCATATCATCTATGGATCTAGTAGAGGAAGTGTGGCATTATTCTTGTCATTGTAGCATGTTATATAGGGTACTAAGCTATAGAAACGTGTGAGCCCATAACACTACTATCACATATAGTCAGTTAAATAAGGATGTATAAAATGAAAATGGAGATTTGACTCCATCAATAGTATTTTTATGCCATATTGTTCCTTGTACGAAACAGGATTGTTTGTTTTCTGCAGAAGTGGCGTTCTTTAATACTCTATTGTTTTGCTCTTCATGCACACATCACATTTATCCTTGTTCTACATATGGCATTAACTGTATCCACTGTCACATCAACCCCCTCCCTCACTCTTACGTGGTAGAAGCTAGGGGCATCTTCCCAACAGGGGAGCTAATTAGCAACAAAACTGAGCAATGTGTCCAATCTCATCAGTCTCAAAGCCAGGAATCACAAGCAGCCTCCAGAGAAAGAACTGAAAATGAACTCATTTTCTGCATTTGTTAAATTTAGAGCTGACATTAAAAACAAGACTGCAGTGATTTCTGCTTTTCAAAGCTCACAAATAAATTAATTCCTTCCCACAGTTGAAAATGTAGCATTAAAATAAACTATTCTATCAGGTAAGGAAATGTAGGCATCATATTGCCTGTTTACTCAAACTAGTCTAAAAGAAAAATTGTTCAAAATGCACCTGTACCTTAAGCTAAATTACCATGAACAAAAAAATATCACATACCACTTAGATTTTGCCCTGCTCTGTATAGTACCACTTTTTTTGATGCTGCTATGGCTTGTTGTTGGTGGGATTACCAAGTAAAGGACCACACTTTCCATGGTTTCTTTCTCCTCTCACAAGCAATTGTGGTAAGCAGTGGCGCACCTCCAATAGAGGCAGAGTACACAGTTGCTATGGGGCCTGTGTGGGAAGGGGGCCTGGCCATGGACAAAAGGACCCACTCCTTTATTACAATTAGTACAACAGCTCCTGGCCCCACCTTCCAGATCCCCTCACTGCTTCTCCATGCAGGTTGTGCTTGGGCTTTCCCCCCTACTGCAGTATGCCAGACCAACAGGGGAAAAGTCTCCGTGAGGCCACGGTGTGAGTGTAAATAGGCTGAGGGTGAAAAAACAGTTTTTGGTTACTCACAGTTTTGTTGTCCCTGGGCAGGGCTGCATAGAGTGGAGGAGAACAGCACAGGAATTCTCCGGGGTACACTCTGATGTAAGGGACACAAGCCAGATGGTGGCTGAGGTGCCCTTGGTGGTGACTTGGCTTTACGTGCTTATGGCTAGGTCCCTTTAGTCATGACGCCAATACCATTGTGGTACAACAATGGTAGGAATAGTAGTAGTAATTGAGGAGCAAAACACAAGTTGGATCCAACTTACAACTTTTACTGAATAATGGTTCCTTGTAACGGTTACATCCAACAGTAATACAGTCTCTCATATCAATGGAGGCAGAATATAGTAATTCCAAAGTTCACAGGCTTTTTATGTGTGCAGCTGCGTATCAGGCATATAGTAAATAAGTCAGTATTTTGGGTCTGCAGCTCTTGCCTGGCACTAATCCCAATCAAGGTGATTTGCACTTTCCTTAACTTCTACTTCAGCAGATGGCCTTTCTGCTCTCAGAATTTATACTGGCGGTGAGGCTGCCGGAAGCTATATGTCCTACACTGAATACAAAGGTGCCTGGAAAGCCCTATAAACGGCTGATGTACTCCTTTGTCTTTCTTGTATAAAATAATCCTTCCTCTTGTTACTTGTAAAACTTGTCACTGGTCACTCCGGAGGAATGAACTGTAGAAGTGGATCTCACCTTTCCTTGCTTTGTCTGTTTCTTTGGCTTTTAGGATTTGGATGCCTCCTTGGTTTCTATGGACCATGGGGCCCAAGAAAGTTGAGAACAAGGGGCTCTCTCCTGCCCCCTCTCCTCTTCCCAGCTACAACATGGCTGAGCTTCTTGACTCTAGACTAAAGGCTCCAAGACTCCACTGACTAGGCTTGAGCTGGTCTGTATATACACTATTACACTATTTCCCCATCTAGTGGTGAAACTAGTGCAGTGCAGATAATCAGCCTGTGAATGAGTACCTTACAGGATAAATGTATGACAAAGTATGACATGAGATAAGAGATGGCATAAAAATACAATAAAACACTTTTTCAGTACCCATGTACACTAGTGGGATGCTGCATACCCCCTTTGTTTAACAGGAAGATGGTCAACTGTAAGACACCAAAACATACGCCATTTAAAACCACCTCCAAAAAGAGCAGATATAAATGTGGACTTTGCAATGTACTATCATACATTCTAGGCAAATACGTCACATGTAATATATATATATATATATATATATATATATATATATATATAGTTTTCCTAGGTGGATAATGGGCGTTGACATCTTTGGTACTTGATGGCACATGGGCGACGATTATAAATAAGGGCAATAAAGTCCATGGCAAAATCTCAAGGGATAAAGTCCCAATATGTATTGGTATATATAAAAGTGCAAACATTTTCTTAACATATAAAACTTTCAAAAGATATTTAGTGCATTAATCACAGAAAATGTCCTTCTGGTTATATGGTTAAAACATGGGAAAACAGGAAAACAGTGCAGTTGCATAACCCCAATCAACCTGAAAAGGGGATAAGGGGAAAAACACATTCACAACTTGGGTGAAAAACAGAGGATGTCCGGCAGGGAGTCCTGAAATGTTAAAAAGCCAGTAAGCTGTATAGTGGCCTAGGAAACTGCCACTTGCCGTGGGGAACTGGCATCAGTCCATACTGGGATAAAACAATGGCTCAGTTGGACACAGTTAATAATGAAGATGGCCTAGCAGGTCTACTAACGGATATGGATCCGGTGAAGAGGGCACATCAGTGGATAGTGGGCTTCCTGAGTCCCACTCATCAGGAGATGAGCACTCCGGCACAGCTTCCAGCAGGCGGCGGATTGGTCTTGGAGGCAGATCCAGCCGTTCCCGCATTTTACCGAAGACAGGGACCCTCTTGTCTCTTGGTGCTGGGATGGGCACTGTGGCAATCGGTGTCTCTGCAGTCGTGGAGTTTCTCCCATTCGCAGACTCAACGGGCATCTCCTGCAGGGTCATTTTCCTGAGGTATTGGACACATTCCCGTCCGGCATCTTGTCCGTGATCAGGTCTGAACTTGGCCCTGGAACATCTCTTCTGGGGCTTTGGACGGACATCTGAGCTCCGAGGAACAAACGTGGGCTGCCAGGCAATATTGGTAACTAGAAAACCCTGTTCTGTATTGGTATTGTGCCGGACCAGCAGGCGCCTTGCGCTGTGAGTCGACCACACTGGGAGCAATAGGAACTTTCCCGACCTTCTCTCCTTTTAGGAGGCTGCTCCTCTCTTGACTGTTGAGCCTCGCAAGGCTCGACTTGCCTTAGCAGTGGCCCAGGGGTGTAGTACGAACCATATGTAGAGGCATAATGGGCCACGTATTGCTTCCACATCACCTTATAGACATCGTCACACTCTCTTGCTAACAGCAGGGTGACTTCTGAGGGCCACTGGAATGTTTGCGGTTCACGGTCAACCTCCGTAGGCATTTTGGTGGTTTTCCTCTCTTGTCCTCTAGAGCGCAGGTCTCTAGTAAGTTGGGGAGCGGAATGGTCAGCCATCTTGACCAGTGCAAACTTTATTTTTTTCCCTCTGGCACGCCACTTAGGTACTGCAGCATAGGGGAGGCAGCGCGTATATTGCAATCCATGCACAGTCAATGGTCACGCAGTAGAAATTCTTTTCCCGCAATTTAAAAAGAGGCGGCACTTAATGTTTCCCACTCTGGATGGGGTGTGAACCACTTTTTAGCTCCAAACAGGGTGTCTCTGCAAAGTGATGGCACAGTATAAATTGTAAGCAGGCCATCTTGAATGCACAAAATATCCATTCAATTAAAGCAAGCAGTGATATTGACTCCAGGGAAATCCACATTTTTACAGTTTCGGTTATGTGTTTTTGCAGCACACAATCAGCGTAACACAGTCAAGCACTTTGTAAACATTTTGAACAGTTATTTGGCCCAATAAAACAGCAAAACAGATGGGGCTCATTCACATAGGGTAGTCAACTATGGCGCACAATTTTGTTACTGAAATCCAGTTTGTACACAGTTCATTAAAACTCAGATTTTTCTGGCGGCACACAAGCACAGCGATGCACAAATCCAGTTCTTAATTAGGCACAAAGGAATATATATAGTGTTGAGCGAACAGTTCGAGCATAGTTCGGGTTCGTATCGAATTTTGGAGTGTTCGGGACACGGACCCGAACATTTTCAAAAAAGTTCGGGTTCGGTTCCATTGTTCGGCGATTTCTTCCAGCTTTCTGAAGGGCTGCACAGCAGCCAATCAGCTACTGTTTTACTTCTTGACCTAAGAGCCCATCACGGCCATGCCTACTAATGGCATGGCTGTGATTGGCCAAGTGCAGCATGTGACCCAGCCTCTATTTAAGCTGGAGTCACGTAGAGCCGCACGTCACACTGCTCTGATTAGTGTAGGGAGAGGGCGCAGCTTCTGTGAGGGCGAGATTAGGCAGGGAAAAGTCAGCATAAGCACCTAATGAAGTGATCGATCTACAGCTGTGAATGATTCAACTTCTGCTAGTTAATTGCTCACTGGTTTTTAGGCTACACAGAGCGTTTTTCTGTCACGTTTTTTCTGGGGTGATCGGCGGACATTTTGTGACTTGTGGTGCACCAGAACAAGCTGCCACTAAGTCCATCAATCCATCAATACTCGTTTTTTTTTTTTTGCTATATCCTACATCAGGGGCTTGGTTGTGCTTATTGTCACCCCTAGAAACTCAGGATAGCAATTTCTATATTTTATTAAGGGGTTAAATACAATTGCCAAAATACCAATCCCCTAAATCTGGTGTTCCAACTTTGGATAGCCAAGTATAATACTGTCTGCTGTCTGGCAAAGTATAGATTATTTTCTGTGGTGAAATTCAATTGCCAAAATAGCAATCCCCTAAATCTGGTGTCCCAGCACTGGCTGGCAAAGTATAATAGTGTCCGCCAAAACATATATTTTGTTCTGGGGTGAAATTCAATTGCCAAAATAGCAATACCATAAATCTGGTGTCACAGCTGGGTCTGGCAAAGTATAATAGTGTCCGCCAAAACATATATTTTGTTCTGGGGTGAAATTCAATTGCCAAAATAGCAATACCATAAATCTGGTGTCACAGCTGTGGCTGGCAAAGTATAATAGTGTCTGCCAAAACATATATTTTGTTCTGGGGTGAAATTCAATTGCCAAAATAGCAATACCCTGAATCTGGTGTCCCAGCTGTTGCAGGCCAAGTGTTAATCTGTCCGTAACAGGGTATATTTTGTTCTGGGGTGAAATTCAATTGCCAAATTAGCAATACCATAAATCAGTGGTTTCAGCTGTGGCTGGCAAAGTATAATATTGTCCGCCAAAACATATATTTTGTTCTGGGGTGAAATTCAATTGCTAAAATAGCAATACCCTGAATCTGGTGTCCCAGCTTTTGCAGGCCAAGTGTTAATCTGTCCGTAAACGGGTATATTTTGTTCTGGGGTAAAATTCAATTGCCAAAATAGCAATACCCTGAATCTGGTGTCCCAGCTGTTGCAGGCCAAGTGTTAATCTGTCCATAAAAGGGTATATTTTGTTCTGGGGTGAAATTCACTTGCCAATATAGCAATACCCTGAATTTGGTGTTCCAGCTGTTGCAGGCCAAGTGTTAAACACAAAGTGTTAAAATACAATTGCTGAAGGCATAATCCTACATATTTTTTCTCACACTACTGTGCATCTCATAGTGTAAATCTGTCCATAAAAGGATACCTTTCATCCAGGGCCTAAATACTAGCCCTAAAAGAGATATTCCCCTAAATCAGTGGTTACTGCTGTGCATGGATTAGTGTAATACGCTACATAAATAAATAGGCAGATAGTGTTAGGTGCCTGCAAAAAAAGGCCTGAATTTGATATCAACACATTGGGCCAAATATTTTTTTTCTTATTGTGGTACTTGGTGAACGGTAACAATGAGGAAAACATCTAGTAAGGAACGCGGACGTGGTCATGGTGGTGTTAGTGTACCCTCTGGTGCTGGGAGAGGACGTGACCATTCTGCCACATCCACACGTCCTAGTGAACCAAGTACCTCAGGTTCCAGTACCCACCAGAATTAACAGCGATATTTGGTGGCGCCCAGTGCCGTTCTAAGGATGGTAAGGCCTGAGCAGGTACAGGAGCTAGTCAATTGGGTGGCCAACAGTGGATCCAGCACGTTCACAACATTATCTCCCACCCAATCTTCTGCAGAAAGCGCACAGGTGGCGCCTGAAAACCAAGCCCATCAGTCTGTCACATCACCCCCATGCATATCAGGGAAACTGTCTGAGCCTCAAGTCATGCAGCAGTCTCTTATGCTGTTGGAAGACTCTGCTGGCAGGTTTTCCCAAGGGAATCCACCTAGCCCTTCCCCAGTGGTGGAAGACATAGAATGCACTGATGCACAACCACTGATGTTTCCTGATGATGAGGACATGGGAATACCACCTCATCGGAGTCCGCACGTCTCTGATGATGATGAAACACAGGTGCCAACTGCTGCGTCTTTCTGCAGTGTGCAGACCGAACAGGAGATCAGGGAGGAAGACTGTGTGGAAGACGATGCAGGGGACGCTGAGGTCCTAGACCCCACATGGAAGGAAGGTCGTGCCACTGACTTTCATAGTTCAGAGGAAGAGGAGGTGGGGAGACCAAGCCAACTGCGTAGCAAAAGAGGGAGCAGGGGGCAAAAGCAGAACAGCCGCCGCCAAGAGAGTTCGCCTGCTACTGGCCACCGCCACCAGGGACCGAGCACCCCAAAGGCAGCTTCAAGGAGTTCCCTGGCATGGCACTTCTTTAAACAATGTGCTGACGACAAGACCCGAGTGGTTTGCACGCTGTGCCATCAGAGCCATAAGCGAGGCATTAACTTTCTGAACCATAGCACAACCTGCATGACCAGGCATCTACATGCAAAGCATGAACTGCAGTGGAGTAAACACCTTAAAAACAACGAACTCACTCAGGCTCCCCATCTGCTGCTGCCTCGGCCTCTTCCTCCGGAGGAATGTTGGCACCTACCGCCCACTAAACAGAGGATGTGCCAACGACACCACCACCTGCGTCACCAAGCAACTCCACCATGTCACATGGCAGCGTTCAGCTCTCCATCTTACAAACCTTGGAGAGAAAGCGTTAATTCCCACCTAGACACCCTCGAGCCCTGGCCCTGAATGCCAGCATTTCTAAACTACTGGCCTTTGAAATGCTGTCATTCAGGCTGCTGGACACAGACAGCTTTAAACAGCTGATGGCCATGGCTGTCCCACAGTATGTTGTTCCCAGCCGCCACTACTTCTCCAAGACAGCCGTTCCTTCCCTGCACAACCAAGTATTCGATAAAATCAAGTGTGCACTGCGCAACGCCAACTGTGGCAAGGTCCACCTAACTACAGATACGTGGACCAGTAAGCAAGGCCAGGGACGCTATTTCTCCCTAACTACACACTGGGTAAATATAGTGGCGGCTGGGCCCCAGGCGGAGAGTTCCTTGGCGCACGTCCTTCCGCCGCCAAGGATCGCAGGGCATCCTTTTTTGCCTCCTGTAGCCACCTCCTCCTACTCAGCTTCCTCCTCCTCTGCTTCCACCAGCTCATCCAGTCAGCCACACACCTTCACCACCAAATTCAGCACAGCCTGGGGTAAACGTCAGCAGGCCATTCTAAAACTCATATGTTTGGGAGACAGGCCCCACACCGCGCAGGAGTTGTGGCGGGGTATTGAACAACAGACCGACCAGTGGTTGCTGCCAGTGGGCCTCAAGCCCGGCCTGGTGGTGTGCGATAATGGGCGAAATCTCGTCGCAGCTCTGGGACTAGCCGGTTTGACGCACATCCCTTACATGGAGCATGTGCTGAATTTGGTGGTGCAGAAGTTCATTCACAACTACCCCGACATGTCAGAGCTGCTGCATAAAGTGCGGGCCGTCTGTGCGCGTTCCGGCGTTCACATCCTGCCTCTGCTCGCCTGTCTGCGCTACAGCGTAACTTCGGCCTTCCCACTCACCGCCTCATATGCGACGTGCCCACCAGGTGGAGGTCCATCTTACACATGCTGGAGAGACTGTGCGAGCAGCAGCAGGCCATAGTGGAGTTTCAGTTGCAGCACGCACGTGTCAGTTGTACTGCGGAACAGCACCACTTCACCACCAATGTTTGGGCCTCCATGCGAGACCTGTGTGCCCTGTTGCGCTGTTTCGAGTACTCCACCAACATGGCCAGTGACGACGACACCGTTATCAGCGTTACAATACAACTTCTGTGTCTCCTTGAGAAAACACTTAGGGCGATGATGGAAGAGGAGGTGGCCCAGGAGGAGGAGGAGGAGGAGGAGGAGGATGAGGGGTCATTTTTAGCACTTTCAGGCCAGTCTGTTAGAAGTGGCTCAGAGGGAGGTTTTTTGCAACAGCAGAGGCCAGGTACAAATGTGGCCAGCCAGGGCCCACTACTGGAGGACGAAGAGGAGGTGGAGAAGGATGAGGATGAAGCAGGTTCACAGCGGGGTGGCATCCGACACAGCTCAGGCCCATCACTGGTGCGTGGCTGGGGGTACGGAGGACGATGACGATACGCCTCCCACAGAGGACAGCTTGTCCTTACCTCTGGGGAGCCTGGCACAAATGAGCGACTACATGCTGCAGTGCCTGCGCAACGACAGCAGAGTTACCCACATTTTAACGTGTGCGGACTACTGGGTTGCCACCCTGCTGGATCCCCGGTACAAAGACAATGTGCCCACCTTACTTCCTGCACTGGAGCATGATAGGAAGATGCGCGAGTACAAGCGCACGCTGGTAGACGTGCTCCTGAGAGCATTCCTAAATGTCACAGGGGAACAGGTGGAAGCCCATGGCGAAGGCAGAGGAGGAGCAAGAGGTCGCCAAAGCAGCAGTGTCATGGCCAGCTCCTCTGAGGGCAGGGTTAGCATGGCAGAAATGTGGCCACCTGATACGGAACGTGTTAGCAGGAGGCAGAATTTCACTAACATGGTTGAACAGTACAGTTGTGTTCAAAATTATTCAACCCCCACTGAAATTGAGTGTTTTGGCAAGTTTGACATTGATTTTGATCATTTCAGTCATCTTGTTTACAATTAAATCAAAGAGGCACTTGTAAGTCAGACAAATATAACATAACATTTATAATGAAATAACCACAAATGTCTTTTCTGTGCTCACATCATTATCAGTTTTATTCAACCCCCAAGTGACATTCAATCTTAGTACTTAGTACAACATCCTTTTCCAGTTATAACAGCTTTTAAACGTGAAGCATAGCTTGACACAAGTGTCTTGCAGCGATCTACGGGTATCTTTGCCCATTCTTCATGGCCAAAAGCCTCTAGTTCAGTCACATTCTTAGACTTGCGCGCTGCAACTACTTTCTTTAAGTCCCACCAGAGGTTCTCAATTGGATTTAAGTCTGGTGACTGCGATGGCCACTTCAAAATGTTCCAGCCTTTAATCTGCAAACATGCTCTAGTGGACTTGGAGGTATGCTTGGGATCATTGTCCTGTTGAAAGGTCCAACGTCTCCCAAGCCTCAGGTTTGTGACGGACTGCATCACATTTTCATCCAATATCTCCTAGTACTGAAGAGAATTCATGGTACCTTGCACACGCTGAAACTTCCCTGTACCTGTCACGACCGCTATCCCAGCAGCAGTCGTGTCGCATCAGACAGAGGGGAAGGGGGACCATTATCTATGGATGGGAAATAGAACGGCCACCCCTGACAAACCCTAAGCTGGCACCTGTCTGCCCTGATACCCTAGACGGGGTGTAAACCCGTGCGGCGAGCAGGATGCCTAAACCCTGAGTCACCCTAAGAAGACTAGACTGGGGAAAGGCAGATGGGAGCACTAGTCACCATCACTCATGTCTAGCAGAACAACAGGGGAAGACAGCAACAAACAAACAATCTCCAGCAGAGATAGACTTATCCAGTCACGAGCAGAGAAGATGATCCCAATAACGACAGTCCACGCCAGACAAGAGCTCCACAGCAATACCGTCAAACCATCTCCTTCAAAGGTCAGCATAGCACTGGAAGTAAGGACTATATCTGGCAATGACTGCAAGTGAAACTGAAACTAATATAGTAGCTGGGAGTGGCAGACAGCACTCACCTGAGAAGAATGCCTACAAACTCCCAGTCAGGACAAAAAGGTTCACAAGGCAAAACCCGGATGACATACCCTGAACCACGGAGCAAACTCACAAGCTATCGCGAGTAGCAAGTCGCTGCGACCTTCTCCTCCCAGACCTGTCTGGATCAGTCACAGTCGTGACAGTACCCCCTTTCTACGAGGGGCCACCGGACCCTCAAGACCAGGCCTCTCCGGATGGGACCTATGAAAAGCTCGAATGAGTCTGTCCGCCTTTATCTCTGATGCTGGCACCCACATTCTCTCTTCGGAACCATAACCTCTCCAGTGCACCAGGTACTGAAGAGAGCGGCGAACATATCGTGAATCAACAATCTTTTCTACCTGAAACTCAAGACTGCCATCAACAACCACCGGTGGAGGCGGTAGTGGCAATGGTTCAGGAGGTTCTACATATCTCTTAAGCAGAGATCTGTGGAAGACATTATGGATCCTTAGAGTCTGAGGTAGCTCCAGACGAAAAGCCACAGGGTTAATGATCTTAATTACCCTATAAGGACCAATAAATCTCGGACCTAATTTCCATGAGGGAACCTTCAACTTGATATTTCTGGTAGACAACCACACCAAGTCATTCACCCCAAGGTCCGGACCTTCAGAGCGCTTCTTATCAGCCACACGTTTGTATCTACCACCAATTCTCTTCAAACTTTCTTGCACACTCTGCCACACTGATGAAAGTGAAGACGCAAATCGTTCCTCCTCGGGAATCCCAGACGGCCCCCCTCACTAAACGTACAAAACTGAGGATGGAAACCATACGCACCAAAAAATGGTGACTTATCGGTGGATTCTTGACGACGATTATTAATGGCAAACTCAGCTAACGGTAAATAAGATGACCATTCCTCCTGATTTTCGGAAACAAAGCATCTCAAATAGGTCTCTAGGTTTTGATTGGTACGTTCAGTCTGACCGTTGGACTGTGGATGGAAAGATGAAGAAAACGACAGATGAACCCCTAAACGAGAACAAAAAGCTTTCCAAAATTTAGAAACAAATTGGGTACCACGATCCGAAACAATATCGGAAGGGACCCCGTGAAGCTTCACGATGTGGTCAATAAAAACCTGAGCCAGTGTGTTAGCATTAGGCAATGCGGTAAGAGCAATAAAGTGCACCATTTTACTGAATCTGTCAACAACTACAAGAATAACAGTCTTCCCGCTGATACTGGTAGATCAGTAATGAAATCCATTGATAGGTGCGTCCAAGGCCTGTTGGGGATGGCCAGAGGTAAAAGACGCCCTGCCGGACGAGTATGATCCACCTTAGAACGAGCACAGGTAGCACATGCAGACACAAAATTCAACACCTCCTGGCGCCACTTAGGCCACCAGAACCGACGAGACACTAATTCAGAGGTTGCCTTACTACCTGGGTGTCCTGCCAGTGCGGAGTTATGGTGTTCTTTTAGTATCTCCAGGCGTAAATTTTCTGGCACAAACAGTTTACCCGAGGGGCAGGAGGCCGGGCGTCCCCTGAGCTTCCAACACCCTCCACTCTAAACCTGAGTGTAATGCAGAGACCACCACCCCTTTTGCAAAATAGGCTCTGGAACATCAACATCACCCCTCCAGGAAAACTTCGAGACAATGCATCCGCCTTAGTATTTTTGCCCCCGGGCGATAGGTTATTACAAAATTAAACCTAGTAAAAAATAACGACCACCGAGCCTGTCTAGGGGTGAGACGTTTAGCAGACTCCAGATATACTAAGTTTTTGTGATCAGTAATCACTGTGACGGGATGAACCGCCCCCTCAAAAAAATGACGCCACTCCACTAAGGCTAACTTAATAGCCAAAAGTTCTCTGTTGCCAATATCATAGTTCCTTTCTGCAGTAGACAATTTCTTCGAAAAGAAAGCACACGGACGCCATTCACCAGGGGACGGGCCCTGAGATAGTACCGCTCCCACCCCCACCTCTGATGCGTCAACCTCTACAATAAAAGGAAGCGAGACATCAGGCTGTACGAGAATAGGAGCCGAGGTGAATCTCTCCTTCAGAGATGTAAAGGCAGTTTTGGCTGCATGTGACCATTTGGAAAAATCAGATCCCTTTCGGGTCATGTCCGTCAGTGGTTTGACCACCAAGGAATAGTTCTTAATAAACTTTCTATAAAAATTGGCAAACCCCAGGAAGCGTTGCAAAGCCTTCAGGTTCTCAGGCAGATCCCAGTCCATAATTGCCCGGACTTTCTCTGGATCCATGCGAAACCTGAATCTGACAACACATACCCCAGAAATGGCAGTTCTTTTACGGCGAACACACATTTCTCTAATTTAGCAAACAATTTGTTGGCCCTTAATATCTGCAGCACTTGTCTCACATGGATCTTATGTGTATCCAGATCCGGAGAATAGACCAGGATGTCATCAAGATATATCACAACAAATCTCCCGATAAGGTGACTAAAAATATCGTTGACAAAATGTTGGAACACCGCAGGCGCATTAGTAAGACCAAATGGCATGACAAGATTTTCATAATGCCCTTCCGGAGTATTAAAGCCGTCTTCCACTCATCCCCTCTCTGATGCGAACCAGGTTATAGGCTCCTCTGAGATCCATTTTGGAGAACCATTTAGCACCAGCAACCTGATTAAAGAGGTCGGGAATGAGAGGAAGAGGATAGGGATCTCGGATAGTTATCTGGTTTAATTCCCGGAAATCCAGGCAAGGACGCAGGCCCCCATCTTTCTTTTTAACGAAAAAGAACCCTGCAGCCACGGGTGAAGAAGAGGGTCTGATGTGTCCCTTAGCCAAACTCTCCGAAATATAATCTTTCATAGCCTTCCTCTCCGGGTGGAAAGATTGTATAACCGGGTTTTAGGTAGTTTTGCCCCAGGAAACAGATTAATCGGGCAATCATATGGACGATGAGGTGGTAACCCCTGACAACCCTTCTCAGAGAACACATCCATAAAATCTGACAGAAAGGCAGGTAGAGTTGTTACAGAGAGTGTTGAGCACCTACTACTCAAGCAGTTGTCCTTACAATGTTCACTCCACTCCACAATCTCCCCGGCCTGCCAATCCACCACTGGATTGTGAGTCACCAGCCAGGGAAGCCCCAATACCATAGGAGCCGGAAGACCGTCCAGGACATAACAAGAGATATGCACTTTATGGAGGTCCCCTACCTGCAGATGGATATTATGGATGATCTGTGTTAACTCTCTCTGAGTAAGAGGGGAGGAGTCGATGGCAAAAACAGGAATAGTTCTGCGTACCGGTTCCGGAATAAACCCCAGAGCCTGAGCAAACCGTGAATCCACCAAGTTGACACCCGCCCCACTGTCCAAAAAGACGGAACAGATCTCAGTCTTATTGCCCGCCATAACGGTAGCGGACAACAAAAACTGAGACATGCGTATGGAGGAAACGAATACGCCCAGACTGTTATCCTCCGCACAATCTGGGGACTCTAGTTTCTCCGGCGGCTCCTTTGTTTGTGGTCTCTTGGGTACTGAGGGACATACCTTTACAAAATGACCCCTCCCCCACAACGAAAACAAACCTCTGACCTACGGCGGACCTTAGGAGGATTCACCCGTCTAGTGGTGCCCCCTATTTGCATTGGTTCGACTGGATCATAACAAACCGATCCCTGCCCTATACAGGCCTCTGTAGAATTTAATAGTCTCTCCCTGAGTCGTCTGTCGATTCTTATGGACAGAGACATAGCAGCCTCAAGAGACCCAGGGACCTCGTATACCGCCAGCGCGTCTTTTAATTTTTCAGACAACCCCTGGCAGAACTGACTCCTAAGGGCCGAGTCGTTCCATAATGTATCCGTAGCCCACCTACGGAATTCGAACAATATAGTTCAGCTGACCGGTTCTCTTGCCGAAGTCTACGTAGCTTAGACTCAGCCAGTGAGACCCTGTCCGGGTCATCATATACGAGACCCAAGGCTTCAAAAAACTCCTCCACTGATCGTAAGGCCGGAGAGTCAGATGGTAAGGAGAAAGCCCAAGCCTGCGGATCTCCTTGCAGGAGAGAAATTACAATGCCCACCCTTTGTTCCTCACCGCCGGAGGATCTAGAGCGTAACCTGAAGAACAATTTACAAGCTTCTCTGAAGGTTACAAATTGGTCTCTCCCTCCTGAAAACCTATCAGGAAAAGCCACTTTTGGCTCAGGAGTACCTTTGTTTCCCGTAGCAACGGTGGAACCCAAGGATTGCTGCTGCTGCTGCTGCAGCACTGTTGCTTTTAATTCTGACACTTCAAGGGATAACCACTGTAATTGTTTCGCCAAAACCGTAACCGGATCCATAGTGGAACAGAAAATACAAAGCAAAACAGCAGGCAAAAAAAAAAAAAAAAAAAAGGAAATGTCACTTTTTTTTTTTTTTTAAAAGGCCAGATATACTGTCACGACCGCTATCCCAGCAGCAGTCGTGTCGCACCAGACGGAGGGGAAGGGGGACCCTTATCTATGGATGGGAAATAGAACGGCCACCCCTGACAAACCCTAAGCTGGCACCTGTCTGCCCTGATACCCTAGACGGGGTGTAAACCCGTGCGGCGAGCAGGATGCCTAAACCCTGAGTCACCCTAAGAAGACTAGACTGGGGAAAGGCAGATGGGAGCACTAGTCACCATCACTCATGTCTAGGAGAACAACAGGGGAAGACAGCAACAAACAAATAATCTCCAGCAGAGATAGACTTATCCAGTCACGAGCAGAGAAGATGATCCCAATAACGACAGTCCACGCCAGACAAGAGCTCCACAGCAATACCGTCAAACGATCTCCTTCAAAGGTCAGCATAGCACTGGAAGTAAGGACTATATCTGGCAATGACTGCAAGTGAAACTGAAACTAATATAGTAGCTGGGAGTGGCAGACAGCACTCACCTGAGAAGAATGCCTACAAACTCCCAGTCAGGACATAAAGGTTCACAAGGCAAAACCCCGGATGACATACCCTGAACTACGGAGCAAACTTACAAGCTATCGCGAGTAGCAAGTCGCTGCGACCTTCTCCTCCCAGACCTGTCTGGATCAGTCACAGTCGTGACAGTACCTGTAGAAGCAAAATAGCCCCAAAGCATGATTGACCCCCCGCCATGCTTCACAGTAGGCAAGGTGTTCTTTTCTTCATAGGCCTTATTCTTCCTCCTCCAAACATAGCGTTGATCCATGGGCCCAAACTGTTCTAATTTTGTTTCATCAGTCCACAGAACACTATCCCAAAACTTTTGTGGTTTGTCCACATGACTTTTGGCATACTGCAGTCGACTCTTCTTATTCTTTGGAGACATCAAGGGGGTGCGCCTGGGAGTTCTGGCATGGAGGCCTTCATTACGCAGTGTGCGCCTTATTGTCTGAGCTGAAACTCCCGTACCCGCATCTGACAAATCTTTTTTCAGTTCCTCAGCAGTCACACGGGGACTGTTCTCCACTTTGCGCTTCAGGTAGCTCACAGCAGTCGAAGTCAGCATCTTCTTTCTGCCACGACCAGGTAGCGTTTCAACAGTGCCCTTTGCCTTGAATTTGCGAATGATGCTTCCTATGGTGTCTCTTGGTATGTTTAACAGCTTTGCAATCTTCTTATAGCCATTGCCCTTCCTGTGAAGAGAAATCACCTCTTCTCTTGTCTTCCTGGACCATTCTCTTGACTTCACCATGTCTGTAAACACCCCAGTAAATGTCTAGAAGGAGCTGAGTATCACAGTCATTTTACATCTGCCTAATTGGTGCTTATTATGCTTGATTGCTGCTTCTTGACATCCACAGGTGTTTTCAATACCTGATCGAAAACACTTGAATGAACCTCTGTTCTTAAGAGTGGTAGTCTTTAAGGGGTTGAATAATTGTGTCAATGAAGAAATCACAAAAAAAACATTTAATACTGTATTACAAAAACAATTGATGTCATTTTAGTTGCATTTGGTTCTTTAAAAAGTCCTTGTAAGATTTAATTCTGAACACAATTACAAATGTACACTAAATTCCCTAAAACCCTTTACAGCATTGGGGGTTGAATAATTTTGAACACAACTGTACGTCTGTACATCCCTCCACGTACTGACTGATGGTTCGGCCCTATTCAACTTCTGGGTCTCCAAATTGTCCACGTGGCCAGAGTTAGCATTTTATGCCTTGGAGGTGCTGGCCTGCCCGGCGGCCAGCGTTTTGTCTGAACGTGTATTCAGCACGGCAGGGGGCGTCATTACTGACAAACGCAGCCGCCTGTCCACAGCCAACGTGGACAAGCTGACGTTCATAAAAATGAACCAGGCATGGATCCCACAGGACCTGTGCCTCCCTTGTGCAGAGTAGACATTTATAACTGCCTCCCCCTCAACCATGTATTCTTGTACTCCGGGGCACTTCTTTATTGAATCCTCATTTTTTTAACTTTACCATGATCTTGCGGTGCAACACAAAGTTGAATGAACCTCTCCTCTGTCTGGGTGGTGGGGCCGAAAAAACTGAAAGTGGCCTTCTCCAGTGGTGGGTGATATGACGCATGATTCCTTGCTGTGGGACCTGTATCCTCGGTCTGGGTGCTGGGCCGAAATAACTGAAAGTGGCCTTCTCCAGTGGTGGGTGATATGACGCATGATTCCTTGCTGTGGGACCTCTCTCCTCTGTCTGGGTGCTGGGGCCGAAATAACTGAAAGTGACCTTCTCCAGTGGTGGGTGATATGACGCATGATTCCTTGCTGTGGGACCTCTCTCCTCTGTCTGGGTGCTGGGGCCAAAATAACTGAAAGTGGCCTTCTCCAGTGGTGGGTGATATGACGCATGATTCTTTGCTATGGGACATCTCTCCAATTGATATTGGTTAATTTTTATCTATTTTATTTTATTTTAATTCATTTCCCTATCCACATTTGTTTGCAGGGCATTTACCTACATTTTGCTGCATTTTGCAGCCCTCTAGCCCTTTCCTGGACTATTTTACAGCCTATTTAGTGCCCAAAAGTTCGGGTCCCCATTGACTTCAATGGGGTTCGGGTTCGGAATAAAGTTCGGGTCGAGTTCGGATCCCGAGCCCGAACATTTTCGGGAAGTTCGGCCGAACTTCTCGAACTCGAACATCCAGGTGTTCGCTCATCTCTAGTAGTAACCTGCTCTATAAAAATATCACATGACCTAACCCCTCAGGTGAACACAGTAAAAAACTAAAAATAAAAACGATGTAAAAAAAGCCATTTTTTGTCACCTTACATCACAAAAAGTGTAATAGCAAGCGATCAAAAAGTCATACGCACCCCAAAATATTGCCAATCAAACCGTTATCTTATCCCGAAAAAAATTAGCCCCTACACAAGACAGTCGCCCCCAAAAAATAAATAAAACTATGGCTTTCAGAATGTGAAGACACTAAAGAATCATAAAAAAAAATAATAATAATAATGCTTTGTTATGTAAAACTGAAACAAACAACCCAAAAAGTAGTTATATTTGGTATTTTCGCGTACGTGACAACCTGCTCTATAAAAATACCACATGATCTAACCTGTCAGATGAATTTTGTAAATAACAAAAAATAAAAATGGTGCCAAAACAGCTATTTCTTGTTACATTGCTTCACAAAAAGTCTAATATAGAGCAACCATAAATTATATGTATCCTAAAATAGTATCAACAAAACTGCCACCCTATCCCGTAGTTTCTAAAATGGCGTCACTTTTTTGGAGTTTCTACTCTGGGGGTGCATCAGGGGGTCTTCAAATGTGACATTGTGTCAAAAAACCAGTCCAGCAAAATCTGCCTTCCAAAAACCGTATGGCATTCCTTTCCTTCAGCGCCCTGCCGTGTGCCGGTACAGTAGTTTACGATCACATATGGGGTGTTTCTCTAAACTACAGAATCAGGGCAATAAATATTGAGTTTTGATTGGCTGTTAACCCTTGCTTTGTAACTTGAAAAAAATTATTAAGATGGAAAATCTGCCAAAAAAGTGAAATTTTTAAATTTTATCTCTATTTTCCATTAATTCTTGTGGAACACCTAAAGGGTTAACAAAGTTTGTAAAATCAGTTTTGAATACCTTGAGGGGTGTAGCTTCTAGAATGTGGTCATTTTTGGGTGGTTTCTATTATGTAAACCTCACAAAGTGAATTCAGACCTGAACTGGTCCTTAAAAAGTGGGTTTTTGGAAATTTCTGAAAAATTTTAAGATTTGCTTCTAAACTTCTAAGCCTTGTAACGTCCCCAAAAAATATAATCTCATTCCCAAAATGATCCAAATATGAAGGAGACATATGGGGAATGTAAAGTTATAACTATTTTTGTAGGTATTACTACGTATTATAGAAGTAGAGAAATTGAAACTTGGAAATTTGCTAATTTTTGCAAATTTTAGGTAAATTTTGTATTCTTTTATAAAAAAAAAATTACTCAATTTTACGAGTGTCATGAAGTGCAATATGTGACGAAAAACAATCTCAGAATGGCTTGGATAAGTCAAAGCGTTTTAAAGTTATCACCACTTTAAGTGACACTGGTCAGATTTGCAATAAAAGGCCTGGTCCTTAAGGTAAAAGGGACCCGGTCCTTAAGGGATTAAGTACTAGGACGCCAGGGCGTACCTGTACGCCCGGCGTCCGTAAGAGGTTAAATACCGATTTCACATTACAGCTGAGAAATAGTGCATTATTCTTTTTTGTGGGAAAAAAGCAATATTCTTGCTTCACAAAGCAGTTGTACATACACAGTAAAAATAACTAATTTAAATTTACAGCAGTAAAAAACTGTATTTTGAGGTTTTATTGAAAAAAGCTGTGTTTTAGGCCAAAAAAAACTGTTGGGCATCCAATTTTTAGCAGTCAAATACTGCATTTGTGAATCCTGCTGACCAAATTCGTGTTCTGGGTCCCCAAATATGGTGTCCATACATAGTATAAATATCTACTTTTAATGTACAGCTAACAGCAGTTAAAAACTGCATTTTGGGGTTTTATTGAAAAAAGCCTTGTTTTAGGCCGAAAAAACTGTTGTGCATCCGGCGTATAAATAATTAATTTCAATTTACAGCAGTGAAATACTAATTTTCTGTATTTTATTACAAAAATACTAGTTCTTGTTCCACAAACCACTTGTGCATACAGCGTACCAAAAATTACATTTCCGCATAGAAATTGAGAATCAGTGTATTTTGGGCCCAAAAAACATTATTCTGGGTCTACAGAGCATTTTTATGACATGGGCACTGCCTTAGGGGACTTAATTGTCGACTAGTGGCAGGTAAATTGACACCGGAGAGAGACCAATATTTCAGCTTGGTGGGTGAACGCAAATAATGAGGAGAAAATCAAATAAGGGATGTGGGCATGCTCGTGGTAGTGTTGGTGGAGCTCCTGTTGCTGGGAGAGGATGTGGCCGTTCAGCGCCAACTACCACTCCAAGTCAAACACCTTCCTCTGGTGCAAGTAGGCGGCAGAATCTGCAGCATTATTTGTTATGCCCAAATGCCACTCTACTGATAGAGAAGCCAGAACATGTACAGGCGATTGTAGATTGGGTGGCTGACAGTGCCTCCAGTTCCTTCTCAGTATCTAACACCCAGTCCTCTGCAGAAAGCTCAGAGTTGGCACCTGCAGCCCATGCCCATCAGTCTTCCACCTCACCCCCTTGCAAATCAGCCAAGCAGTCAGAGCCCCAAATCATGAGGGAAAGTCTCATGCTTTTTGATGACTGTTGGCAGGGTTTCCTGAGCCCATCCACCTAGCCCTGTCCCAGAAGAGGAAGACCTTGAATGCACTGATGCTTAACCACTTTTGTTGCAGGATGAGGACATGGGAATACCACCGCAAAACGTCTCTGATGATGGCGAAACACAGGTGCCAACTGCTGTGGCTTTCTACAATGTGCAGACTGACAAGGAGGGCAGGGGTCATGAATGGGTGGAAGATGATGTGGAGGATGAAGTCCTAGACCCAGACTGGACTGAAGGTCGTGCTAGTGAGGCGTGCAGTTCTGAGGAAGAGGCGGTGGTCGCACAGAGGCAACAGCACAGCAAAAGAGGTAGCAGGGTGCAAAAGCGCAGCGTCTGTTCCAGAGACAGTACGTCTGCTACTGTCCACTGCACCCAGGCCCAAAGCACACCAAGGCCTGCTCCAAGGAGTTCATTGACGTGGCAGTCCTTCACACAATGTCCTGACGACAAGACACGAGTGGTTTGCATTCTGTGCCATCAGAGCCTGAAGTGAGGCATGAACATTCTTAACCTGAGCAAAACCTGCATGACCAGGCATTTACATGCAAAGCATGAACTGCAGTGGAGTAAACACCTTAAAAACAAGGAACTCTCTCATGCTCCTCCTGCTCCCTCTTCTGCTGCTGGCTCGGCCTCTCCCTTCACCTCTGGCGTCACCATGGCACCTGGCGACTAGCAAACAGAGGATGTTCCACCAACACCACCACATACGACACCCCAACCAAGCATCTCCACCATGTCACATGGCAGCATTCAGCTGTCCATCTCCCAAACATTGGAGAGAAGGAGGAAATATCCATCTACCCACCCTCGAGCCCTGGCCCATTTCAAACTTACTGGCCTTTGAAATGCTGTAATTCCGTCTGGTGGAGATGGACTGTTTCAAACAGCTGATGGCGGTGGCTGTCCCCCAGTATGTTGTTCCCAGCCACCACTACTTTTCCAGGTGAGCCGTCCCTTCCCTGCACAACAAAGTGGAGAATAAAATCAAGTGTGTGCTGCGCAACGCCATCTGTGGCAAGGTCCACATAACCACAGATACATGGACCAGTAAGAACGGCCAGGGTTGCTATATCTCCCTAACTGCACACTGGGTAAACCTAGTGGCGGCTGGGTCCGAGGGGGATAGCGGTTTGGCGCATGTCCTTCCACTACCAAGGATCGCAGGGCATTATTCGTTGCCTATTGTTGCTTCCTCCTCCTACTCCGCATCATCCGCCTCCTCCTCTACCACCCCCACATCCGGTCATCGAAAGAACCTCACCCCCCAACTTCAGCACAGCCCGGGGTAAACGTCAGCAGGCGATTTTAAAACTTATGTGTTTGGGTGACAAAGCCCACACTGCAGAGGAGCTTTGGAGGGACAAAGAACAGCAGACTGATGAATGGTTTGGATACGTGCTAAATCTGGTGGTACAGACGTTTCGTGAAAATTACCCTAACATGTCAGAGCTGCCTCTGAAAGTTCGGTCCGTATGTGCGCGCTTTCGGCGTTCTCACCCTGCTGCTGCTCGCCTGTCTGCGCTGCAGCGTAACTTCGGCCTTCCTGCTCACCACTTCATATGTGACATGCCCACCAGGTGGAACTCCACCTTACATATGCTGGAGAGACTGTGCGAGCAGCAGCGGGCAAAAGTGGAGTTTCAGACACAGTATACACGGGTCAGTCGCTTTGCGGATCAGCACCACTTCACCACCAGTGACTGGGCCTGCATGCGAGACCTGTGTACCTTGTTGTGGTCTTTGGAGTACTCAACCAACATGGCCAGTGCTGATGACGCCGTTGTTAGCATTACAATACCCCTTCTATGTCTCCTTGAAAAAAATATTACGGCGATGATGGAAGAGGATGCGGCACAGGAGGAGAAGGAAGAGGGGGCATTTCACAGGGTTTCAGGCAGGTCATACAGAAGTGGCTCAAAGGGTGGGTTCCTGCACCAGCAGAGGGCAGGTACACATGTGGACAGCCAGGGCACACTTCTAGAGGAGGAGAAGGATCTAGTCTCACTGCAGGGTGGCATCCTACGCAGCTCAGGGCCATCACTGGAGTGTGGCTGGAGGGGATACGGAGGACACAGACCATACACCACCTACAGAGGACAGCTTATCGTTACCTCTGGGCAGCCTGGCACACATGAGCGACCACATGCTGCAGAGCCTGCGCAATGACAGCAGAGTTGCCCACATTTTAACTTGTGCTGAATACTGGGTTGCCACCCTACTGGATCCCCGGTACAAAGACAATGTGCCAACCTTAATTCCTGCACTGGAGCGTGATAGGAAGATGCGCGACTACAAGCGCACGCTATTAGATGCGCTCTTGAGGGCATTCCCAACTGACACAGGGGGACAAGTGGAAGCACAAGGCGAAGGCAGAAGAGGAGGAGGAAGAGGTCACCAATGCAGCTGTGTCATGGCCAGCTCCACAGATAGCAGGGTTAGCATGGCCGAGATGTGGAAAAGTTTTGTCACCGCACCACAGCAAAATGCACCACCAGCTGATAGGGAACGTGTTAGCAGGAGGCAGCATTTCAACAACATGGTGGAACAGTACGTGTGCACACACCTCCATGTACTGACTGATGGTTCTGCCCCATTTAACTTCTGGGTCTCCAAACTGTCCACATGGCCAGAGCTTGCCCTTTATACCTTTGAGGTGCTTGCCTGCCCTGCGGCCAGTGTATTATCTGAACGTGTACTTAGCATGGCAGGGGGCTTCATTACAGACAAAGGCAGCCGCCTGTCCACAGCCAACGTGGACAAGCTCACGTTCATTAAAATGAACCAGGCATGGATCCCACAGGACTGGTCCGTACCTTGTGCAGAATAGACATTTATAACTGCCTCGCCCTCAACCATACATTCTTGTACTCCAGGGCACTTCTTTATTGAATCCTCTTTTTTTAATTGTACCATTATTTTGGGGGTAACCCCAAGTTGAATGAACCTCTCCTCTGTCTGGGTGCCAGGGGCCTACATTTTAGCTAATCGCCTGCTGCTTTGGTGCGTGACATTAACCTCTTTTTACTGTCAAATGACTTCTCCTCTGTCTGGGTGTCAGGGGCCTATATTTCGTTTAATCACCTGCGGTATTGGTTGAAGACATTAACCTCTTTTTGCTGACAAATGAGCTCTCCTCTGTCTGGGTGTCAGGGCCTACATAAATGATAATGGCCTGTTCCTTTGCAGGTTGACATGGGGCCTGTGTTACTGTTATGGGACCTCTTTCCTCTGTCTGGGTGCCAGGGGCCTACAATAATGATAATCACCTGCTGCATTGGTGGGTGACATGATGCCTGTTTTGCTGTTATGGGACCCCTCTCCTTTGTTTGGGTGCTAGTGCCTAAATTGCTGAAAGTGACCAGTTGCATTGGTGGGTGACATGATGCCTGTTTTGCTGTTATGGGACCTCTCTCATTTGTCTGGGTGCCAGGGCCCTACATTAATAATAATCGCCTGCTGCATTGGTGGGTGACATGATGCCTGTTTTGCTGTTATAGAATCTCTTTCCTCTGTCTGGGTGCTAGGGCCTAAACTGCTGAAAGTGGCCAGTTGCATTGGTGGGTGACATGAGTCCTGTTTTGCTCTTATGGGACCTCTCTCCTCTGTCTGGGTGCCAGGGCCCTACATTAATGATAATTGCCTGCTGCATTAGTGGGTGACATGATGCCTGTTTTGCTGTTATAGGACCTCTCCTCTGTCTGGGTGCTAGGGCCTAAATTGCTGAAAGTGGCCTGTTCCATTGCTGGGTAACATGATGCCTGTTTTGCTGTTATGGGACTGCTCACCTCTGTCTGGGTGCTAGGGCCTACATAAATGATAATGGCCTGTTCCATTGCAGGTTGACCTGAGGCCTATGTTTCTGTTACGGGATCGCTCTCCTCTTTGTGGGAGTCATGGGCCTGAATGAGTGATTGTTGCCTGTAGCACTGCTGGGTGAAATCAATACTGTTTTGGCGTGATATGAGCTCTTCTATTTGTGGGTGCCAGGGGCCTGAGTCTGTGCATGAGGCCTGTGACACTGCAGGCAGGCATGAATCCTTTTTGGCTGTGATGACAACTTCTCCAACTCCCATGTATGGTTGTCTTGGGCCTGAATCTGTGAATGTGGCCTGTGGCACTGCTGGCAGACATGAATACTTATTGGCTGTGATGAGAACTTCTCCAACTCCCATGTATGGTTGCCATGGGCCTGAAGCTGTGAATAAGGCCTGTGGCGCTGCAGGCAGACATGAATCCTTTATGGCTGTGAGGAGAACTTCAACTACCATTGCATTCCCACCTAACGCCACCCCAACATCCTATTCCACCTCCTCCTCCAAGTTGCCAATTAATATTGGTTAATTTTTATTTATTTTATTTTAAGTCATTTCCCTATTCCCATTCGTTTGCAGGGGATTTACCTAC
Source organism: Bufotes viridis (assembly GCA_033119425.1). Taxonomy (NCBI): domain Eukaryota; kingdom Metazoa; phylum Chordata; class Amphibia; order Anura; family Bufonidae; genus Bufotes; species Bufotes viridis. The sequence goes on along the minus strand of CM065594.1, from coordinate 145,972,298 downwards.
ATTTTGTTGCCTTTTGCAGTTCTTTAGCCCTTTCCAGGGCTATTCTACAGCCATTTTAGTGCCCAAAAGTTTGGGTCTCCATTGACTTCAATGGGGTTCGGGTTCAAGTTCGGATCCCGAACCCGAACATTTTTGTGAAGTTCAGCCGAACTTCTCGAACCCGAACATCCAGGTGTCCGCTCAACTCTTTTGCCACACAAATTTTTTTTTTTTCTGGACTACTTATCCCAAAATCATGGACAGCAGCTGCCATTCAATAGTTAAAATCAATCAGTCACACTACAAAAAGTTTGCAGTGTAGCCCTAGCCTAATACAGACCTATAGATCAATATACTGATAACTCCTCATTATCAGCATTTACTGTGAGCTATAAAATAATGACATCGAAAATAATCTAATCTAGTACCACAAGCCTCAAAAAAATCTGACGCCTCTGTTTTTTTCACTGACACAGGAAAAAAGTTGCCTATTTTTACGGACTGACTATTGGCAGCCGTGCATTTGTTTTCGGACGCAGGAAGAATTTGTTTTTTTCTATGAGCTGGTTTCCATAATTTCATTTGCCATGTTTCCAAATTTACATGTGACTACCATTACTCTCAGGGCAGCAATATAGCAATGTACTATTCAGTAGATCAGCCATGTTTCTGCCACACTAGTGAACTTTGGTGAGTTTCACAGCTCTGACAAATAACCTGTCAGTAGGTATAATTGACAATAGTGGTAAAGGAGAAGTGCAGTATCACAGACTACCACCATATAAAACGTAGCCTTTATTTTATAAAATAAACGTGGTATGTGGTAGTCTGTCACACTAGTGAACTTTACAGTGTTCCTCCAATGCATTATTCTTAGGGCTGAAAAATTCAGTACAGTGGTACAATATCTGTCATCTGCTAAAGGTAATGTGCAAAATAATCACTGTCCTTCTGCCCCAAGGCAGTGTATGGGCAGGGCAAGTTTTCTGGCCTCAGAAAATGTCACCACAGCATCTGAGAAGCCATAAACCTGGAAGCGCGTGCTTCATAGGCTGGAATACTTCCCCCGGTGGAGATCAGGTGTAGTGTCCCACTCAGTAATGGTGGGCACTACTAAGGGGTCACAAGGGTCATGTTGTTCCCCTCATGTGGGGAGATTGGTATTTTGTCATTATATGCACTTTTATACCCTGCATTGTCATGTGTTTCTCTGTACAGGCCTGCTAGGGTTGTAGTTTAGCATCCCAGACAGTAGAGGGAGCTAGGGAGCCCCTAGTTTATATAGCTAGGCCCAGGCAGGGGATAGAGAGTCCAGGCCCTGGAGCCTGAGAGTGTGCAGTGCAGGCCCTGAGCCTGTGAGGGCAAGATCCGCTCCTGTGCAGTCAGTCTAAGCCAGTCAAGGCCGTGTGCCAAAGGAACCACCTTCAAGGAGAGAGTCCTGAGTATTCCTTCCAGGAGAGAGTCCTGAGTCCAGGAGAAGGTTCCCTCCTGAGTCCTGCAATCAGCAGAGAGAAACCCAGCAGCGCCATTACCCAATCCAGCTAGAGTCAAGCTGAGAGGCAGGGGGAGAAAGTGAGTGCAAGAGGATATTACAGATCAAAGGAGGTACTTCAGTGTTCCCAAGGATAAAGCCAGCTATAGGGCATACGGGCCTTGGAAGTTTTACTGAGGAATGCAGCCTGTACTGTGAGTCTATTTAACCCTCTGTGTAATGTTGCCAAGCTATACCTGCCATTATACCGTGAAGCCTGCTGTATACCGATTGTCTTCTATGGAACTACAAGGAGTGTGTATGAAGTTGCCATTGTTCAGTAAAAAAGAGTTCTGATTCACCTCAAGTGTCTGCACCTCCATTATTCCCACTGTCAATCGGTGTGCCACTGTTACCGGCACTGGCGTCACGAACTGTATGGGACCTGGCCATAGGCACGTTAAATCAGAACACCAAGGGCACCTCACCTAACACCCGGCCTGTGTCCCCCAAATTAGAGTGTTCCCCAGAGGACTCACGTGTCTGCCTCTCCATCACTGGCATCTCTCTCTCTCCCTTACCCCGGGATGCTAAACAGGGAAGGCGTTCCACTGTACTAGGCTTCCAGAATCATTACTTGTATATCACAATTTAGGCCAGCAGGTGGCAGCACTAATCTGTAATTTACCAACTTCTGTATAGGATAATGGATAAAATTCCATTACCCTATACAAATTGCAATCTGATGATTGCATGTTGTGGTCCACTTGAGGGCCTAATAAAAAGTAAAAATAGAGTAAAAAGTAAAAAAAAAAAATTTGGACACGGCGAGGCCCTTGATGTTTTTATATTTTTTATTGTTTATGTATTAATTTTTTTATTCTAGGAAAATGTGGCGATTTAATTTTTTTTATTTTTATTTTTTAAAATTTTTTAACTTTTCTTATAGACCCTCTAGGATGCTACAAAATACAGTTGACAACTTGCGTTATTCTTTTCCGGCATAGAGTTCCGTCAAAAAGGCTCTATGCCGGAAAAGAACTGATCAGGCATATTCCCATGCAATCTGAATGGATATAAATGCTACGGTATTATGTCCGTCCAAAATGCCTGATCAGTTAACGGAATGCCGGATCCAGCATTAATTTACATTGACTTGTATTAGTGCCGGATCCGGCATTGCGAAACAACTGAAGGGCGGATCCGTCCTTCCGGTCTGCGCATGCTGTGAAAGAGTGCAGGACGGATCCATCCATCCGCATGACAAGCATTCGGATCAGTCTAAAAGTGCTGTCAGTTGTGACACTAAACGGCGGATCCAGGAGGCAGCCCCGACCACGGAACTGTTTCCCGGATACAAGTGCTGCAAGTGTGAAAGTAGCCTAACACCGTATTCCCATTTAATGACAGTATAAGTTGATGTTGCAGATATCCTATGTTGGCCACCTGCTGGCCAATATAGAAATAGCAGTTCTAATATGGTGGGTCTTTTCAGAGAGGCTCAGTGTATTAGAATAAATTACCAGCATCCCTGATCGCCATACAGGGATGCCTGTCTTAACCTGGAAGTGTGCACTTTTTTTTTTCGCAATTAGATGTTGTTGTCAAATGGAACCACGGCATCTAAAGGCTTAAATAACTGTGTTCTGCATTATTACTGGTTGTTGACATTACCTACGGGCCTCTGCTGTTTGAAACAGAAGAGATACACCGGCTATAGTGCTCCTGCATGTGTGAGCGGGCACCATGTTGTTATACCCTCCTTTACATGTACAGCACTTGGAGCCTACGGGTTAAAATATGAAAAAAGTATCCCATATGGTAAATAGTGTAATGGAAATATAAAAAATTTCAATTCATTTTTTTTTCATCACTTTACCTCCCAAAAAAATTGAATAAAAAGTGATCAAAAAGTCATACACACCCCATGATATTATAAAAAACTACAGGTCGTCTTGCAAAAAATAAGCCCTCACACATCTCTGTAGACATAACTATAAAAAAGCTATGGGGTCAGAATATGGAGATGAAAAGAGAAAATTAATTGTTTTCAAAAGTGTCCCCCCCCCCCCCCCGTCCCCCCAGCATTAAAATGCAAGAAAAACATATGTGGTATCACTGCAATAGTACTGACCTGGAGAATGAAGAGCACAAGACAAAACAAAACTTGTAAAACTGTAGCAGAATTGCTTTTTCTTTTTTTTTTGTTCCATTCGGAATTTTTTTCCTGCTTCCTACTAAGAAAATACAACTTTTCCCACAAAAAACGAACCCTCAAACAGCAATGTGAACTGAAAATAAGTTATAGCTCCGGGAAGGCAGGGTTTATGAATGTGGCAATATCAAGTATGTAGAGTTGAGCGAACACCTGGATGTTCGGGTTCGAGAAGTTCGGCCGAAATTCCCGAAAATGTTCGGGATCCGAACTCGACCCGAACTTCAACCCGAACCCCATTGAAGTCAATGGGGACCCGAACTTTTGGGCACTAAAAAGGCTGTAAAATAGTCCGGGAAAGGGCTAGAGGGCTGCAAAAGACAGCAAATTGTTGGTAAATGCCCTGCAAAGAAATGTGGATACGGAAATTAATTAAAATAAAATAAATAAAAATTAACTAATATCAATTGGAGAGAGGTCCCATAGCAGAGAATCAGGTTTTAAGTCACCCACCACTGGAGAAGGCCACTTTTAGTTATTTAGGCCCAGGCACCCAGACAGAGGAGAGAGGTCCCACAGCAAGGAATAAGGCGTCATATCAGCCACCACTGGAGAAGGTCACAATAAGTTATTTAGGCCCCAGCACCCAGACAGAGGAGCGAGGTCCCACAGCAAGGAATAAGGCGTCATATCACCCACCACTGGAGAAGATCACTTTCAGTTATTTAGGCCCCAGCACCCAGACAGAGGAGAGAGGTCCCACAGCAAGGAATCATACGTCATATCACCCATAGTGATGTCGCAAACATAAAATTTTCCGTTCACAAACGGCGAACGCGGACTTCTGCAAATGTTCACGAACGGGCGAACCACCATAGACTTCAAAAGGCAGGCAAATTTTAAAACCCACAGGAACTCTTTCTGGCCACAATGGTGATGGAAAAGTTGTTTCAAAAGTTGTTTTAACACCTGGACTGTGGCATGCCGTAGGGGAATCCATGGCAAAACTCCCATGGAAAATTACGTAGTGGACGCAGAGTCGGGTTTTAATCCATAAAGGGCATAAATCAACTAACATTCCTAAATTGTTTGGAATAACATGCTTTCAAACATCCAGTGTGTGTATACGATCAGGTATGATGTTGTATCGATCAGGAAGTGTAAGGGTTATGCCCGCTTCACAGACATTGACAGACCAAACTCCCCTTTTGATGCACCGCAAACAGTCCATTTGCACAACCGCAAACTCCCCATTTGCACAAGGTTGGATACCAAGCTAGCCATGTCCCGGTGATGTCATCGAAGGTTTCTTCCTCCACCCAGCCACGTACAACACCAAGGGTCCCTGAAAGGTGAATTGAATTGATTTTTCGAACAGGGAGATGGTTAAAAAAACGCTTGCCCCTTCCCCTTTGTTTTAATCCACGGTCACTGCATCTGCGCCGTGCAATTTACTGTCACACCCAATATGACAGGTGTCTTAACTAGTACTATTCTTATCAGTTTAATCCCTGTTATATCCCCAATCTGGGGTCTATTTATTGAATTGATTTTTTGAACGGGGAGATGGTTAAAAATACGCTGGCTTCCTCCCCTTTGTTTTAATCCACGGTCACTGCGCCTGCGCCGTGCAATTTACTGTCACACCCGATATGAGTGGTATTTTCTGTAGTACTATTCTCATCCGTTTAATCCCCATTACGTCCCCAATCTGGGGTCCATTTATTGAATTGATTTTTCGAACGGCGAGATGGTTAAAAAAACGCTGGCTCTCTCCCCTTTGTTTTAATCCACGGTCACTGCATCTGCGCCGTGCAATTTACTGTCACACCCGATATGAGTGGTGTCTTAACTAGTACTATTCCTATCAGTTTAATCCCTGTTACGTCCCATATCAGGGATTGCCTTTTGTGAAAAAAATTTAGGCCTGGTACCTTCGACTGCCTTCACAGTGACACACCAAACACTCATACACCAAACTGAATTGATTTTAGGAACCGGGAGATGGAAAAAGCAGCTTGGTCGGTCCTCTTACTCCCAAATTGGGGCACTGCGCGTGCACAGAGCAATGTGCTGTGACACCCTATATGAGTGGTGTCTTAACTAGTACTTTTTCTATCAGTTTAATCCCTGTTACGTACCCTATCCGGGGACGTGTGTCGAATTGATTAACAATTGTCGAATTAACGAACCATTACGATATTCTGAAATAATTTAGTTCTGAGCTCTGTACTTGCTTTGTATTGGAATTGATGGGGATTTTTTTAATTGTCTGCATTATTTCTAATAAACTTTTAAAAGACTATTATGATTTTTTATTTTAAGTATTAAAAACCCATACAACTTAAAAAAAAAAGTAAATTAATGTTTTTTCTATGAAATATTATCCAGCCGTCCGATCGCTTTTGGTCTGACCATAATGAAGCAACGGCCTTATCATCTGGGGTGTGGCAACATTGCCAACACACTCATAGAGGTGATGATTGCTTCATTGTGATACGCAAGCCCCTTCACCACAACAAGGTAACGATCACGAAGGGGAATTGACACTTGTATGTGCCTTTTTTTTTTTTTTTTTTTGCAGCCACAGTGCTGCACCATAGGACAGAAAAATTAGGCATGTACACATGCCTGAAAAATAACGGAAAAATTTATGTTTTCCAGGCAGAAAAGTGACTAAAACATTGCGGCTTGAACCCTAGTTGGTGGCTGAGAATTCACGAAAGTCATCCGGTATGCAGACATTAAATACAGCAGCGTGGGGACCATTTTGAGGCCAAGGCATGTCATCAGGCCTTTTGTTAGTCAAATGTATCCCCCACTGTCAGTCCCTTCACGATTCATGCCTCATTCATCTTTATGAAGGTGAGTGTTATGGCTGGTAGTGTCAAACGAGGCTCACCTGAGTCAGGGGACACCCGAGCTGGAAGTATGGAGTCCAGTGGCAAAGGCCCACAGAAGCAGGAGGCAGGCGTGGTCGATCAGTCCGGGTCGGCAGCAGAGATGGCAGCGAGGTAACAGCAGGAGAAGAAGGAGGTGTGGTCGGTGGTAAGCAGTGAGTCAATGCAGGCGGCGAATCAGCGAGGTCAAACGGTCCGGGTTGGCAACGATGGTAAATCAGCAGTAGTGGTGGAGGAGCAGAGAGGAAGCTTGCTACAGGCTTGGAGGCACAATAACCAGCGGGGTTCAGGTGCAAGAGGCTGGGCTTATAAAGAGGAAGTAGCAGGTGCAAGGAATCACAGAGATTAACAAGGCAAGGCTGGAACAAGGTAGATCAAAGAGTTCAGCAGAAGGAAAAGTCCAGAAGGGCTGGTAGTCTAGTGGCCAGAGCTACCGCCTGGGACATGGCCGGTCACGGGTTCGAATCCCGACAGTGAGGTAATCAACACTTTTTTGACTGAGGCGATTTCTCTTGTCAGTGACAATGCCTCCTGCTGCACTGAAGGTCCTTTCTGACAGGACACTTGAAGCAGGGCAGGCCAGAAGTTCTATCGCAAACTGGGATAGCTCAGGCCACAGGTCAAGCCTGCACACCCAGTAGTCAAGGGGTTCATCACTCCTCAGAGTGTCGATATCTGCTGTTAAGGCAAGGTAGTCTGCTACCTGTCGGTCGAGTCGTTCTCTAAGGCTGGATCCCGAAGGGCTGTGGCGATGTGTAGGACTGAAAAAGCTCCGCATGTCCTCCATCAACAGCACATCTGTAAATTGTCCAGTCCTTGCCGCCGTGGTAGGAGGAGGATTACATTCACCTCTTCCCCTGTTAGATTCCCGTTGTGCTGTGACATCCCCCTTATAAGCTGTGTAAAGCATATTTTTTAGTTTGGTTTTGAACTGCTGCATCCTTTCCGACTTTCGGTAATTTGGTAACATTTCTGCCACTTTCTGCTTATACCGGGGGTCTAGTAGCGTGGCCACCCAGTACAGGTCGTTCTCCTTTATTCTTTTTATATGAGGGTCCTTCAACAGACATGACAGCATGAAAGACCCCATTTGCACAAGGTTGGATGCAGAGCTACTCATTTCCTGTTCCTCGTCCTGACTGATGTCATTGACGGTCTGTTCTTCCCCCCAGCCACGTACAACACCATGGGTCCCAGATAGGTGACAACAACAAGCACCCTGGGGTGCCTGCTGTGGTTGGTCTTCCTCCTCCTCAAAGCCACATTCCTCCTCTGACTCCTCTTCCTCATACTCCTCTTCCAGCGTTGCCGCAGGTCCGGCAAGCGATGATGACAAGGCTGTTTCTGGTGGTGATGGTGACCACAACTCTTCCTCTTCCTCTTCACATTCATCTACGGCCTGATCCAGCACTCTTCGCAGGGCACGCTCCAGGAAGAAAACAAATGGGAAGAGGTCGCTAATGGTGCCTTCGGTGCGACTGACTAGGTTTGTCACCTCCTCAAAAGAACGCATGAGCCTACAGGCATTGCGCATGAGCGTCCAGTAACGTGGCAAAAAATTCCCAGCTCCGCAGAGGCTGTCCTAGCACCCCGGTCATACAAATACTCGTTGACTGCTTTTTCTTGTTGGAGCAGGCGGTCGATCATTAGGAGTGTTGAATTCCAACGTGTCGGGCTGTTGCAAATCAAGCGCCTCACTGGCTTGTTGTTTCGCCTCTGAATATTGGAAAAGTGCACCATGACCATGTAGGAATGCCTGAAATATCCACACACCTTCCGAGCCTGCTTGAGGACGTCCTGTAAGCCTGGGTACTTAGACACAAAGCGTTGTACGATGAGATTCAACACATGTGCCATGCACTGCACATGTGACGACTTGCCCAAATTCCATGCCGAAAACAAATTTGTTCCATTGTCGAACACCACTTTGCCGATCTCCAGTTTGTGCAGGGTCAGCCACTGATCCACCTGTGCGTTCAGGGCAGACAGGAGTGCTGGTCCTGTGTGGCTCTCTGCTTTCAGGCGAGTCAACCCCAAGACAGTGTGACACTGTCGTATCCGGGATGTGGAATAGCCCCTGGGGAGCTGGGGGGATTCATTTGATGTGCAGCCAGACGCCGCAGCAGAAGAGGACTCAGCCGAGGAGGATTTAGAAGAGGATGTAGTAGGAGTAGAGGAGGTGGCAGTAGGCCTGCCTGCAAGTCGTGGCGGTGTTGCCAACTCCGCTGCGGAGCCACGCATTCCGTGCTTGTCAGCCGTCAGCAGGTTGACCCAATGCGCAATGTACGTGATATACCTGCCCTGACCGTGCTTTGCAAACCAGGTATCAGTGGTCAGATGGACCCTTGCCCCAACACTGTATGCCATGACTTCCTTTTCAATAACATAGTAGAGGTTTGGGATTGCCTTTTTTGAAAAAAAAATTCGTCCAGGTACCTTCCACTGTGGTGTCCCAATAGCGACAAATTTTTTGAAGGCCTCAGACTCCACCAGCTGGTATTTTAAAAGCTGGCGGGCTAAGAGTTCCGTCAAGCCAGCTGTCATTCGCTGGTCAACGGGGTGACTCTGTGACATTGGCTTCTTACGCTCAAACATTTCCTTAACAGACACCTGACTGTGGGCAGATTAGATGGAACTGCTGAAGGTGAGAGGCGAAGTGGCGGGTGGTTGAGAGGGGGCGTGGTTGACGTGGCTGAAGATGCTGGACCAGGAGGAGGATGGTGGCTTTGAGTTTGTGTGCTGCTTGTACGCATGTGTTGATCCCATAGGCGTTTGTGATGTGAGATCATGTGCCTTTGCAAAGCAGTTGTACCGAGGTGGGTGTTGGACTTCCCACGACTCAGTTTCTTTTGGCACAGGTTGCAAATGACATTGCTGTTATCGCAGGCAGACACAATAAAAAATGCCACACTGCTGAGCTTTGCAATGACGGCATTCTGGTGGTGGCAACATCATGCGTTGACTGGCATGCTGTCTGGCTGACCCCGGGTGCCGATACATGCTGTCTGACTGTGCCACTAACTCCTTGCGACGACCTCCCCCTGCTTCCAACTCATCTTCTCCTTCTCTCTGTCTCCCCTTCTGAACTTTCCCCCTCTTCTTCTTTTCAAGCAGGCACCCACGTGGCATCTGTGGACACAAGTGGTACTACGTGTGCTAGGTACTGTGCCACCCGGTATGAGTGGTGGGCACTGGCAGTGGGCACACTACAGTCAGTGGAAGTCGGCCTCACACACACTAGCAGGCAAGCAACTGAAATTAGACTAAAGTGTAAAAATGAAATGCCTTTTTTTAATGCAAAGTCCTGTGCCACCCGGTATGAGTGGTGGGCACTGGCAGTGGGCAACTGAAATTACAGTGGGCAACTGAAATTACACTAAAGTGTAAAAATGAAATGCCTTTTTTTTATGCAAAGTCCTGTGCCACACGGTATGAGTGGTGGGCACTAGCAGTGGGCACACTACAGTCTGTGGGCCTGCAGCTCCTCACACACGGGCAGGCCAGGCAACTGCAATATATATATAGAGGAAAAAAAAAAAGCAGACTAATGTGGCAGCCCTAAAAAGGGCTTTTTGGGGTGCTGTCAGAACGCTGTCCTTACAGCAGAGATCAGATGAGACTTTCAGGACTGGAGTGGACACTGAATACACTAGCCTAGCTATCGATTTCCCAATTAAATAAGCAGCAGCTACACTGTCCCTCCTCTCACTAAGACTGCAGCTTTCCGAATGAATCTAAAATGGATGCTGTCCAGGAGATGGGAGGATCTGGGAGGGAGGGTATGCTGCTGATTGGCTGGAATGTGTCTGCTGACTGCCATCTCTAGTGATATAGTGTAGCTGATAGGTTCCAGTTCAGGGTGTTAGGTAGTGTGATAGGTTCTGCTGTCCATACATACAGTACATGCTACAGACATAGTGCTGTGATGTTACAAGTTCACAACAATACTTAGTGTACCAATCAGTAATATGTAGTCAGACCTGCTAAAATATGAAGTTGCACGTATTGCGCCAAAATTTGCACATCATTAATTGCTAATTTGTGCAATCGCGAATATATTGGAGCACTCTATCTGCATATAAAGATTCTGTAATATTCTGCCATGCCAACCATTTTCTCCAGTCTCCTCTGGGCGCCTCTTGACGACCTCTTGATGCAACAGGAAGAGCAGTCTGGAATTTTAATAAAAATGTTATAGAAAACAAGAAATATCTGTTAAATAAAGATCTGGTGGAGAAAAGAACACCTCTCTGGGACCACACCGACCGTCGTCACACAGACCACCATGCTACCCGGCTCCTCTGGAAAGACATCTGTGCTTCAATAGTACCCAACTGGGACGACCTCAATGAAAAGCACAGGAAGACAGCAGTAAGTATGTGATTAATATTTTTGGCATAGATCTTTTTGTATTGACAATCAATGGTTTATAATCTGATTAAATGTTTCGGTTTTTTATGAGCATGGAATATATATCTATTTTTTTATTTTTTTTATTTTACTTTTAGAATTTAAATTTAAATTTCTTTTTCAGCACTTTATCAGTACTATCTAGTCTCATTGATCATCTCACACATGATGTTCCATAAGTATTCATTTTATTTTATTTTTTTCAGAACAACATGCAGTACTTGGGCATCGGAACCTCCTCGGGAACTCCAGGAGCCAGAGCCGGTCCCTGATGAGCCGGCCACCGCGGGTCCCTCTATTCCTGCTTGAACAGCTGGTCAGGAACTATTTAATCGGCCCCTACCGGTTCCCTCTTGCGACTCTACCATGGCCACTATAGCCCCCCTTTTTGAGGCTTTGATTCATCGCCAGAGGTCCGGTTGGAGCCGCCAGGCGGATTACGAGGACCTCACAAGGCTCGTTTACGAGACCATGTGTGGTCAAACCAATCGGATTGCAGCCTTGGAGGCCGAGGTGCGTAATCTGCGGGAGGTGGTGGTGCAGATTACAACCAAGGGTCCGCTCAATGCGTATTGGTTTTCTCTTAATCCACTGGTGGAAGATTTCACGCCTGACCAGGTGTTTTAGGTCCGAGAGAAGGTGGACGCTGTGGTGAGGCAAGTAAAACACCACCCCACACTCGTTCCCCCAGCCCCAACCTATGCCCCAGCCCCGACCCATCCCCCACCCCACACATATCCCCAATCCCAGTCCTTTTACCCATCCCAAACTACCTTTCCCCCATCCCAAACTACCTTTCTCACATTCCAACCTCCTCGCCCCCCTTCCCATTCTCAAACCCCCGAGCCCTATCATCACCACTGTTCTCCATCTCCTCCTCACTACTATGCCCCTACTACTTTCACGGCTCCTTCTTCTCTGGCTCGGGTAACTCCGTCTCCCGTTCCCCCATCCTGTTTACATACTCCCTCTGTTTCCCTTGCCTCATCACAGCATTCTTTGTCCACTCTGCCACAACCACAGGGCAGAGATGGACCCCGCTATGGTCAGCTTTCCATCCCCCAACCTACCTCGCCGCAGGATACTTTTCAATGCCTTTGAAGTTTTATATTTTTTAAAATTTTTATTTTTGTAAAAGTTATATATTTATGAAAAAGTAAAAAAAATGTCTCGAGTTTTTTTTTTCTCATCAAATTAACTGAGTGGCTTCAAATGTATGTCGCTGCTCCTTTAATTTGATAAACATATATTTATATAAAAAATGTTTGTGCCATCATCCTCTCTCGCCGCTTGGGGAGCGACTCATTCCATAGTCGCTCCCCAAGTGGTGAGAGAGAACGCTATGACATAGGGCCTGGTATAAAGGCCCAACATTCTCTCTCACCGTTTGGGGAGTGACTATGGAATGACTCCCTCCCCAAGCGGCGAAAGAGAACGCAATCAATTATTTACTGAAACATAAAAATTACACTACAAAGAATGTGAGTTTTTAAATTTTTTTATTAAAGATTATGAAAGTATATAACATAACTTAAAAGCAAGACACACAATATAGTCCGTTTAGATGTAATGGTCCTGCCAGTCTAACCTTCCCGCAGCCGAGCTAAAGTAGGCGGTAAATGAGTCACGCATGGCTGCCACTGCTATAGGTAGACCTTGGTTCAAATCTGGTTATGCTTGTCATCTGGCTGTCCTCCGGTATGTGTTGAATTAATAAAGGTTCTTTACTGCGGAGAAAATTATGAAGCACAACCCCACACTTTACTACTTCATCTACCGTTTCTATTTTTAGCTGGATAGGTTTGGAAAAAACTCGCCATTTAGAAACCAATAAACCAAATGTGCACTCCACCATCCTTCTGGCACGTGTGAGACGATAGTTAAAAGTATGTTTGGTCACATCCAAACCACGACTTGAGTATGGTTTTATAAGATTGCCCGACATCTTGAACGCTTCGTCAGCCAAAAAGACATAGGGCATAGGGGGACCATCTGTTCCTGGCAGTAGTCGAGGTGGTGGAAAGTCAAATTGGTGACTGTATACTCTCCGTCCCATAAAAGAGTTCTTGAACACCATAGAATTGTTTGTGCGGCCATAAGCTTCAACATCCACGGCTACAAACCTGTACTCGGCATCCGCAATGGCCAATAGTAAAATAGAAAAGTATTTCTTATAATTAAAAAACTCAGAGCCGGTGCCTGAAGGCTTTATGATACGAATATGTTTTCCGTCAACTGTTCCGATGCAATGGGGAAATTGACAGACTTCATTAAAAAAATTTCAATTTCAAGCCATTTCTGTCGATTTGCAACATTTCCTTCACAATAGTGGAAATGGTCGAGATACCCAGCCGATAGTGATAATGAAGCGAGGTGAAACTGTCACCAGTAGCCATAAACCTAAAAAAAATAAAAAAAATTATTAGAATCTGACTTGAATATCTCCCTATACGTACTATGTAAAAAATTATTACTTTCAGTTTCTCAAATAAACCCTGATTAAAGAAATTAAAAAACATAGTGATATATAAATCTATATATACTGTTGAGGGAAGTGCCCCCTGATATATATGTGTGCCGCTGGCCTGGGTACACTGCATGTGTGGGTGTATGTGTGTATATGTATGCACATGTACACACGTACAGGGGATGCATGCATGTGTATGGATGGGCCCCATGGCATCCATGCAGATGTATGCTCCCAGAAATTGGCATATGGACATATGCATGTATATGGATGTGCCCCAAGCATCCATATGCATGTATATATATATATATATATCATAGCCCCAAATATATATATTCCAAATATATATATTTTGATGTATGCATGTATATGGATGTGCCCCAAGCATCCATATACATGTATACTATATATGATGCCCCCTGATTCACCTAAAACCAGAGGTATCAGTGTGAATGTGCCCCAAGCATTCACATGGATACCATCTGGTTAATTGCATCAGGATGACTGGACAAGAGTCCGGTCATCCTGGATGCTTCAAAGAGCTTTGTAATAATTATCTCCAGCGCTGCTGGCGATAATTATGCATGATAGGAAGAGGGGAGAAACCTCCCCTCCTCCTATTATACACATTCCGGCAGCGCGATTACTATCGCGCTGCCTGGAATGCAAAGTGCTACAGGCGGGAGATCAAAGGATTCTCCCGCCTGCTAGCACATAGCGCGGCCCCGCTGTGCACGTGCTGGGACGCGCGGGCTGGCGCGGTGACGTCATATTGCCGCGTCGGCCCACGTGTCCTGCGTGTGACGCGCATGCGCGCGCCTCAGCGCGGCCGGCACGGGAGTGCGGGCTGCTGGATATAAATATCCAGCAGCCCGGCACTGGGGGCAGAGTAGGAAGCCGCCCCAGCAAAAGGAGCCTGCCGCCCGGACAAGAAGGACCCCCCCTAGAGACAAGCAACCCCTGGACAACGAGCATATTAAGTATCTCTATTAACCCTTCACTGCCCACTATCCCACCAACAAATATCACTGCCCACTGCCCACTACCCCACCAACGATACTCCCTTAATCCTACACTACCCACTATCCATTGCCCACTACCCCACCAACGATACCCCCTTAACCCTTCACTGCCCACTATCCCACCAACGAATATACCCCCTTAACCCTTCACTGCCCACTGCCCACTACCCCACCAACGATACTCCCTTAATCCTACACTACCCACTATCCACTGCCCACTACCCCGCCAACGATACCCCCTTAACCCTTCACTGCCCACTATCCTTTAGTGCACCCTACGTTCCCTTTATACCCTACAACCACCCAACCTGTATACCCTACCTCCCTGGTCAGCAATACCCCAGCTCCCCTGTGTATTTTCCCCAGCCTGACTGCAATACCACAGTCAGGATCCATTCCACTGGTTATCTTTACTGGACTGTAACCGCAGATTGCAGCCAGTTCAGTAACGCTATATTGCTTCCCTAGGGATAGTTAAGCCTAGGCAGGGGGAGGGGTGACTACAATCGTGTGTGTGTGTGTGTGTGTAATTTGTATTAGCTAGAGTTTTGGGAGGAATTTGGAATTGTGTAGAGTAGTTAGTACTGTGCTTTTAGTGCTGTGTATATACTGTATTGCATGTGTCATTATTACTGTATCATAGGTGATAATAAATACCGTGTGTTGACAACACCTACTGTGTAGTGTGTGGTTTTTCACTAACGTTAGCCTAGTTCAGTAAGGCCCCCGCAGATAGCCAGTGACCCATGTTAGGCGATAGTTAACGTAATTTTAAGGTATAAATAGGTGGAGTCATTAGCTTATGAACCCATCTATTTATGAATATTAATTAGGGATATTTGCATAAATATCAATAATTAATAACTCCCCTTACATTGGCGAGCCAGCCCCACTGCTAGGAATTTGTTTCTGTGTTTGGCTCTGGTGGGGAAAATCGCTTACGCTGTGGACTAGTCAGGCGGAAGGGACGCAATCGGAGTGTCCAAGGCCTGATAGTTCGGACAGGTAGAGCAGTTTTTTTTTGTTTTTTTTTCAATCAGAGCTAGACACTGGGCAATTTCTACAGCAGCAGAACCTAAAATAATTTAGTGTATTAATGATTATCTGATTGCCTTGCATGCCCATTGAACACTGGAGAGTAATTCATACATCACTAGAGAAACATCATCATTGGAGCTGAACAGAAGTCGTCTGGCTGGACGGGAGAAGGCGTTCCGGATATTGAAGGACCTCCTCTACGCAGCAATATAGAACAACAAAGAACGGCACCAAAGAAGATGACCTCTCGTCAAAAAGTAAGTATGAACTTCTCAACACTGCAGCACCTCAGTAAACATAGCACCTTCAATCCTATTATTCCCATCACTTACAAATCCACTGAGCTGCTATGGTCCACTTTACTGGACCAGGCATACGCTCATGATAAAATTTGTATTAATAATAGTATTTTCAAAAAAACAAAAAAAGCGCTTCCAAATGTTAGCCAAATTGGTTCTTACCTTTGAGGATACCATTTGGAAGCCAGAACATCTGGAAAAACTCAACAGCACTGCAAAGGCAGAGGAAGTTTCCAACACGGCAAACTTGCACTGCAATTGTTGTGTTGAGAACATCAAACAGGTACACACATTACAAACACAACTACAAGAAAAGGCCCAGTGTACAGTCCAGAGGGGCAGGGAGATTTGCGTGTTAGAGTCTAGGCTCTCGGACAAGGAGAGTCTCTACTCTGACATGGACAAAGAGCTGCTCAGACTGTACACTGAGATAAATCAGTTCAGGAACAATGCGGTATCCACGGATACCATGTTGGTCCAACTCGTGAGGACCTGGCTGCAAAAACGCAAACCATTTCAGATTTGCAGCAGGTCATTTCTAACCTGTCACGGCCTGGTGCTAACAGCATGGTGCCCATGAAACAGGTTTGTGTTTCAGGAACGGCACAGGGAGAAACAGCAGCGACGGCGCTAAGGTCACCCACGGATCAAACATCCGATGGGGTAGACAATAGAGGACAGGTGGAACGGACGCTACATTTCACCCAAACACCCAGGGAGAATAGGTATAGCAGCCGCTTCCAGGATCAGGACAACAATTGGGGAGAGGAAAGTGGTTGGCCATTTACCACTTCCAATCCGCCAACACGTCCGGAAAGACAGGAAGACTTCTATCCTAACCATTCAAGTATGGAAAGGATAAACTTCCTGTTACGGATTTGCAAGGAGATCCCAAAATATGATCCCAGTGTAGATCCGTTTACTTCATGTGATATCTTCGAGGGTCACTGTAACAAGTATTCAGTGGCTCCCGAATATCGCATGGAGTTATTCAAGTTATGGTTACCTACACACCTAAACCAAAGGTATGAGGTAACGGGAGGACGCAACCCATGAATGGACAGTTTTATGATAAGGAGGAACGTCTCTCCATACTCATGAGACTGGCAACGGGCCATTGGGACGTCACTCCAGATATCCTGTCCAAGTTCAGACCCACTATACATGACGAACCTCTGTCTATGTGTAGTCGGTTTGAAGCAATGTACCGGAGGGTTACAAAGGATCATGGTATCGGAATTCCACAGGGTATGATACGTATGTTCGTGGAAAAATTCCCATACCTTGACACAGCTATCCGGCTAAGTGCAGCTAGGAGCCATCCCTTACGGATGCTGCTATGATTATTGAGCAGTGCAGACAGGATACACTGCTCAATAAGAAATCCGTCAAAGTGACGGAGCGTGTACCGGTAAATGGTTCATCACAATATGAACGGATACAGCACACAAAGGCTAATACAGCCGTTCGCCCCACAGCCCCACCATGGGAAAAGACAGGAGGCGTTCGATGCTTCCTGTGTTTACAATATGGGCACATTAAGAGGAATTGTCCACAATGGCCACGTAATAATCGGACAAATCCGGAAAGAACAGGCAATAACAATGGTTTCAAAATGAAACCTAATTATACCAAATCAGTGGGGAATACGGGGACCAAAATCTGGGACATTCACAGGTCCAGACACCAAAACGTGTGGCTGTGATGAATGTCCCAGTATGCACAGAAAAGGGTGTGGAATCCAAAGAATTCACACCAAGTGTCCATGACAACCCACAAGTGGCAGTATGTACCACACAGGTACCTACTGGGAGTCTGGTGGAAATTGATTGAAAAACAGGGATCCCTAGAGATCTGGCACCAGTATGTCCTATCATACTGGATTCTTCAGGGAGACCCCACATAAAAGCCAAAATAAAGAATCAGGAGGCTGAAATCATGCTTGACACGGGTGCAGAAATCTCCATTACCAATGTCAAACATGATTTACATCCCGACAGTCCTCAGTGTGTGGTGATCGGATTTGATCACCAACAAGGGGGTGAAGGCCCACAGAATAGAAGAGGTAATTGTCCAGATTACCATTTGCACGACCCTCAGGATGCCCATGTGGTATTACCCCGGTTCTGATAACATTATTGGAACCGATGTAATGACACAAAATGGGTGGATCCTGGATCTGGCAAATTGCATAGTATGGAAGGGTCCTAGACGAGCCAAGGTGTTCGTCATCCAACGCCAGAGTCTGGGACCACCCTTACCAGCAGTGGAGAATTCCACTGACGTGCTTGAACACAAGTGGCCTGAGGTCTCACACAATCTAGACCTTGAACCTATTGTGTACGAGCATCCCGATCTGTGGGCCCAGAGTAAAACGACTGTGGCAGACTGGTTGGCACTCAAGTGGACATACAGGGTCCTGACCCTCCACCTCAACGACAGTACCGATTTCCACCAGAGGCCACCCATTCAATTATGGACACAGTCCAGGAATTGAAGACTAAGGGTGTGGTCATTGAGGGCAATTCAAAATGCAACAATGCCCTCTGGCCAGTGAAGAAGAAGGACACCAACGCATGGAGGCTGACCATAGACCTCCGGGTCCTTAACAAATACACCCCAATGTCCGCACCAGTGGTGGCCCAAACTCCTGATATCATGGCCAGAATAAGCGGCAAAAGCCGCGTATTCTCGACCATCGATGTGGCCAACGGGTTCTTCTCCATCGAACTCACGGAATCATGCCGGTACAAGTTTGCTTTTACGGTTGGGGACAAACAATACCTGTTTGCTGTATTGCCCCAGGGATTCCACAGCAGCCCCACGTATTTTCATCAGGCACTGGCTGCCGTGTTGAGTATGTTCTCACGGCCAGAATGCCTTCTTCAATACGTGGATGACTTGCTCCTGCACACAGAAACCATGGAGGAACATTTGGTTCTGTTGAGAGAGCTGCTGGGACTTCTGGCCAAATCAGGACTCAAACTGAGCCCCCATAAGGCACATTTGGCCAAAGCGGAAGTAACTTTCCTTGGGGTCCAAATTTCCTTTGGAACCAAAGGAATCATGACAGCCCGGGTGGAAGCCATGGTGAAATTACCCAGGCCTGGCACTCTTCAGGATTTGAGGAAATTCCTGGGGTGGCCAACTTCATGAGGGAGTTCATAGAGGATTTCGCTGCCAAAGCGAGACCTCTCTATGAGCTCCTTCGAGGAGAAGAACCCTCAATCAAAAGTTGGTCCGATCCGCAGGAGGAGGCCTTTTCAACCTTGAAAAGGGACCTCTCCTCAGCGCCTGTGTTAGCCACCCCACATCCAGATGGGGAAATGGCCATACAGGCGCAGGCAGGGGTGGAGTCTATCTCAGCGGTCCTTCTACAGAAAGTAGGGTACGAGACGAGACCGCTGGGTTATTTCTCCAGGTTGCTTTCGCCCGTCGAACGAGGGTTCGATGAATGTGCCAAGCAACTGGCGGCCATACACTATGCTGTTAAGACCACTGAGCATATTGTAGGCTTCCGGCCCCTCACTTTGCAGACTCCACATTCTCCATTAGCCCTCTTGCTCCGTGATACTCTCCCTGGAGTCTCCCAACAGAGATTCGGGAGATGGATCATGGATCTCAGTGGCCGGAATCTGCAGGTGGACCACAAGGCCAAGTATGTTCTGTCCCAGTTGCTAAACCTGACTGGAACTGAACATGACTGTGGTCAACCAGAACTGGACGACTCACCCCAGATGTTCAGAACTGACAGGCATCCAGATGACCGAGTCATTTTTGTTGATGGCTCTCGGTTTTATCTGGATGGGGAATATGTCACAGGTTTTGCTGTGTTAGATGAGACCACTGGTACCCAGAGTCTGGTCAGGTTGCCAGGTCACATGTCAGCACAGCGGGCAGAGCTGGAGGCTGTCAAAGAAGCTCTGCTTCTTCAGCCCCCTGGGAAACGGACTATATATAGCGACAGCTCATATGTAGTTCGCTCCCTCACCCTGCATCTTGACATATGGAAAAGGAGAGGATTTGTGGACAGCCAAAACAAACCTCTGGCTCACGTGTCGGTCCTGAAGGAGCTGTGGGAGTGGGGCATGGCACACATGGCGGAAGCAGCCATTATCAAAATCCCGCCCATCAAAAAGGGGACGAACCTTTGATAATAGGTAACAACAAGGCAGACGAGCTGGCTAAACTAGCAGCAGTGTCTGGTACCATCCGGGAACCAGATACTGAGCCGCTACCATTATACCGGATTGCAGCCCGTACTCCATCTGAGTGACGGCCCGGTGTCATTTGAAGAGGAACAAGCTAAAGATCCTCTCCTAAGGACACACATCCAATCACCCCAGCACCCCTGGTCTTTACAACAAGGGATCCTCTGTTACAATACCGGTACTCAGCAGCTTCCTCTTCCGGTGGTTCCGCAGCATCTGCAAAGTGAGCTGACACGGTTGAACCACCAACTGTTCGGACACCTTGGCCGGAATAAGCTTTACCTCTCTTGAGAGACAAAGTGTACTGGTTAGGAATGTCCAACACAGTAGAGGAGGTTACACAACAGTGCCTGGTATGTGCTCAGGTCAACCCAAGGGCGTCAGCCCTGAAGCCGGTATTGCAGCGAGTTCCTCCTGCTGATGGTCCATGGTCCGCTATACAAATTGATTTTATCGGACCTTTGCCAACCGGGAGTCGTAACTGCCGATACGCACTGGTGGTGGTGGATGTCTTCTCAAAATGGGTAGAAGCCATCCCCACCGTCAACGATACAGCTACCACCACGGCCCGTGTTCTCTGGGAACAGGTTCTGTCACGGTGGGGGATCCCCAGAGTGATAGAATCGGATAGAGGGACCCATTTCACAGGTAAGGTCATGAAAGCGCTGTGTGGCCTCCTAGACATAAAACAGAGGTTTCATGTGCCTTACCACCCTCAGTCAGCGGGCATTGTGGAGCGAATGAACCGGACCATCAAAACCCGGCTTTCCAAATCACTGCTGGAGAAAGGTTCCTCGTGGGTAACCTCTCTTCCAGCCGTACTAATGGGTATACGAGCCACCGAGTCCTCCAGTACCGGTATCTCCCCGTTTGAACTCATGACCGGACGGAAAATGCCCCTGTGTCTGCCAAACGAACCCCAAGTGTCAGAGCCCACAAAGAACGCCATCGCCAGAGACATGTTTCTCCAACAGGTTCAGCAGAACCTGAAGGAGTTACTGCCTCATGCAGCAATACGGTTGCACAAACCATATCTACAAGGGGTAACACCAATGCCCGCTGTAGGAGAAATGGTGATGGTAAAAGTCTTCCGTCGGACTGGTCCATGGGATGCAAACT
This sequence comes from Bufotes viridis, assembly GCA_033119425.1. Lineage (NCBI taxonomy): Eukaryota > Metazoa > Chordata > Amphibia > Anura > Bufonidae > Bufotes > Bufotes viridis. The sequence continues at coordinate 145,951,227 of CM065594.1, read as the reverse complement.
GGGAAGGACCCTACAAGGTCCTTGAAGTAATGGGAGACACCATGCTGAAGGTACAAAGGCCTATCACCAACAAAAAGAAATCCCGTAGACGACAGGAAGTCTTGTGGATTCACATCGACCAGGCCAAGGCCACCCGAGCCTCCCCAACTCAATAACGTATGTCGTTCCGAGTTGGGTGAGAGGGGGGAGAGGGCCTGGTAGGTCGCTGGCGGATCCACTATCCTTATCACACTCCATCTAATTACAGACCACAAGAGAAAGACACGCCATGAAACCACATTACCAGGGAAGAACTAGGCGTCTTCTGAACAAGATACGTATCCAACTTGTGACACTGGTGGTAAGCATGTTGATGGTGGGCTCAACCTCTTCAGGGGAGGGCCTGGGGACTAACATTGGTATGGCACACATACCACTTAATGGACCCGGCCTTTTAATGGTGGAATGTTTGGGTGGCAAAATCCTGGAACCATACAAGAACTTCACCTTTACACCAGGTCAGTGGTATCTGTATGGTTTCCAGAGAAAGGGTTTTGCCAACGGTGTAATTCAACATTATACCCCGGTGGAGAATGTGTCTGCCATACAACATGACTTACACGACCTCTGTCTCAAGGAGCACAGGCATTTTCAGGACTCAGACCCTACACCTATCAAATCCCTAAGATGGGTGTCTAGGGACCCACACTTGCACCCTTACAAGCAAGTAGAAGCCAACACTACCACAGTGTTGTGTACCAAAGAGGGTTTGCTGAGTCCTGAGGATGTCACTGGGGCAGAATACGGCGGATGGTACATCCTGAAAGCTACCTTCCTAGGGAAGGATAGCCGTGACGGGTTGAGGGTTAGGACATATTTTGATAGGCCCATTCCGGTAAAAGGCACCCTGAAGGCTTATTGTATGCTGAGGGATTCCCAGATGATTATCACCAGGGAATCCAGTTATGTACAAGGACATGTGTCCACAGATTACTTACGAACCAGTATAATGATGTTAAAGTTAAACTGCAGTGACTCTGGTCAAGCCACTTGGAACGACCAGAGTGGTCCGGTAAAACTAGAAGGTTTATATCGAGCCACAGTTTTAAAGGTACGGACTGATGCCAAGGATCCTAGGTATGTTCAGTTAAAGGGGTCTCCATCTATACGGTCTTTCATGATCACGATCATGAGAGACAACTGTGTTCCCGAGGTGACAGGATACTATTTTGTCACCTATGCCCACTGGGAGCAAGAAACCCAGATGGTAATGTTGGACACTAATCCCTGGAGTTGGGATTTAGTGTGCAACGGGGTGGACACCCCTACAGTAGATGTATGGATGGACGGTACCCCTATGACTGAAGAATACCGGGTAGGTATGTGTCTTCCGATTGGAAAGACCCCAGGGGCAGGGACATTAACTTTGACATCAATATAGATGGTTCATTTAAGTGGCCTTTTGCGAGGCAATAGACGAGGGGTGTTGGACCTTTACTCAGTGGGTCTATCTGTCCCAATCCAAACCCGTAGGGAAGCTGGTGTTACAGGCTGAGATAACGAACAGTGGTATCCGCTCCAGGGAAGGGGGCAGATCTGTGTAACTCGTGGTGAGGGTCCCCTACGATACAGAGGGTCCCCAACCAGTAAAACCGCATTCGGACTCCTGCACCGCCCCTATCCATCTATTGGCAGATCCTATAGTCCCTCAACTGTCATCCCCTGGAAGATCATCACGGATGCCAAATTCATCCTGTTTACCTGGAGAATTTCCGTAGATGACTTCCGAGTTGACCATTGGGATGACAGGTGTGGGGAGTTTGTTAGGAACCAAATCGATATGGTAAGAGGATGGATAGAGGCGGGGCAAGAGGTAAGGAAAGATGCCTCCCGACAAAGGAAGAACAGGGGGAGGAGAGATCTAGTGGCTCTGGGACTGGGTGGAGGTGCTTTGGGAGTGGGCGCCCTGAACACTATGGATATGGAAGTCCTGAGAAGTAAGCTTGGGGAGGTTGCGCGACACGCCGGGGAAGGTTTCAAGACTCCAGCTTGATGTAAACCACGCCCTAGAGGGTTTACAACATTCAGCACATAGATGCCACTACCTCTCTATCCTCTGCTCTACGTGAGAGGTTTAGGAGGTTAGTTGTGGGTCTCTTAGAGGAGCAGGATCGGGCTCAGCTTGCTCTGGCGTGTACGCAGGTCCAAAGTGAACTCTCGGATAACCTTAAACATATTGTTTCAGCATTATATAGCGGCCACTTCCCATTTAACCTCCGTCAGCGAATAAGTCCACTGATCTCTCCTTTTGCCATTAATCATACCAACTGGTGGGTGGTTCAGTGGCATGGATGTCGGAATTTAACCTGCACCGCTCATCCCTGGCACCTGTGTCCGGTCGCCTCAGACAGGGATACAGTGCTATTAATCTAGGTACGGTGATCAGCAATCGGACGGTACTTCATCCTCGGCTCCCTCGAGCTGCTTCTAACTTATGAATATTAATTAGGGATATTTGCATAAATATCAATAATTAATAACTCCCTTTACATATACATATATCTAATTACCTGATTGTCAACATAAGCTGTTCGGCTGGTGACACACTCCGGCGGAAAGTTGTATCTTGTCTCGACAGTCTATTGGATACACGTTCTAACAGGTCGTCAAATGCCGCCGTACTTATCCGTAAATAGTTGAAAAATTTATCAGGATAATTTCACAACTCCGGATAGAGGACTTCAAAGGCTCCTTCCGTAACTCATGCCGATGTCAAGGGATGGACCCAATAGCGCCGAAGACGACGACGTCTGTCCCTCTCACAATTCCTTCCATCTTGAAATAAGGATAAGGGCTTTAAAAGCAAATTCGTGCTCTGGCATCATCTTTGTGACGTGACATTCCAATGTAGCATCTGAGGTAAGTGACCTTGTCTGGACTTTTATAGTCCAAGCAAAATTTGCATATCTTTATTCATTTTAAGATAACAAAAATTTAAATAGCGGATCAGGAAATCCGGATGATGACGGAAATGACGGATCCGTTGTTTTTCCGGATCCATACGACGGATCTGTAATAGAGACGGATCCGTAAGATGGATCCGGAGTAGGTACAGATCTGTAAGACTGATCCGGAAAAACAACTGATACGTTGGCTTACGGCTTTCCGGATCTGGTTTTCCAATTAAAAGACGGAAAGCCGGATCCGTCGTGATAAAATTATGCGTTTTCATGCAATTTTTTGCCCCCCCTTATCATGTCCCAGTAACATGTGCCTCTTATAAAAGAAAAAAAAACACATATTCTTACCTCCATGGCAGCGATGCAATGCAGGCCTCTTCCGGCCTGTGTCCCACGCTGTACGGCTCAGGCTGCGCGATGACGACGTCACCGCACAGCCTGAACCGGCCTCTGATAGGCTGCGGTCCTTGTGCCGGCAGCCTATCAGAGGAACAGGGAAGGGAGACGCCTCCCTTTCTAACCTGGCCGCAGCACAGCCAACTGTATCGCTGTCCTGAGGACGGTGATACAGATGACTATGTAGTAATTTTGTCATGAGCAAAGGAGAAGCAGAAAACTATGACTGGCACTGTTTTATTTATTTTTTTACTGCGCCACCTTAAAAAGGAAACAAATAGAATAAACCATCATTTGGTGAGTAGGTATAAAAAGCATGCAGTGTGACAGCAGGAATTCCCAGTAGACAATTGTGTTTCCAAATCTTCTCATGAAACTGTCAAAAGCTTTACAAGGCATAATTTATACTTGTCTGCGAGACTCAGAATTACTCCTGCCTGGCACTAATATCTGTCTCCACATTATGTAGGGAAGTAGATTTGCAGCAAAAAGGGGCAATTCCATTTTGCACACTAACAAAGCAGAATTACAATGACAGATGCCTGCTCCCCCATTCCTCCATGATTCAAATGGGATCAGAACCAGCCAAAAGTCTCACTTGGCAAGGAATATTTTCCTTCTACAATGCTCTTTGTCTGTTTATATTTTGATGTACAGTTATTGTTTTGGAAAAAAAATGGAAAATACAGTATATGTAGACAAATTGGTTAAAAATCTTGGGCCTCATTTTTTTATATGGTAAAAGTTATGCTGTTACATGTTTGGAACATGTGTTAATTTATAAATCAATTGTGACATACCCTGTCCTCCCTCGATATACTGATAACTTCAACAGGAGTGTGATCAACCAGTGGGAATTTTATTCAGGCCATCAGGCTAGTACTCGTGTTACTGCTGTTAGTGGCTTGGCAAATAAGGGACCAAAATGATTTGTGGGTTGCAAACCGACTAGCTACCAGTCACAGCATGGATGCTACAAAAATTCACTTTTAAGCTGAAAGGATCCTATTTAATAAAAGCATAAATATGACCTTTGTCCCCATCCTTCCACATTCACAGAAGTGTAAATGTACAGATTAGAATGAAGTAAACTCGCTGTGGAGAAGTTAATTTATTTAATGAAAATGGGTATTAAGATTAATCAAAGTAGTCTAATGGAGATATAAGAGTAAGGTTTATTGGGGAATAAGAACACAGATAATCAATATTAAATCTTATAGATTACACCTTAAAAGAAGTAAAAAAATAATGGGATTTAAGGTTTTTAAAATGCAATCCAATATGGAATAATATAAATTTAAGTGAAATTCAGATGATTAAGCAATATGTAAATTGGGAGAATAGAGGTGTAAGTTTGTTAGATCATATTTTTGATGGGGATAAATTGAAGGATTTTGAGATTTTGATTAAGGAATTTGGGATCCCAAAATAGGATAATTTCAAATACCTACAAATAAGTGATGCAATTAACTCGGCATTTAATTCAGAGATATACAAAAAGCTTCTTCAGAGGGGTTTGATCGGTTTCTCAGAGATGGAAAGGTTGAAGGTAGTATCTCTAGGAGATACAAATTATTGATGAAAGTAGCACAAACAAAGATTAAAATATTACATATTACAAAAGGAGAAAGAAAAATGGGTAGAATCGCACATCCACAAGCTCAGCTTCTGATTTTTAACTGCTTCTCGGCAAAATTAATATCGCCTCTCGGCGCAATATTTTCTGTACTGCCCTCTATACTACATGCTATATAAGAGGCATTAGTGTACATTTTAATCAAAAGGCATAAGCCCACTCACCGCGCCAAGGTTGCCTCTTAGAGTGGGTCCTACTCTAAATTTGGCGCAGCACCGCCCGGGAACCGCCGCAGCACCGCACCAGCGGGCGGCGGGACCCAGCCGCCAAACAACACCTCTGCTGTCCAGCAATGCCACCATGGCACTGGGTCCTGCCAACACTCCCAGCGCCGTGCCGCAGCATACAACGGCCGCCACGCAGTACTGCACCATGTGAACAGTTGGTAAAGCTCACCTATCACATGCTCTCAGGAGCTAAGTCTGAGAGCTGTGTAAGAGAGTGTCTGGAGTGGTAGTGGGTGGAAGATACGTGCCACCGGGGTCGTGGCCCCGGTGGAGTAAGAGCCGGGTCTTTTGTGTTTTGTCAGCAGTGAGTGCTGTCACACAGCGGTCCGGGCCGGCTCTTACTGGGAACAGGCAAAGAGCAGGGTGGGTGTCTGTTCCCCACGGACCACAACGGCTGGACGGGATTCGGTTGTTGGTGTCAGTCTACACTGATCCTGGCAGGTTGGTTATCTCTGGCCTTAGTTGGGTAGGGAAGGAGTTAATCCTTCACTATGCTCGGTGGGTGTGGTCCTCCTGCTACACCCAGGGCTGTGAATATAAGTTTGATGCTCACTGACTGTGGGGTGATGAAGTGTGCTCTCCTGTCTCACTGCAGGAGGCTGTACGGGAGGCTGATCGCATGGTCGGGCTGAGCTCTGTAGTCCGCTCTGCTAACAAAGACTGCCCAGTTGCTGCAGGCTCCGGGAAGGGCCAAAAGAAGGGATCCTGTGGCCGGAGCCATTCCCTTGTCCAGGCCGACACGTGGCCTGTCTAACTTGTACGAACTTGGACAAACCCGCCCCACGACAAGGTGTAGTACTGATCACGGATGTGAGAGACTGTGTGAACAGGCACCAAGACGCCGGCTGCGTTTGGGACTTCGTTGTGGGAGGTGGGGTTTATGAACTTTGCTGTGGTGTGAATTGCACAGTTTTGATGTGATGCACTGGCGTGAATAAAAGAGCACGGTGTGGACACAAAGCCTGTCTCCTGAGCCTCTATACTGCCACCGCTACCATCTGCCTACCAGAGCAAACCCCACAATTGGTGGCTTCAGCGGGCAAACGGCAGTGAGGCCGAAAATTGTGTTATTTGGACTGTATGTCATATATTAAGCCGGCAAGTTTTGTGGCTCCAGATAAGATGGAGGAGGCCATTAGACACTTGGTGCAAAGCAATGAGGAGGCTACTCGGAGACATGAGGAAGCCCTGAGAGACCAGCGGCAGTTGAATAGTCTACTGGCCCAGCAACTGGCGACTATGCAGGAGTCCATGCGTGTGTTACAACAACAAACTGTCCCGGGGACCGCAATCCTACCTGCTGCCCGGGATAAGGTGCGCCAGCATTAAGAAAGATGGGCCCCGAGGATGATATCGAGGCGTTCTTGATGGTCTTCGAACGCACTGCGGAACAGGAAAGGTTACCGGCAGAACAGTGGGCCGAAGTAGTGGCGCCATTTTTAGTGGGAGACGCACAAAAGGCCTACTTCGACTCTCAGTCAGGAGGAAGCCAAGAGCTATGAGAGGCTGAAGGGGGAGGTGTTGGCTCGTCTTGGGTTAATACCTATGTGCGTGCACATCGAGTCTACCAGTGGGCCTTCTCCGAGTCCCGGCCTGCCCGGTCCCAGGCCTATGACCTGTTACACCTGGTAAAAAATGGCTGCAGCCTGAGACATTGAGCCCTCGCAGATGGTGGAACGGGTGGTGGTCGATCGTTTGCGCGCACTCCTCCCAAGAGCAATACAGCGCTGGGTGGGACAAGGTGATCCAGGCACCCTGGAGCAAGTTGTTGGCCTAGTCGAGAGATACATGGCAACCCAGGACTTGGTCCGAGACTCCGCCTTCCTGCAAAAGCCGCTGCTCACTCTCCCTGCCACAAAGGGGACCAGAGAAGGGGCTCAACCGCTTAATGGGGAGGTGATTTCCACTCCTGGGAGGCCAAACCTGGGGAGACGAGAGACCCCGGGATTAGATGTTGGCACTGTCAGGCCTGGGACACGTTGCTGCCAACTGCCCGAGGGCGGCAGAGCCCATGGACTGCGGGTTCGCACGCCGATCCTCCTTTTTCGGCCAACCGTGTGTGTTGCTGCTTCGCTGCTATCCGCTGATACACCTCCTTTGTGTGCCGTCTCTATTAATGGACACCCAGTTAAGGCATTGCTGGACTCGGGAGCTTAGTGACCCTCGCTCACGAGTCCCTGGTGGCCAGTCGCGCCCAGGCAAGCAAACCATCAGTGTTGTGTGTATTCATGGGGACCGCGAGAATATCCTACAACCTGTGTGACCTTGTCTACCCTCGGGAGGAGATACAGCATGTTGTTGGGGTGGGGCGACAAATCCCTTTACGCTGCCATCCTAGGTAGGGATTGTCCCCTGTTTTGGTCTCTTTGGGAGGGACGGGGTGCAGAGCCAGTGCCCGTTGATCCTGAAGAGGGCTACCAGCTGTAGGGGTCACCAATAAGCGGGAAGAGTGTCACCCTGATAGCTTGTCCCTAGAAGGGTTGGCTGGTGAGCCGGTGGCAGCCCCATCTGTTCCAGAACTAGAAGTATCCCGAGACACATTTGGGACTGCCCAGCTCCAGGATCCTACATTGTCACGGGCCAGAGAAGGGGTGACTGTCATCACTGGAGTGGCTCAGCACCCGGGAGCAGACTCGGGATTTCCCACCTGGCCTGTGAACCAGGACCTACTGTACCGGGTCGACAAAGTCCGGCAAGAGGTAATAGAACAGTTGGTGGTACCCTAACCATACCGCCGCATGGTATTAGACCTAGCGCATACTCATGTGTTAGGAGGGCATCTGGGGGTCCAGAAAACTCAGGAACGTATACTGCGGCGTTTCTATTGGCCGGGATATATGAGGAAGTCAGGAGGTTTTGCCAGTCCTGTCCCGAGTGTCAGAGGACCAGCCCCCAGCCTCATTATCGTAGTCCCCTGGTGCCTATGCCCATTATTGAAGTACCTTTCGAAGGGTCGTTATGGACCTTGTAGGCCCCATTAATGGGTGTCAGCCAGAGGCCACCAACATATCCTGGTCATAGTAGACTACGCTACTCGCTACCCTGAGGCGATACCCTGCTCCAACACGTCGGCCAAGCTTAATAGCCAAGGAGCTGATGGGGATGTTCTCGCGGGTGGGGATCCCGAAGGAGATATTGACAGACCAAGGGACCCCTTTCATGTCCAAGGTGATGAGGGAGCTCTTCAAAATATTAAATATTAAGCACTTGCGCAGCATCCGTCTATCACCCCCCAAACTGATGGGCTGGTGGAACGCTTAATAAGACCCTAAAGTCCATGCTCAAGAGAGCGGTGGCAAAAGACGGAAAGGACTGGGACCTCTTGCTGCCCTATGTGTTATTTGCGGTGCGAGAAGTGCCCCAGGCATCCACAGTGGTTCTCACCGCTTGAGCTCATATCTTTATTCATTTAAGATAACAAAAAATTTAAATAAGCGGATCAGAAATCCGGATGGCGGCTGGGGCTGACGCTGGATCCGTTGTTTTCCGGGATCGCATCGACGGATCTGTGGCGAAGCGGATCCGTAGAATGGATCGGGTAGAATTTCGATCGTAAGACTGATCCGGAGAAAGCAACGCGATACGTTGGCTTCACGGCTTTCCGGATCCTGGTTTTCCCAATTCAGAGGCAGGAAAGCCGGATCCGTCGGGTAAATTATGCGTTTTCATACCCGGTGCTGCCCCCTCAGCATGTCAGATCTGTGCCTCTTGATAAAGAGAAAAAACACATATTCTTTACCTCCGCATGCTTGGCAGTGCAGGCCTCTTCGGCCTGTGATCATCACCGCAGCTATGCGGCTCAGGCTCTTGCGATGGCGGCGTCACCGCTTTGAGCCAGGAACCGGCCTCTGATAGGCTGCCCGGTCCTTGCCTTTGCGGCGACTATGCAGAACGAACAGAAGAGGAGACGCCTCACTCTAACCAGCGCAGCACAGCTCAACATCTCGCTGTTTCATCTGAGGCCGGTGTATACAGAATGACTATGTAGTAATTTTGTCGTGAAGCAAAGGAGAAGCAGAAAACTATGACTGGCACTGTTTTATTTATTTTTACTGCGCCACCTTAAAAGGAAACAAATAGAATAAACCATCATTTGGTGAGTAGGTATAAAAGCATGCAGTGTGACAGCAGGAATTCCCAGTAGACAATTGTGTTTCCAAATCTTCTCATGAAACTGTCAAAAGCTTTACAAGGCATAATTTATACTTGTCTGCAGAGACTCAGAATTACTCCTGCCTGGCACTAATATCTGTCTCCACATTATGTAGGGAAGTAGATTTGCAGCAAAAGGGGCAATTCCATTTTGCACACTAACAAAGCAGAATTACAATGACAGATGCCTGCTCCCCCATTCCTCCATGATTCAAATGGGATCAGAACCAGCCAAAAAGTCTCACTTGGCAAGGAATATTTTCCTTCTACAAGTATATCTTTGTCTGTTTATATTTTGATGTACAGTTATTGTTTTGGAAAAAAATGGAAAATACAGTATATGTAGACAAATTGGTTAAAAATCTTGGGCCTCATTTTTTTATATGGTAAAAGTTATGCTGTTACATGTGTTTGGAACATGTGTTAATTTATAAATCAATTGGACATTCCCTGTCCTCCCTCGATATACTGATAACTTCAACAGGAGTGTGATCAACCAGTGGGAATTTTATTCAGGCCATCAGGCTAGTACTTTCGTGTTACTGCTGTTAGTGGCTTGGCAAATAAGGGACCAAAATGATTTGTGGGTTTGCAACCGATTAGCTACCAGTCACAGCATGGATGCTACAAAAATTCACTTTAAGCTGAAAGGATCCTATTTAATAAAAAGCATAAATATGACCTTTGTCCCCATCCTTCCACATTCACAGAAGTGTAAATGTACGGATTAGAATGAAGTAGACTTCGCTGTGGAGAAGTTAATTTATTTAATGAAAATGGGTATTAAGATTAATCAAAGTAGTCTAATGGAGATATAGAGTAAGGTTTATTTGGGAATAAGAACACAGATAATCAATATTAAATCTTATAGATTACACCTTAAAAGAAGTAAAAAAATAATGGGATTTAAGGTTTTTAAATTGCAATCCAATATGGAATAATATAAATTTAAGTGAAATTCAGATGATTAAGCAATATGTAAATTGGGAGAATAGAGTTGTAAGTTTGTTAGATCATATTTTTGATGGGGATAAATTGAAGGATTTTGAGATTTTGATTAAGGAATTTGGGATCCCAAAATAGGATAATTTCAAATACCTACAAATAAGTGATGCAATTAACTCGGCATTTAATTCAGAGATATACAAAAAGCTTCTTCAGAGGGGTTTGATCGGTTTCTCAGAGATGGAAAGGTTGAAGGTAGTATCTCTAGGAGATACAAATTATTGATGAAAGTAGCACAAACAAAGATTAAAATATTACATATTACAAAAGGAGAAAGAAAAATGGGTAGAATCGCACATCCACAAGCTCAGCTTCTGATTTTTAACTGCTTCTCGGCAAAATTAATATCGCCCTCGGCGCAATATTTTCTGTACTGCCCTCTATACTACATGCTATATAAGAGGCATTAGTGTACATTTTAATCAACAGGCATAAGCCCACTCACCGCGCCAAGGTTGCCTCTTAGAGTGGGTCCTACTCTAAATTTAGCGCAGCACCGCCCGGGAACCGCCGCAGCACCGCACCCAGCGGGCGGCGGGACCCAGCCGCCAAACAACACCTCTGCTGTCCAGCAATGCCACCATGGCACTGGGTCCTGCCAACACCCCAGCTGCCGTGCCGCAGCATACAACGGCCGCCACGCAGTACTGCACCATGTGAACAGTTGGTAAAGCTCACTCATCACATGCTAATTACCTGATTGTCAACATAAGCTGTTCGGCTGGTGACACACTCGCGGAAAGTTGTATCTTGTCTCGACAGTCTATTGGATACACGTTCTAACAGGTCGTCAAATGCCGCCGTACTTATCCGTAAATAGTTGAAAAATTTATCAGGATAATTTCACAACTCGGATAGAGGACTTCAAGGCTCCTTCTGTAACTCATGCCGATGTCAAGGAATGGACCCAATAGCGCTCGAAGACGACGACGCCTGTCCCTCTACAATTCCTCCATCTTGAAATAAGGATAAGGGCTTTAAAAGCAAATTCGTGCTCTGGCATCATCTTTGTGACGTGACATTCCAATGTAGCATCTGAGGTAAGTGACCTTGTCTGGACTTTTATAGTCCAAGCAAAATTTGCATATCTTTATTCATTTTAAGATAACAAAAATTTAAATAGCGGATCAGGAAATCCGGATGATGACGGAAATGAGCGGATCCGTTGTTTTTCCGGATCCATACGACGGATCTGTAGAGACGGATCCGTAAGATGGATCCGGAGTAGGTACAGATCTGTAAGACTGATCCGGAAAAACAACTGATACGTTGGCTTACGGCTTTCCGGATCTGGTTTTCCAATTAAAAGACGGAAAGCCGGATCCGTCGTGATAAAATTATGCGTTTTCATGCAATTTTTGCCCCCTTATCATGTCCCAGTAACATGTGCCTCTTATAAAAGAAAAAAACACATATTCTTACCTCCATGGCAGCGATGCAATGCAGGCCTCTTCCGGCCTGTGTCCCCACGCTATACGGCTCAGGCTGCGCGATGGCGACGTCACCGCACAGCCTGAACCGGCCTCTGATAGGCTGCGGTCCTTGTGCCGGCAGCCTATCAGAGGAACAGGGAAGGGAGACGCCTCCCTTTCTAACCTGGCCGCAGCACAGCCAACTGTATCGCTGTCCTGAGGACGGTGATACAGATGACTATGTAGTAATTTTGTCATGAGCAAAGGAGAAGCAGAAAACTATGACTGGCACTGTTTTATTTATTTTTTTACTGCGCCACCTTAAAAAGGAAACAAATAGAATAAACCATCATTTGGTGAGTAGGTATAAAAAGCATGCAGTGTGACAGCAGGAATTCCCAGTAGACAATTGTGTTTCCAAATCTTCTCATGAAACTGTCAAAAGCTTTACAAGGCATAATTTATACTTGTCTGCGAGACTCAGAATTACTCCTGCCTGGCACTAATATCTGTCTCCACATTATGTAGGAAGTAGATTTGCAGCAAAAGGGGCAATTCCATTTTGCACACTAACAAAGCAGAATTACAATGACAGATGCCTGCTCCCCCATTCCTCCATGATTCAAATGGGATCAGAACCAGCCAAAAGTCTCACTTGGCAAGGAATATTTTCCTTCTACAATGCTCTTTGTCTGTTTATATTTTGATGTACAGTTATTGTTTTGGAAAAAAAATGGAAAATACAGTATATGTAGACAAATTGGTTAAAAATCTTGGGCCTCATTTTTTTATATGGTAAAAGTTATGCTGTTACATGTTTGGAACATGTGTTAATTTATAAATCAATTGTGACATACCCTGTCCTCCCCTCGATATACTGATAACTTCAACAGGAGTGTGATCAACCAGTGGGAATTTTATTCAGGCCATCAGGCTAGTACTCGTGTTACTGCTGTTAGTGGCTTGGCAAATAAGGGACCAAAATGATTTGTGGGTTGCAACCGACTAGCTACCAGTCACAGCATGGATGCTACAAAAATTCACTTTTAAGCTGAAAGGATCCTATTTAATAAAAGCATAAATATGACCTTTGTCCCCATCCTTCCACATTCACAGAAGTGTAAATGTACAGATTAGAATGAAGTAAACTCGCTGTGGAGAAGTTAATTTATTTAATGAAAATGGGTATTAAGATTAATCAAAGTAGTCTAATGGAGATATAAGAGTAAGGTTTATTGGGGAATAAGAACACAGATAATCAATATTAAATCTTATAGATTACACCTTAAAAGAAGTAAAAAAATAATGGGATTTAAGGTTTTTAAAATGCAATCCAATATGGAATAATATAAATTTAAGTGAAATTCAGATGATTAAGCAATATGTAAATTGGGAGAATAGAGGTGTAAGTTTGTTAGATCATATTTTTGATGGGGATAAATTGAAGGATTTTGAGATTTTGATTAAGGAATTTGGGATCCCAAAATAGGATAATTTCAAATACCTACAAATAAGTGATGCAATTAACTCGGCATTTAATTCAGAGATATACAAAAAGCTTCTTCAGAGGGGTTTGATCGGTTTCTCAGAGATGGAAAGGTTGAAGGTAGTATCTCTAGGAGATACAAATTATTGATGAAAGTAGCACAAACAAAGATTAAAATATTACATATTACAAAAGGAGAAAGAAAAATGGGTAGAATCGCACATCCACAAGCTCAGCTTCTGATTTTTAACTGCTTCTCGGCAAAATTAATATCGCCTCTCGGCGCAATATTTTCTGTACTGCCCTCTATACTACATGCTATATAAGAGGCATTAGTGTACATTTTAATCAAAAGGCATAAGCCCACTCACCGCGCCAAGGTTGCCTCTTAGAGTGGGTCCTACTCTAAATTTGGCGCAGCACCGCCCGGGAACCGCCGCAGCACCGCACCAGCGGGCGGCGGGACCCAGCCGCCAAACAACACCTCTGCTGTCCAGCAATGCCACCATGGCACTGGGTCCTGCCAACACCCCAGCGTCGTGCCGCAGCATACAACGGCCGCCACGCAGTACTGCACCATGTGAACAGTTGGTAAAGCTCACCTATCACATGCTCTCAGGAGCTAAGTCTGAGAGCTGTGTAAGAGAGTGTCTGGAGTGGTAGTGGGTGGAAGATACGTGCCACCGGGGGTCGTGGCCCCGGTGGAGTAAGAGCCGGGTCTTTTGTGTTTTGTCAGCAGTGAGTGCTGTCACACAGCGGTCCGGGCCGGCTCTTACTGGGAACAGGCAAAGAGCAGGGTGGGTGTCTGTTCCCCACGGACCACAACGGCTGGACGGGATTCGGTTGTTGGTGTCAGTCTACACTGATCCTGGCAGGTTGGTTATCTCTGGCCTTAGTTGGGTAGGGAAGGAGTTAATCCTTCACTATGCTCGGTGGGTGTGGTCCTCCTGCTACACCCAGGGCTGTGAATATAAGTTTGATGCTCACTGACTGTGGGGTGATGAAGTGTGCTCTCCTGTCTCACTGCAGGAGGCTGTACGGGAGGCTGATCGCATGGTCGGGCTGAGCTCTGTAGTCCGCTCTGCTAACAAAGACTGCCCAGTTGCTGCAGGCTCCGGGAAGGGCCAAAAGAAGGGATCCTGTGGCCGGAGCCATTCCCTTGTCCAGGCCGACACGTGGCCTGTCTAACTTGTACGAACTTGGACAAACCCGCCCACGACAAGGTGTAGTACTGATCACGGATGTGAGAGACTGTGTGAACAGGCACCAAGACGCCGGCTGTGTTTGGGACTTCGTTGTGGGAGGTGGGGTTTATGAACTTTGCTGTGGTGTGAATTGCACAGTTTTGATGTGATGCACTGGCGTGAATAAAAGAGCACGGTGTGGACACAAAGCCTGTCTCCTGAGCCTCTATACTGCCACCGCTACCATCTGCCTACCAGAGCAAACCCCCACAATTGGTGGCTTCAGCGGGCAAACGGCAGTGAGGCCGAAAATTGTGTTATTTGGACTGTATGTCATATATTAAGCCGGCAAGTTTTGTGGCTCCAGATAAGATGGAGGAGGCCATTAGACACTTGGTGCAAAGCAATGAGGAGGCTACTCGGAGACATGAGGAAGCCCTGAGAGACCAGCGGCAGTTGAATAGTCTACTGGCCCAGCAACTGGCGACTATGCAGGAGTCCATGCGTGTGTTACAACAACAAACTGTCCCGGGGGACCGCAATCCTACCTGCTGCCCGGGATAAGGTGCGCTCAGCATTAAGAAAGATGGGCCCCGAGGATGATATCGAGGCGTTCTTGATGGTCTTCGAACGCACTGCGGAACAGGAAAGGTTACCGGCAGAACAGTGGGCCGAAGTAGTGGCGCCATTTTTAGTGGGAGACGCACAAAGGCCTACTTCGACCTCAGTCAGGAGGAAGCCAAGAGCTATGAGAGGCTGAAGGGGAGGTGTTGGCTCGTCTTGGGGTTAATACCTATGTGCGTGCACATCGGAGTCTACCAGTGGGCCTTCTCCGAGTCCCGGCCTGCCCGGTCCCAGGCCTATGACCTGTTACACCTGGTAAAAAATGGCTGCAGCCTGAGACATTGAGCCCCTCGCAGATGGTGGAACGGGTGGTGGTCGATCGTTTGGTGCGTACCCTCCCAAGAGCAATACAGCGCTGGGTGGGACAAGGTGATCCAGGCACCCTGGAGCAAGTTGTTGGCCTAGTCGAGAGATACATGGCAGCCCAGGACTTGGTCCGAGACTCCGCCTTCCTGCAAAAGCCGCGTTCACTCTCCCTGCCACAAAGGGGACCAGAGAAGGGGCTCAACCGCTAGGGGGAGGTGATTTCCACTCCTGGGAGGCCAAACCTGGGAGACGAGAGACCCCGGGGATTAGATGTTGGCACTGTCAGGGCCTGGGACACGTTGCTGCCAACTGCCCGAGGCGGCAGCGCCCATGGACTGCGGGTTCGCACGCCGATCCTCCTTTTCGGCCAACCGGTGTGTGTTGCTGCTTCGCTGCTATCCGCTGATACACCTCCTTTGTGTGCCGTCTCTATTAATGGACACCCAGTTAAGGCATTGCTGGACTCGGGAGCTTAGTGACCCTCGTTCACGAGTCCCTGGTGGCCAGTCGCGGCCCAGGCAAGCAAACCATCAGTGTTGTGTGTATTCATGGGGACCGGCGAGAATATCCTACAACCTGTGTGACCTTGTCTACCCCGGGAGGAGATACAGCATGTTGTTGGGGTGGGGCGACAAATCCCTTACGCTGCCATCCTAGGTAGGATTGTCCCCTGTTTTGGTCTCTTTGGGAGGGACGGGGTGCAGAGCCAGTGCCCGTTGATCCTGAAGAGGGCTACCAGCTGTAGGGGTCACCAATAAGCGGGAAGAGTGTCACCCTGATAGCTTGTCCCTAGAAGGGTTGGCTGGTGAGCCGGTGGCAGCCCCATCTGTTCCAGAACTAGAAGTATCCCGAGACACATTTGGGACTGCCCAGCTCCAGGATCCTACATTGTCACGGGCCAGAGAAGGGGTGACTGTCATCAATGGAGTGGCTCAGCACCCGGGAGCAGACTCGGAATTTCCCCACCTGGCCTGTAACCAGGACCTACTGTACCGGGTCGACAAAGTCCGGCAAGAGGTAATAGAACAGTTGGTGGTACCCTAACCATACCGCCGCATGGTATTAGACCTAGCGCATACTCATGTGTTAGGAGGGCATCTGGGGGTCCAGAAAACTCAGGAACGTATACTGCAGGCGTTTCTATTGGCCGGGATATATGAGGAAGTCAGGAGGTTTTGCCAGTCCTGTCCCGAGTGTCAGAGGACCAGCCCCCAGCCTCATTATCGTAGTCCCCTGGTGCCCATGCCCATTATTGAAGTACCTTCGAGAAGGGTCGCTATGGACCTTGTAGGCCCCATTAATAAGTCAGCCAGAGGCCACCAACATATCCTGGTCATAGTAGACTACGCTACTCGCTACCCTGAGGCGATACCCTGCTCCACACGTCGGCCAAGCTAATAGCCAAGGAGCTGATGGGGATGTTCTCGCGGGTGGGGATCCGAAGGAGATATTGACAGACCAAGGGACCCCTTTCATGTCCAAGGTGATGAGGAGCTCTTCAAAATATTAAATATTAAGCACTTGCGTACATCCGTCTATCACCCCCAAACTGATGGGCTGGTGGAGCGCTTTAATAAGACCCTAAAGTCCATGCTCAAGAGAGCGGTGGCAAAAGACGGAAAGGACTGGGACCTCTTGCTGCCCTATGTGTTATTTGCGGTGCGAGAAGTGCCCCAGGCATCCACAGGGTTCTCACCGTTTGAGCTGTTATATGGTAGGCATCCCGAGGGCTGTTAGATATCGCTAAAGAGGCGTGGGAGCAGCAGCCTAGCCCTCACAAAAGCATAGTTGAGCACATCGAGAAGATGCAGGACCGGATTGGGACAGTTCTGCCCATAGTCCGTGAACATATGGAAGCGGCCCAGCTGGCCCAGAGCCGCAGTGTGCAACCGGGCCGCCCAGGTAAGGAAGTTTAACCCGGGCGACCGAGTGTTAGTACTAGTGCCCACCATAGACAGCAAGTTTCTGGCCAGATGGCAAGGACCGTATGAGATAAGAGAGAAGTTAGGCCCCGTGAATTACAGGGTATACCAGCCGGGAAGGCGGAAGCCCGAGCAGGTGTACCACGTTAATTTACTGAAAGCCTGGAAAGATAGAGAAAGTCTCCTTGGGGATGACCCGCGCTTTGTCTTGGCTGCAGAGAACGTCCCCGGCCCTACAGTGGTACCAGAGGACATCCCTGCAGTAAAGATAGGTAGCGGTTTGTCGACTAAGCAGACTCAAGAAGTGAAGGAGTTCATTAGCAGGAATAAAGACGTGTTCTCTGACCTTCCGGGACGTACCGATCTAGTCCAACATGACATTGTCACAGAGCCCCAGGAAAAAATACGTTTACGACCGTACCGGAGGCTCGGCGACAAGCCATTTCAGAGGATGTAAAGTTTATGCTGAAGTTAGGGGTCATCGAGGAGTCTAGAAGCGCGTGGGCTAGCCCGATCGTTCTTATCCCAAAGCCCGACGGATCATTACGTTTTTGTAATGATTTCCGGAAGCTAAACGAGATTTCAAAGTTTGACGCCTATCCCATGCCGCGAGTAGATGAGTTAATAGAGCGAATGGGTAAAGCCAGGTATTTCTCGGTGATAGATCTCACAAAAGGGTACTGGCAGGTACCTTTAACAGAGACAGCAAAGGAGAAGACCGCCTTTGTTACGCCAGAGGGGCTGTTTCATTATAGAGTGTTGCCCTTCGGGTTGCACGGTGCTCCAGCCACGTTTCAACGGCTGATGGATATCGATCCTCAGACCACATCTCCGGTATGCTTCAGCATATTTGGATGATATAATCATATTTAGCCAGGACTGGGAAAGTCACTTGTCGAAGGTTCAAGCAGTGATAGACTCGCTCAGGAAGGCAGGATTGACCGCCAACCCAAAAAAAGTGCTCAGTGGGCCTGGAGGAAGCGTGGTATTTGGGTTATGTCATTGGACGCGGAGTCGTTAAGCCCCAAATAAATAAGATCGAGGCGATCCGAAATTGGCCTAGACCCCTTACGACCAGGCAACTGCGATCATTTTTAGGGATGGTAGGGTATTATATGCGGTTCATCCCACATTTTGCCACTATAGCTGCCCCGTTGACAGGACTCCTGAAAGGTAGGAAGTCAGTAATGCTTCGCCCTGTCAGTCGGCCCTGTGCGGGTCCCCAGTTCTGGTGACGCCCGACTTTGGACGGGAGTTTATAGTTCAGACGGACGCCTCTGGAGTAGGCCTCGGGGCGGTACTCTCCCAGGAAATCAATGGTGAAGAACACCCCGTTAGTTTCCTGAGCCGCAAGCTCACCCCAGCGGAAACCCGGTACAGCGTGGTAGAAAGAGAATGCCTCGCCATCAAGTGGGCACTTGAATCTCTCAGGTATTACCTGTTGGGGAGAAGGTTCCGTCTGGTGACTGACCACTCCCCTCTCCAGTGGATGAGCCAGGCCAAGGAGGGAGCGTCGGGTCACCAGATGGTTCTTATCCTCCAGAATTTTAAGTTCAGGGTTGAGCACAGGGCAGGTCGCCTGCAAGGGAACGCTGATGCCCTGTCCCGGGTACACTGCTATATGTGTGTTCACCCCGATAGGATTGAACAGGGTCGTCAAGCCTTCAGGGGTGAACAAAGGGGGATATGTAGAGAGTGTCTGGAGTGGTAGTGGGTGGAAGATACGTGCCACCGGGGTCGTGGCCCGGTGGAGTAAGAGCCGGGTCTTTGTGTTTTGTCAGCAGTGAGTGCTGTCACACAGCGGTCCGGGCCGGCTCTTACTGGGAACAGGCAAAGAGCAGGGTGGGTGTCTGTTCCCCACGGACCACAACGGCTGGACGGGATTCGGTTGTTGGTGTCAGTCTACACTGATCCTGGCAGGTTGGTTATCTCTGGCCTTAGTTGGGTAGGGAAGGAGTTAATCCTTCACTATGCTCGGTGGGTGTGGTCCTCCTGCTACACCCAGGGCTGTGAATATAAGTTTGATGCTCACTGACTGTGGGGTGATGAAGTGTGCTCTCCTGTCTCACTGCAGGAGGCTGTACGGGAGGCTGATCGCATGGTCGGGCTGAGCTCTGTAGTCCGCTCTGCTAACAAAGACTGCCCAGTTGCTGCAGGCTCCGGGAAGGGCCAAAAGAAGGGATCCTGTGGCCGGAGCCATTCCCTTGTCCAGGCCGACACGTGGCCTGTCTAACTTGTACGAACTTGGACAAACCCGCCCCACGACAAGGTGTAGTACTGATCACGGATGTGAGAGACTGTGTGAACAGGCACCAAGACGCCGGCTGCGTTTGGGACTTCGTTGTGGGAGGTGGGGTTTATGAACTTTGCTGTGGTGTGAATTGCACAGTTTTGATGTGATGCACTGGCGTGAATAAAAGAGCACGGTGTGGACACAAAGCCTGTCTCCTGAGCCTCTATACTGCCACCGCTACCATCTGCCTACCAGAGCAAACCCCCACAGCTGGTAGAACCCTTTTACTCATATATACTTGCTCAGGCTAATTAAAAACACCTGCACTGGATGGGAGGAGTGCTGATCCTGATCAGACCTTTATATACATATTACAAAAAGGAGAAAGAAAAATGGGTAGAATCGCACATCCACAAGCTCAGCTTCTGATTTTTAACTGCTTCTCAGCAAAATTAATATCACCTCTCGGTGCAATATTTTCTGTACTGCCCCCTATACTACATGCTATATAAGAGGCATTAGTGTACATTATGGCCGGGCGGTGCTGCGCCAAATTTAGAGGCACTCTAAGAGGCAACCTTGGCGCGGTGAGTGGGCTTATGCCTTTTGATCAAAATGTACACTATTGCCTCTTATGTAGCATGTAGTATAGGGGGCAGTACAGTAAATATTGCGCCGAGAGGCGATATTAATTTTGCTGAGAAGCAGTTAAAGATCAGAAGCTGAGCTTGTGGATGTGCGATCCTATCTCTTTTTCTTTCTCTTTTTTGAAATATGTATATAAAGGTCTTTCCAGGATTAGTGTTGAGCGCGAATATTCGAATAGCGAATTTTTTTAGCGAATATCGGCACTTCGCTAATTCGCGAATATTTCGAATATAGCGCTATAAATTCGCTATTTCGAATTATCGTTTTTTTTTTTTTTTTTAGTTATATTTTTTTCTTTCCCACTTCCCAAAAGTAGTTCTTACCTGTCCTGAGGATTCCTGGCTTCCTGGCTGCTCTAGTCAGTGCCCGTTGCTGCTTCTGCCGACTTCCGTGCTCATGGAGCTCATGGAACGTCTCCATATACTAAAATGTACTGTCGGATTTGAGGAATTACTTTAAAATTGCAATGCGATTAATTCAAGTTATATTAATCGCATTGCGATTACAACTTAGCACTGCTATCTTACATAGGCTAGAATTATAACGAATATGGAATATAGCACTAGCAGTGCTAAGTTGAAATCGCAATACGATTACTTCAAGTTAAATTAATCGCATTGCGAATTCAACTTAGCACTGCTGCTATATTCCATATTCGTTAACTTCGTTCATTCTAGCAAGCTGACCCATTATAAACCCAGCTCTAAGTTGAAATCGCAATGCGATTAATATAACTTGAATTAATCGCATTTCAATTTCAACGTAATTCCTCAAATCCGACAGTACATTTTAGTATATGGAGACATTCCCATGGTGATGGGGACGCTCCATGAGCAAGGAAGTTTATGGTTGGCTTGGTAGAATTAGCGAATAGCGAATATGACGAATGTATTCGTCATATTCCTCAAAGCGAAGATAACGAAATATTCTACATCTTCGTTTTAGCAACCTATTCGTCAACTTCGCTAATTCTATCAATCAAATAGCAAGGTTGACTATAGAGACAGCTGTGTTAAATTCGCTATGCGATTTTTTATTTATTTTTTATTTATTTTTTAATAGAATAATTATATTACTTGATATAATTATTATAATTATTCTATTTAGAAAAAATATATATATATAATCGCATAGCGAATTAAACACAGTTGTCTCTATAGTCAGCCTTCCTATTTGATTGCTAGAATTAGCGAAGTTCACGAATAGGTTGCTAAAACGAAGATGTAGAATACTTCGTTATCTTCGTTTTGAGGAATATGACGAATACATTCGTCATATCCGTCATCTTCGCTATAATTCTAGATATGAAACCAATAGGAAAGTAGCCTTAAGTTAAAATCGCAATACGCGATTATTTAAATCGCATATTAATTGCGATAACTAGAATAATGACGAATATTCGATTTCGACGAATATAAAACGAATATTCTTTTGAATATTCGCGAATTTCGTCGAAATCGAATATGGCACCTGCCGCTCATCACTATCCAGGATCAGCACTCCTCCCATCCAGTGCAGGTGTTTTTAATTAGCTGTAGCAAGTATATATGAGTGAAAGGGTTCTACTAGCTCTCAGACTTAGTTCCTGAGAGCATGTGATAGGTGAGCTTTATCAACTGTTCACATGGTGCAGTACTGCGTGGCGGCCGTTGTTTTCTGCGGTGCGGCACTGGGGGGTTGAAGGGACCCGGTGCCATGGTGGCATTGCCGGACAGCAGGGGTGCTGTTTGGCGACTGGATCCCACCGCCCGCTGGTGCGGTGCCACGGCGGTTGTCGGGTGGTGCTGCGCCAAATTTAGAGTAGGACCCACTCTAAGAGGCAACCTTGGCGCGGTGAGTGGGCTTATGCCTTTTGATCAAAATGTACACTAATGCCTCCTATATAGCATGTAGTATAGGGGGCAGTACAGTAAATATTGCGCCAAGAGGCGATATTAATTTTGCTGAGAAGCAGTTAAAGATCAGAAGCTGAGCTAGTGGATGTGCGATCCTACCTCTTTTTATTTCTCTTTTTTGAAATAAAGATTAAAATATTAGCTAAAGAGAAATGGAAAAAAAAGATATTGAAGATCTATCAAAGGAGAAATGGGAGAATGTTTTGAATAGCAGGTCCCTGGTATCATCAAGGACCTCAAACAGGATTTGCCAATTCTTTCTTATTCACAGGTTACATCGTACACCTTTCATGTTGGAAAAAAAAAGGGCTTAAGAGCGACAGATGAATGCCCGAGATGCAGGGAAGAACGGAAAGGCTTAGTGCATTTATCTGGAGATGCCCCAAATTGTTTAGGTATTGGTTGGATATATCAGGGATTTTAAAAAAAGTTTTGGGAGTAAAGATATATGGGGATCCTGTGATATGTATATTGGGAGGTACAATTCTCTTGAGAGTATGAAAAGAGGTTAAACAAGCATTATGTTTACTACTGTTCCAGGCAAGATTGCTTATTATTCCAAAAAATAGAATTAAAAAGATCAACAACTAGTAGGTGAATGGAAGAAATCTGTCAATGAAATGATAAAAAATGGAAAGAATAATTAAGGATAATAGGGGTAAAAAAGACTCTCACATATAAATATGAAATCAATGGTTTAAGGTTGTTTAGATTTTTTTTTCCCCTCTGCTCTCTCTGTATAAGAGGTGGATAGGGTTTTGGGGTGGGATGGGCAGTTGGGGGTGTAAAAGTAATATACTATATGTAATGGTTATGATTATTGATTTTTATATGTTGTATTTGTAAATGTATAAATAAATAAAAAAGAGGTCCTAACTAGCACCCGTCACAATATAAGAATAAATGAATCAATTCTGAAAAAAAAAATGCACAGGTTATAATTAGTATTTTATTCCCCCTTCCACTATGGACCCAGTAAATATACAGTATGGATATATGAGGCTGCACAAAGATTATATTATTCCCTTTCAAAATGAGGGACTCTCTTGCTTGAGTGATTACCAACCAATGTATGCAATAGTGGTTGAGATTGCTAAAAATACCATTTGGCCAGGGGCCAGGATATTTGTGAGGGTGAGGGCTGCTGTAATTCACTAATACCACTTGGAACATGTCAAAAAATATATACACGGATCATCTGGTGAGTTAGTAACGCTAACCATGAATATTACGTAATCTAAGACCATGGAACATTTTTTTCAAGTTCTATTTGACTATACTATATACATTTACATATATGCATAATTACTATATACAGTATGTTATAAAAGAGGCTTTACCTAATGTAAAGGTTGTAGTAAACAAAAATAAATTCATAAGTAATCTCATAGAGAAAATGTATAAATATATAAATATCATAGATAAAATATAGTGAACTTCTATTTTTGCTAAAATATGAAAGATTGAAATAGGCATTTGGAAATATTTCTCAATTAGAAAATGCCTTTATGTTTCTGCACTTGACCACATTTTGATGAAATGAGATCTTCAAAAATATTAACGTGTAATGTTTGAAAGTTTTGACTCCCCTAGGAATTAATTCTGCTCGCGAAAAGAGCTGCAAACCGCAGGTCTGAATTGACCTGCGGTTTGCAGCGATCGCCGATACGGGGGGGTCACAGGACCCCCCTGGGCATTGTAATAAGGTACCTGCTGAATGATTTCGGCAGGTACCTTGTTCCGATCACTGCCGGCTGATCAGCAGTGATTGGAACTACTCATGACGTACCGGTACGTCATGTGTCCTTAAGGATTCGGGAAACATGCCGTACCGGTACGTCATGTGTCCTGAAGGGGTTAAAGAAGAACTCCCACAAATATTTTGTATTCTCTAAACTGTTAAAATGGTACATGATGTAATCTGTAATCTTCTTACCAGTGTCTGTATTTGTGAGTTATAACGTCCCTTCTGATCCTCTGCTGTGTCATGTGACCAACAATCAGACTTTCCAAATATTCCAAATGAGGAGGACGCATTGCACCCGCACTGAATCCGGACCCATTCATTTCTATGGGGCTGTGCACATGAGCGGTGATTTTCACGCATCACTTCTGCGTTGCGTGAAAATCGCAGCATGTTCTATATTCTGCGTTTTTCACGCAACGCAGGCCCCATAGAAGTGAATGGGGATGCGGGAAAATCGCAAGCATCCGCAACCAAGTGCGGATGCGTTGCGATTTTCCCGCATTGTTGCTTAGCAATGGGACCCAATCTCTATTATTTCCCCTTATAACATGGTTATAAGGGGAAATAATAGCATTCTTAATAAAGAATGCATTATTAAATGATGAGGAAGGGGTTAAAAATAATAAAAGTTAACTTACCTTAGCCACTTGATCGCGTAGTCGTGATCTGTCCTCTCTTTCCCTGCAGCATCGATGATCTAAAGGACCTGTGATGACGTCACATCACTGGCCCAATCACCTGCTCCATCACTATGGTGATGGAGCATGTGATGGTCCATGTGACCATGTGACATCATCCAAGGTCCATAATCACTATCCTCAGGCTGTGGATAGTGCTTAGGACCTTGGATGATGTCACGTGGTCACATGGACCAATCACATGCTCCATCACCATAGTGATGGAGCAGGTGATTGAGCCATGTGATGCTGTGACATCATTACAGGTCCTTTACATCTTTCAAGCTAACGGAGAGGAGGCCGGGCTTCGCGATCAAATGGACCAGGTAAGTTATGATTAGTTTATTATTTTTAACCCATTCTGCACCGGGTTCAACATTAGGGAGATGGCCAAGGGTATTATTTTACATTATAACTATGTTATAATGTGAAATAATACCAGCGGGACAATTTCTGACCCAAACATGCACTTCTGTGAAGAAGTGCAGGTTCGGGTCTGGGTACCAAAAGTGCCGATTTTTCTCCCGCGCGTGCAAAACGCATGACAGCGCTTTGCACTCGCAGGGAAAAATCGCGGCAATTCCCGCAACGCACCCACACTGTTTGACGGAGTGCACCCGCAACGCCCGTCTGAAAGAGGCCTTAATGTCAGTCTCAAAGAAATGGATAGAGAAGTAACTGACTTCTTACCTTTGTCAGTTGGAGATCAGAGAGTTGGTCACATGACACAGCTAAAAATTAGAAGTGAAGGGATA
The DNA here is from genome assembly GCA_033119425.1 of Bufotes viridis. Taxonomy (NCBI): domain Eukaryota; kingdom Metazoa; phylum Chordata; class Amphibia; order Anura; family Bufonidae; genus Bufotes; species Bufotes viridis. The sequence continues at coordinate 145,925,983 of CM065594.1, read as the reverse complement.
GCTCACATATACAGTCACTGATGAGAAGATTACCTTCACTACAGATTACATTATGCACCTTTCTAGCAGGTCACGGAATGCATTTTTTTCAGGAGTTCTTTTATATAAATATCAGTGGACTGTCATGGTTGCTCCTACTGATAACTCTGGTGGCCTGTTCAGAGGATCTGAGTATGCAACATGCGTCCCAGATGTGTTGCCTCTGCCTCACTTCAAAATAACACATCCCTCCTGCTGGGGTGGCCTGGCGCATTGTGTAATGATTCACTGCTTTACTGCTTATACAGATGCTCCAGTATATGGAAGGGGGAATTCCGGCAAGTTGGAACATCGTGGATCAAACAGTGCAAGCTAGACCATTCTGTTTCTGTAAGGCCTCTTTCACACTAGCGTTCTTGTTTTCCGTCCTAGAGTTCCGTCGTAGGGGCTCTAGGACGAAAAAAGACTGATCAGGATTATCCCCATGCATTCTGAATGGAGAGAAATCCATTCAGGATGCATCAGGATGTCTTCAGTTCAGTCCTCAAACGTTTTTTGGACAGTGACAAATCCGCAGCATGTTGCGGATTTTCCTCCGGCCAAAAATACTGAAGACAAAACTGAACGACGGATCCGGATTTAATGCCCATTGAAATGCATTAATCCGGATCCGTCGTTTTGTCTTCAGTTGTTTCGCCGTACGCGTCTTTTCGACGCATCCGGACTTCCGGCCTGCGCCTGCGCCCTGAACAGAAGAAGGCGGCGCTTGTGAGGCTTTGGGTGTGTTCCTGCCTGCCTTCGCGGGAGTTTTCGGACTGAAGACGGGGCAGACGCCATCTCTTCATATCAGGTGAGTTTTCTTTTTTTTTTTTTCTTTGTGAGACACTTTTTAAAAACTTATAAACAGCTACTATGTGCTAGACATAGTAGCTGTATTGGGCAAAGTGGATGCTAGGGGTAGTAGTCCTGGCTACTACCACCCCTAGCATCCACCATGCTGTCAGCCCACCTGCAGCACCTGTTTTTCCCCTGGGGCTGTTGTTGGGCTGATGGCATGGTGGATGCTAGGGGTGGTAGTCCTGGCTACTACCACCCCTAGCATCCACCATGCTATCAGCCTACCTGCAGCCCCTGTTTTTCCCCTGGGGCTGTTGTTGGGCTGATGGCATGGTGGATGCTAGGGGTGGTAGTCCTGGCTACAACCATCCCTAACATCCACCATACTGTCAGCCCACCTGCAGCCCCTGTTTTTCCCCTGGGGCTGTTGTTGGGCTGACGGCATGGTGGATGCTAGGGGTGGTAGTCCTGGCTACTACCACCCTAGCATCCACCATGCTGTCAGCCCACCTGCAGCCCCTGTTTTTCCCCTGGGGCTGTTGTTGGGCTGACGGCATGGTGGATGCTAGGGGTGGTAGTCCTGGCTACTACCACCCTAGCATCCACCATGCTGTCAGCCTACCTGCAGCCCCTGTTTTCCCCTGGGGCTGCTGTTGGCCTGACGGCATGGTGGATGCTAGGGGTGGTAGTCCTGGCTACTACCACCCTAGCATCCACCATGCTGTCAGCCCACCTGCAGCCCCTGTTTTTCCCCTGGGGCTGTTGTTGGGCTGACGGCATGGTGGATGCTAGGGTGGTAGTCCTGGCTACTACCACCCTAGCATCCACCATGCTGTCAGCCCACCTGCAGCCCCTGTTTTTCCCCTGGGGCTGCTGTTGGGCTGACGGCATGGTGGATGCTAGGGTGGTAGTCCTGGCTACTACCACCCCTAGCATCCACCATGCTGTCAGCCCACCTGCAGCCCCTGTTTTTCCCCTGGGGCTGTTGTTGGGCTGACGGCATGGTGGATGCTAGGGGTGGTAGTCCTGGCTACTACCACCCCTAGCATCCACCATGCTGTCAGCCCACCTGCAGCCCCTGTTTTCCCCCAGAGGCTGCAGGTTGGCACACAGCAAAATAGATAAAGCATTAATTATTTATATTTTCTTGTTGTAGCCGAAAATCTCAAAGAAAAAATTTTTCGGAAAAAAAAATTCCCTTTTTCGAAACAAACAGAAAAAAACACTATAATAGGTAAGAAAACGCTTGTTTAAAAACTTTTATGTGTTATACATAGTAGCTGTATAGGGCAAAGTGGATGCTAGGGGTGGTAGTCCTGGCTACTACCACCCCTAGCATCAACCATGCTGTCAGCCCACCTGCAGCCCCTGTTTTTCCCCTGGGGCTGTTGTTGGGCTGACGGCATGGTGGATGCTAGGGGTGGTAGTCCTGGCTACATACGCTTTTCATCAGGTTGGCACATAGTAACCAAAAAAATAAAAAAAATTATATTTTTTTTTAGAGTATCCTGAATCCAAAAAAAGTTTTTTTTTCAAACGAAATAGAAAATGTCCGGTAAGTATTAGTTGTTTTTGGAAGTTTATATTTTTAAAAAGACAAATATAAATGGTTTTCTTCTTTTTTTTTTCCTGTAGGCAGTTCTTCCAGTGAATATGTGCCTTCTCCTCCACGCCGTCGTGTGCGCATGGATACGGTATGTAAAGATAGCAGATTTTACATTAATATAATATAGTGAGCTTAAAATCTGAACTATTATTGTTGTTTTTTAAAAGACATCTTCAGCGGAGGAGAGGCACAGAGACCCTGCTCCTGCGGTAGAGGAGGAAGTCGGGGGTGGAGACCAGTCACCGGTAATTTTTTTGGTTTTATAAAAATTTTTTGTTTGGTCTTAAATATTTTTGATATATTTTTATGGTCTATTATAACGGTATTATTAAAATTCCAGAATGCTGTTCCTGTTGCTACCAGAGGTCGTCGAGAGGCGCCCAGAGGACGTCGTGGAGCATGCGGCGGTCGGACACGTGTGAGTATTTATACCTATAGAAATATTTAGAAATGTATATAGTATTATATCATTTGTATTAATATCTATATATTTTATTTCTTTTTCTTTGTAGGGATCTAGGGCCTCCACTAGAACGGATGAGGAGGATGTAAGTCGGTTTTGGATCGATAATGACCTCCTCATCCATCTGGTGGAGGAAAGAATACCTCTCTGGGACCACACCGAACGCCGTCACGCAGACCACCATGCTACCCGGGTCCTCTGGAAAGAGATTTGCTCTCAAATTGTACCAAACTGGGACGACCTCAATGAGAAGCAGCAGGAAGACAGCAGTAAGTATATCTGATGTATATTTAGCATAGATATTTTTGTATTAACAATAAATGGTTTATAATCTGATTGTTTCTCTGCCGTTTATAATTTAATTTTTTTATTCACTATGTTTTTGGGCAGATTCAGATCATAACCCATTTATAAATATGTAGAAATTAAATGTGATATTTAAATTTATTTTAATCTTTTTACAGAGGACCTCGTCATGGTGAAGTGGCGGTCAATCAGGGACCGGTACAAAAAGGAGTTTAATGAGGAGGTCAACCACTCGAGTGGGTCTGGTGGAACCCGAAGGCAGCCCTACCGATATTCAGCTGCCCTAGGGTTCCCAAGACGAACCCTTGAGCTGCGAAGGTAAATTTAAATTTTATACCATGTGTATTTCCCAGGCTGAGGGTAGATGGCAGTCTGGGAAATACATTTTAATTTTTTATTTAGTATTATATATATTTATTTATATATTTTTTTTAATCAATGTGGCCCTGATAGTATGGATAGTGCCTGGAAAAAAAAAATCTATGTTTATGTGCTATTTTTTTATATTTAAATTTTTTTCACAATTAAAATATAATTTATTTTTCAGCACTTTCACAGTACTAACTAGTCTCATTGATCATCTCACACCTGATCCGTTTTGTTAATATTTTTTTTTTTTTTTTTTACAGAACAACTGGCAGTACTCGGGAACCAGAACCTCCTCAGGACCTCCTCGAGCCAGAGCCGGTCCATGATGAGCCGCCCACCGCGGGTCCCTCTGTTCCTGCTCAAGCATCTGTTCAGGAACAAGTTAATCTTCCCCTACCGGTTCTCTCTGGCGACTCTACCATGGCCATAATGGCCCCTCTCTTTGAGGCCTTGATACGTCGCCAGAGGTCCAGTAGAGCCGCCAGGCGGATTATGAGGACCTCACAAGGCTCGTTTACGAGACCATGTGTGGTCAAACCAAACGTATTGCAGCCATGGAGGCCGATATGCGTACTCTGCGGGAGGTGGTGGCGCAGATTACAAACAAGGGTCTGCTCAGTACGTATTGGTTGACTCTTAATCCACTGGTGGAAGATTTCACTCCTGAACAGGTGTTTGAGGTCAGAGAAAAGGTGGACGCTGTGGTGAAGCAAGTGAAATACCGCCCCACCTATCCACCAGGCCCCACCTATCCACCAGGCCCCACCTATCCCACAGGCCCGACCCATCCAACAGGGCCCACCCATCCACCAGGCCTGACCCATCCACCACCTCACACTTATCACCAACCCCAGTCCTTTCACCTATCCCAAACTTCATTTCCCCAAAGCCAAACAACCTTTCACACCTTCCAGCGTCCTCACACCACACCATCCCACCCCCCTCGCCCACATTCCCAAACGCCCGAGCCCTATCATCAACACTGTTCTCCTTCTCCTCCTCACTATTATGCTCCTACTTCTTTCACCACTCCTTCCTCTCTGGCTCGGGCAACCCCATCTCCCGTTCCCCCGTCCCGTTTACATACTCCCTCTGTTTCACTTGCTTCACCACAGCATTCTTTGTCCACTGTGACACAACCACAGGGCAGAGATGGACCCCGCTATGACCAACCATCCACCCCCCAACCTACCTTGCCGCAGGAATTTCACCAATTGTGATAATTTTTTTAATATGTTTAAAATGTTTATAATTTGAATTTTTTTTATTGTTTTATATTTTTTTAAATAATGTTGTAATTTTGATATTTTATTTATGTTAATAATTCTGTGATTTATTTATTTTAATAATTCATAAAGTTTGAGATAAATTTTTTTTTTTTTTTTTAAACAAAACGTCTCTGATTGTGTATTTATTTACAATCAAATTAATTGAGTGGCTGCAAATTTCTGTCGCTGCTCCTTTTACTTGATAAATGGAAATATATATAGAAAATGTTGGGGCCACCATCCTCTCTGGCCACTTGGGGAGCAACTGTTTCCCTAGTCGCTCCCCAAGTGGTGAGAGATGTTGAAATGACATAAGGCCTGGGATAAAGGCCCAACATCCTCTCTGGCCACTTGGGGAGCGACTGTTTCCCTAGTCGCTCCCCAAGTGGTGAGAGAGGTTGAAATGACATAAGGCCTGGGATAAAGGCCCAACATCCTCTCTGGCCACTTGGGGAGCGACTGTTTCCCTAGTCGCTCCCCAAGTGGTGAGAGAGGTTGAAATGACATAAGGCCTGGGATAAAGGCCCAACATCCTCTCTGGCCACTTGGGGAGCGACTGTTTCCCTAATCGCTCCCCAAGTGGTGAGCGAGGATGCATTAAATATGTACTCATACATACTTTAAAATTACACCAAAAAGAATGTCAGTATTTCAATAAATTTATTAAAGATTATAACATAACACAACTCAAAACAAGACACACAATATAGTCCGTTAGATATAATGGTCCTGCCAGGCTAACCTTCCCGCAGGCGAGGAAAAGTAGGCAGCAAATTTGTCACGCATGGCAGCGACCGCTACAGAAGACCTTGGTCCAAAGCTGGTGATGCTTCTCATCTCGCTGTCCTCCAGTATTTGTTCTATTAATAAAGGTTCTTTACTGCGGAGGAAATTATGAAGCACTACGCCACACTTTACTACCTCATCTACCGTTTCAATGTTTAACTGTATGGGTTTGGAGAAAACTCGCCATTTGGAAACCAATATGCCAAAAGTGCACTCCACCATCCTTCTGGCACGTGTGAGACGGTAGTTAAAGGTACATCTACTCACATCCAAACCTCGACTTGAGTATGGTTTTATAAGATTGCCCGACATCTTGAAAGCTTTGTCACCAACCAATACATAGGGCATAGGGGGACCATCCGTTCCTGGCAGCGGTTGAGGTGGTGGAAAGTCAAATTCGTGATAATATACTCTCCGTCCCATAAAAGAAATCTTGAAAACCATTGAATCATTTGTGTGGCCATATGCTCCTACATCCACAGCCACAAACCTGTACTCGGCATATGCAATGGCCATAAGTACAATTGAAAAGTATTTTTTATAATTAAAAAATTCAGAGCTGGTGCCTGGAGGCTTGATGATACGAATATGTTTTCCGTCCACAGCTCCTATACAGTGTGGAAATTGACATACTTCGTAAAATTTCTTTTCTATTTCAAGCCATTTCTCTCTATTTGGTGTAGGTATGAATTCCTCGTGAAGTTCTTCCCACAAAACTTTGCAAGTTTACTTGACAATAGTGGAAATGGTTGAGATACCCAGCCGATAATGATAATGAAGTGAGGTGAAACTATCACTAGTAGCCATAAATCTAAAAAAAATAAAAAAAATATTAGAATCTAGTAAAGACTAATATCTCCCCATAACTATGGTATAATTATTTGCACATTTTATAAACTAACAAAGTATAACAAAATTGAAAAATATATATTTAGATATAATTACCTGATTGTCAACATAAGCCGTTCGGTTGGTGATACACTCCGACGGAAAGTTGTATCTTGTCTACACAATCTGGGTGAAACACTTTCTAATAGGTTGTCAAAGGTCGCCATACTCATCCGAAAATAGTTGTAAAATTTATCTGGATATTTTCTCAACTCCGGATAGAGGACCTCAAAAGGCTCCTTCCGTAAATCATGCCAAAGTCAAAGGATGGACCCAATAGCGACGAAGACGACTCCGTCTGTCCCTCTCACGATTCCTCCATCTTGAAATCAGGATAAGGGATTTAAAAGCGAATTCCTCCACTGGCATCATCTTTGTGACTCCAATGCAGCATCTGAGGAAGTGACCTTGTCTGGACTTTTATAGACCTAGCAATTTGCATATCTTTTATTGAATCTAAAGATAAGAAAATTCTAATAACCGGAGCCGGAAATGTCGGATCCGCTTTTTTAATGGATCCGTCAAATGGATCAGTTATACAAACGGATCCGTAAGACGGATCCGGTATAACTACGGATCCGTCGTGTGGAACCATGAAAAGAACGGATGCGTTTTGATACGGTGTTCCGGATCCGTTCTTCAGGTTTAAAGACTGAAAGGCGGATCCGTCGTGATAAAAACATGCGTTCCTATGCGTTATGACGGATCCGGCGTGTACTTCCGGCGACGGAAGTGCACGACGGATCCTCAGAACGCAAGTGTGAAAGAGCCCTAAGCAACATAAGAAAGACTCAAAGGGGTTATCCAATATCATAAACAGCCCCCATGTGCCCTCACAGGGAATATACTTACTCCGCTCCCTGCCCTGCTCCTGATCCCCGCACCGCCACTGCTGCTTCTCCCTGTACACGGAATAAAACGTCCAGTGTTGGGGGGGGGCAGCCAATGGCAGGTGGGAATGGAGACAAGCCTCCCTAGCAGGGTGACGCTAGCGAGGCTCGTTCCGGACCCCGGCTGCCATTGGCTGCTCCGCCAGCCGTTAATCCGTGTACAGGGAGAAGCAGCAGCGGCGAATGCAAGAACATTCTCCTGACATGGCCAGCACCTTCTCAAAGCCACACATTTTTCAAAAACCATTGCACCATTAAACGTATCATGTGCACCATGCAGGGAGCATGTGTTATTTCCCCCAAATGCAGCGCAGCCACAATGTTACTGCTACTGTCACTGACAACCTTGCCCAGTTGTAGTTGGTGATAAGACAGCCAGCAGGCTGTTTTCTGTTGAATGCACTTGAGCAAATGATGGGCTGTGTGGCTACTCTTGCCCAGTCCGGTCAGCTCTAAGACAGCACAGCAACACTTCAGTTTATGACAGGAGGGTGAGTGGAATCAAGCCATTGCTCTACTTCTGTTGGGAATGGGAATATATATTGTGAATATATCTCCTGAGAAGGACGTGGAGGAGGTGGATAAAAGCCTGGCTTCTAAACCAGACCAACACAAATGTGCAGGCGTCAATAAGACCTACAATTATGACAGGCACTCGAGCACCTAGAGTATATACAGTTCACAAAGATTGTATAGATTTAGGTCAATGGGACCTAGCCTCGCTGTTGTGGTGCTGCTTCGCTGCTGCCACGCAAAACATTGACCCTGTGGACCATGAAAGACATGTACTTAGCTGCCCATAATAGCTGCTTCAGGTGTGGATAATGGCGTGCACCTTGCTGCACAGCAACAATTGTGAGCAGCATTCCATGTTTTTTGCCACATGAGTATAAGGGAGGGATGGCTTTTTGGTTTATTTCAGCTAGGCATCTTCCATCAAGGCTGAGCACACCTTCAGATTCCTACAGACAGCATATTCCACTTAGTGATACGGAAGCAACTGCACAGCCATCAACCAGCATCACCCAATATAGCTATGCATAGGGTCCCCCGCCTCTACCTGAACCTCCACCTCATGGCAGTCCAAACACTGATTGTTCTTACACAACTCATCATCTCATTGGCTATTTTGAGTATTGTCTATAGCACATAGGGTGTTGTACGCTCTTCATAGGAAAAGGAAGGAGGGGGGGGGGGGTCAAAGATGGAGAGAATGCAAGTAAAAGGCTTCTCTGAGGCCACAAGAAGGAGGAGCAGGAGGAATGCGCTGACCCCTGGTTCAATTGAGATCATCCTGCTGTGACTAGGAGTATAAGTGAGCCATCCAGTCCACAATGTCACCTCTTTGTTTTCTTTGTTTTCAATAATAATCTGTGACCTACCAGAAGCATGTAGCTGCTACTACTACTGGTGCCTACCGTGCAACTACTGCTGTTTGCACTATTATGGCCAGACATATTCTCACTCATCAGTGACGAGGCACAGGTTCTTTCATTTTCCACTCTGTTATTTACATGCGGTCTATTTAACCACTACCCGACCGCCTAACGCAGGGATGTGTCCTGCGGGCGGCCAGGTTATTCCTCATTCGCACATTGCCAGAACTATATAGACTAAATGACTAAAAGGTCAAAAACACTTATTTATGTCACATTCTTATCAGTAAGATAGGAATTGAGCTATAATGAATGTTTAGGAGGTTTAGGAATGTTTAGGAGGTCAGAGATAAGGCACTGACAAAAACGCAAGCAAGTTTTGGAAAGAAACAAGGCACAATTGCACAGAGTATGCAGCAAAATATAAAATACTGGTGGTGCTCGAAATACGCCTATAAAACACTTATGAAATGTAGAAGCTATCTAACAAGTTTTTTGGAAATGGGATCGGTTTTCAATCAGACTTTGAATTCTGTGACCTCCAATGCATATGTAAATAGTGAGATCCCAGACATACATGCAAGCACCATGTGACGCGCATTACACAAGTTTGGAAAGGTGGCCCGAAAAAAGATGAAGAAGCCTTGACTTCAATATCGTCATAAGAAGCATCGGCTCGAGTTTGCAAAAAAGTACGAACAGTTAGGGTGCCTATCGCCTTCAGTTTAGTTAGGTAGTTTGGGGTCACAGTCTGCACTACTTAGACAGGGTATCCACAAGACTATGTTCTACTAACTAATTTAGGAATATTGGGATTCATTCTGTTAGTTCTGTTGTGTTAGTGTGTGTTTGTCTCGTGTGTATGTGTGCTGGTGTTTCCACCCTCCTATCCTCAATGTCTGTGATGGTCACCTCTGGCCATTTCTTTGCATCTTTTACAATGGCACCCCTAATGTTTTAAGTTGGAATTCAAACATGAGTCTGTTTTAAATTTTGTTAAAGTATTCACCTCATATTGTTTGTAAGAAACCCATTTGATTGGACAAAAAAATTCTAGTATTGCAATGAGCATGGATTACTAAAGGCTTTCATTCAACTTTAATTGTTCAAAAAGGGTATCTGTGTTGGTTACTAAGGCCCTTCTGCTGGAGATACACCAGGTATCCTGCAATCATGTTCTCTTGCACTGTAACATAGTAACATAGTACATAAGGCTGAAAAAAGATATTTGGCCTGTCATCCTGCTAGCTGATCCAGAGGAAGGCAAAAAAAAAAAACTGTGAGGTAGAGCCAATTTTCCCCACTTAATATTACACTCCAGAAATACATCCAGGCCCCTCTTGAATTCCTTTATTGTACTCACCATCACCACCTCTTCAGGCAGAGAGTTCCATAGTCTCACTGCTCTTACTGTAAAGAATCCTCTTTTATGTTTGTGTACAAACCTTCTTTCCTCCAGACACAGAGGATGTCCCCTCGTTACAGTGACAGTCCTGAGGATAAATAGATGATGGGAGAAATCTCTGTACTGACTCCTGATATATTTATACATAGTTATTAGATCTCCCCTCAGTTGTCTTTTTTCTAAAGTAAATAACCCTAATTTTGCTAATCTTTCAGGGTACTGTAGTTGCCCCATTCCAGTTAATACTTTAGTTGCCTCCCTCTGAACCCTCTCCAGCTCTGCTATGGCCTTGTTCACAGGAGCCCAAAACTGTACACAGTACTCCATGTGTAGTCTGACTAGCGATTTGTAGAGTGGTCGGACTATGTTCTCATCACGGGCGTCTATGCCCCTTTTGATGCAACCCGTTATCTTATTGGCCTTGGCGGCAGCTGCCTGACACTGGTTTTTGCAGCTTAGTTTGCTGTTTATTAAAGTTCCTAGATCCTTTTCCATGTCAGTGTTACCGAGTGTTTTACCATTTAGTATGTACGGGTGACTTGCATTATTCCTTCCCATGTGCATAACTTTACCTTTGTCAGTGTTAAACCTCATCTGCCACTTATCTGCCCAAGCCTCCAGTCTATCCAGATCCCTCTGTAGCAGTATATTGTCTTCATCAGTGTTAATTACTTTACATAGTTGTTCCGATTATAACTTAGTATTCACACTAGTTTCCATTTATATTCCTCCGCATCCTAACATCCAAATTTGCATTCAACTCCTCTTACAAACCCAGCCTATAATAAATGAATAAAAATGAATAGTAATATTGGTTAGGCATTACTTGTTTTTCATATACCACCTAAGGTTATCAGTTATTAGTTTGTTTACCACTATATATACTTCTGCAACTAATCTCTCAGAATACCTTCAAATATTTTACATACCACAGATGTCAAACGTACCAATTGGTAGTTACATGGTTTAACCTTTTTACTTTTCTTGTATATTAATACATCAGCCCCCACCCTCCCCCCCAACCTCCTGTGGCACTGACCCTATGGCCTCTTTCACACGGGCGTCATGTTTGACGCCCGGATAAGAGGCGGGTGCGTTGCGGAAATATGCGCGTTTTTCCCGCGCGGGTGCAAACGTTTGTAACGCGTTTTGCACGCGCGTGAGAAAAAACGCCATGTTTGGTACCCAACCCGAAGCCGGACTTCATCACTGAAGTCCGGTTTCGGGTCTTCTGGAGAATTGATTATTTTCCCTTATAACATGGTTATAAGGGAAATAATAGCATTCTTAATAAAGAATGCTGTGTAAAATGAAGTGGAAGGGTTAAAAATAATAAAGTTAACTTACCTTAGCCACTGATCGCGTAGTCGCGATCTCTCCTCTCTTTCCTGCAGCATCTAAGATCTACAGGACCTGTGATGACGTCACATCACATGGTCCATCTTACCATGGTGATGGACCATGTGATTGGACCATGTGATGTGACGTCATCACAGGTCCTTTAGATCTTAGATGCTGCAGGAAAGAGAGGAGAGATCGCGACTACGCGATCAAGTGGCTAAGGTAAGTTAACTTTATTATTTTTAACCCCTTCTCTTCATTTTACTATGCATTCTTTATTAAGAATGCTATTATTTCCCTTATAACCATGTTATAAGGGAAAATAATAGAGATTGGGTCCCGTTGCTAAGCAACAATGCGGGAGAATCGCAACGCATCCGCACTTGCTTGCGGATGCTTGCGATTTTCCCGCAGCCCCATTCACTTCTATGGGGCCTGCGTTGCGTGAAAAACGCAGAATATAGAACATGCTGCGATTTTCACGCAACGCAGAAGTGATGCGTGAAAATCACCGCTCATGTGCACAGCCCCATAGAAATGAATGGGTCCGGATTCAGTGCGGGTGCAATGCGTCCTCCTCACGCATTGCACCCGCGCGGAAAACTCGCCCGTGTGAAAGGGGCCTGTTACAACAGAGTGTAGGAAGATGAGAAGATGAGTTAAAGTGGTCTATCAATTATCAAGCTCAACTCCCTTGGACCAAGTTTTGGGGATTCATTTGATATGATATATATAGATATATATATATATATATATATATATATATATATATACACTCTTTCAGAATCCTCGGGCTACATTTCCTATTAAGTTCTATGTATTTCTGGAATGCTTTTTCAGACCCCATGGCCTTCAATGTTTTAACCACTTCCCAACGGCCCACTGTAAATTTATGGTGGAAGTCAGTTATTTAAATATGGCGCCAGCTCGCAACACCCTGAGCTAATTTCTTTGACCGCTGATAACATCGGCACAAACACTTATAACACCCTGTGGCAGAGCTCCATAGGAAAATAGTGAAATTCTCATAGACTTCAGTGCTATTGCTTTGCAGTCTATGAGAATTGCAAAACTTTTAAAAACTGTAAAACTGTAAACTGTAAAAATTCTAATAATTCCCTTTCACCAAAATAAAAATAAAAATAAATAAATAACTAAAACAAATAACATCAAAGGCATCATCGTATGCGAAAATGATGGTACTATTAAAGTATAAAAATATTTATCAAATACGGTGTTCACCTCTCTAAAAAAATTAAATAAAAAGTAATCAAAAAGGTATACACACCCAAAATGGTATCAATGAAAACTACAAAACTTCCTGCAAAAAATGAGCTCTCACAGAGCTCCGCAGACATAAAAAAAAAAAGTTACGGTGGTCAAAATTTGGCAATGCAAAGAAAAAATGTGTAAATCTCAAATTTATAAATGTCTTTGTAAAAACACTGGACATCTCCAGTGCATTGTAAAAATAGCAATACAAATATACAACACCTGTTTTACAATCCAGAGGGTGGCGTTTTAAATTTCAGTAAAAACACCTAAAATAGTAGTCCAAAGTCTGGGACAGGGCACCTCCAGATAGTTTAAGTATGTTTTTTTTTCCCAAAAAAAGCAATCCAAGTGTACAACATGTGTTTTACAATCCAGAGGGTAGCGTTTTAAATCTCTGTGAAAACACCTGAAATAGTAGTCCATAATCTGGGACAGGGCATCTCCAGACAGCTCACGTATTTGTTTGTTTGTTTTTTTCTAAAATAGCAATGCAAGTATACAAAGCGTATTTTACAATCCAGACGATAGCGTTCTAAATCTCAGTTAAAACATCTGAAATAGCAATACAAGTGTAAAACGTGTGTCACAATCCCCAGTTTTGCATCTCTGGAACAGGGCATCTCCAGACAGTTTAATTTTTTTGTTTTTGTTTTTGCTAAAATAGCAATACAAGTGTATAACACATGTTTTGCAATTCAAAGGGTACCGTTTTGAATCTCTGATTGAAAATATCTGAAACAGTAGGATAAAATCTGGGAAAGGGCATCTCCAGACAGTTCAAGTATTTTCTGTTTTTTTAAAATAGCAATGCAAGTGTGTAATGCTTGTTTTTCCAACCCAGAGAGTAGCGTTTTAAATCTCAGAGTGAAAACTCTGGAAATACTGGGGAATCTTCTGACAGTTCAAGTGTTGGTGTGGAGAAGGGGGTGGAGGGATAATCTCATAGTAGGTTGACAACTTGTGTTTTACATTAGAGAAAGCTTTTTTCTGAAATTGCATACTTGAACACTCATAAGACATTAGGCCCAAATCTGTCAGTGGCTTCGACAGTGCATTTAGAGATGTGTGAATTTATTCGCGGTGAATCTCTTTAAAAAACGGCTATTTCCTGGCTTCAGAGAGCCTTTATAGTGATGTGCAGTGGATTTGATCCAGCGTATAGGGTATCCCTTACCCTTTAGGAGGTTTTAAAAATATATATGTCCCTAGTCGTGACGCCAGATGCATTTAAGCAATGAGGACTTGGAGTCCCCTTTCAGTAGATGGTGTTGGTACCCAGGTGTAGGATTGCCAGAGTGGTGTAGAGTGACCTACAATGTCTCTGAAGGTGTTGTATGCACGTGTCACGGTTCTCCTACCTGAATATCCTTGGATCCCAGACGTTGTAGTCCGAAGCAGTGCAAAAGGGGTAGTTGAACTTGGGTAATGAGTAAGTAGAATAAACGGAGTCCAGACTTATATTAATGTTGAACACGGCTTTACTTGGCATAAACTTCATCAAGGAACAATCTTCCAACTTGATCTTTGTCATCAGCAGGTATTGGCTTAACTGGCAGGCAAACACTTCTGCAACAATTTCAGTTCTGCTATGCTGGCTGGGTAAATAGGAAACTTTTCCTCTTCTGATGGAACTTAGCTGGTTGTAGTCTGTTTCTTACGTTATCTTTAATCCTAGGAACTTCTTCCTGGCATCACGCTCACTTAGCTTGGCTGTAGGCAATACAAGCCCAGGAGGGGACAAGGAACCATGTAGAACTCGCAGGCAGGGCCTGCAGGCCCAGCAGAGTAGGCTGTGCTCTGCTGGCTGACACACAACCTTCCCTTAGGAAGGGGTAGGCTAGACTGACTAGAACTAACTAACTCCTCCGTCTACAGAGAGTGCTGGAATGGAAAGAAGGCTCTATCCCAGAGAAACTATCTCTGCCATCAATGTCGCCATCTGCTGGTGAACCAGGCACATTACATGTTAACAGTGGTTTATAAGGAAATATGAATACACACATTGCAGGAAATGGCAATAAATATATATGATGACACAGGATGCACCAACAAAGATAGTGGGGCTCCAGAAAAGGTAGTAATGCCACTCTGGGGTATTACAGATGTAGAGCACTGTGCCTTGCAGTAACACGCATAGGCAGTCTGCTCTGGTAGTGAAATAATACTGTGGGTCCGTATGACATGCAGATGACAAGCGTCGATCTTAGAATCACTGCACACTTCACTTATTTGGGCAGTCATGGGGCCAAAACTGACCAAATAACTCAAGTATGAACGCAGCCTTACAGTTCATGTTAGAGCCACGAATAAGCGCACTCCTTTTACACCGTCATCAGCTGATTCCACATAGATGTCAACAGAACCTGTTCTATTAAACGCTTTTACAAGTAGAGCCCCCCCGACAGGGTGGAGAGGGTGTCAGCAGTAAGTTTGTGGTGACATCTTTGATTGTTTTGCCCTTCCTCTGATCCGTCAGAACAATAACCCTCCAAAAAAACAGATCCTGTCTGTGGAGCTAACGAGGTGCAGAAGGGAAGGACAGACAGCTCCCTTGGCGAAGGTGGTGGAGCCTTGACTGCCTGAAACCGGGTGCGTGCCAGTCGGTGATTTAGCGTTTTCTGTGGCAGGCTGGACCACCACATCGGAGTCACGCTTCTCCAAGGCCACTTTATGGTGACTCTGCATAGGTCGACGCAGCGCCATGGTGCCAACATTGGCACCTTGGCCATGCTTCACCTTCTGCCGACAGATTCTA
This sequence comes from Bufotes viridis, assembly GCA_033119425.1. Lineage (NCBI taxonomy): Eukaryota > Metazoa > Chordata > Amphibia > Anura > Bufonidae > Bufotes > Bufotes viridis. The sequence goes on along the minus strand of CM065594.1, from coordinate 145,910,439 downwards.
CATATGGCTATGTTCACCTTCTCCGGCGGCTTAACAAAAGACTGCTACACCGCCGAGTAGCTTATTATAGCAGCGAAGATATTTTTTCTTTTTCCACTAAAACACACAAAAAAGTGCTTTAAAACAGATAACTGCACCGCAGAGCAGCAAATTTTTTTTTTCTTTTTCCACTTTTTTCTTTTTCCACCTTTTCCGAACCCCATTGAAGTCAAATGGGGACCAGAACTTTTAGGCAATAAAATGGGAGTAAAATAGCCCTGGAAAGGGCTAGAGGGCTTCAAAAGGCAGCAAAATGTGTGTAAGTGCCCTGCAAACAAATGTGGATAGGGAAATAACTTAAAATAAAATAACTAAAAATTAAACAATATTAATTGGCAACTCGGAGGAGTAGGTGGAATAGGAGGTTGGGGAGGCGTCAGGTGGGAATGCCATCAGCAGCGCGTCTACCAGCATGCGTTTTGTAGTCAGTAGTCACGCATCTTTTGATCAGTAACATACGTTTTTTCAAAATTAGGTTTCCTGCCAGCATTGCACAGCTGTGGCTTATCACTGGCAAAAATGGGTTAATGTCACCCACCAAATGTTAGGCCCCTGGCACCCAGACAGAGGAGAGGTCAATACACGGCAAAAAGAGGTTAATGTCACACATCAAAGCAACAGGCGATTATTATAACTGTAGGCAGCAGACACCCAGACAGAGGAGAGAGGTCAATGCACGGCAAAACAAGCTTCATGTCACCCACCAAAGCAACAGGCCATTTTCAGTAGTTTAGGCCGCAGGCACCCAGACAGAGGAGAGGTTCGTTCAAATTGGTGTAGGCCCCGAAATAATGATACAAATAAAAAAAGGATTCAATGAATAAGTGCACTGGAGTACAAGAACGTATGGTTGAGGCAGTTATAAATGTCTATTCTGCACAAGGTACTGTAGGGATCTTTTTTTTTTTTTCGGGGGTCAATCTCACAGACTTCGCCATGGACACCAAGTTCAAACGATGCATTATTTTCAAGCACAAAACAGCAACCAAAACATAAATCACAAACATAAATCCTCAGCCATCTGGCCACTGACTAAACAGTCTTTCCCTCTCTATCAGGATCTGGGTCTACCACTCAGCTCCCCAAAACACATCACCAGTGCTTACCACACACACAGGGTTAGAGGGTCCCGGCTCCCACAGGCCTCGACACAGCCTGCTCCTTTCCCAGACTGGGAGCCCCACCCAAGTCTAGCAACAGGATTAAAAAGCATCCCTGGACATGAGCATTGTCCAAAATCCCGGACTGGAGAATGGCGAACAGGCACCCACCTAGCACATTGCCTATTCCCAGTAAAAGCCCGCCCTGGACTAGCTAGAGCCAGCTAAGTTAACTATTTTGGTGTTCACTAACTAACTTAGTGGCCACCTATATCTAGGGCCTTTACTCCACCAAGGCTGGCCCTTTGGTGACATGCTCCTGGTGCAAACATCACCCCTTTTTCATGCTTCCCTGGGAATTTACTACACCCCTCCTATTCACATTGCCACAGTACGGACAAGTCCTGTGGGATCCATGCCTGGTTCATTTTAATGAACGTGAGCTTGTCCATGTTGGCTGTGGACAGGCGGCTACGTTTGTCTGTCATGACGCCCCCTGACGTGCTAAATACACGTTCAGACAATACACTGGCTGCAGGGCAGGCCAGCACCTCCAAGACATAAAGGGCAAGCTCAGGCCATGTGGACAATTTGGAGACCCAGAAGTTGAATGGGGCAGATCCATGAGTTAGTATGTGGAGGCGTGTGCACAAAACTTTTCCACATGTCGGCCATACTAACCCTGCCTTCTGAGGCCTTGCTCCTCCTCCTCCTCTGCCTTCGCCTTGTGTCCGTTGTGAATGCCCTCAGGAGCTCGTCTACCAGTGTGCAATTGAACTTGCGCATCTTCCTATCACGCTCCAGTGAGGGAATTAAGGTGGGCACATTGTCTTTGTACCGGTGATCCAGCAGGATGGCAACCCAGTAGTCAGCACAAGTTACAATGTGGGCAACTCTGCTGTCGTTGCGCAGGCACTGCAGCATGTAGTCGCTCATGTGTGCCAGGGTGCCCAGAGGTAGGGATAAGCTGTCCTCTGTAGGTGGTGTATCATCTGTGTCCTCCGTATCCCCCCAGCCACGCTCCAGTGATGGCCCTGAGCTGCATTGGGTGACACCCTGCAATGAACCCGGTTCCCCCTCCTCCTTTACCTCCTCCTCCTCGTTAGCCAGAACTTTGCCCTGGCTTGCCACATGTGTACCTGGCCTCTGCTGGTGCAGGAACCCACCCTCTGAGCCACTTCGGAATGACCAGCCTGAAACCCTGTGAAATACCCCCTTTTCCTCCTCCACCTCTGCCACATCCTCTTCCATTATTGACGTAATAGATTTTTCAAGACATAGAAGTGGTTTTGTAATGCTAACAATGGCGTCATTGGCCATGTTGGTTGAGTACTCAAAAGACCGCAACAAGGTACACAGGTCTCGCATGCAGGCCCAGTCACTGGTGGTGAAGTGGTGCTGATCCGCAGAGCGACTGACCCCTGACTGCTGCAGCTGAAACTCCACTGTCGCCTGCTGCTGTTTGCACAGTCTCTCCAGCATATGCAAGGTGGAGTTCCACCTGGTTGGCAGGTCGCATATGAGGCGGTGAGCTGGAAGGCCGAAGTTACGCTGCAGCGCAGACAGGCGAGCAGCAGCAGGGTGCGAATGCCAAAAGCTAGCACAGATGGACTGCACTTTCAGCAGCAGCTCTGACATGTCTGGGTAGTTTTTAATGAAACTTCTGCACCACCATATTCAGCACATGCACCAGGTAAGGGATGTGTGTGAAACCGACTAGTCCCAGAGCTGCAACGAGATTTTGCTCATTATCGCACACCACTAGGCCGGGCTTGAGGCTCACCGGCAGCAACCACTCATCGGTCTGTTGTTCTATGCCCCTCCAAAGCTCCTGTGCGTTGTGGGGTTTATCACCCAAAAACATGAGTTTTAAAATCGCCTGCTGACGTTTACCCCGCGCTGTGCTGAAATTGGGGGTTAGGTTCTTTCGATGACTGGATGTGGGAATGGTAGAGGAGGAGGAGGAGGATGCGGAGTAGGAGGAGGAGGCAACAGGAGGCAAAGAATAATGCCCTTCAATCCTCGGTGGTGGAAGGACATGCGCCAAACTGCTATCCACCTCGGGCCCAGCCGCCACAATGTTTACCCAGTGTGCAGTTAGGGAAATATAGCGACCCTGGCCGTGCTTACTGGTCCATGTATCTGTGGTTATGTGGACCTTGCCACAGATGCCGTTGCACAGCGCACACTTGATTTTATCCTCCACTTGGTTGTGCAGGGAAGGGACGGCTCACCTGGAAAAGTAGTGGCGGCTGGGAACTACTTACTGTGGGACAGCCACTGCCATCAGCTGTTTGAAACAGTACGCCTCCACCAGACAGAATGACAGCATTTCAAAGGCCAGCAATTTTAAAATGTTGGCATTCAGGACCAGGGATCAAGGGTGGGTAGGTGGGTATTTTCTCTTTCTCTCCGGTGTTTGGGAGATGGACAGCTGAACACTTGCCTGTGACATGGTGGAAATTCTTGGTGATGGTGACGGAGGTGGTGGGACATCCTCTGTTTGCTGGTTGCCAGGTGCCACGTTAATGCCATAGGAGGAGGAAGAGGCCGAGACAGCAGCAGAAGAGGGAGCAGGAGGAGCCTGAGACCTTTCATGGTTATTAAGGTGTTTACTCCACTGCAGTTCATACTTTGCATGTAAATGCCTGGTCATGCAGGTTGTGCTCAGGTTAAGAAGGTTTATGCCTCGCATTAGGCTCTGATGGCACAACATGCAAAGCACTCGTGTCTTGTCGTCAGGGCTGGGACAAGGTCCACCACCAACAGAGGCTGAGCTGCCCAAGTGCGCCCCCCCCCCCCCCCCCAACTTGTGGAGTCTTTACTAAATACTGTTGTAATCACACATAAATATGCGCAGTTTAATGTATCAATTAATGACGCACTGTTATGGAGGATCTGTGGATGAAAATGCTATGGGGATCTGTGGATGACACACTTATGGGGGATCTGTGGACGACACTGTTATGGGAGATCTATGGATGACAGTGTTATGGGGGATCTATGGATGACAGTGTTATGGGGGGATCTATGGATGACACTGTTATGGAGGATCTGTGGATAGCACAATGTTATGGGGGGTCTGTGGATTGCACTGTTATGGGGGGATCTGTGGATTGCACAATGTTATGGGGGATCTGTGGATGACAGTGTTATGGGGGATCTGTGGATGACAATGTTATGGGAGATCTGTGGATGACCCACTGTTATGGGGGATCTGTGGATGACACACTGTTATGGGGGATCTGTGGATGACACTGTTATGGGGATCTGTGGATGACACTGTTATGGGGGATCTGTGGATGACGCATTGTTATGGGGGGATCTGTGGATGGCACTGTTATGGATTGTGACTCACAATGGATATTGGGGGCCAGCAAATTACAAGGAAGGCGGGGGTGGGGGATGATTGATAACATACATATCTAAATGGCTGGGGGGTGAGGGCTTGACTTGAGCCATCTACTGATCAGAGCATTAGAATAGCAGGAATAAATAACATCTAAATGTCTGGTGGGGTAGATGGGGGTAGGACAAGGGCTGATGGGGGAAGGGGGACTGGGTTAGATAATCTATACTGACATACATATGACACACACATATATACTGACATACATATGACACACACATACATACTGACATACATATGACACACACATATATACTGGCATACATATGACACACATACATACTGACATACATATGACACACACATACATACTGACATACATATGACACACACATATATACTGACATACATATGACACACACATACATACTGACATACATATGACGCACACATACATACTGACATACATATGACACACACATATATAATGACATACATATGACACACACATATATATATATACTGACATACATATGACACACATATATACTGACATACATATGACACACACATACTGACATACATATGACACACACATATATACTGACATACATATGACACACACATATATACTGACATACATATGACACACACATATATACTGACATACATATGACACACATACATAAAAACACACAATATGCACATTACATTACTGCCATTCCATTCCCTTTAACCCCTTACATTTTCTGCACATACAGTCTCTGGTGACTTGGAGGGAGAGGCAGGATGCAGAGTATTCCTCCTCCTCCTCCTTCTCTGTCCCGACGCTGCTCTTCTCTCTGTGCTGGGGGAGGGGGTTGTGAATCTCTGGTGCACACACAGGCAGGAAGTCAGGGGCTGGGAAAGGTACGGAGCTGCAGCACACTGCACTAGACTGAGGGAGGGAGGAAGAACACCACTAGGGGGCGCAGGACCGGCTGTTACAGCAGCAGAGCGCAGAAATGCATGCTCTGCTGCCAGGGGTGGGATTCAAATTTTTAACAACAGGTTCCCTACTCCGCGGTGGATACGCAGCGTCGCGACACATATACGCCGCGTCACGACACGTTTACATATACATACACCATATATATGCAGCACATATAAATACACTATATACATGGTACACATACATAAATACACCATATACACTACTCCATCCTCCATGTTGTCACATTTCTCCCCACATGGCCCCCTCCATCCTCCATGTTGTCACATTTCTCCCCACATGGCCCCCTCCATCCTCCATATTGTCACATTTCTCTCCCCCCCTGGCCCCTCCATCCTCCATGTTACCACATTTCTCCCCACATGGCCCCCTCCATCCTCCATGTTGTCACATTTCTCCCCACATGGCCCCCTCCATATTGTCACATTTCTCCCCACATGGCCCCCTCCATCCTCCATATTGTCACATTTCTCCCCACATGGCCCCTCCATCCTCCATATTGTCACATTTCTCCCCACATGGCCCCTCCATCCTCCATATTGTCACATTTCTCCCCACACGGCCCCCTCCATCCTCCATATTGTCACATTTCTCCCCACACGGCCCCCTCCATCCTCCATACTGTCACATTTCTCCCCACACGGCCCCCTCCATCCTCCATATTGTCACATTTCTCCCCACATGGCCCCCTCCATCCTCCATATTGTCACATTTCTTCCCCCCTGCTCTCCCCCCCATCCATATTGTCACATTTCTCTCCCCCCCCCCCCCCCCCGGCCCCCTCCATCCTCCATGTTGTCATATTTCTCTCCCCCCCAGCCCTCTCCTTGCCATCTGTTGTCACATGATCACACTCACTACCCGTCCCTAACACGACCTGACCTGTCCTGACTCCTGTCTGTGGACTGTCAGCAACTTTAGGCAGCCTCTGCTCTGGCTGCTTCCTGCTGCAGCCACGCCGCTTACTCACCAGCAGGGGAGGGCTGGCAGCCTTAGTCCTGGGGGGAAAATCCAGTCAAGTGGCCAGTTGCACCACCGAATCAGCTCACCAGAGGGCTCTTTTCCTTGTGTCTAACCCGTTGCGTGATAGCGAGCCAAGCCCCATTCCGGACAGCAGAGACATGGAGCAGTATCATGATTGACTGATCACAGTAACAACTTTATCTCATTGTGATTTTGTTGTAAAAAGATCACAGAGAGGCACAGAGCGTTGGCTCGCTATCACGCAGCGGATTAGCCTCACAGGATCCGCTCGTGTTAAAGATCCCTAACCCCAATGCATGGCTACAATTACCCAGTCCTAATAAAATCTGGTCCTACCTTATCCAGGGTGTCGCTGGCATCGGCGTGATGTCCACTAGATCCAGAACAAGGTCCCTGTGGTGATAGAGAAAAAAAAGAATAATCACATAAGGAAGGGATGGTGACTGCCCTGTGATATCACCAGCAGGGGCGCTGTGCTGGCCTGTAAGACTGAGCCATGCCAATGTATAGCAGGGTAATCTAGGACATTTCCCTAAGTGCTACCACACAGTACTAATGCCCACCTTGTGTCTCCACAGTAATTATGCCCACCTTTGTTCCTGTCACAGCAGTAATGCCCAGATTATGTGCCCCCTCACAGTAGCAATGCCCAGATTATGTGCCCCCTCACAGTAGCAATGCCCAGATTATGTGCCCCCTCACAGTAGCAATGCCATATTATGTGCCCCCTCACAGTAGCAATGCCATATTATGTGCCCCCTAACAGTAGCAATGCCATATTATGTGCCCCCTCACAGTAGCAATGCCATATTATGTGCCCCCTCACAGTAGCAATGCCATATTATGTGCCCCCCTCACAGTAGCAATGCCCAGATTTTGTGCCCCCCTCACAGTAATTATGCCATCATGTGTGCCCCCCTCACAGTAATTTCGCCATCATTTGTGCCCCCCTCACAGTAATTTTGCCATCATTTGTTCCCCCCTCACAGTAATTTCGCCATCATTTGTGCCCCCCTCACAGTAATTATGCCATCATTTGTGCCCCCCTTACAGTAATTTTGCCATCATTTTTGCCCCCTCACAGTAATTTCGCCATCATTTGTGCCCCCCACAGTAATTATGACATCATTTGTGCCCCCTCACAGTAATTTTGCCATCATCCCCCCACAGTAATTTTGCCATCATTTGTGCCCCCTCACATTTATTATGCCATCATTTGTGCCCCCCTCACAGTAATTTTGCCATCATTTGTGCCCCCTCACAGTAATTTTGCCATCATTTGTGCCCCCCTCACAGTAATTATGTTATCATTCCCCCCCACAGTAATTTTGCCATCATTTGTGCCCCCCTCACAGTAATTTCGCCATCATTTGTGCCCCCCTCACAGTAATTTCGCCATCATTTGTGCCCCCCCCCACAGTAATTATGACATCACTTGTGCCCCCTCACAGTAATTTTGCCATCATTCCCCCCACAGTAATTTTGCCATCATTTGTGCCCCCTCACATTTATTATGCCATCATTTGTGCCCCCTCAGTGAGGGGCAAATGATGACATGTGAGGGGCACAATGATGGCAAATACTGTGAGGGCAAATGATGGCAAGATTACTGTGAGAGCCCTCACAGTAATTTTGCCATCATTTGTGCCCCCTCACAGTAATTTTGCCATCATTTGTGCCCCCTCACAGTAATTTTGCCATCATTTGTGCCCCCTCACATTTATTATGCCATCATTTGTGCCCCCTCACAGTAATTTTGCCATAATTTGTGCCCCCTCAGAGTAATTTTGCCATCATTCCACCCCTCACAGTAATTTTGCCATAATTTGTGGCCCCCACACATTTATTATCCAATCATTTGTGCCCCCTCACAGTAGCTGTGCCCATCACCCATTCCCCCTTTGGTGTGAAGTGTTAGGAGCAAAACAAAAACAAAAAAAAGCATACTTACCTTCTCCACTGATGACAGGCTCGGCTCCCACACTGACCCTGCTACAGGCTGTGCAAGGGAAGACTGATTCCCGGGCTTTCACAGCTCCTCCCGCAGCCAGCAGCAGGAAGTGCGGCCAGCAGGGGGAGCTCCTGAGCTGTGAAGCAGTAAGGTCTCACTGCTTCACTACGGAACGGCCCGGTGTGTGTAAGTTCAGCGGCGTGTGTGTGTGTGATGTGGTGCAGGGAGCTGCAGGACCGGATCGGGATCCCTGCTTCTCACCGGTCCTGCGAACCGGCTGTGATTTCAACAAACGGTTCGGCAGAACCGGAGAGAACCGGCTGGATCCCACCCCTGTCTGCTGCTAATACAGCTACACGGCAGCAGCAGGGACTTGGTGAGAGTGGCCTGGCCTGCGCCCTGAGGCTTGAGCGCCCTGAGGCTGGAGCCTCCTCAGCCTCTGTGTCGGCCCGGCCCTGCTTGTCGTCAGGACATTGTGTGAAGAACTGCCACGCCAATGAACTCCTTGGAGCAGGCCTTGGTGTGCTCGGTGCCTGGGTGCGATGTGCAGTAGCAGGTGTACTCTCCACGGCAGCTGCGCTTTTGCACCCTGCTCCCTCTTTTGCTATGCTGTTGCCTCTGTGCGACCACCGCCTCTTCCTCAGCACTGCACATGTCACTAGCACAACCTTAAGTCCAGTCTGAGTCTAGGACCTCATCATCCTCCCCATCATCTTCCATCCATTCATGACCCCTGTCCTCCTCGTCGGTCTGCACATTGCAGAAAGCCACAGCAGTTGGAACCTGTGTTTCGTCATCATCAGAGACGTGCTGCGGCGGTCTTCCCATGTCCTCATCGTGCAACATAAGTGGTTGGGCATCAGTGCATTCAAGGTCTTCCACTTTTGGGGCAGGGCTAGGTGGATGGGCTCGGGAAACCCTGTCGACAGAGTCATCAAAAAGCATAAGAGTTTGTTGCATGACTTTGAGCTATGACTGCTTGGCTGACTTGCAAGGGGGTGAGGTGAAAGACTGATGAGCATGGGCTGCAGGTGCGAACTCTGAGCTTTTTGCAAAGGGCTGGGTGGGAGACACTGTAAAGGAATTGGAGGCACTGTCAGCCACCCAATCTGCTATCGCCTGTACTTGTTCTGGCCTCACCATCCGTAGAGCGGCATTCGGGCCTACCAAATAACACTTCAGGTTCTGTTGCCTACTCGCACCTGAGGAAGGTGTTTCACTTGGACCGGTAGTTGGCGCTGAATAGCCCAGTGGCGGATCCAGAGCCTGGTCTCGGGAGGGGCACTTCCAGATTGTTTTGTGGCCGCGGACAGAAAATAATGTGGTGCTTATAGAACAGACTATTTTGTTTAACCTATCGTACGGCTCTAACCTTACTTAAAAACAGTCACATTTGCAGCAAATGTATAGAGGTTACAGCATGCCGGACAATATAACGCCTGCGCCGTGCTGTACAATAAACAGTATAACCCATTACACAGTGTAGAGGTATACTGTATATTGTGTGGCACAATGTATGCTATATATATATAACATAAACATACTCCACATTAAAACTTACAATTACTTGTCTTGGCCGTTTGGGATCTCGGACGCCACTTGACACTTTGGCTGGGGGGCTAGGTCTAAGAACATGCCGTCCCTGGGCAGAATCGTTTTTGTTCTTCCCCTTCGGACAGTCGGACTCTGTACAAGAGGTAACAGGGGGTAATATAACTGACTGGTATTAGGGGACATTATACAGGGGGTAATATAACTGACTGGTATTAGGGGACATTATACAGGGGTAATATAACTGAGTGGTATCAGGGTACATTATACAGGGGTAATATACTGTAACTCAGGAGGGCTATCAGGGGACATTATACAGGGGTAATATAACTTATATTATGCCTGTATAGTGTCCCCTGATAGCCCTCCTCAGTTATATTACCCCTGTATAATAATGTACCCTGATACCACTCAGTTATATTACTCTGCCCTGTATAATTTACCCAGATACCCCATAGTTATATTATATACCTGAGGGGTATCAGTTATACAGGGGTAATATAACTGGGGAGGGCTATCAGGGGACATTATACAGGGGTAATATAAGGTTACTTTCACACTGCCGTTTCTGGGTCCGCTTGTGAGATCCGTTTCAGGGCTGACACAAGCGGTTCAAAACGGATCAGTTAAGCCCCAATGCATTCTGAATGGATAAGGATCCGTTCAGAATGCATCAGTTTGGTTCCGTTCAGTTACTATTCCGCTCTGGAGGCGCAGACCAAAACTCTGCTTGCAGTGTTTTGGTGTCCGCCTGACGATGCGTGAGCGAACGGATCCGTCCTGACTTACAATGTCAATGGGGACGGATCTGTTTTCATTGACACAAAATGGTGCAATTGACTTTGTTCATGATAATGCAAACGGATCTGTTCTGAACGGATACAAGCGTTTGCAATATTGGTGCGGATCCGTCTGTGCAGATACAAGATGGATCCGCACCAAACGATATGTCAAAGTAGCCTAACTGAGGAGGGGTATCAGGGGACATTAGGGTACTTTCACACTTGCGGCATGGCTATCCGGCAGGCTGTTCACCCGCCGGATCAGCCTGCCGGATGGCCATGCCGCAAGTGTGAAAGTACCCTTATACAGTGGTAATATAACTGAGGAGGGGTATGGGGGACATTATACTAATGGTAATATAACTGAGGGGTATTAGGGTATATTATACCTGAGGAGGGGTAATATAACTGAGGAGGGGTATCAGGGGACATCACATTGTATACAGGTGGTAATATAACTGAGGGGTATCAGGGTATATTATACAGAGGGTAGAATAACTGAGGAGGGGTATCAGCCTGAATAATGTATAATATACCCTGATACCCCTCAGTTATATTACCCCTGTAAAATGTTCCCCTATAGCCCCCTCAGTTATATTACTCCTGTATAATTTACCCAGTCCCATACCCCTCAGTTATCTGACTAAGGTATTAGGGTACATTACTGGGGGTAAAATAACTGAGCTGAGTGAGGAGGGGGGTGCACTGCACAGCCGGTGCAGCCAGGGTGCTTTATATGCTACTGGTCTCACTCAGCCAGAGGCCAGGGCGGGCTGCAGGCAGGGCAGAGTCTGTCAGTGAGACTGAGACATTCTTTTACTCACACTTATAGTCTTATTCACTTGACAGACTAGGCAGGACAGGAGAGCAGAACAGAAGGCTGCAGCTGGGCAAGCTGCCGCCCTCACCTCGCTTAACAGGCGCGGCGCGGGACGGCGTGAGTGGTGTGTGACACATCTTTAGTCAGACTGTCAGGGCAGGCCGCAGGCTCTTCTTCTCCTCCTTCACTGGCACTGCAGTCTGCAGCCAGCATACCGCCCAGAGCCCCAGACGGGACCACTCCCTCTTCCCTAGCTGAGCCTGAGTGCGTGCGCCGGCCGCACGCACGGCTCTGCCTCCGCTCCGGACTAGCTCCGCCCCCTAATCCTGTGTGGTAACTAATTTACTCCGGGCCGCGGCACAGGTACTGTAATTGTGCGGGCGTCGGGCGTGCCGTGCACTCGCAGTGACCACTGGCCAGGGGAATTTATTAAAAAATTTTTGCAAAACTATATTCTCGGATTCTCGGGGGGGGCAATTGCCCCGTTGCCCCCCCCCTGGATCCGCCAATGGAATAGCCACGTCCTCTCCCAGCAACAGGAGCTCCACCAACACCACCATGACCATGTCCACGCCCCTTATTTGATGTTCTCCTCATTATTTGCATTCACCCACCAAGCTGAAAGATAGTTTCTCTCCGGTGTCAATTTAACTGCCAATTGTCAACAATTAAGTTCACTAAGGCAGAGCCCGGGTCATAAAAATGCTCTGTGGACCAATAATAAAAAAAAATTTGGCCTAAAACACACTGATTCTCAATTTCCCTGCAGAAATGTAAAATATGTCTTTGTACGCTGTATGCACAGCTGTTTGGTAAACCCAGAACACTTTTTTTTTCAGTAAAGCACTATTTCCATGCTGCAATTTAAAATTAGTATGTGTACGCTGTATGCACAAGTGGTTTGTGAATAGTGATGTCGCGAACATAAAATTTTCAGTTCGCGAACAGCGAACGCGAACTTCCGCAAATGTTCGCGAACAGGTGAACCGGGCGAACCGCCATAGACTTCAATAGACAGGAGAATTTTAAAAACCAAAGGGACTCTTTCTGGCCACAATAGTGATGGAAAAGTTGTTTCAAGGGGACTAACACCTGGACTGTGGCATGCCGGAGGGGGATCCATGGCAAAACTCCCATGGAAAATTACGTAGTGGACGCAGAGTCGGGTTTTAATCCATAAAGGGCATAAATCACGTAACATTCCTAAATTGTTTGGAATAACATGCTTTAAAACATCCAGTGTGTGTATACGATCAGGTATGATGTTGTATCGATCAGGTAGTGTAAGGGTTACGCCCGATTCTCAGACATTGACATACCAAACTCCTCTTTTAATGCACCGCAAACAGTCCATTTGCACAACCGCAAACTCCCCATTTGCACAAGGTTGGATACCAAGCTAGCCACGTCCCGGTGATGTCATTGAAGGTTTCTTCCTCCACCCAGCCACGTACAACACCAAGGGTCCCCAAAGGTCAATTGAATTGATTTTTCGAGCAGGGAGATGGTTAAAAAACGCTGGCTCCCTCCCCTTTGTTTTAATCCACGGTCACTGCGTCTGCGCCGTGCAATTTACTGTCACACCCGATATGAGTGGTATTTTCTGTAGTACTATTCTCATCAGTTTAATCCCTTTAACGTCCCCAATCTGGGGTCCATTTATTGAATAGATTTTTCGAACGGGGAGATGGTTAAAAAAACGCTGGCTCCCTCCCCTTTGTTTTAATCCACGGTGACTGCTTCTGCGCCGTGCAATTTACTCTCACACCCGATATGAGTGGTATTTTCTGTAGTACTATTCTCATCAGTTTAATCCCTCTAACGTCCCCGACTCCCCAATCTGGGGGCCATTTATTAAATAGATTTTTCGAACGGGGAGATGGTTAAAAACGCTGGCTCCCTCCACTCTGTTTTAAACCACGGTGACTGCGTCTGCGCCGTGCAATTTACTGTCACACCTCATATGAGTGGTATTTTCTGTAGTACTATTCTCATCAGTTTAATCCCTCTAACGTCCCCAATCTGGGGGCCATTTATTGAATAGATTTTTCGAACGGGGAGATGGTTAAAAAACGCTGGCTCCCTCCACTCTGTTTTAATCCACGGTCACTGCGTCTGCGCCGTGCAATTTACTGTCACACCCGATATGAGTGGTATTTTCTGTGTACTATACTCTCTCTGGGTGCTATTCTCATTAGTAATTCTGCGTCCCCACGACTCCCAATCTGGGGGCATTTATTAAATAGATTTTTCGAGCAGGGTGCTGGCTCCCTCCACTCTGTTTTAAACCACGGTGACTGCGTCTGCGCCGATGCAATTTACTGTCACACCTCATATGAGTGGTATTTTCTGTAGTACTATTCTCATCAGTTTAATCCCTCTGACGTCCCCAATCTGGGGCCATTGATTGAATAGATTTTTCGAGACGGGAGATGGTTAAAAAAACGCTGGCTCCCTCCACTCTGTTTTAATCCACGGTCACTGCGTCTGCGCCGTGCAATTTACTGTCACACCCGATATGAGTGGTATTTTCTGTAGTACTATTCTCATCAGTTTAATCCCTCTAACGTCCCCAATCTGGGGGCCATTTATTGAATAGATTTTTCGAACGGGGAGATGGTTAAAAAAACGCTGGCTCCCTCCACTCTGTTTTAATCAACGGTGACTGCGTCTGCGCCGTGCAATTCACTGTCACACTCAATATGAGTGGTATTTTCTGTAGTACTATTCTCATCAGTTTAATCCCTGTTACATCCCATATCAGGGATTGCCTTTTGTGAAAAAAAATTTAGGCCTGGTACCTTCGACTGCCTTCACAATGACAGACCAAACTCTCATACACCAAACTGAATTGCTTTCAGGAACCGGGAGATGGAAAAAGCAGCTTGGTCGGTCCTCATACTCCCAAATTGGGGCACTGCGCGTGCACAGAGCAATGTGCTGTGACACCCTATATGAGTGGTGTCTTAACTAGTACTATTCCTATCAGCGGCGGGCGGGTGCGTGGTAACTTGAGAGCAGGTGACCAAAGCTGAGCTGGAGGAAGATGGTGCGTCAAGGTTCTTAGTGTAAGCTGTTGAAGATTGGGTGTCCTGTCTAAGCCAGTCAACTACGTCCTCAGAATTTTTCGGGTTCAGGGTACATGGCCTCTGAACACTAGGCATTATTCAGGGACAGTGGAAATCACAGCACCACGACCACGACGGCCCCTGCGGGGTGGCCTGCCTCTGCCTGTCATTTTTTTTTCGATAAGTGGTACTGTGCCACCCTGTATCAGTGGTGGGCACTGGCAGTGGGCACACTACAGTCTGTGGAAATGGGCCTGACACACACTGGCAGGAGGCAAGCAACTGAAATTAGACTAATGTGTAAAAATGAAATGCCTTATTTATCGGCAAGCTACTGTGCCACCCGGTATCAGTGGTTGGCACTGGCAGTGGGCACACTACAGTCTGTGGAGGTGGGCCTGACACACACTGGCAGGAGGCAAGCAACTGAAATTAGACTAATGTGTAAAAATGAAATGCCTTATTTATCGGCAAGCTACTGTGCCACCCGGTATCAGTGGTTGGCACTGGCAGTGGGCACTTTACAGGCAGTGGAAGTGGACATGACACACACTGGCAGCAGGCAGGCAACTGAAATTAGATTAAAGTGTAAAAATGAAATGCCTTTTTTATGCAAAGTCCTGTTCCACATTGTATGAATAATGGGCACTGGCAGTGGGCACACTACAGTCACTGGAAGTCAGCCTGACACACACTGGCAGGCAACTAACCTTAGATTAAAGTGTAAAAATTAAATGCCTTTTTTTGATGCAAAGTCCTGTGCCACACGGGATGACAGGGGTGGGCACTGGCAGTGGGCACACTACAGTCAGTGGAAGTCGGCCTGACACACACTAGCAGCAGGCAAGCAGCTGAAATTACACTAAAGTGTAAAAATGAAATGCCTTTTTTTATGCAAAGTCCTGTGCCAGCCGGTATGAGCGGTAGGCACTGGCAGTGGGCACACTACAGTCACTGGAAGTCAGCCTGACACACACTGGCAGGCAACTAAACTTAGATTAAAGTGTAAAAATGAAATGCCTTTTTTTGATGCAAAGTCCTGTGCCACATGGGATGACAGGGGTGGGCACTGGCAGTGGGCACACTACAGTCTGTGGGCCTGCAGCTCCTCACACACAGGCAGGCCATGCAACTGCAACATGCATATAAAGGAAAAAAAAAGCAGACTAATGTTGCAGCCCTAAAAAGGGCTTTTTGGGGTGCTGCCAGGACACTGTCCTTACAGCAGAGATCAGCTGAGTCTTTCAGGACTGGAGTGGTCACTGAATTCACTAGCCTAGCTATCAATTTCCCTATTAAATCAGCAGCAATTACACTCTCCCTCCTCTCACTAAGACTGCAAATTCCGAATGAATCTAAAATGGATGCTGTGCAGGAGGTGGGAGGGTCTGGGAGGGAGGGTATGCTGCTGATTGGCTGGAATGTGTCTGCTGACTGTGAGGTACAGGGTCAAAGTTTGCTCAATGATGATGTATAGGGGGCGGACTGAACATCGCATATGTTCGCCCGGCAGAGGCGAACGCGAACAAGCTATGTGGCCGGGAACTGTTCGCCGGCGAATAGTTCGGGCCATTTCTATTTGTGAACCAAGAACAAGGATTTTTGTAATAAAACACAGAAAAACAGTATTTCACTGCTATTAATAAAATGTAACTATTTCTACGGTTTCTGCAAAAGTGGTTTGTGGACCCAGGACAAGGATTTTTAAAAAACAAAACACAGAAAAACAGTATTTCACTGCTATTAATAAATGTAGCTATTTATATGGTTTATGCAAAAGTGGTTTGTGGACCTAGAACAAGGATTTTTTTTAATAAAACACAGAAAAGCAGTATTTCACTGCTATTAATAAAACGTAGCTATTTCTATGGTTTATGCAAAAGTGGTTTGTGGACCCAGAACAAGGATTTTTTTTAATAAAACACAGAAAAATTTGGTATTTCTATGTTGTATGCACAACTGCTTTGTGAAGCAAGAATATAGCTTTTTTTCCCACAAAAAAATAATAATAATTCCCTATTTCACTGCAGAAATGTCAAATGTGTATTTGGGTGGTGTATTTGGATCTGCTTTGTGGACCAGGAATACTTCTATTTTTCCCAAAAATACACTGAGGCTCTATTTCACAGCAGAAATGTCAAATGTGTATTTGGGCGGTGTATTTCAAACTGTTTTGTGGACCAAGAATAAAGTTTTTTTCCCCAGGAAACACACTGATGCACTATTTCCATGCAGAAATATTAAATATGTATTTGTACACTGTATGCACAACTGCTTTGTGAAGCAAGCAATATTGCTTTTTTCCCACAAAAAAAATGATTTACAATTTCACTGCAGAAATGTCAAATGTTTATTTGGGCGGTGTATTTCAAACTGTTTTGGGGACCAGGATCACAGCTTTTTATCACAAATATACTGCAGAAATTGAATATACGGTTTAGTGCATTGTATACACAAGTGCTCTGTGGCACCACAGGTCCCAGACTAGACAAATGGACTATGTCACCCTTTAATTATACCAAAGGTAATGTAGGGGACTGGAGCAGACAGAAAAAAAGCATTTTCTCCTTCACTGAGCTACCAAAAAAGGATTAAGCTGATGTCACTGCCAGGCTTGCAGACATGCAGTACACTGCAGTGGCTAAAATGGCCGCCGACCCCCACCTCTGTAACAGATGGATTTAAAAAAAAATTACTTGGTAGTGGCTGGGTACAGAAATGTAGTGTTGCTGAAGCTCCCTCCCTCTCTATTTTCTGTATCTTGTGGATTAATGTACAACAGGTTCTGAAGATTTCTTCCCTAATCTCTCCCTCACAGAAGCGGCAGCATCCTATCCCTACACTGAGAAGAGCAGAGTGAAATGTGGCGCTATGTGACTCCAGCTTAAATAGAGGCTGGGTCACATGCTGCACTCAGCCAATCACATCCATGCCATTAGTCAGTGGCGTAACTAGAGTTCTATGGGCCCCAGGGCAAACTTTGGATTGGGGCCCCCCCTAGCAAAACCCCGCCCACTACCATGACCCCGCCTACTATCGGTGTGAATGTGTTTGAGGTGAAATATAAAATAGAAGAGGTAGGGGTTTAATTTTTTTTTACCATATTCTAACGGCACGGCTCTCCTCTCTGCGGCTTTTTCTCCTCTCTGCGGCGTTCTCTCTCCTCTCTGCGGCGCTCTCTCTCCGCTCTGCTGCTCTCTGTGGTCACTCTATCCCCTCTCTGTGGTCACTCAGTCCCCTCTCTGTGGTCACTCAGTCCCCTCTCTGTGGTCACTCTGTCCCCTCTCTGTGGTCACTCTGTCCCCTCTCTGTGGTCACTCTGTGGTCTCTCTGTGGCTTTCTCTGTTCCCTCTTTGGCTCTCTCTGTGGCTCTCTTTGTCCCCCTCTGTGGCTCTCTCTGTCCCCTCTGTGGTGTCTCTCTGTCCCCTCTGTGGTCTCTCTGTGGCTCTCTTTATCCCCTCTCTGTGGCTCTCTCTGTCCCCTCTGCGGCTCTCTCTGTCCCCTCTGTGGTCTCTCTGTGGCTCTCTTTGTCCCCTCTCTGTGGCTCTCTCTGTCCCCTCTGTGGCTCTCTCTTTACCCTCTGTAGCTCTCTGTGATCTCTCTGTCCCCTCTGTCGCTCTCTGTGGCTCTCTCTGTCCCCTCTGTGGCTCTCTCTGTCCCCTCTGTGTGGCCTCTCTGCTGCTCTCCCTGACTGTCTGCCCCCTCTTCCACCCTCCCTCCCCTTGTCTCCCCAGAATCTCAGGCGCTGCAGCTTCAGAATGGGATGTAATTTAAATGTGGTGGCCGCACTGGTCGGGGCCCGGGTGGCTGACTGGGAGGGGGGAGCGAGGGGGGCGGCTGGCGTCGGCGAACATGTCGGGCTCGGGCAGCTCATGGCGGGCGGGTCAGAGGAGGACTCGCTCCGGCCGGCCTGGGCTCGCTCTGCGGCTGCCACACGTGAGTCTCCTGTCCTCTTCCTCTCTCCTGCAGCAGATGGTACAAGGCGCGCGCCGGACCAGCCGCGCGCCCGCACTTCCTACAGCTCCGCCTCCGCCTCCTTAGTCCTGCGGCTCCTTCCCCCAGCACGCCGCGGCCGCTTTGAATGAAAGATGAGGAGAGGGGGAGGGCCTGCTCACCGCCGCCTGCAGCGGGCCCCCTCCACCGCCGGGCCCGGTCGCGGTCGCACACTCTGCGACCGCGATCGTTACGCCCCTGCCATTAGTAGGCATGGCTGTGATGGTTTCTTAGGGCAATGAAGTAAAGCGCTTGCTGATTGGCTGCTGTGCAGCCCTTCAGAAAGCGGGAAGAATCGCCGAAAAACGGACCCGAGCCCGAACTTTTATGAAAATGTTCGGGTCCGGGTCCCGAACACCCCAAAATTCGGTACGAACCCGAATACAGTTCGCTCAACCGTACTAATAAGCCCTTTTTCCCAGTAAAACAAGCCAAAAAATGCTTTAGAACATATAACTGCACAGCACAAGGGCAAATAAAACGTATAAATATTTCCTTGTAATAAACCCTGTTAATGCCTGTATCAAACAGCACTTGCACCCTAATAAGACTTGTTTGCTGGAATTACAGAGCTGTATAATGGCAATTTGGCTGTCACCTCCCAGACTGAACCCTGTTCAACAGAAATGCTGGTGGAATGATTCTCCCTATCCTTTTCCTACACCATGAGTAATTCTCTGCACTTGTAAATCGTTGTTTTTTTTTCACCACAATCAAGTTTTTTCTATCACTGTCCCTAGCACCTGCAGACACGTCTCTCCCTGCACTAAGCATGCTGGTGAATGTCAGAATCTAAGATGGCCACCGTATTTATAGGGCTGTGCCATCATAGGGTTGGCTGGCTGCTGATTGGCTGCATGCATGTCAGTATGGGTGATCCCGCCTTCCCAGAGTTCCTTGCCCCATGTCCTCACACATATAGCAGCCATTTTAGGAAGAAATGCGATTCGTTACCACGAAGCACAAGGAAATTTTTCCTGAAATTCTGGTCGAATTGCACTACGTCAGCTTCGATTCGCTCATCTCTAATTATTATATAAAAAAATAAAATAAATATGAAGCCCCTTCATCACCCGGCTTTCAAGTGCGATCAGCTACATCATCATCATGGAGTACTGTCTGCATAACACTGATGTCCTCCTCAAACATCTCTGGGTCAGGAGCCTGACCGCTCGCAACACCAGCTCCTCATCACTACTTGCCTGCCTAGTGTAGAAAGCGGCAGATGCCTCCTTCACATCTTGGCTTGGTAGTAGCTGCTGACATTCTTCTAGTAGCTCGTTCTCACTGTATAGTGGAGCAGAGCCCACAGCATACAATACTTTACTTCTCTGGCTGAGGGAACAGAAAAGGACAGAAGCAGGTTGAGGACAGGTGAGGGCACAGGGCCTGCTCCCGGGCCATGTCAACTAAGTGTGTTGTGTCTGACGAACCCACTGACTCTTGGCATCCATTTAAGAACCGCTAGGTTGCTAGTCACGACACGACCGCTAGCTGACACTGGGAGCTTAGGCCTCTCGAAATGACCCCTGTTGCCACGGCCCCTTACTCTGCTGCGACCTCTGCCTGTGCCAGAAACATTAAGGCCTCTGCCACTCCCCTGTGCAGGGTCTGGCACTTGTCTGTCTGACATACTGTTAGATCAAATACTCAAATGTTAGATCAAATATTTTTATTTTGCCACTAATACACGGCAAACTGGGCTTTTGAATATATCACTGCACCACTCAAGCAATAGTTCAAATGGTTGCAGCTCTCACTGCACCACTGAATGGCAATTATGCACACATTTTTTTTCTACTTTCACACAACACAAAAGACTTTTCAACCGATATGTGCAACGCTGAATGACGACTATATTTTTAATTTGCCACTAATATACGGCAAACTGGGCTTTAGAATATATCACTGCACCGCAGAACGGCAGTTAGGCCCTAATTTTTTTCCACTTTTAGGCCCCTTTCACACGGACAAGTATTCTGTGTGGGTACAATGCGTGATGCAAACGCATTGCGCCCGTACGGAGTCCGGACCCATCTATTTCAATGGGTCTGTGTACATGAGCGTTGGTTTTCACGCATCACTTGTGTGTTGCATAAAAATCACAGCACGTTCTATATTCTGTGATTTTCACCCAATGCTGGCCCCATAGAAGTGAATGGGGCTGCGTGAAAATCGCATCGCATCCACAAGCAAGTGCGGATGCGGTGCTTTTTTCACGGATGGTTGCTAAGAGATGTTGTTTGTAAACATTCAGTTTTTTATCAAGTGCGTGCAAAACGCATTAAATCGCATTGCACCTGCGCGATAAAAACTGAACGCGATCGCAAACAAAACTGAATGTACTTGCTTGCGAAATCGTGCAGTTTTCACTGAACGCATCTGCAACACATCCGGATGCAAATTTCCTTTGCAACTAATACATGGCAAAAAGGACCTTGCAACATATAACTGCACCGCAGAAGGGCAAATAAGACGTACTGTAGAAATATTTCCTTGTAAAAAACCCTGTTAATGGCTGTATCAAGCACTTGCACCCCAATAACAAGAACAGTTTGCTGGAATGTCAGAGATGTATAATGGCAATTTGGATCCCCAGTCAGTGCACCAAGGTGTAATAGGATTGTTCCTATTACCTAGTCTGGAACCTCCCCCTACTGAACCCTGTTCTACATAAATGCTGTGGAACGATTCTTCCCTATACTTTCCCTGCATTTATAAATAGTTTTTTCACACAATCAAGTCTTTCCTATCCCTAGCGCCTGCAGACGTCTCTCCCTGCACTAAGTACACTGGTAAATGGCAGAATTTAAGATAGCTGACGCCATTCATAGGGCTGTGACATCACAGTGCTGGCTGCGGATTGGCTGCATGCATGTCAGTATGGGTGATCCCGCCCTCACAGAGTTCCTTTCTCCATGTCCTCACATGTGCAGCAGCCATTTTAGGAAAAAATGTGATTCGTTACCGCAAAGTGCGTGGAAATTCGGCTTTGGTGCGAATCAAATTTTTCCTGAAATTCGGATCGAATTCCACTTCGTCAACTTCGATTCGCTCATCTCTAGCAATAATATTACAGGCTATAGGTACTAGAGATTGGTTGTTGATCCAGGGAGTTATTCTGATTGCCTGATTAGAGTTGGGAAGGAATTTTTTTCCCTAAAGTAAGGAAAATTGGCTTCTATCTCACAGTTTTGTTTTTTTTGCCTTCCTCTGGATCAACTTGCAGGATAACAGGCTGAAATGGAAGGACAGATGTGTTTTTTCAGCCTTATAAACTATGTTACAATATTACTATGTCACTGGATAGCTATGCTTTAGACCCTTGCTAACTGAGCAAAATGTGGGAATTTTTCTAGGCTTGTTCAGAACAAGACACTTTTTCTTTTGACAATTAACATTTGTGCATGCATTCTACTCAGTAAAACATTATTTTTGGAGGCTTGGTCTCAACAAAACAATTTTTATTCTGACAATTAACATTTGTGTATGTTGTATGGACAGGCATTCTTCATAATTATTGGACGCATGGTTCCCTAACAATCCACCGTTTTGTTTTTTTAATCCTATAACACCGTGTGTGTTTAAACAACATCCACCCCCAATAAGGGACAATTTTTGGAATCTTTGGAATATAAAAAAGCATAACATAAGTGACAGAGTGTTGTGTTTGTCAACACTGTCAAACATGAGTTTACCCATAGCTATGGTTGTCAGTGTCATTCTGACATGATTTGCTATTGCTGTAATTGCGTTCAAGAGCAAAAATTCATTAATAATTAACAAAACGACATATTTTTCTAAAAATGATGAGTCCTAGGAGACTAGAGGGTGTTATATACCAAAATTCCCACGGCAAGTAGAGCCACTTTGGTTTTGAGTAGAACATATTCTGGTCTAAACTGAACTCTTTAAAAAATTCGGAGAACCAGAACAGAATCTCAAAAGGTTTGCTCTTTTCTATTGCTATATATGTAAGTGTCCTTGACATTATTTACTATTGATGTCTGTATTAACAGGCTTGAAAGAGAAGAGAGTTAGAGAAATAGAGAGGGGAGTGTTATGCTGCAGTTTTAGGCTAATGTGGGCACTTTTCATTTGGGTAGAATGGATTCAGACGTGAAAAAAAAATTACCGATTCACTCATCTCTAGTGCTGAAGAATTTGTTGATCAGTGTGTATGTACCTATTCTTCAAGTGTTCATTTATATAATTTTGGAGTGACTGTGTTTGCCGCAAGCCCAGGAGGAACGGAGGATGAGAGTGGTAGTGAATCTGGAAATGAGAGTTGTTTACACAAATCATAGTCGCAATCCTCATAGCAATACTCCCTGGGGCCAGGCAGTGACAGAAAGGTGCACCCTTTCTTCCATCAGGGCACACTCTAATGGGGTCCTCCCTGATGGTAGTTGGGGTGCACTTGGTGTTAAGCATTTTGTAAAGATGCAAAGCAGAAGATGTAGATGCTGGTGCTGGAGTCAGTAACTAGACCAGTGGTGGAAAATAAATAAGTCTCTATGTACCAAAGGGCAGAGTTGAAGAACAACCAATGGCATTAAAGCAAGATAAAAAATAAAAAACCACAGTGCAGTTCTTCCCCGTTAGCAGAAATAATAAGGGTTCTGGACATCTTGTAGGATGTCTATTGTGGTACTTGTGGTCTGCTGCGGGCATCCTCCACCGTATGCATTTTTGCTAGGGATCACCATTAGCAACGGGCCACAAGTGCAGGATCTGCTCCCCTGTATATATATGCACAACTGCATTTTTGGGTTGAGCACATCCTGCTTCATGCCACCTTTCAGTTGTTTTGTGTATATATAATTTTTGGAGGTGTATAAACTTCTATGTAAATATAGCCTGTTTTCCATCCACAGGCTACATTTAGGTGCACCTGTGAGGCCTGGGTCATATCAGCCAGTCTTGGGTGGGGCTCACAGCCCTCTCCCTCCTTCCATTGCAGGCATGCTTTTATGCTGGAGATAACTGAGGAGTTTGCTGTGAGCCGGCCAATACATTTTTGTAATGCCCACTGGCTCCTTGTATTGCCCATATGGCACAGGTAGGTGAGTGTTAGGTCCCGAGCTACTTGAGAAACCATGGCGTGGTGCTTGGGCTTAAGACATGTCCTCCACTGCAGGACATGTTGACTAATCTCTCAATTATAACATCAGTTTAAGGGCTTAGTAAGACTGCAGTGTGCACCTGTTTTGCCATTTGTTATTGCTATATTGTTATATTATTTATCACATCCACACAATTGCCATCTTGTGTAGGATGTCTATTGTGGTACTTGTGGTCCGCTGCGGGCATCCTCCACTGTATGTATTTTTGCTAGGGATCACCATTAGCAACGGGCCACAAGTGCAGGATCTGCTCCCCTGTATATCTATGCACAACTGCATTTTTGGGTTGAGCACATCCTGGTTCATGCCACCTTTCAGTTGTTTTGTCTATTCTGGGTTACTGCATGTATGTTGAAGGATTATTTTATATAGAAATACATTTTATATATACATTTTTATATATTACATATATAAGGGAATAAGATGCTTTTACATAATACAGTATATACAGCAATTTGAATGTAAAACCCTAAGTTCACACCTGAGCGTTTTACAGCGCGTTCAAACGCGCTGTAAAACGCTCAACAGATGAAAACCAATGCTTTCCTATGGCCCTGGTTCTCACTTGAGCGTTTTACAGCGCATTTGAATGCGCTGTAAAACGCCCGACGCATAAACAAGTACTTGAGCTTTTTTTGGGGCGTTTGTCGCGCGTTTTGTGATTGACACCACAGTAGTCAATCACAAGAACGCTGCATCTAACGCGCGTTTCCTATTTGCAAAAAACGCGCTGAAATACGCGCGTAAAACGCGCGTTTCTAGAACGCTCAGGTCTGAACCCAGGGTAAGTATTGTAAGAGAGCGCAAGGGTCCGTCATTGATGGAAGGTACGTGTTACCGTGAGTTAAGAGCCTGGTTTGTATGTCAGCAGCAGATAGTGCTGTTTGACATTTTGGTATTTTAGCCTGGCTGCAATCCCGATCCGGGCCGGCTCTTACTGGGAGCAACTAAAGTGTAGGTTGGGTGATTGCTCCCCACGTTCCAGGCCAGGTTTAGAAGGCTTATATAAAATCCAGCCAAGCACTGTCAGGTGGGTGGATTATCCTCCATCTGCCAGTGACGCTGTGGAAGCTCTCAGTGCTGGGAGTGAGAGTCTGCATGGAAGCCTGCACCTGGACTTTCCTGTGGCTGAGCTGTCAGCCGGGTGTGAACAAACACCAAAACCTTACAGATGAACTTATGCTGTGTTGTTATTTTTGCCATGTGTGAACAAGCACCAAGACTTTGTTTTTCATGAGTGTGAATAAAACACTACTGCTTGCTTCAAAGAACTGTGTATTTGTCTCTGTATTGCGTCCGCAAGCCTGTCTACCGGAGCAAATCCCCACAGTATATAAATATAAAGTGCAATCAAATTGCCGTTTGCAGTATACTAACTAAAAAAAGTGATAAAAAGAAGAAATATAAATAAAAAATGAATATGTCAATCTAAGGGTCCATTCACACGTCCGCAATTCCATTCCGCATTTTGCGGAACGGAATTGCGGACCCATTAGTTTCAATGGGGACAGACGATGTCCCGGCCGGGTCCGCAATTGCGGATCCGCACTTCCGGGTCCGCAATTGCGTTCCCGAAAAATATAGAACATGTCCTATTCTTGTCCGCAATTGCGGACAAGAAAAGGCATTTTCTATGAGAGTGCCGGCGATGTGCGGTCCGCAAATTGCGGAACGCACATCGCCGATGTCCGTGTTTTGCGGATCCGCGGATCCGTGGATCCGCAAAACACAACGGACGTGTGAATGGACCCTTATAGTGTTAGAAGGAGTAGGGCTCCAGGGGCCAATGCCAAACAGGGCTTATGTTCAATAGAAGGATAAGTAAGTCCCACACAGGAAAAACCATAAGATAACAAATTCAAGTATATTATAGTTCTGAATCTGAACACTTCTAGTAAGGCTACATGCACACGACCGTTGCCTGCCTCCGCGTCCGCTCCTCCTTGAAATTTTGCGTCCGTCAAAAAAAACGGATGACGGACCGTTTTTTTTGACGGACCGTTTTTTTTGACGGATCCATTGTAAAAATGCCTATCCTTGTCCGCAAACGTGAAAAAAATAGGACATGCACTATTTTTTTGACGGAATGAAAACACGGATCACGGATGCGGAACACAAACGGTTGACCATCCGCATTTTTTGACGGACCCATTGAAATGAATGGGGAAGCATCCAATCCGTGAAAAAAAACGGAACGGACGCGGAAACAAACAACGGTCGTGTGCATGGGGCCTAAAGCAAATTAAAGTTGAGGTTGCACTGTAAATGTGACACTAACACAGCCAGGATTATTATAGAACACAATTCACAAAAGTAGGATAATAATAGTTTTAGGCCAAGAGAATAACCTGACGCCCGGATAGGATGCGGGTACGTTGCGGGAATATGCGCGATTTTTCCGTGCGTGTGCCAACGTTTGTAATGCGTTGGGCTCGTACGTTGGAAAAATCGCCATGTTTGGTACCCAGACTCGAAGCTGTACTTCATCACTAAAGTCCAGTTTCGGGTTGAGTATTCTGGAGAATTTATTATTTTCCCTTATAATAGGGTTATAAGGGAAAATAATAGCATTCTTAATAAAGAATGCTTTGTAAAATGAGGATTAAGGGGTTAAAAATAAAAAAAATACTTAACTTACCTTAGCCACTTGATCGCATAGTTGGCGATTTGTCTTCTCTCTTCAAGCTTTAGCTGTATTCTAAAAGACCTGTGATGACGTCTCATCACATGGTCCATCACGGACCATGGGATTGGACCATGTGATGTGACGTCATCACAGGTCCTTTAGCTGGTAGCTCAAGCTTGAAGAGAGAAGACAGATCGCCAACTACGCGATCAAGTGGCTAAGGTAAGTTAAGTTTTTTCTATTTTTAACCCCTTAATCAACATATACAAAGCATTCTTTATTAAGAATGCTATTATTTTCCCTTATAACCATGTTGCTTCATTTTCCACAAAAAATTACATAAAAGGTGATCAAAAAGTCATACACACCCCAAAATGGTATCAATAAAAAGATAAGATTATGACGCATGAAATGAGCCCCCATACAGCTCTGTACATATAATTACAAAAAAGTTATAGGGGTCAAAACATGGCGACATAAAAATCAAACTGATTTTTTCACACTTTTGAATCTGTTTTCACTTTAAAAACGCAAGAAAACCTATACATATAGGGTATCGCCAGATTCGTACTGACCTGTAGAGTAAAAGTAACGAGTCAGTTTTATCGCACATCGAACGTCGCAAAACTGTGGTGGAATTGCTTTTTTTTTTGCAATTTCACCGCATTTGGAATTTTTTCCCCGCTTCCCACTACATTATATGCTATATTAAATGGTGGCGTTGGAAAGTACAACTTGTCCCGCAAAAAACAAGCCCTCATATGGCTATGTGAACCGAAAAATATAAAAGCTATGGCAGGGAGCGCAAAACGAAAACTCAAAAAGTAAAAAACCTCCAGTCCTTAACCACTTGCCGCCACGCTAACGCCGATGGGCGTTAGCGCGGCGGCTCTCTCAGGTCTCAGTCACGCCTATCGGCGTCATCTCGTGAGACCTGAGATTTCACATGAACGCGCGCGCGTCGTGCGCGCGCGTTCATGTGATCGGAGCCGGGACAACTGAAACTACAGCCTGCCAGCGCTGATCATGCGCTGGCAGGCTGTAGATGCGGAAAAAAAGCATTTAAATCGCATATCAGACGCTGTTTTTTAAACAGCGTCTGATATGCCTGCTGTCTGCTCGTCTGGTGGTCCCTTTGTTTGGGACCACCAGAGGAAACATAGAAAAAGTGCACCAATCACTACACACACCCCCACCCCCATCACTGATTAACCCCTGATCACCCATGTCACCCCCTGATCACCCCTGTCACCCCCCTGTCACTAATCACCCCCTACAGGCTCATTCAGACGTCCGTATGTGTTTTGCGGATCCATGGATCTGCGGATCCATGGATCTGCGGATCCGCAAAATACGGACACCGGCAATGCGCTTTCCGCATTTTGCAGATCCGCACAGAACTATATAGAAAATGCTTTTTCTTGTCCGCAATTGCGGACAAGAATAGGACATGTTCTATATTTTTGCGGAACGGAAGTGCAGACCCGGAAGCGCGGATCCGTAATTCCGGATCCGAGCGGGACAAAGTCTGTCCCCATAGAAATGAATGGGTCCGCAATTCCGTTCCGCAAACAAAATTTCGGACGTGTGAATGGGGCATAAGGGTCCCGTTATCACCGTCAGTTAGTTAGCTACTTGTTAGGTAGCTAGCGCCCAGCCCACCGCACCGCAGTCACTGATTTTGATTGATTGATCGATGCGAATGAAGAAATCTGTGCCGTTCATTTTTTTTTTTTTTTCAGCGCAGAGGCTTAACGGAAAAAAAAAAATCTCATTACCCGTGTGCTCAATATACGGAGAATCGCAGAAACTCCTAATGCTGGCCATACGTGTAATGATTGCGGAGACCTTCAAATGCCAGGGCAGTACAAAAACCCCACATGTGACCCCATTTTAGAAAGAAGACACCCCAAGGTATTCCGTGAGGGGTATGGGGAGTTCATGTAAAATTTTATTTTTTGTCACAAGTTAGTGGAATATGAGACTTTGTAAAAAAAAATATATATATATCAATTTCCGCTAACTTGTCTCAAATTTTTTTTTTTTATGTGAACTCGCCATGCCCCTCACGGAATACCTTGGGGTGTCTTCTTTCCAAAATGGGGTCACATGTGGGGTATTTATACTGCCCTGGCATTTTAGGGGTCCTAAAGCGTGAGAATCCAAATACGTAAAAATGCCCTGTGAAATCCTAAAGGTACTCATTGGTTTTAGGGCCCCTTTGCGCATCTTGGCTGCAAAAAAGTGGCACATATGTGGTATCGCCGAACTCAGGAGAAGTAGGGCAATGTGTTTTGGGGTGTATTTTTATATATACCCATGCTGGGTGTGAGAAATATCTCTGTAAATGACAATTTTTAAAAAAATTTTATTCAAAGTTGGCAATTTACAGAGATATTTCTCTCACCCAGCATGGGTATATGTAAAATACACCCCAAAACACATTGCCCTACTTCTCCTGAGTACGGCGATGCTACATGTGTGACACTTTTGCAGCCAAGATGCGCAAAGGCCCAAATTCAATGAGTAACTTTAGGAGGGCATTTTTACATTTTCTTCTCACGCTTTAGGGCCCCTAAAATGCCAGGGCAGTATAAATACCCCACATGTGACCCCATTTTGGAAAGAAGACACCCCAAGGTATTCGCTGAGGGGCATAGTGAGTCCATGAAAAATTAAACTTTTTGTCAAAAGTTAGCGGAAAGGGAGACTTTGTGAGAAAAAACAATAAAAAATCAATTTCCACTAACTTGTGCCCAAAATTTTTTTTTCTATGAACTCGCCATGCCCCTCATGGAATACCTTGGGGTGTCTTCTTTCCAAAATGGGGTCACATGTGGGGTATTTATACTGCCCTGGCATTTAGAGGCCCTAAAGCATGAGAAGAAAATGCGTAAAAATGCCCTCCTAAAAGGTACTCATGGGAATTTGGGCCCCTTTGCGCATCTTGGCTGCAAAAAAGTGTCACTCATGTGGTATCGCCGTACTCAGGAGAAGTAGGGCAATGTGTTTTGGGGTGTATTTTTACATATACCCATGTTGGGTGAGAGAAATATCTCTGTAAACTGACAACTTTGTATAAAAAATTTAAAAGTTGTCGTTTACAGCGATATTTTCACACACAGTATGGGTATATGTAAAAATACACCCCAAACACATTGCCCTACTTCTCCTGAGTGCGACGATACCACATGAGTGACATTGTGCAGCCAAGATGCGCAAAGGCCCTAAAACCAATGAGTGCCTTTAGAATTTCACAGGGCATTTTACGCATTTGAATTCTCACGCTTTAGGTTCCCTAAAATGCCAGGTGAGTATAAATACCCCACATGTGACCCCATTTTGGAAAGAAGACACCCCAAGGTATTCCTTGAGGGGCATGGCGACTTCACCGAATTTTTTTTTTTTGGCACAAGTAAGCGGAAAATGAGATATATATATTTTTTTATTTAGTTTTTTACAAAGTCTCATATTCCACTAACTTGTGACAAAAAATAAAATTTTACATGAACTCACCATACCCCTCACGGAATACCTTGGGATGTCTTCTTTCTAAAATGGGGTCACATGTGGGGTATTTATACTGCCCTGGCATTTTAGGGGCCCCTAAAGCGTGAGAAGAAGTCTGGAATCCAAATGCGTAAAAATGCCCTGTGAAATCCTAAAGGTACTCATTGGTTTTAGGGTCCCTTTGCGCACCCAGGCTGCAAAAAAGTGTCACACATGTGGTATTGCCGTACTCAGGAGAAGTGGGGCAATGTGTTTTGCGGTGTATTTTTATATATACCCCTGCTGGGTCTGAGAAATATCTCTGTAAACGACAATTTTAAAAAAAATTTATACAAAGTTGTCAGTTTACAGAGATATTTCTCTCACCCAACATGGGTATATGTAAAAATACACCCCAAAACACATTGCCCTACTTCTCCTGAGTACGGCAATACCACATGAGTGCCACTTTTTGCAGACTGAGTGCAAAGGAGCCCAAATTCCAACGAGTACCTTTAGGTTTTACATGGCGGCTCACAATTTAGCCCCGCCCAAAATGCCAGAACAGTAAACATACCCCACAAATGACCCCATTTTGGAAAGTAGATACCCCAAGGTATTCACTGAGGGGCATAATGAGCCCGTATGAGATTTTATTTTTTTTTGCCAGAAGTTAGCAGAAATGGAAACTTTATTATTATTTTTTTCCTCAGAAAGTGTCATTTTCCGCTAACTTGTGAAAAAAATGAAATGATACATGAACTCACCATGCCCCTCCGCGAATACTTTGGGGTGTCTTCTTTCTAAAATGGTGTGATTTGGGGGTATTTATACTTTCCTGACATTCTAGCACCTGAAGAAACATGACAGGTGCTCAGAAAGTCAGAGCTGCTTCAAAATGCCGAAATTCACTTTTTGCACCATAGTTTGTAAACGCTATAACTTTTACCCAAACCAATAAATATACACTTATTGGACTTTTTTTATCAAAGACATGTAGAACAATAAATTTAGAGAAAATTTATATAGAAATGTAGTTTTTTTGAAAAATTTTACAACAGAAAGTGAAAAATGTCATTTTTTGCAAAAATTTCGGTAATTTTGATTTATAGCAAAAAAGTAAAAATGTCAGCAGCAATGAAATACCACCAAATGAAAGCTCTATTAGTGAGAAGAAAAGGAGGTAAAATTCATTTGGGTGGTAAGTTGTATGACCGAGCAATAAACGGTGAAAGTAGTGTAGTGCGGATTTGTAAAAAGGGCCTGGTCACTAGGGGGTATAAACCTGTGGTCTTCAAGTGGTTAAAGGGTTAAAGCAATGGAGGGGTTTGTTGACAGGGACTAATCAGCTAAAAAGGATAAAGCTTTAATTAGTTGTAATCCACTGGTCACAAACAATTGTAATCTATCAACCATGGCTAAGTCTAAGTGGTTATACCGAGGAAGGGGATCCATCTCTTACCCCATCGGTGCCCTCTAAATGTGATCTCGACGTGCATGTGGGTTTCTATGGCAACCAGGTGCCCATCAAAGGTCTGCCTTTACAGTGGGAAGTGGAAATGTACAAATTCAATCTTAACATCCAACTCACCTGTATTCGTATATCAGAACATTGTCCATTGTTGTGGTGCAAGGATTGCACCGCAATCAGTCTGATTGCAATTTCACTTATGGAGGTTTTTGCGTTGTGCTCATGAACTTTTTACCGCAATGAAGGGATCGAGAATTTTTGGATAATATCTCGGGAGTGCTGGATTTACCTTCTATTTTTGGAACTGTAAATGGCGAGAATCCTCCTGGTAGCGCTGACACTTCTGGTCCCATTATCTGAATGTGATGACAGTGTGACCGCTGTAGACAATTACTGGCCTCAGTGACCCTTGGGGACCAGACTGGCATCATTGGAGCTGGTGGACATTTAAAAGAGGAGTAATTATAAGGTTTCACTCCGACAACCCTTTTTAAGGCCAAAACTGGCTGCATTAAAGGGATATTCTGGTTGTAGAAAGCTACCACCCATCCACAGGATAAGAATAACTATTAGATTGGTGGAGATCTTACTGATTGGACGCCATCGATTGATGAAAATCGCATGACATGACAGGTGCTCAGAAAGTCAGAGCTGCTTCAAAATGCCGAAATTCACTTTTTGCACCATAGTTTGTAAACGCTATAACTTTTACCCAAACCAATAAATATACACTTATTGGACTTTTTTTATCAAAGACATGTAGAACAATAAATTTAGAGAAAATTTATATAGAAATGTAGTTTTTTTGAAAAATTTTACAACAGAAAGTGAAAAATGTCATTTTTTTGCAAAAATTTCGGTAATTTTGATTTATAGCAAAAAGTAAAAATGTCAGCAGCAATGAAATACCACCAAATGAAAGCTCTATTAGTGAGAAGAAAAGGAGGTAAAATTCATTTGGGTGGTAAGTTGTATGACCGAGCAATAAACGGTGAAAGTAGTGTAGTGCGGATTTGTAAAAAGGGCCTGGTCACTAGGGGGTATAAACCTGTGGTCTTCAAGTGGTTAAAGGGTTAAAGCAATGGAGGGGTTTGTTGACAGGGACTAATCAGCTAAAAAGGATAAAGCTTTAATTAGTTGTAATCCACTGGTCACAAACAATTGTAATCTATCAACCATGGCTAAGTCTAAGTGGTTATACCGAGGAAGGGGATCCATCTCTTACCCCATCGGTGCCCTCTAAATGTGATCTCGACGTGCATGTGGGTTTCTATGGCAACCAGGTGCCCATCAAAGGTCTGCCTTTACAGTGGGAAGTGGAAATGTACAAATTCAATCTTAACATCCAACTCACCTGTATTCGTATATCAGAACATTGTCCATTGTTGTGGTGCAAGGATTGCACCGCAATCAGTCTGATTGCAATTTCACTTATGGAGGTTTTTGCGTTGTGCTCATGAACTTTTTACCGCAATGAAGGGATCGAGAATTTTTGGATAATATCTCGGGAGTGCTGGATTTACCTTCTATTTTTGGAACTGTAAATGGCGAGAATCCTCCTGGTAGCGCTGACACTTCTGGTCCCATTATCTGAATGTGATGACAGTGTGACCGCTGTAGACAATTACTGGCCTCAGTGACCCTTGGGGACCAGACTGGCATCATTGGAGCTGGTGGACATTTAAAAGAGGAGTAATTATAAGGTTTCACTCCGACAACCCTTTTTAAGGCCAAAACTGGCTGCATTAAAGGGATATTCTGGTTGTAGAAAGCTACCACCCATCCACAGGATAAGAATAACTATTAGATTGGTGGAGATCTTACTGATTGGACGCCATCGATTGATGAAAATCGCATGATTATGCCGTGTGTGAATGAGCATCAGTTACACCCCTGAATGACACTTTCACCTTCAGAATTCTGATGTTTTATATCATTACATTTATACCAGTTTTCATCCTGTAATCTAAAGGATCTATAATAAGACGGGACGATGTTAGATTTCTCCTCTTCTCCATTACGTTAGCCATTCATGATGCCAAGTCACACCATATTTATTTATTATACATTTTCTCCTAAACCTGTGCATACAGTAGATATAATAAAGACAAATGGGTTCATTTATTTAGACCGGCGATTTAGACGTCAGTCTTAATAAACCTGCACTGGTGATGGATGCACCTACATCATGTAGAGGCGCAGGCCTTTACATAATTTAGGTGCATGCCCGGGGGTGTACAAAAAGCTTAAACCTAGCGGCATAAGAGGGGGAAAAGTCGCAGATTTTGCTGCAAAACACCTTTGCAACAAAATCTGCACCTAATATACGCCACAAACTGGTGTAGATTGGTTGATAAATGACCCCCAAATTCTCTATTAATGTTAATATTTGATATTTATTTATTCATGAAATATATTACTATCATGTAAATACAGAAATTAAGTCACTTTCTGTAGAGAGGAGCAGATGATGATTCCACTCTTCAGGCCTTGGGTTGTTTTTGGAAATCCAGGTGTGGATCATACTTGATGAAGATGTGAAGAACAGGAACTTGATGAGTGTGACCTGCCTAGAGGAAGTTCTCCTGGATTCCTCTGAGTAGTTCCTCTACAACACGCTCAACCATTTGGCCATCTGTTTATCCATGTACGGTAGGTGAAAAAGCTGCTTTTTATAATAATAGCTTCTTTCTGTCATATCCGGTAGGTGACCATTATACAACTTAGGGTGGGTTCACACTAGCGTTATGCATTCTGTTAGGGCCTTCCGTTATAACGTGGTTATAATGGAACATAACGGAATCCATAAGACGGAAGGACGGATCCGTTCTTTTGCCCATAGACTTCAATTATGACAGGACTTTGTTTTCCGTCTTGCATAACGGGACCCAGATGGATCCGTTATGCTTTTCCATAGACCTGTATTATGACGGAAAGCAAACGGAATGCCTTTTAAAGGCTTCCGTTTTGCAGTCTGTCTGGGCATTCAGTTATTTTCCGTTATAACCATGTTATAACGCTAACCTAACGCTAGTGTGAACCCACCCTTATACATATTTGCCCCCCCCCCCCCGCCCCAAAAACATAAACATACACACAATCATAAAACAATATACTACCACTTTATAAGATTAAAAAAAACACTCTTTAATGTATGGAAACTTCAGTTAATTCAGTTAAGTGAACATAGTCACCTTGTAGTCTGCCTAGCCCAAAGGTCCTATTACAGCTGCAGATGAAGCAGGTGATTGTCGGAATTCAAGCATTCCTTCCCAACACCAGCTCACTAGCGGAGGAGACAGCTGCTATTACACGCAGTGATCTCCTCCTCAGTATGGGGAGGAGAAATTACTTATGCCATCATTTGTCCCCATACTGAATCATGGTTTGCCAGCAGCAGATCGCGATTACACAACGCAATCTGTCGACGACAAATGAGGATTTTTAAACCTGCTAAAAGATTCTGATTACCCTATCAATGAGCATTTGCTCGTTTATCGGTTAATTGGCAGCAGTATTACACTGCCAGATCATTGCTAAGAAGAACTTGCTAGTGATAATCTGAGCGATTATCTTCAGGTGTAATAGAGCCTTTACTGTTCACTTATCTCATCGCAGACTAAATTTAATTTTCCCCTAACTTATAGTAGTCATAAAAGCTCCGAGATTATTCTACTAGAATAGTCATAGCCGTGGGGTGCCTGCGGTTTTTATACAGCAGACACCAGCGGTTCAGATCCGGGGCCGACAATAATGTTTGTGCGCTTCCGGTTATGCTCGGGTTCCCTCTGGCAGTGATCGGAGGAGCTGGAGCTTGTGTGTAGAAACCCCTGTCTTAGTGAATGACAGGAGGATGCGGCACAGTGTTTCTTATGGAGCTCTTGCCTGTAGCAGGGCTCCATAGGAAACTAGTACATTTATCATAGACTTCAATGCTAATGCATTGGAGACCATGAGAACAGCCATCTTGTTATTAATGGTTCCCTATGGGAACATTCATTTAATACTCATAAAAACCTGTATTCGTATACTGGCTATTTAAAAGCCATAACCAATCAGTTTCTACCATTATCCCATCTTTTTCAATGGGTCCGTAGTCACATGTGGTATATACACCAATCAGCTATTGCTCTCATCCACCCATTCTTAAAATGCCTATAGTCACATGTTACAGAATCCCCAATTCCACATCTATTTTGCGACTATACCACGTTTAATATCAAACTCAACATTCAAGCCACAGGGTTGTAGAGTGCCAATGCGTGTCCAAAACATTATGCGTCTCCAAACCTTTTTTAATATTCCGAACATGCTCCTGTACTCTAATCAACTTTCTTATGGTCCATCCTACAATCAGCTGTATGTATTTTAACGTAAATGTTGTTATCTGTTTATTTTGTCATAGATCTGCTTTTGGACTGCAACAGATTCGCAGGACTACATTAAAGAGGAATAAAATGGCTACGGGGGCTGTAGTTGGGGGAAATGTATTTAAATAAAGGTTTTTTCCATCATGTTTTTTTTTTTTGTACATGTTATAGCAGTGGTAGTAATGGAGGTACGGTATCTATCAGACACTTCCATAACTATCACTGGGTCTTATTGTCAGCCAGCGGTGTTCTTCCACCCCAGAGCAGACATTAACACCCCTCCATTACCCCAGTACCCAAAGCTCTAGGGGTGCTGGGAAGAGCGGGATTGCCGTCAAGGCTGGAACCATTTTATATGATGGTTCTGCTCTTGAGGCGGCTGCAGGCTAGTATTTTTTTTAGTTGAGAAGGGGCTAACCTTCCCATCCTAATAATGCTAGCCCCCAGCTGTTGGTTATTAATACATCTGAAGTGTTAGATGTCCGCGATCGGCATTACCGCCGGTCACGGACATTAGCCGCAGGCAGGGCCAGTGCAAGGATTTTTGCCGCCCTAGGCAAAAGAAAAGTTTGCCGCCCCCCCCCATGTGACATCACAATGCCCCACCCATATGATCTGCCAAATTAAAGGGGTTCTGCAGTTTATTTAAACCGATCGACAGGGGTCCGATACCCGGGACCCCCGCCAATTAGCTGTTTGAGAAGCAGCGGCGCTGGCAGTAGCGCCTCAGCCTTCTCACAGTGACGTCACGATTAGTATCACTGGCCTGGGTGGGGCTAAGCTTCATTAAAGTGAACAGAGCTTAACCCAGCCAAGGCCAGTGATAAGAGTCGTGACGTCACTGCACCTGCGGTAAACAGCGAGAAGGCCGAGGCGCTACTGCCAGTGTCGGGCCCCGCCGATCAGTTT
This sequence comes from Bufotes viridis, assembly GCA_033119425.1. Taxonomy (NCBI): domain Eukaryota; kingdom Metazoa; phylum Chordata; class Amphibia; order Anura; family Bufonidae; genus Bufotes; species Bufotes viridis. The sequence continues at coordinate 145,873,820 of CM065594.1, read as the reverse complement.
AAATAAACTGCAGAACCCCTTTAACTAACGCCAGTTTTCTCTCCCCCCCCATGTCATTCTCTTCCCCTCCCCCATGTAATTCTCTCTCCTTCTCTTGTCATTCTCCCCCCCCCCATGTCATTCTCTTCCCCCCCCCCATGTAATTCTCTCTCCTTTTCTTGTCATTCTCCCCCCCCCCATGTAATTCTCTTCCCCCTCTTGTCATTCTCTTTCCCCCCTTTTAATCTCCCCCCCCCCTTGTCATCCTCTTTCTCAATCTTCCCCCTGTCATCCTCTTTCTCACCCCCCCCCCTTTGTCATCCTCTTTCTCATCCCCCTTGTTACCCTGTTTCTCACCCCCCTTGTCATCCTCTTTCTCACCCCCCTGTCATCCTCTTTCTCACCCCCTTGTCATCCTCTTTCTCACCCCCCTTGTCATCCTCTTTGGCCGAGCGCCTGTATGCTCCATGGATACAGGAGCTTTAGTCTCCTGTACCCGGGCGAACTGATAGGAAGCGCACACTGTGTGCGCACCTCCTGTCAGTCCGGCCGGGTACAGGAGACAGATGCTCCTGTACCGCGGACTATACAGGGCTCGGCCACGCTACAATGAGGAACTGACAGGAGGGAGCGCTGGGCGTTTCCCTCCTGTCAGTCCCTCTCTTCTTGCTGCGCTCGGGCGGTGCGCCCTCATGGACGCACCAGCCCAGGCAGTGCTGCAGCCACCTGAGGCTCTATACAGAGCGCTCGGGCGGCTGCAGCATGAAGGGGGCCGGCGCTCCTAGCAGCGCCCCTTCCCAAGGGGCGCTCTACGCGGCTGCCTAGTCAGCCTATAGGACGCGCCGGCCCTGGCCGCAGGTACCTGCTGTATAAAACAGCATGCACCCCACATCTATGGCGCCTGCTCCGCTCAGGAGTGGGCACCATCTTTAAAGTCCTGTCGGCCACAATATGTTTACCACAGCAGTCCCGATTGTGTATTTCTGTTCGACTTTGAGAGCTGACAGTGGGGGAGGAGGGACCACACTTTTTTTATAGTTCCCATAAGGAACTAAAACAAGCAATCATTAGATTCTATTCTCATAGACTCCAGTGCATTAGCATTGGAGTCTATGAAGATTTTTCTGTATTTCTATAGAGCACTGCTACAGACAGGGACTCCATAGAAATTACTAAGCAACAGTCTCCTGTCACACAGGAGGACAGGGGCTGCTGCTAACACACTTCAACTCCCCTGATCCCTGCCATAGGAAACACTATGCAGCAGCCTCCGGTCATTCTCACAGGGTCTGCTACATTCAAGCTCTGGCTTCTCCGATCACCGCCGGAGCATACCCAGGAGCTTGCGCTTGCAGGTTTGCATGTGGTCAGATGCTGTGGTCAGGACTGACCATGGCATGTGGAGCATTAAATGTCTGCAACTAGCATTATCGCGGACATGAGCCACGAGTGTCTGCTGTATGAAACAGCAGGCACACCTCGGCTATGGCACCCGCTCCGCTCAGGCATTGGTTGGGAAGGGGTTAAATTCATATCTTTTATCATAACCTATGTTAAGATCTACATGATATGTAGAATATCATCACAATCAAAAGAACAGAAAAATATATTTTTTAGATTGATTCTTTATTTTGCACATCCGTCATGCTTATTTTGCAACCGTTTGTGTCAGTTCCCTCAGCGATGTGAGGAGAACTTTTTTTTCTGCATAATGTCACTGTCACCAGTATTAATAATGTCCCCATTAGCGGCCCTAGTATTATTAATGCCCCCATTAGTGCCGCCCAGAATTAATAATGCCCCCATTAGTACCCCCCAGAATTAATAATGCCCTCATTAGTGCCGCCCAGAATTAATAATGCCCCCATTAGTGCCCCCCAGAATTAATAATGCCCCCTTTAGTGTCCCTCAGTATTAATAATGCGCCCATTAGTGCCCCTCTGTATTAATAATTCCCCAATTTGTGCCCCCAGTAATATTAATGCCTCCATTAGTGCCCCAGAATTAATAATGCCCCCATTAGTGCTCCCTATTAATATTAATGCCTCCATTAGTGCCCCCAGTAAAATTAGTCCCCACAGTATGTATTAATTTATTTGTGACAAATCGCGTTAAAACAGCTATTTCCTGGCTGCTGATAGTCTGTATAGTACTGTAGAACACTGTGCATTGCAGAAATATGCATAGGGAGTCCGCTCTGCTAGTGAAACAGTACTGTGAGTCAGTATGACACGTGACAAGGGTCACTCTTAGAATCACTGCATACTTCTCTTATTTGGTCAAAAAGCTCAAGTGTGAACTCAGCCTTACAGGTCACTGTTAGCGTCAAGAAGAAGTGCACTCGTTTTACACCATCGTCAGCTGATTCCACATAGATTTCTACAGAACCTGTTGCCCCCATGAGTGGTGAGGCGGCAACTAGTGATGAGCAGCAGGGTCAATATTCAAATTTTCGCGAATATTTCGCAAATATTTGGGCGAATATTCATCATATATTCGCAAATTCACGATTATTTTCTTGATTGCGAAAAATTTGCAGTGTAATATTCGCGGATTGTGCATGCAATACAGGCGTGGGTCACTTTTGCTACATTTTTCAAGCTGCTGGAAGTTTCCTGAGACTGGAGAAAATGGTTGGCACAGCAGAACATTACAATAGCTTTATATGCAGATAGAGTGCTCCAATATATTCGTGATTGCGCAAATCGCTAATTGATGCGCACATTTTTGCGCAATACAGGCAAATGTCACATTTTAGCAGGTCTGACTACATATTACTGATTGGTGCACTAAGTATTGTTGTGAACTTGTGACATTACAGCACTCAGCACTGTAGCATGTATCTATGGACAGCAGAACCTATCATCTTACCTAACACCCTGCACTGGAACCTATCCACTACACTATATCACTATGTAACCTACACTGACTATCTCACACTAACTATCTTTATTATATATATATATAAGCTAACTAACTATCTAATTTAATGTGACGGTAAAACACAGAGCACAGCAATGACACTGCTGTCTATCTCATAACTGTAAAAAAATGCAGAAAATGCCTGCTGGGGAGGTTCTTATATAGAAAAGGGGTAGGCAACTTTCCTATTGGTTTCTAGGGATGTTGCTAAGCTCAGACAAAGACATTGCTGCCTTCTCATTGGCCCACAAGCAAGAAGCAGGGAGGAATCGTGTTCAGATGGAAGAAAAATTATGAAAATTCGAAAATACGAATATATAGCACTATTTTCAAAATATTCGCAAATTCTCGATTCGAATATTCGTGCCCAACGCTAATGGCAACAGCATGAGGAGTCAACACAGTGGCCCAGTCACAGAGTGGTGAGGTTGGGAATCGCATAAGGAGTCAACACAGTCACAGAGGGGTGAGGGTGGGAATTGCATGAGGAATCGCATGAGTCGCCTACACAGTGGCCCAGTCACAGAGTGGTGAGGGTGGGAATTGCATGAGGCGTCAACACAGTCACAGAGTGGTGAGCGTGTGAATTGCATGAGGAATCGCATGAGTTGCCAACACAGTGGCCCAATCACAGATTGGTGAGGGTGGGAATTGCATGAATCAACACAGTGGCCCAGTCACAGAGTGGTGATTGTGGGAATCGCATGAGGAGTCAACACAATGGCCCAGTCACAGAGTGGGCCATGCTGATCGTCCTCTGGTGGCTTGATGAAAAATTCCCACACCGCTGAGTATGGCATTTTCCCCCCACCACTCCATGCTAACTGCCTGCTAGCGCTACCTCTGTGAACCCATGCACCGCTACTTCTTTCCGGACAGTTAGGCTCCTGCATAGCTGGCGGTCTACCCCAGGCACGTTTGGCTACAGATCTCACACTGCTGCCACCCTGCTGACTCAGCCACTGCCTCAAGCGCAAGCTGCCACCTTCTTCTCCTGATAATGATGATGAAGCCACCTATTCCCCTGGCTCCCACGTACGATCAGCCAAATCATCATCTGCCACTGTCTGCACGTCACTGAGGTCACCCTCACCAGTCTCAGGGCCATTTGCCTGACCGCTCGCAATACCAGATCCCACACAACTATCATCGTCGCTACTAGCCCGACTACCAGAGGAAACAGCGGATCTCTCCTCCTCCCTTTTCTGTCGGACATACTGTAACATTTACTGTAACATTAACTGTAGGGGGAAAAGAGCAATAGTATCAGGCTGCAATTTCACACCTTAAATCTAGTGTAAAAGTATTTGTACATCCTAAAATGTGCAGTATCAAACCAGGTTTGGTAGGCTTCACTACTGGTTTTGGCTCACAAAAAATGATAGTAATAACTAATCAAATAACTGAAGTGTGAACTCATCCTAAAGTGTGTAGTATCAGGCCGCTATTTCATACCATCTCTGCAGCTACTGATTAAGGCATCGAATTAAGTATAAAAGAATTTTACCACCCTAAAAATATGTGAGAAGTGTTCTGCTTCAGTGAACGGTGGTCTCGGCGGCTAGCCCTTTTCGGGTTACGGTGTGATCACCTCTAGTATCTTTTTTTCTTAAGCCGGAACAGCGTGCATGCAGCATGCCAGACCACAAGTACTTATATAAAAATTAAATACACTCTAAAACTGTTTGTATCAGAACACAATTTCCCCCCAGAATTAAGGAGGAACAGATGTACTAATATATGAACTAAATACACCCCAAAACTGGTTGTATTAGACTGCAATTTCACTACAGAATCAAGAAGGAATGGATATACTTATATATCAACTAAATACACCCCAAAACTGGTTGTATCAGACAGCACTTTCAGTACAGAAGCAAAGGTGAACAGAAGTAGTTATATATATCAACTAAATACACCCCAAAAATGGTTGTATCACCCTTGTATCAGAAGCAAGGATGAATGGAAGTTCATTTAAATATGAAATAAACACATCACAAAACTGTTTATATTAGACTGTAAATTCACCTCAAAAGCAATGATGAATGGACATACTTTTATATATTTAAAATAAACACGCCCCAAAACTGTTTGGATCAGACTGCAAATTCACTCCAAAAGCAAGGATGAATGTGTGAAGGACTGAACCGTCACTGGGACTGCTGGAGAAGACTGTGGGCTAGCCTCCTTCATACGGACTATGGACCCAGAACTATGGAGACCCCCTCAGACTTCTTGGGGTTACAAGGAACTATTAACCCTGATTTATGTGTGGAGTTATAGGCCACATCTTTCCTATTGGCCATTAAAAGTGCAGGGTGTGAATCCTGCAACACAAATAGGGTTAACTCTGCACTGAGACTCCCAATGAATGTGTTAGTTTATTTGTCCCTTTGTTCTATTGTGTTAGTGATGGGATTATGATGGCTGACTCTAGGAGAAGCCGACTCCGGGGGAGAGGAGTAGATCCCCCCATGATACACTCAGGGCATTCCAAGGAGAAGAGGTAGCTGACCTCTCCCCCCAGTGCAGAGGGCATTCCAGGGAAAAGAGGCAGCTGACCTCTCCCCCCAGCGGCAGATGGAGACCCAGGGAGAAGAGGTAGCTAACCTCTCTCCCTAGCGGCAGATGGAGACCCAGGGAGAAGAGGTAGCTGACCTCTCTCCCCAGCAGCAGATGGAGACCCAGGGAGAAGAGGTAGTTGACCTCTCCCCCTAGCGGCAGATGGAGACCCAGGGAGAAGAGATAGCTGACCTCTCTCCCCAGCGGCAGATGGAGACCCAGGAAGAAGAGGTAGCTGACCTCTCTCTCCAGCGGCAGATGGAGACCCAGGAAGAAGAGGTAGCTGACCTCTCCCCCCAGTGGCAGATGGAGACCCAGGGAGAAGAGGTAGCTGACCTCTCTCCCCAGCGGCAGATGGAGACCCAGGGAGGAGAGGTAGCCGACCTCTCTCCCCAGAGGCATATGGAGACCCAGGGAGAAGAGGAAGCCGACCTTTCTCCACAGCGGCAGTGTGCTTACCCAGGAGATGACATGGATGGCATCACTCTCCTGCAGCAGAGCCAAGCGGACCAGTTAGAAGAGGTTTTAGATTTATCTTGTCCGACTAACAAAGGTCCAGACCAGTTGGGGGTCTGATACCTGGTTAGTCTACTGTTGGGAGGGAAGAAATGTGACGGACTGAACAGACGTAATTTTATATATTTAAAATAAACACACCCTAAAACTGGTTGTATTAGGCTGCAAATTCACCCCAGAAGCAAGGTGGAATGGAAGTACTTTTATATATGAAATAAACACCCCCCAAAACACTTTGGGATGCTCGGTGCTCTACAGAGCACCAGAGGACAATGGAAGTGAATGGGAGATTGTTAGGAAACATTATTTCTGTATATTTACTTGTATATAAAGTGCAAGTGCTGCCAACAATTACAAGTAAGAGGCATTCAGATACAACCTGTATATCACATAAAGGAGGGCCTCATTCACATTGTGGTACAATTGATCAGGTAGTGGGACTCCTACACTCATAAAGCCTATGCACTAAGTGAAAGGGCTTCCAAAAATTACAAGGAACCGGCACTCCAATACACCCTTTATTACATATAAAGGAGGGCATCATACACACCATTGAAAAATTATGATTGATGGCCTGCAGGTGACCCTCAAAAACATTAGGAGCATGGGCCTGCTGGTGACCCTCTAAAACATTAGGGGTGAGTGCATGCTGCTGATCTGACCATCTTAAACATTAGGGGTGAGGGTCTGCTGCTGAGATGACCCTCTAAAACATTAGGGGCGAGTGCCTGCTGCTGATCTGTCCATCTAAAACATTAGGGACGAGGGCCTGCTGCTGATCTGACCATCTAAAACATTATGGCCGAAGGCGTGCTGGTGGCCCTCTAAAACATTTGGGGTGAGGGTCTGCTACTGAGCTGACCCTCAAAAACATTAGAAGCGACAGCAGCCTAATAAGCATGTTGATATGATGGAGAAGGAGGACAAGAAAAGGAAGATTGAACCATATACTCTTTTTTGTGGTGGAAGGGGTGCATGGGAATGCAGTGTATTTAATACACCGTAAAAGCCACATTGAAAGTGCCTTTATGTTCAGCCGCTTTCCTCTGGTGGAGTAGAGAAGCCAGGGGCAATCCAGGCCTTGTTCATTTTGATAAGAGTAAACCTGTCAGCATTTTCAGTTGACAGGTGGATACGCTTAAAAGTTATTATACCCCCAGCAGCACTAAATACCCGCTCTGACAAAACGCTGGTGGCAGGGCAGGCCAGCACCTCTAAGGCATAGAGTTCGTTCCACGTGTCCAGCTTGGACACTCAATAGTTGTAAGGCACATAGGGATCACTGAGGACGCTGACACAGTCTGCTACGTACTCCTTCAACATCTTCACCAAACTTTTTCCTCCTTGTGACACTAGGCCGCGCATCTGGGTGAGGGTGCTGGAGGGGTGTCATAAAAACTGTCCCAGACCTTGGAGAGTGTTGCCATGCCTCTGTTGGAACTGCTGTGTGTTCCCCTCGTCTCCCCTCCTCGGTTGCCCAAGGAACTACGTACTCTGCCGCCAGCTTGTCAGCTGGAACTTTTTGGAGCAATTTTTCCATAAGGACCTTCTGGTATTGCACCATTTTGCTAGTCCTCTCCACCACAGGAATGAGAGATGAGAAGTTCTTTTTGTAGCGGGGGCCGAGAAGGGTGAACAACGAGTAATCGGTGTTGGGCAAAATGCGTATAACGCGAGGGTCACGGAAAAGGCAGCATAACTTAAAGTCAGCCATGTGTGCCAGAGTCCCGACAGACAAGACTTCACTGTCCTCATCAGGAGGATGACTCTCAATCTCCTCATCCTCTTCCTCCTCTTCTGCCATTCCACGCTGAACAGATTAAATAAACCTGCTATGGGTACTACCTTCTGTAGCGGAAGCAACCATCTCCTGCTCCTCCTCCTAATCAACATCCAATTTGCGCTGAGAAGACGAACTGGGGGTGGTCTGGCTAATCACCCTTTGTACTGTCTTCCCCCATTTCCACCTCTTCCACATGCAAAGCATCCGCCTTCATTGTGAGCAGCGAGCGTTTCAGTAGAAACAGAAGTGGGATGGATACGCTGATGATAGCGGCATTGCCGCTCACTAGAGTTGAGCGAACACCTGGATGTTCGGGTTCGAGAAGTTCGGCCAAACTTCCCAAAAATGTTCGGGTTCGGGAACCGAACTCGACCCGAACTTCACCCCGAACCCCATTGAAGTCAATGGGGACCCGAACTTTTGGGCACTAAAAAGGCTGTAAAATAGCCCAGGAAAGGGCTAGAGGGCTGCAAAAGGCAGAAAAATGTAGGTAAATCCCCTGCAAACAAATGTGGATAGGGAAATGACTTAAAATAAAATAAATAAAAATTAACCAATATCAATTGGCAACTTGGAGGAGGAGGAGGTGGAATAGGAGGTTGGGGTGGCATCAAGTGGGAATGCTATGGGAGTTTATGTTCTCATCACAGCCAAAAAGGATTCATTTCTGCCAGCAGTGCCACAGGCCTCATTCACAGACTCAGGGCCATGGCACCCACAAAGAGGAAAGCAGTCCCGTAACAGCAACACAGGCCTCAGGTCGACCTGCAATGGAACAGGCCATTATCATTTATGTAGGCCCCTGACACCCAGACAGAGGAGAGGCAATTTGACAGTAAAAAGAGTTTAATGTCTCTCATCCAGACAGCAAGCAATTAAACAAAATATAGATCACTGACACCCAGACAATTGGGCGGTTATTAGAGTAAAAAGTGTTAAATGTCTGCTACCAAGACAGCAAGCAAGTACGTGAAATTCAGGCCCCTGACACCAAGACAATGGGGCGGTCATGACTGTAAAAAGAGTTTAATATCTCCCACCAAGACAACAAATGATGAAACAACATATAGGCCCCTGACACCCAGACAATGGGGCGGTCATTAGACAGTAAAAAGTGTTAAATGTCTGCCATCAAGACAGCAAGCAAGTACGTGAAAGTTAGGCCCCTGACACCCAGACAGAGAAGAGAGGTCCCATAGCAGCAAAAGAGGCATCATGTCACCCACCAACGAAGAAGGCCACTTTTAGTTATTTAGGCTCCAGCACCCAGACAGAGGAGAGAGGTCCCAAAGCAGAGAATCAGGCTTCATGTCACCCACCAATGGAGAAGGCCACTTTCAGACATTTAGGCCCCTGGCACCCAGACGAAGGAGAGGTTCATTCCACTTTGGGTTGCCCTGCAAAATAATGGTAAAATTAAAAAAAGAGGATTCAATAAAGAAGTGCCCTGGAGTACAAGAATATATGGTTAAGGGGAGGTAGCTATAAATGTCTATTCTGCACAAGGGATGGACAGTTCCTGTGGGATCCATGCCTGGTTCATTTTTATGAACGTCAGCATGTCCACGTTGGCTGTGGACAGGCAGCTGCGTTAGTCAGTAATGACGCCACCTGCCGTGCTGAATACACGTTCAGACAAAACGCTGGCCGCCGGGCAGGCCAGCACCTCCAAGGTATAGAAGGCTAGTTCTGGCCACGTGGACAATTTGGAGACCCAGAAGTTGAATGGGGCCGAACCATCAGTCAGTACGTGGAGGGGTGTGCACACGTACTGTTCCACCATGTTAGTGAAATGCTGCCTCCTGCTAACACGTTCCGTATCAGGTGGTGGTGCAGTTAGCTGTGGCGTGATTACAAAACTTTTTCACATCTCTGCCATGCTAACCCTGCCTTCAGAGGAGCTGGCCGTGACACAGATGCATTGGCGACCTCTCTCTCCTCCTCTGCCTTCGCCTTGGGCTTCCACTTGTTCCCCTGTGACATTTGGGAATGCTCTCAACGTGCGCTTGTACTCGCTCATCTTCCTATCACGCTCCAGTGCAAGAAGTAAGGTGGGCACATTGTCTTTGTACCGGGGATCCAGCAGGGTGGCAACCCAGTAGTCCACACACGTTAAAATGTGGGCAACTCTGCTGTCGTTGAGCAGGCACTGCAGCATGTAGTCGCTCATGTGGGCCAGGCTGCCCAGAGGTAAGGACAAGCTGTCCTCTGTGGGAGGCGTATCGTCATCGTCCTCCATATCCACTCAGCCAGGCTCCAGTGATGGGCCTGAGCTGTGTTGGGTGCCACCCCGCTGTGAACCTGCTTCATCCTCATCCTCCTCCATCTCCTCCTCATCCTTCTCGTCCGCCAGTAGTGGGCCCTGGCTGGCCACATTTGTACCCGGCCTTTGCTGTTGCAAAAAACCTCCCTCTGAGGCACTTCTAACAGACTGGCAGAAAGTGCTAAAAATGACCCCTTATCCTCCTCCTCCTCCTGGGCCACCTCCTCTCCTATCATTGCCCTAAGTGTTTTCTCAAGAACACATAGAAGTGGTATTGTAACGCTGATAATGGCGTCATCGCCACTGGCCATGTTGGTGGTGTACTCGAAACCGTGCAACAGGGCACACAGGTCTCGCATGGAGGCCCAGTCATTGGTGGTAAAGTGGTGCTGTTCCGCAGTGCGACTGACCCGTGCATGCTGCAGCTGAAACTCCACTATGGTCTGCTGTTGCTCGCACAGTCTCCCCAGCATGTGCAAGGTGGAGTTCCACCTGGTGGGCACGTCGCATATGAGGTGGTGAGCACTTTATGCAGCAGCTATGACATGTCAAGGTAGTTGTGAATGAACTTCTGCACCACAAAATTCAGCACATGCGCCAGGCAAGGGATGTGTGTCAAACCGGCTAGTCCCAGAGCTGCAACGAGATTTCTCCCATTATCGCACACCACCAGACCGGGCTTGAGGCCCACCGGCAGCAACCACTCGTCGGTCTGTTGTTCAATACCCCGCCACAACTCCTGCGCGGTGTGGGGCCTGTCCCCCAAACATATGAGTTTTAGAACGACCTGCTGACGTTTACCCCGGGCTGTGCTGAAGTTGGTGGTAAAGGTGTGTGGATGACTGGATGAGCAGGTGGAAGCAGAAGAGGAGGAAGCCGAGTAGGAGCAGGAGGCTACAGGAGGCAAAGAATGATGCCCTGTGATCCTTGGCGGCGGAAGGACGTGCGCCAAAGAACTCTCCTCCTGGGGCCCAGCCGCCACTACATTTACCCAGTGTGCAGTTAGGAGGATATAGCGTCCCTGGCCGTGCTTACTGGTCCACGTATCTGTGGTTCGGTTGACCTTGCCACAGATGGCGTTGCGCAGTGCACACTTGATTTTATCGGATACTTGGTTGTGCAGGGAAGGCACGGCTCTCTTGGAGAAGTAGTGGCGGCTGGGAACAACATACTGTGGGACAGCCATCGCCATAAGCTGTTTGAAGCTGTCTGTGTCCACCAGCCTGAATGACAGCATTTCAAAGGCCAGTTGTTTAGAAATGCTGGCATTCAGGCCCAGGGCTCGAGGGTGGCTAGGTGGGAATTTACGCTTTCTCTCCAATGTTTGTGAGATGGAGAGCTGAACGCTGCTGTGTGACATGTTGGAGATGCTTGGTGACGCAGGTGGTGGTGTCGGTGGCACATCCTCTGTTTGGTGGGCAGCAGGTGCCAACATTCCTCCCGAGGCAGCAGCAGAAGAGGGATCAGTGGGAGCCTGAGTAAGTTCCCTGTTTTTGAGGTGTTTACTCCACTGCAGTTCATGCTTTGCATGTAGATGCCTGGTCATGCAGGTTGTGCTAAGGTTCAGAACGTTAATGCCTCGCTTCAGGCTCTGATGGCACAGTGTGCAAACCACTCGGGTCTTGTCGTCAGCACATTGTTTGAAGAAGTGCCAGGGAACTCCTTGAAGCTGCCTTTGGGGTGCTCGGTCACTGGTGGCGGTGGCCAGTAGCAGGCGAACTCTCTTGGCGGCGGCTGTTCTGCTTTTGCACCCAGCTCCCTCTTTTGCTACGCTGTTGGCTCGGTCTCACCACTGCCTCTTCCTCTGAACTCTGAAAGTCAGTGGCACGACCTTCATTCTATGTGGGGTCTAGGATCTCATCGTCCCCTGCATCATCTTCCACACAGTCTTCCTCCCTGACCTCCTGTTCGGTCTGCACACTGCAAAAAGACGCAGCAGTTGACACCAGTGTTTCATCATTATCAGAGACGTGCAGACTCTGATGTGGTGGTATTCCCATGTCCTCATCATCAGAAAACATAAGTGGTTGTGCGTAAGTGCATTCTATGTCTTCCACCACTGGGGAAGGGCTAGGTGTATTCCCTTGGGAAACCCTGCCAGCAAAGTCTTCAAACAGCATAAGAGACTGCTGCATAACTTGAGGCTCAGACAGTTTCCCTGATATGCATGGGGGTGATGTGACAGACTGATGGGCTTGGTTTTCAGGCACCACCTGTGTGCTTGCTGCAGAAGACTGGGTGGGAGATAATGTTGTGAACGTGCTGGATCCACTGTCGGCCACCCAATTGGCTAGCACCTGTACTTGCTCAGGCCTTACCATCCTTAGAACGGCATTGGGCCCCACCAAAAATCGCTGTAAATTCTGGCGGGTACTGGAACATGAGGTAGTTGGTTGACTAGGACGTGTGGCTGTGGCAGAATGGCCACGTCCTCTCCCAGCACCAGAGGGTCCACTAACAACACCACGACCATGTCCGCATCCACGTCCCTTACTAGATGTTTTCCTCATTGTTACCGTTCACCACAATAAGAAAAAAATTATTTGGCCCAATGTATTGAATTCAAATTCAGGCCTTTTTTTACCAGCACCAAACACTATCTGGCTATCTATTTATGTACCGTATTACACTAATCCAGGCACAGCAGTAACCACAGATTTAGGGGAATATAAATTGTAGGCCTAGTATTTAGGCCCTGGATGAAAGGTATCTTTTTACGGACAGATTTACACTTGGAGATGCACAGTAGTGTGTGAAAAAATATATAGGATTATGCTTTCAGCACTATTTTAACCTTTTGTGTAATATACCCTTTAACGGAAAGAAATACACTTAGAGAAGCAAAATAGTGTGTGCAAATGTAGAGGATTATGCTGTATTTTAACACTTACTGTAATATGCCCTTTAACGGAAAGAAATACACTTGGAGATGCATGCTGAGTGTAATATACCCTTTTACGGACAGATTTACACTTGGCCTGCAACAGCTGGAACATCAGATTTTGGTATTGCTATTTTGGCAATTGAATTTCACCCCAGAACAAAATATATCCTTTGACGTACACAATTAAACTACTTGTCCAGCCACAGCTAGAACACCAGATTTACTGTATTTCTATTTTTGCAACGAAATTCACCCCAGAAAATAATGTATTCTTTGACGGACACTATGAAACTTGTCCAGTCACAGCTGGAACACCAGATTTACGGTATTTCTATTTTTGCAACTGAATTTCACCCCAGAAAATAATATATCCTTTGACGGACACTATGAAACTTGTCTAGTCACAACTGGAACACAAGATTTACGGTATTTCTATTTTTGCAACTGAATTTCACCCCAGAAAATAATATATCCTTTGACGGACACTATGAAACTTGTCCAGTCACAGCTGGAACACCAGATTTATGGTATTGCTATTTTTGCAACTGAATTTCACCTCGGAAAATAATATATCCTTTGCCGGACAATATGAAACTTGTCCAGTCACAGCTGGAACACCAGATTTACGTTATTTCTATTTTTGCAACTGAATTTCACCCCAAAAAATAATATATCCTTTGACGGACACAATGAAACTTGTCCAGTCACAGCTAAAACCACTGATTTACGGTATTGCTATTTTGGCAATTGAATTTCCCCCCAGAAAAAAATATATCCTTTGCCCGACAGTATCAAACTTGGCCAGCCACAGCTGAAACCACTGATTTACGGTATTGCTATTTTGGCAATTGAATTTCACCCCAGAACAAAATATATCCATTGCCGGACACTTTTAACTTGGCCAGCCACAGTTGAAACCACTGATTTACAGTATTGCTATTTTGGCAACTGAATTTCACCCCAGAAAATCATCCGTCATACAGTGGTGTCCCACGTGACGGTGGCAGCTGCGTCTGGTTGGTCAATCTTCCTTTAGGCTGTTATACCAGATTGCTTGATGTCATGCCGTTCCGTATGAATATTCAAGGAGTTTATCATCCAATGTAATAACGCATAGATGTAGTATAGCGTCTCCTCACTTTATAACCCAAATGCGTTTCGGGGCAACCGTATATCTGGCCCCTTCATCAGTGGTTGTATAGTGAGGAAAATCGATGTCTTTTTATAGGTCATCCTCATTACCCAAAGCATACTGGGAAACAAACGGGATATTTCCAAAACCTGGAAATTTAATCCAGTTTTTAAATGTCCACATTCCAATATTAGGAAAAAAATATCCCACAATAAGGAGAATTCATATATTATGTACTATAAAAGCGTATAAAAATACTCACATTTAGAAATAGTGACGTATTAATATTGATAGATATGTAACCTTCTAGAGTTTTATACCTGTTCAACCATTTTTCTTGTTGTTGCTATAGGAAGTGGATCGCAATACCTGTCACATTGGTTGCTAACACCACGGGGATCGGGTTGTGGCCACCAAGAAGAAGAAATACATAGATGTCAAGGGGCAAAGGCCCAAACAGGGAGGAGGGGTCGGTGTGTTGATAAACAACCAGACCACGACCCTTCATCCCCCAAGGGCCCAAACCCCACGTATTATAGGAAGCCAAACAACTCCATCTCCGCGTTTAGCCCTTTTGGAATCAGTGAGTCAAACTCAAATATTCTTTTTGTTTCTGTTCTCGACATGTGTGCTATGTGGTTTCCCCCCCTCCATAAACATCTCACCTTCTCTATTGCTGCGAATGAGAGACTGGAGGGATCGCTACCATGTACTTCTTTATAATGCCGTGATACAGAGTGTGATTCATAACCATTCCTTATTTTCCGAATGTGTTCTGCTATTCTCTCCTTTAGGGACCTTTTTGTCCGGCCTATGTATTGTCGTTGACAAGGACACTGAAGCACATAGATCACATCTGTTGAGTTACAAGTTAGTCCCTCTTTGATAGTCATACTAAACGTATTTTGAGTAGATTCTATCCTTGTAATTTTTCTCGGGGTAGGATTATTTTTGCAGCAAATGCATTTTCCACATTTGAAGAAGCCTTTGAATGTGAGCCAATTTTGATTAGGACTACATCTTTTGTTCTTAACGGAAGGGGCTATTTTTATCCCCAAATTTGGAACTTTTGTATAGGTTATTTTTGGGGTGGTTGTCAAGAGGGTCCCCAATATCTTATCCTCTAAAAGGTGTCCCCAATGTTTTTTAACAATTTTCTCTATTTGTTTATAATGAGTACTATAAGAGAGTATCAGTCTCATTACTTCTCCATCCTCTTTTTTCTTTTGTGGTTTGAAAAATTCTTTTCTGTCCATTTTTTCTACTTTTTGGACTGAATTTTCCAACACCCATGAAGGGTAATCTCTATTAATAAATTGTTGCTTCAAAAATTCTGCCTCCTTCTTATATTGACTCTCTTCAGTACAGTTGCGTTTTAACCTCCTTAGCTGGCCGGTTGGTATATTCGCCAACCAGCTGGGAAGGTGGCAACTTGAATACCTAATAAAGCTATTTTTTGCAGTCGGTTTTATATGTGTGCTACAAACTACTTTTTGTCCTTTCACCTCAATGTTCAGATCTAAAAATTGAATCTTCGTCTTGCTGATCATAGAGGTGAAAAGAAGACCTTTGTCATTAGTGTTTATTTCTTTCAGAAAATCTTGTAATAGCTCTTCCGTGTCTTGCCATATGAAGAGTATGTCATCAATATATCTCCGCCATAGGGCCAGACTCGCCCCCAGTTTAGGTGCAATGGTCTCCTTTTCCCATTGGGCCATAAATAAATTTGCATAGCTGGGGGCGAATCTGGTCCCCATGGCGGTCCCTCTCTGTTGTAGAAAGAAATCTCCTTCGTAGAAGAAATAATTATGGGTCAATATATATTGTACCCCCTCTGTTATATATGAAATTTTTTCTCCTTCAGTAATCCATGCAAGGTAAGTTGTTCTTTCAAAGCCGCTAGACCTGCCGTATGCTCTATAACAGTATATAAAGAGCCGACATCAAGTGTGCCAAGAATCCAGTCCTTCCCCCAATCCATCCCTTCCAAAACTTCTATGATATGAGTCGTATCTTTAATATCAGATGGTGTATTCTTTACCGCTGGTAGTATTAGTTTATCTATATATTGGGATAGACTGGAGGATATCGATCCGATTCCCGACACAATCGGCCTCCCCGGTGGTGCCTCTAGATTTTTGTGCACCTTCGGGAGGCAATAAAATACAGGTATCCTTTTTGGGTTATCCAGTATAACATTAGCTTCCCGATCCAGGAGGAGGCCATCTTCCCTACCTTTTTCCACAAACTTCTTCAACTTATTGAAATAGTCACCGGTTGGATCGGTCTGTAATCTCCTATATGTACATCCTTCTTTTAATTGTCTCTCACATTCCCTGTTATAGTCTATGGTATTAAGAACCACTGTAGCTCCCCCCTTATCAGCAGGGCGTATAGTGATCTCATTTTTTTCTTGTAGTTGTTTAATGGCTTCTAGTTCTTTTTTGCTTAGATTATTTTTCTTTTTATATAGATTTAGTCCTCTCAAATCCATCTCCACATTTTTCTTAAATGTAGCTATCTCGGGACTGATCTCTTGGATCGGGAATTTTTTTGATTTTGTTTTTCGTTCTGTATGTGTATATTCCCTTTTACCATCCTCCATCAGTATTTCTATCGGATTCTTCATGTAATATCTTTTAAGACATAACTTCCTGATAAATTTTTGTACCCCAATGAAAGTTGAAAATTTGTCTAATGGTGCTGAAGGTGCATATTTTGACCCTTTGTCCAATAGTGTGGTGTGTGCTTCTGTGAGTACCACTGTACTTAAATTTATTATATTCAATGTGCTCTGTGATGATTGTACCAATTTCTTTCTGGAGTGTCTACCCCTTCTCGCCCTTCTTCTCTGGTGTATTGTCGTGTCCTCATCTGCATTGTCCTGTGATTGTTGTGTTGTTGTGACTGTCTGTAGTGATGTCCCTGATAGTTTCTCTGAGTGATTCCCCTCGTGTTTATATCTTGTCTTTGATATCTGTCCCTCAGGTTGTATTTGTGTCCCTGTGAATAATTTCTTGTTTCCCTTTGTGGTGAGTGTGATGTCCGGACATGCCGTGCCCTCGTCCTGTGATGAGGAGGGGTCTGATCTAAAAAAAAGAGGGGATGCCAATGTTTCGTATCTGTTGTTAAGAGAAATGTTGATTTGATCATTTAGTATAGTTCCCTCTTTTCTATCTTTGTCCTCCCTACCACATTCTTTCTGATTCTCTCTCTCTTGTTTTTTATTTTTTGGGGGGATTTGATTGTAATTTCGTATTTTTTTAGATTTTTTATTTAGGATATCCTTTTCTAATGAATACAAACTTTTGCAGATCCGTTCTTCCCATTTGGTGACCAGTTCATCTTTGGGATATTGTTCTATGGTCTTTTTTAAGGAGCCAATTTTAACAGATATCTCTTCCACTAATTCTGTCCTCCTTTTAATTATCATTCTCACCAAGTTACTAGATTGTAGTTTCAAAAAGGTATCCCATTCTAGATTAAAGGCTTCATTCATTAGGTCTCCTGCTGGTGTTTTAGTCAGCATCAGGCCTTTAGGTATCATGTCTCTCTGTAAATTCTGTGTCAATGTTTTAATTTCCCACTTATTTCTTAATTGTTTTTGTAACAGTTTTTCCAACTCCTTAAAAACATCATCAATTGAATTGTTTTTGTAACGTCCTCATCACAGGACGAGGGCACGGCATGTCCGGACATCACACTCACCACAAAGGGCAACGAGAAATTTTTCACAGGGACACAAATACAACCTGAGGGACAGATATCAAAGACAAGATATAAACACGAGGGGAATCACTCAGAGAAACGATCAGGGACATCACTACACTTCACCTCTATGATCACTACATCAATACACCAGAGAAGAAGGACGAGAAGGGGTAGACACTCCAGAAAGAAATTGGTACAATCATCACAGAGCACATCGAATATAATAAATTTAAGTACAGTGGTACTCACAGAAGCACAAACCACACTATTGGACAAAGGGTTAAAATATGCACCTTCAGCACCATTATACAAATTTTCAACTTTCATTGGGGTACAAAAATTTATCAGGAAGTTATGTCTTAAAAGATATTACATGAAGAATCCGATAGAAATAACGATGGAGGATGGTAAAAGGGAATATACACATACAGAACTAAAAACAAAATAAAAAAATTCCCGATCCAAGAGATCAGTCCCGAGATAGCTACATTTAAGAAAAATGTGGAGATGGATCTGAGAGGACTAAATCTATATGAAAAGAAAAATAAGCAAAAAAGAACTAGAAGACATTAAACAACTACAAGAAAAAAATGAGATCACTATACGCCCTGCTGATAAGGGGGGAATGTGAGAGACAATTAAAAGAAGGATGTACATATAAAAGATTGCAGACCGATCCAACTGGTGACTATTTCAATAAGTTGAAGAAGTTTGTGGAAAAAGGTAGGGAAGATGGCCTCCTCCTGGATCGGGAAGCTAATTTTATACTGGATACCTCAAAAAGGATACCTGTATTTTATTGCCTCCCGAAGGTGCACAAAAATCTAGAGGCACCACCGGGAAGGCCGATTGTGTCGGGAATCGGATCGATATCCTCCAATCTATCCCAATATATAGATAAACTAATACAACCAGCGGTAAAGAATACACCATCTGATATTAAAGATACGACTCATATCATAGAAGTTTTGGAAGGGATGGATTGGGGGAAGGACTGGATTCTCGGCACACTTGATGTCGGCTCTTTATATACTGTTATGGAGCATACGGCAGGTCTAGCGGCTTTAAAAGAACAACTTACTTTGCATGGATTACTGAAGGAGAAAAAATTTCATATATAACAGAGGGGGTACAATATATATTGACCCATAATTATTTCTTCTACGAAGGAGATTTCTTTCTACAACAGGGAGGGACCGCCATGGGGACCAGATTCGCCCCCAGCTATGCAAATTTATTTATGGCCCAATGGGAAAAGGAGACCATTGCACCTAAACTGGGGGCGAGTCTGGCCCTATGGCGGAGATATATTGATGACATACTCTTCATATGGCATGACACGGAAGAGCTATTACAAGATTTTCTGAAAGAAATAAACACTAATGACAAAGGTCTTCTTTTCACCTCTATGATCAGCAAGACAAAGATTCAATTTTTAGATCTGAACATTGAGGTGAAAGGACAAAAAGTAGTTTGTAGCACACATATAAAACCGACTGCAAAAAATAGCTTTATTAGGTATTCAAGTTGCCACCTTCCCAGCTGGTTGGCGAATATACCAACCGGCCAGCTAAGGAGGTTAAAACGCAACTGTACTGAAGAGAGTCAATATAAGAAGGAGGCAGAATTTTTGAAGCAACAATTTATTAATAGAGATTACCCTTCATGGGTGTTGGAAAATTCAGTCCAAAAGTAGAAAAATGGACAGAAAAGAATTTTTCAAACCACAAAAGAAAAAAGAGGATGGAGAAGTAATGAGACTGATACTCCCTTATAGTACTCATTATAAACAAATAGAGAAAATTATTAAAAAACATTGGGGACACCTTTTAGAGGATAAGATATTGGGGACCCTCTTGACAACCACCCCAAAAATAACCTATACAAAAGTTCCAAATTTGGGGATAAAAATAGCCCCTTCCGTTAAGAACAAAAGATGTAGTCCTAATCAAAATTGGCTCACATTCAAAGGCTTCTTCAAATGTGGAAAATGCATTTGCTGCAAAAATAATCCTACCCCGAGAAAAATTACAAGGATAGAATCTACTCAAAATACGTTTAGTATGACTATCAAAGAGGGACTAACTTGTAACTCAAAAGATGTGATCTATGTGCTTCAGTGTCCTTGTCAACGACAATACATAGGCCGGACAAAAAGGTCCCTAAAGGAGAGAATAGCAGAACACATTCGGAAAATAAGGAATGGTTATGAATCACACTCTGTATCACGGCATTATAAAGAAGTACATCGTAGCGATCCCTCCAGTCTCTCATTCGCAGCAATAGAGAAGGTGAGACGTTCATGGAGGGGGGGAAACCACATAGCACACATGTCGAGAACAGAAACAAAAAGAATATTTGAGTTTGACTCACTGATTCCAAAAGGGCTAAACGCGGAGATGGAGTTGTTTGGCGTCCTATAATACGTGGGGTTTGGGCCCTTGGGGGATGAGGTGTCGTGGTCTGGTTGTTTATCAACACACCGACTCCTCCTCCCTGTTTGGGCCTTTGCCCCTTGACATCTTTGTATTTCTTCTTCTTGGTGGCCACAACCCGATCCCCGTGGTGTTAGCAACCAATGTGACAGGTATTGCGATCCACCTCCTATAGCAACAACAAGAAAAATGGTTGAACAGGTATTAAACTCTATAAGGTTACATATCTATCAATATTAATAAGTCACTATTTCTAAATGTGAGTATTTTTATACGCTTTTATAGTACATAATATATGAATTCTCCATATTGTGGGATTTTTTTTTCCTAATATTGGAATGTGGACACTTAAAAACTGGATTAAATTTCCAGGTTTTGGAAATATCCCGTTTGTTTCCCAGTATGCTTTGGGAAATGAGGATGACCTATACAACGACATCGATTTTCCTCACTATACATCCACTGATGAAGGGGCCAGATATACGGTTGCCCCGAAACGCGTTTGGGTTATAAAGTGAGGAGACGCTATACTATATCTATGCGTTATTACATTGGATGATAAACTCCTTGAATATTCATACGGAACGGCATGACATCAAGCCATCCAGTATAACAGCCTAAAGGAAGATTGACCAACCAGACGCCGCTGCGACCGTCACGTGGGACGCCACTGTATGACGGAGGGACCACGTGGGACGGCGTGGCAGGTCCTGGAAGATACATACAGTGAGCGTACTGGAGAGAGAAGGACGCCGCATACACATATGCCGGTGGTAATGTAACTACCTTTGTCAGTACATCCTCTCTATAAATTTTGACATTATGTTAATGGGCAACATTGTAGCGCATAGCTGATTGGTTTTGGCTGTACTATATGCCTCACTACACGGAGCATTGAGTATATTGCCCTGCGCAACTTAGTATCTTGCTGTGTATTTGAATCGGAGATCGATTGGAGATAATAACGAACATTCTTGGCAGTGGACTTTATGATTATCCCAAAAAGCCAATTTTGACCCTTCTGGAGGTGAAACATTATAGCCATAAGGCTTGCAATTAACAATAACCTTGGGCCATAAGGCTTGCAATTTACAACTATTTTATGGGACATATCAATTTAGATAATTAGTCCATATTATTTGGACCTTTATGGAGGATACAATGCCATGAGGATCTATATATATTTTTTTATTGTCATATGATTTATTCGCCGTTTTGATATAAGGTTTTTATGTTTTTATACATTTTTTTTAGGGTTTATGCATAGGTATGTTTAATAAAGGGTGAATTAGTTTACCACAATATTGCTTTGCGATCTCTATATATCCCAGGTGTAAGTAGAGTGACTCCCACCTTTTTCCTATTACTATTAAACTTGGCCAGCCACTGCTGGGACACCTGATTTAGGGGATTGCTATTTTGGCAATTGAATTTCACCCCAGAAAAATATCTATCCTTTGCTGAACACTATCAAACTTGGCCAGCCATAGCTGAAACCACTGATTTATGGTATTGCTATTTTGGCAATTGAATTTCACCCCAGAACAAAATATATCCTTTGCCGGACACTATTAAACTTGACCAGCCACAGCTGAAACCACTGATTTACGGTATTGCTATTTTGGCAATTGAATTTCATCCCAGAACAAAATATATCTTTTGAAGGACACTATTAAACTTGACAATAAGCACAGCCAAGCCCCTGATGTAGGATACAGCAAAAAAAAAAAAAAACTAGTATTGATGGATTGATGGACTTGGTGGCAGTTTGTGCTGGTGCACCACAAGATACAAAATGGCCGCCGATCACCCTAGAAAAAATTGACAGAAAAACGCTCTCTGCAGCCTAAAAACCAGTGAGCAATTAACTAGCAGAAATTGAATGATTCACAGCTGTAGATCGATCACTTCATTAGGTGTTTTTGCTGAGTTTTCCCTGCCTAATCTCGCCCTCACAGCAACTGCATCCTATCCCTACACTAATCAGAGCAGAGTGACGTGCGGCGATACGTGACTCCAGCTTAAATAGAGGCTGGGTCACATGCTGCACTTGGCCAATCACAGCTATGCCATTAGTAGGAATAGCTGTGATGGCTTCTTAGGGCAAGAAGTAAAACACTAGCTGATTGGCTGCTGTGCAGCCCTTCAGAAAGCTGGAAGAAATCGCCGAACAACGGACCCGAACCTGAACTTTTTAGAAAATGGGGTCCGTGTTCCGAACACCCCAAAATTCGGTACGAACCCGAATTATACAGTTCGGGTTCGCTCAACTCTACTGCTCACGATCTGTGTTGCATAAAACCTCACAGGGTCAGACATCGTCGCTTGTGATAAGCGGAAGCTGATTGGAAAGGCGACGACTATGTTGCAGCTGGTATTCCACTACTGCCCTCTGCTGCTGACAAAGCCTGGCCAACATGTGGAATGTGAAGTTCCAGGGTGTGCAAATGTTGCACAACAGTCGGTGAGCTGGCAATTGCAAGCGCTGCTGCAGCATTGCCAGACCGGCGGCAGCTGTAGATGACTTTCAGAAATGGGCACACACGTAGCGCACCTTCACCAGTAGCTCAGGCAAATTGGGGTAAGTTTTAAGAAACCGCTGAACCACTAAGTTGGAGGAGGAGGAGAAGGGGGGTTTTAGCCACTAATGTAGGTGGTGGCCGAAATCCTGATGGAAGTAGGGCCCGCAATCCTTGGCGTCGGTAGCACCTGTGCCATCCCAGGTATGACCCGCTCCCAGCCTCCACAACGTTCACCCAGTGTGCTGTCTGGGAAATGTAGCGTCCCTGGCCAAAAGCACTTGTCCATTGGTCTGGGCACAGGTGATGTTACGGGACACATGGGACTGAGTAATGAGGGACGGTCGCAGCCATCTGTCTGCGGACAGCCTCAGTGTCCACAAGCCTAAATGGCAACATTTCCAGGGCCAGCAATTTGGAAAGGTGCGCATTTAGTGCTATGGCCTGTGGGTGGGTGGCTGGGTAACATAGTAAGATAGTATATAAGGCCAAAAAAATACATTTTTCAATCCAGTTCGGCCTGTTATCCTGTAAGTTGATCCAGAGGAAGGCGAAAAAAAAAAAAAACTGTGAGGTAGAAGCCAATTTTCCCCACTTAAAGGGAAAAAAATTCCTTCCTGACATCAATCAGGCAATCAGATAACTCCCTGGATCAACAACCCATCTCTAGTAGCTATAACCTGTAATATTATTGTGTGGTCTGACCAGTGATTTGTAAAATGGTAGGAACTATGTTGTCATCACGGGCATCTATGCCCCTTTTGATGCAACCCATTATCTACCTTGGCAGCAGCTGCCTGACACTTGTTTTTACAGCTTAGTTTGCTGTTCACTAAAATTCCTAGGTCCTTTTCCATGTCAGTGTTACCCAGTGTTTTACCATTTAGTATGTACGGGCAACTTGCATTATTCCTTCCCATGTGCATAACCTTACATTTGTCAGTGTTAAACCTCATCTGCCACTTCTCTGCCCAAGCCTCCAATCTATCCAGATCTATCTGAAGCAGTATACTGTCCTCTTCCGTGTCAATTACTTTACACAGTTTAGTGTCATCTGCAAAAATTTATATTTTACTGTGCAAGCCTTCTACAAGATCATTAATAAATATTTTGAAGAGGATAGGGCCCAGTACTCACCCCTGAGGTACTCCACTAGTGACAGTGCCCCAATACTAGTGTGAGACATTAATAACCACCCTCTGTTTTCTATTACTGAGCCAGTTAGTTACCCACATACAGACATTTTATCCCAGTCTGAGCATTCTCATTTTATATACTAAACTTATTATGCGGTAGAGTGCCAGATACACGACATCCATTGATTCACCGATGTCAAGTATAGAACTTACCTCCTCATAGAAGCTGATTAAATTAGTTTGACATGACTGATCCCTCCCTTTTATTCAAAGGCCTGGGGTATTGACATCTGTACACTGTGCTGGGACACAGAAGTGGATGTGCTAGCTGATGGGCAGGAGGAATCCGGGCCTGCGTCTTGGACAGGGGATTAGCCAGCACGTAACACAGAGGAAGAGCAGGCAGTGGTGTGACCCGCAACACACTGATTGTGGACCCAGGCCTTCAGCCCACCTATTAGGGTGCTTTGATGCCATGTGGCTGATCATGCTGGTGATGGTAAGGTTGCAAGTGTTCATGCCCCTGCTCATTTTGGTACGGCACAGGTTGCAAATGACAATTCTTTTATCGTCCACACTTTCCTCAAAAAAGCGCCAGACTGCGGAACACCTACCCCTTGGCAAGGGAGATTGCCGCAAAGGGGTGCTCCGGGGAACAGTTGCGGGCCTGTTTGGCATGGTTTACCTTCTCCCTTTTGCCACCCCACTTCCTCTTCCAGCGTATTGCGGTGCTGCGGATGCCTCCCCCTCTGTACTGCTGTCCTCGCTCGGCTTGCCACCTTCCCAGGTTGGGTCAGTGATTTCATCGTCCACCACGTCCTCTTCCACTTCCTCACTCTGTTCATCCTCCTGACTTGTTGATCTAACAAACACCTCACGTATTCACAACTGTGTCTCATCATCATCAACCTCTTAAAATACTAATTGCCATTGACTTATTGGCAACTGTGTTTCATCATCATGATCCACCTTGTGAAACACTAATTGCCGTTCCCCACCGTCATCTTCTTCTGACTGTGGATGCTCAAAAGTTTGGGAATCAGTGCACAAGAACTCCTCATGTCCCTCTTCAAGCAGGCTTGGTGAGAGGCACAAATCAGGAAATGGCAATGAAACGAGCTACTCGGAGTATCCGAGTGTGGAATCACTTGGTTGCCAAGAGTCTCCATGGTGGGAGGAAGGAGGATCAGGGTGAGGATTCTGTTGACCAGACTCTTGGCTACTGAGACTGGACCTTGTGGAAGACAGGGTGGTGCTTAAACGACTGGAAACATTATCTGCTGAAATCCAACTTACCACCTGCTCGCACTGGTGTGACTTTGAGAGTGGTGTCCTGCAAACTGGAACATGAAGCTAGGTATCGTGGATGAGTGTGTTTCTTGTGCTCTGGCAGCAGGCACAATTTCACTGCACCCAGGGCCACGGCCTCTGCGTGCACCATCAGCAGCACGGCCACTTTCCAGTCCCTTACTGCTCGCCTTGCGCATATTAAATGGTATATATGCTTGCAACTATGTCACACAGTAGCGCAGGTTTTGTAAGTGTATGCGCAAATAAATGACACTGAATGTCACAGATATTTAGGATGCGCAAACGTTGTACATGAGATGTAGCTCAGGTAATGTCGCTGCAGCGCTTAAGAAAAAATTACACTGAATATCACAGATATTTAGGATGCACAAACGTTATACAGGAGATGTAGCACAGGTAATGTCGCTGTAACCAGCTGCTAAGAAAAAATTACACTGAATGTCACAGATATTTAGGATGAGCAAACGTTATACAGGAGATGTAGTGCAGGTAATGTCGCTGTCACCAGCGGCTAAGAAAAAATTACACTGAATGTCACAGATATTTAGGATGCGCAAACGTTATACAGGAGATGTAGCGCAGGTAATGTCGCTGTCACCAGCAGTTAAGAAAAAATTACACTGAATGTCACAAAATATTTAGGATTCGCAAACGTTATACAAGAGATGTAGCGCAGGTAATGTCGCTGTTACCAGCGGCTAAGAAAAAATTACACTAAATGTCACAGATATTTAGGATGTGCAAACGTTATACAGGAGAAGTTTGGCAGGTAATGTTGCTATCACCAGCCGCTAAGAAAAAATTACACTGAATGTCACAGATATTTAGGATGCGCAAATATTATGTAGGAGATGTTGCTTAAGTAATGTTGCTGTCACCAGCGGCTAAGAAAAAATTACACTGAATGTCACAGATATTTCGGATGCGCAAACGTTATACAGGAGAAGTAGCTCAGGTAATGTCGCTGTCACCAGCGGCTAAGAAAAAATTACACTGAATGTCACAGATATTTAGGATGCGCAAATATTATACAGGAGATGTTGCTCAGGTAATGTTGCTGTCACCAGCGGCTAAGAAAAAATTACACTGAATGTCACAGATATTTAGGATGCGCAAACGTTATACACGAGATGTAGTGCAGGTAATGTCACTGTCACCAGCGGCTAAGAAAAAATTACACTGAATGTCACAGATATTTCGGATGCGCAAACGTTATACAGGAGAAGTAGCACAGGTAATGTCGCTGTCACCAGCTGCTAAGAAAAAATGACACTGAATGTCACAGATATTTAGGGTGCGCAAACATTATACAGGAGATGTAGCACAGGTAATGTCTCTGTCACCAGTGGCTAAGAAAAAATTACACTGAATGTCACAGATATTTAGGATGAGCAAACGTTATACAGGAGATGTAGTGCAGGTAATGTCGCTGTCACCAGCGGCTGAGAAAAAATGACACTGAATGTCACAGATATTTAGGATGCGCAAACGTTATACAGGAGATGTAGCGCAGGTAATGTCGCTGTCACCAGCAGTTAAGAAAAAATTACACTGAATGTCACAAAATATTTAGGATGCGCAAACGTTATACAAGAGTGTAGCACAGGTAATGTCGCTGTTACCAGCGGCTAAGAAAAAATTACACTAAATGTCACAGATATTTAGGATGTGCAAACGTTATACAGGAGAAGTTTGGCAGGTAATGTTGCTATCACCAGCCGCTAAGAAAAAATTACACTGAATGTCACAGATATTTAGGATGCGCAAACGTTATACACGAGATGTAGTGCAGGTAATGTCACTGTCACCAGCGGCTAAGAAAAAGTTACACTGAATGTCACAGATATTTCGGATGCACAAACGCTATACAGGAGAAGTAGCTCAGGTAATGTCGCTGTCACCAGCGGCTAAGAAAAAATTACACTGAATGTCACAGATATTTAGGATGCGCAAATATTATACAGGAGATGTTTCTCAGGTAATGTTGCTGTCACCAGCGGCTAAGAAAAAATTACACTGAATGTCACAGATATTTAGGATGCGCAAACGTTATACACGAGATGTAGTGCAGGTAATGTCACTGTCACCAGCGGCTAAGAAAAAGTTACACTGAATGTCACAGATATTTAGGATGCGCAAATATTATACAGGAGATGTTGCTCAGGTAATGTTGCTGTCACCAGAGGCTAAGAAAAAATTACACTGAATGTCACAGATATTTCGGATGCGCAAACGTTATACAGGAGAAGTAGCACAGGTAATGTCGCTGTCACCAGCTGCTAAGAAAAAATGACACTGAATGTCACAGATATTTAGGATGCGCAAACATTATACAGGAGATGTAGCACAGGTAATGTCTCTGTCACCAGTGGCTAAGAAAAAATTACACTGAATGTCACAGATATTTAGGATGAGCAAACGTTATACAGGAGATGTAGTGCAGGTAATGTCGCTGTCACCAGCGGCTGAGAAAAAATTACACTGAATGTCACAGATATTTAGGATGCGCAAACGTTATACAGGAGAAGTAGCGCAGGTAATGTCGCTGTCACCAGCAGTTAAGAAAAAATTACACTGAAAATCACAAAATATTTAGGATGCGCAAACGTTATACAAGAGATGTAGCGCAGGTAATGTCGCTGTTACCAGCGGCTAAGAAAAAATTACACTAAATGTCACAGATATTTAGGATGTGCAAACGTTATACAGGAGAAGTTTGGCAGGTAATGTTGCTATCACCAGCCGCTAAGAAAAAATTACACTGAATGTCACAGATATTTAGGATGCGCAAACGTTATACACGAGATGTAGTGCAGGTAATGTCACTGTCACCAGCGGCTAAGAAAAAGTTATACAGAATGTCGCAGATATTTCGGATGCGCAAACGTTATACAGGAGAAGTTGCTCAGGTAATGTTGCTGTCACCAGCGGCTAAGAAAAAATTACACTGAATGTCACAGATATTTCGGATGCGCAAACGTTATACAGGAGAAGTAGCTCAGGTAATGTCGCAGTCACCAGCGGCTAAGAAAAAAATTACACTGAATGTCACAGATATTTAGGATGCGCAAACGTTATACAGGAGATGTATCTCAGGTAATGTCGTTGTCACCAGCGGCTAAGAAAATATTACACTGAATGTCACATATATTTTGGATGCACATACGTTATACAGGAGAAGTAGCGTAGGTAATGTCGCTGTCACCAGTGGCTAAGAAAAAACTACACTGAATTTCACAGATATTTAGGATGCGCAAACGTTATACAAGAGAGGTAGTACAGGTAATGTCGCTGTCACCAGTGGCTAAGAAAAAATTACACTGAATGTCAAAGATATTTAGGATGCACGAACGTTATACAGGAGATGTAGCGCAGGTAATGTCGCTGTCACCAGCGGCTAAGAAAAAATTACACTGGATGTCACAGATATTTAGGATGCACAAACGTTATACAGGAGATGTAGTGCATGTAATGTCGCTGTCACCAGCGGCCAAGCAATTGAGCTGAATGTCACAGATATTTAGGATGCGCAAATGTAACACAACAGATGTAGCAGAGGTTGTGTCATTGTCAGCAGCGGCCAAACAATTGCACGCAATTTAGCGCAGGTTGCGCTAATAAAACACACTGCAGCCAGATAAAACAATAGTCCTTAAAAGGACTTTTGGATCTCTAACACCTTTCAACACTAAACTGTGCCTAAAAAACATATGACAAAAACGGAGAAAGAGAAATAGGAATCGCACATCCACAAGCTCAGCTTCTGATTTTTAACTGCTTCTCAGCAAAATTAATATCGCCTCTCGACGCAATATTTACTGTACTGCCCCTTATACTATGAAAGAGGCATTAGTGTACATTTTGATCAAAAGGCAAAAGCCCAGTCACCGCACCAAGGTTGCCTCTTAGAGTGGGTCCTACTCTAAATTTGGCGCAGCACTGCCCGGCGACCGTCGCCGCCGCAGCACCGCACCAGCGGGCGGCGGGATCCAGCCGCCAAACACCACCTCTGCTGTCCGGCAATGCCACCATGGCACCGGGTCCCGCCAACCCCCCAGTGCCGCGCCACAGCAAACAATGGCTGCCACGCAGTACTGCACCATGTGAACAGTTGGTAAAGCTCACCTATCACATGCTCTTAGGAGCTAAGTCTGAGAGCTGGTAGAACCCTTTCACTCATATATACTTGCTCAGGCTAATTAAAAACACCTGCACTGTGTGGGAGGAGTGCTGATCCTGGACAGACCTTTTTATACATATGACAAAAATGGAGAAAGAGAAATAGGTAGAATCGCACATCCACAAGCTCAGCTTCTGATTTTTAACTGCTTCTCAGCAAAATTAATATCGCCTCTCGGCGCAATATCTGCCTAAAAAACAATTCTGACTAAGACTGAGCCGAACCACTAGTCATCGGGTGCTATATAGCACCCGATGACGCGTTCCGGCCAGCCAATCACTATAATGGCAGTGACCAACATGGCTATGGCATTAAAGTGAGTGCCAGCACTTCTCTGCACTTTTATTGGCTGCATAGCAGCCAACAAACGTGCTGGGAGGAGACTTGAGCATCGCGCTCGAACACACGTGGTGTTTGGCCGAACACTGCGATATGACAAGCATCGTGATGCTCGAGTCAAAATGGTGTTCATCCGAGCATGCTCGCCTAACACTACTAAATACACCCCAAAACTGGTTGTGTCGGACAGCACTTTCAACCCAATAACAGATGCTAGGATTACTGCAATTACTGTTTAAAACAACCTAAAATCTGTACTAATAGATCATTTTTTAACCCCAATTAGTGCAGCAAGGTGTAATAGCATAGCTCCTATAACCAAGGCTTTACACTCTTCTATTGGTCCCTGCTCTCTCCCTATAGTGTGGATAATGCCTCCCTATCCTTTTCCTACACTATGAATAATCTTTCCCTGAACAGCTCAATTGGGGTTTTTCTTTGCAATAAAGTGTTTTCTAAACACTGTCCCTAGTGCCTGTAATCTCTCTCCTGCACTAAGTTCATTGTAAAATGGTGGAGACGGGCATGTGGATGCTTTTTATAGGGCTGTGACATCACAGGGGCTGGCTATTTGCTCATTGGCTGTCTGCATGGCATTATGGGTGCTTCCTCGGTTTCGGGCTTCTTATTTTCACTTCTTAACATGCGTAGCAGCCGTTTTAGAAAAAATATGATTCATTACCACGAAGCACGAGGAAATTCGACTTCGGGACGAATCAAATTTTTCCTGAAATTCGAATCTAATTCCACTTCATCAACTTCGGCTGGCTCATCTCTAGTGATGACATTTTGCAGGTCCTGCTGTTTCTAGTCAATGCTGTAAAACGTCATCACACTGGAGGTGAGGTTTTTCTTTTAAACACAAGCAGAAAGGAAGGGGTACGGGATCAAATGCTGTACTAATAAGCGTAAAAAATATTATTGCCGATAGAAAAACATTACCCACATGGACACTGAATTACTGGCTTGGCCAGTAAATTAACTGCCGGGTGGCAACTCTAGGCGTGACGCTGAGGCTGGAAGTAGTATGGTGGGGGTTGTATACTCAGTATGCTGCCGCCAAGGCTCAGGTTGGCACAATTTACTATAGATTGGGGGAATTTTCTGATTGGTGAAAAGGGTAGTGCCATCTCTGGCTACACATAACAATGGGCAAACTCTTGTTATTTCTTTAGATTTGATAATAACTGAGTAGACAGTGTGCAGTTTATCTGATACTTCTTGTGGACCTCCATTTGTTTCGGAGTTCCTTTACTTACCGACCAATAATCTATACACCTTGCCTGTTCAGTATTTCTGACCCTATTTATTATTTATATTTTTGTTGATTTTCCTATATGGTACTGGTGGTGCCAGTGATTAATGTTGAGCGAATCGAGCATCGTACAGCATTAAAACGAAACTTTGAGCAAATAGACTTTGGGTATAGGATCCGAAGCTTGATTCGCTCAATACTACAAGTGAGGACCCCTTTCTGTTACTTATTCTTGTATTATGTACATTTTAACTATGTGTAATAATAAAGACTGAATTGTATTATCTTGTGGGTACGTGATGGCTCAAATTTTCAGTAGTTTTCTCGGTTATTCCTATTCAAAGTTTATGGATAAATTGCCAACATGGATGTTACCAGAGGATATTTCCCTGCACAGTCTGATGGTGTCCAAAGGCTGAGGTGGAGTCTGAACATCAGAACATACAAGGATATTCTCCAATTATCTACCAAAATTGGAGGCAAGGTTATATATTTCCCTAGTTTATAAGGTCTATTGTGTAATCTGCACCCAACCTAAATCCACCCACATTGCTATAAAACCATATTTATGCAATATAGGGTATACTGGTCTGTATACTATATACTACTATGACATGATACTATTGCTCTTTAAAAAGTGAAAATTGATTGTAGATAAAAAAGTGAAGTTTCCCATAGAAACCAGACAGCTTTTTTTATTTTCAATATGTTTTCAAGAGATGACAGCTGAAAACTTTAACTGCAATACTGACAAATGCAGAAATGAATGACTCTCACTTTAAATGCAATAGCAATAAATGCAGGCAATAAATTACTTTCACTTTAAATGCAATAGCAATAGATGCAAGCAATAAATAACTTTAACTTGAAATACTTTAGAGTCCATATACTACAAACTGTCCTTTGTTTTACTTTAAAGTCTGGTATTCCTGAACACAAAAAAAAGTCTCTTTATGCCAAACCTATGTGCAATGAGCAATGTGCAGGCACTCTAGCTCTGGACTTTGGCCTCCCACCATGCGTCTCTGTCTCTCTCTAGGGATCGCAGGAGGGTTGGCACTCTTTCTCAGACTATTTTGCCTTTGCCGTTCTGCCACTTTAAAAGGTCCGCTGCAGTTTGACTAATGCGCACGTTCTATGGCCTCTATGGCAGCTCCACTGAGGTGTCTTTGCTTGCTCAGTTAGGGAACAGTTGCTGCACGGCAGTATATGCTGGCACTCCGCGGCTCTAATTCGCTCTTTTCTGTGCAAGTTGAGGAGCGCTATCGCTTTGCCCTCTGAGGGTAATAGTTCCACTGTAGCAGGCGCAGCACAATGAAGTGCCTTTTGTGCTGTGGCATTAGAAGAATTTTGGTATCTCTAACTGTCTATTACTCTGTAATTCCTCTAGCACCGTTCTATGGAAGCAGAAGGTTTATAGAGCATACCAAATGCTTGAAATAACTTCTTTATTAAATTTTCTTCATATAAAACGCTGCTGCCTCCGCAGCAGACAGTCTTTGTACAAAAACAGCAGTTCAACTGTTCAATCTTGTCATTCAACATAAAATGGTGGATAGATTTATCTCTTCAGTATTTGTTCTGTCACTGTAAGCCTTTATGATCTTTAAGCACTTTTATTTACGCCTTTATGATCTCTCTGAGAGGTATATCTGAGGCTTAACGAGTAGTTTTACTTGCTCTATATGATCTGGTATGAGCAGTTCACAGACTGTACGTAGTTTGCATAGTTCGCAATTTGGTATTTGCTATTTGGGCTATTCATTTGCTTATTGAATACTGTTCATTTGGTGGAACTGCAAGTAAACACATATAACTAGTTCTAAATAGATCTGTTCAAGTCTATATGAAAGCTATTTTTAAGGAAATGTTTCTCAGATGTGCCTAATACTAGTAAGCCATGTTTACCAGGTGAAATCCCAGTTACTATGTCCAAAGACGATTTTCATTTAAAACAGAGATATGATGAGTAGTGTTGAGCGCGAATATTCGAATTTCGAATTTTTATCGCGAATATCGCTATATATTCGCAATTTCGAATATTCGTTTTTTTTTTTAGTTGTTAATTCTTGTTGCTCTCTGGTTGTCTTCCCAGCTCCCACTTCCCAAAAGCTGTTCTTACCTGTCCGGAGGATTCCTGGCTCCCTGCCCACTTCAGTCATTGCCCGTTGCCGCTTCTGCTGACTTCCCATGTGCATGGGAACGCCTCCATGCTAAAATGTACTGTCGGATGTGAGAATCACGATCTCACAAATTTGACTAAGTTGTAATCGCAATGCGATTAATATAACCTGAATTATTCGCATTGCAATATTCATTCTATTCTAGCAATACAACCATTAGGAACTTAGCTCTAAGATCAATTCGCAACGCGAGTATATGTTCGCCTCGCGAATGAAACTTAGAGCTAGCTGAGTTCCTAATAGTGGTATTGCTAGAATATAACGAAGATTGAGAATATAGTGCTATATTCGTGAATTCGAGATATTCTCAATCTTCGTTCTATTCTAGCAATACATCCATTAGGAACTTAGCTCTAAGATCAATTCGCAATGCGAGTATATGTTCGCCTCGCGAATAAAACTTAGAGCTGAGTTCCTAATGGTTGTATTGCTGGAATAGAACGAAGATTGAGAATATCTCGAATTCACGAATATAGCGCTATATTCTCAATCTTCGTTATATTCTAGCAATACAACCATTAGGAACTCAGATCTAAGTTGTAATCGCAATGCGATTAATACAGGTTATATTAATCGCATTGCGAATGAAACTTAGAGCTGGGTTCCTAATGGTTGTATGTATTGCTAGAATAGAACGAAGGTTGAGAATATCTCGAATTCACGAATATAGCACTATATTCTCAATCTTCGTTATATTCCAGCAATACAACCATTAGGAACTCGGTCAGCTCTAAGTTTCATTCGCGAGGCGAACATATACTCGCATTGCGAATTGATCTTAGAGCTGAGTTCCTAATGGATGTATTGCTAGAATAGAACGAAGATTGAGAATATCTCGAATTCACGAATATAGCGCTATATTCTCAATCTTCGTTATATTCTAGCAATACAACCATTAGGAACTCAGATCTAAGTTGTAATCGCAATGCGATTAATACAGGTTATATTAATCGCATTGCGAATGAAACTTAGAGCTGGGTTCCTAATGGTTGTATGTATTGCTAGAATAGAACGAAGGTTGAGAATATCTCGAATTCACGAATATAGCACTATATTCTCAATCTTCGTTATATTCCAGCAATACAACCATTAGGAACTCGGTCAGCTCTAAGTTTCATTCGCGAGGCGAACATATACTTGCATTGCGAATTGATCTTAGAGCTAAGTTCCTAATGGTTGTATTGCTAGAATATAACTAAGATTGAGAATATAGTGCTATATTCGTGTGATATTCGTTATCTTTGTCAATTCTAGTAATACAAGTTAACCATTAGGAACTCAGATCTAAGTTTCATTCGCGACGCGAATATATATTCGCGTAAAATTCGCAATATATAAAATCATGACGAATATTCGATTTCGACGAATATATGACGAATATTCAATCGAATATTCGCAAAATATCGCGAAATCGAATATGGCACCTCCCGCTCATCACTAATGATGAGGAGGAGACTGAGTGTGTGAAGTTTCTGGCAGGTTCACGGGTAGAGGATTTGGGTAGTGACAAGAGTGAGGTGGAAAAGTTTGTAGGTGGCATCAGGTCCACTTTCCTCCCTCCCATGCTGGCCGGCTCAGCGATTGACCAATTCCACAAGATGATATTGAGGGACATACGTGCGCTGATATACCCAGCAGCACCCCCCAATATCACTAGAGAAGAGGTGCAAGCCCTTGAGTGGTTCAGGAAACAAGATAACGTTATAATAAAGCCGGCCGACAAGGGAGGGAATGTGGTCCTGATGACCAGAAAATGCTACTTGGAGGAGTCGGGTAGACAACTAGGGGACACTAATGTATACCAGAGACTGATGAAAGATCTTCTTCCTTGGATAGTCTCAAAATTGAGATTATTCATGGAGATGTATATAGAAGCTCAATTTTTGCCACGTGCATTGATGAACTAGTCCCTGCCTTTCCCAAGGCACCAGCGTGGTACTTTGTATCCAAAATCCACAGATCACCGACCCGACCCCCGGGCCGCCCCATAGTGGTGGGGATCGGGTCGGTCACGGAGCCGATGTCGCGGTATGTGGATTGGCTCCTTAGACCATCCCTGTTGATCACTCCGACGTATCTCAAGGACACCAGCGATTTCCTCCAAGCAATCAGGCTTTTTGATTGGCGCGAGGAGTATCGACTGGTGTCCTTGGACGTCGAGAGTTTATATACAAAAATCCCCCATGACCTAGGCTTAGCTGCGATAGATTTCGTACTGGCCAGGTCAGGCAAGGGCAACCTTTTCTGCAGCTTCGTATGTGAGTCATTAGATCTAGTCATGTCCAACAACGTATTTCAGTTTGATGGACAATGGTACCGCCAGGTACTAGGTATGACAATGGGCACGCCAGTGTCGTGCACATTTCACAAACTGTACCTGGTGGTATTTAAAGAGACCTATATTTTCTCAGTGGGTAACCCCTTCCTTAGGTACATACATCTGTTCCTGCGGTATGTCGATGACGTATTTCTGGTCATGGAACATGAGCTTCACCCTCAATTTTGGGGGTGAGACTCTGGTTTTTCTGGATGTTCGTGTAACGGTAAAATATGGCAAATTGTACACAATGGGCCATCGTAAGCCTACAGCTAGGAACTCACTACTCCACCAGACCAGTTTTCACGCATCGACCGTCAATGACACTGTCCCTTTTGGACAGTTTGTCAGGTTACATCGCATTAATGATACGAACGAAGGATATCATAGGCAGGCGGGTAAATATAGGGACCGTTTTTTGGAACGGGACTACCCACTGGGAAAAGTCTCAGAAGCTATGCAAAAAGAGGCCAAATTGGACTGCGATAGTCTCCTCAGCGAAGTAAAAAAGAAGAGAGCAGAAATCCGTTTTGCCTTTCAATACAGTCCTGCTGGGGATTTGGTTAGAAAGGTCATTGTAGATAATTGGGACTTACTTAAAGGGGACACTAGTTTAAAAGACATTACAGCCAATAAACCATTGATTGCATTCAGGAAGTGCCACACGTTAAAGGACAAGTTGGTCCATACAGTGTTGCACCAACCTGAGCGTGGCACATGGCTATCTAGCAATCGAATAGTTGGTAACTTCAAATGTGGCAGGTGTTCTTTCTGTCCCCTAAATACACAGAGTAAATGGCTGCATATAGGAGGAGTAACACATAACGTAAAAGAGTTTATAAATTGTTGCACCTCTTATGTCGTTTACGTAGTCTTTTGCCCCTGTAGGAGGTTTTACATTGGTAAGACGATACGCCCTTTGTTTGAGCGCGTACGCGAACACATCAATTCGATCCACACGGGGAAGGGTTCCCCACGGCTGATCGAGCATGTTCGCGATGCACACGGTGGTAGCTCGCGTTGCCTGTCTTTTGCAGGAGTGGAGGTGGAGCGTCCCATCCTTAGAGGTGGGGGCCGGCACCGACTACTCCTGCAGAGGAAGGCAAGGTGGATTATGCGCACGGGTGCGATGGGTGGGAGTGGATTAAATGACAAGAACGACATGGCTGTCTTCTTGTAGTATCTGTCTCGCTGGTATGTATGATAATAGCTTAGCTCCTTTGATTGTAATTAAGCTTTCTCTTTAAATTGGTGTGTATGTGTTAGAGCTTCTAGGTGTCACCATGACGACTAAGGAAGCGCTATCTTTATAGCCGGAACGTCAGTGCGGCCTGACGAAGCACGGGTGTACGCGTGAAACGGCCGTAGCCGCTAACCGGCTGTGATATGTTGTCCGCCTCTTATCCCTCAAGCGATGTAACTTTTCCACTATAAAGGAATAAAGGATTGAGTTCTATTGTGCCTGGTGAGTCCTGCAAGTTTACTTTCTTCTACTTTACATATAACTAGGTCAGTATACAGCTCTAATCACTACATTAACAATAGGAACATCCATAACTGTATTAAATACCTACTTTGGCCTCTTTTCCTCCATAAAATTGAACTCTCAGTGGAGTGAATGTCTGTTCAGCTTCTCTCCTCTGGTGTAATGAATTCTAGCAGCTCCTGCTAGGGAATTTCCCAGACAGGCTGAGTGTGAGGCGGGCTGTGATTGGCTTAGACTCCTGCTCTGTGTGAGGCTGGCTGTGATTGGTTAAGACTCCTGGGCAGTGACAACAGTTTAACTCTATGCTTTCTGCTAATTCTACTGTGTCATTGAGCTTACCTTGCAGTCATATAATGAATCCTAAAGGCATATTATCTTTTCTGCTTCTGTGAACACAATATATAACTGTTACATGACATCCAAAAACATGAAGTCACTGTAAATAACTCTTTTGTCTCATCAGCTATTGCTGTGTTTGAGTGGTCTCCGAGGCATTGCTCCCGGTTAGCCAGAATCCTACTCCACACTGATGAGGGGCAACACCCCGAAACAGCTGTCTGTGTATGGATACCTAGCTTAGGTTTTCCCTGTCACATCCTTAAAGCTTGTAAAAAAGCGGGATCTTGATATAGGGGCCACTTAATATGGTGGATTTGGTGATCTCTGTAATGGAGACACCCGTTTGCTTGGTTTTCCTTCCTTTGAGGGATATCTGGCTTTCATTGTGTTGTAGACCCATAACTGGGGCTCCACATTTATTTTGCATATTCCTGTTTCCCTGGGAACTTTGCACTTCAGATTGCTGTGTTGAGACTCTTAAGTGAGGCTCCGCGGTGTTTTTTGTAGCTGGTCTCCCTGAGATCAGCTATTGCTGTGTTTGAGTGGTCTCCGAGGCATTGCTCCCAGTTAGCCAGAATCCTACTCCACACTGATGAGGGGCAACACCCCGAAACAGCTGTCTGTGGATGGATACCTAGCTTAGGTTTTCCCTGTCACATCCTTAAAGCTTGTAAAAAAGCGGGATCTTGACATAGGGGCCACTTAATATGGTGGATTTGGTGATCTTTGTAATGGAGACACCCCTTCGCTTGGTTTTCCTTCCTTTGAGGGATATCTGGCTTTCATTGTGTTGTAGACCCATAACTGGGGCTCCACATTTATTTTGCATATTCCTGTTTCCTGGGAACTTTGCACTTCGGATTGCTGTGTTGAGACTCTTAAGTGAGGCTCCGCGGTGTTTTTGTAGCTGGTCTCCCTGAGATCAGCTATTGCTGTGTTTGAGTGGTCTCCGAGGCATTGCTCCCGGTTAGCCAGAATCCTACTCCACACTGATGAGGGGCAACACCCCGAAACAGCTGTCTGTGGATGGATACCTAGCTTAGGTTTTCCTGTCACATCCTTAAAGCTTGTAAAAAAGCGGGATCTTGACATAGGGGCCACTTAATATGGTGGATTTGGTGATCTCTGTAATGGAGACACCCCTTCGCTTGGTTTTCCTTCCTTTGAGGGATATCTGGCTTTCATTGTGTTGTAGACCCATAACTGGGGCTCCACATTTATTTTGCATATTCCTGTTTCCCTGGGAACTTTGCACTTCGGATTGCTGTGTTGAGACTCTTAAGTGAGGCTCCGCAGTGTTTTTTGTAGCTGGTCTCCCTGAGATCAGCTATTGCTGTGTTTACAATGAGAGTGTGACTCCCCCAGCAGCCCTGCACCCTCCTCCACAGACACTGCTGCATGCTTGGATAGACTTGCCAGGTGCTTTCATAAGACAAGGTGTTGGGAGCTCCTGCAGTCCAGCAGCTGAGGTCAAAGCCAGCAGAAGGCCCAGTCAACTCTGTCTGATATTTGGGCCTTGCAGCCTGGAGCAAGTGCAGGCAAAGGATGGGGGAGGGGCTATGTTAGCTCCGCCCATACAGAATGTCCGATGTCTGTGGCAGCAGGATTCTAATGCTGTGCAATCACGGAGGACTGGTGAGAAAGGGAGACTGTGTGGGGTGGACAGCAGCAGACCGTTGCAGCATGTTAGAGTGCCAGTCAGGGAGCATGTGGAGGAGATAAAGAAACTAAAAGGCTCCCACCATCGGCCCACTTAACTTTCAAACCGCAGGGAAAGGGGGCCCTGGGCAATTATCCGGTTTGCCCCCAGCCCCCTCCCCCACCTAACGCAGGCCCTGACCGTATGCCCAAATACACTCAAGAGAAATTCAGAAGACATCCTGAAATCCTGGGACTGCTCCCCATTCTCTTTGGACCACAAGTTTCATCTCTCATCAAGAGCCAGAAAATCCCTGGGTGACTCCAGAGAATCTATCAACAGGTGTTCCATGGTCTGTTCAAGATCAGTTAATTGTGACTATGGATGCCAGTCCATGAGGATGGGGGCTCATTCTCTGAGCAAATTCTGGCAGGGAAGGTGGGATCTAGGATCGAGTAGGGCATCTTCCAATTTCAAGGAGCTGAACGCAATAGAGAGAGAAACCCCGAAACAGCTGTCTGTGGATGGATAACTGGCTTAGGTTTTCCCTGTCACATCCTTAATGCTTTTAAAAAAGCGGGATCTTGACATAGGGGCCACTTAATATGGTGGATTTGGTGATCTCTGTAATGGAGACACCCCTTTGCTTGGTTTTCCTTCCTTTGAGGGATATCTGGATTTCATTGTGTTGTAGACCCAATACTGGGGCTCCACATTTATTTTGCATATTACTGTTTCCCAGGGAGCTTTTCACTTTGGATTGCTGTGTTGAGACTCTTAAATGAGGCTCCACAGTGTTTTATGTAGCTGGTCTCCCTGAGATGAGCTATTATTTTGTTTGAGTAGTCACCAAGGCATTGCTCCCGGTTAGCTAGAATCCTACTCCACACTGATGAGGGGCAACACCCTAAAACAGGTGTCTGTGGATGGAGAACTGGCTTAGGTTTTCCCTGTCACATCCTTAACCTCTTGCCGACCGCCTCACGCAGGATTGCGTCCTGCGGGCGGTCGGTCTGTTCCTCCTTGACGCGCCCGCGCGTCATCTCGCGAGAGGCGAGATTTCCTGTGAACGCGTGCGCGCGTTCACAGGATCACGTCGGGGACAAGGTAAGCTACAGCCTGCCAGCGCTGATCGTGCGCTGGCAGGCTGTAGAAGTTAAATGGCATATCAGACGCTGTTTTGTTAACAGCGCCTGATATGCTTGCTGATCGTTCCTTTGGTGGTCCCATTTGCTTGGGACCACCAAAGAAACTTTTTATAAGTGCACCAAAACACCACACAGACCCCCACCCATCCACCCCACCCCCCACTGATTAACCCCTGATTAACCCCCGATCACCCCATGTCACCCCCTGACACTAATTACCCCACTGTAAGGTTCATTCAGACGTCCAGATGTGTTTTATGATCCATGGATCCATGGATCCGCAAAACACGGATACCAGCAATGTGCTTTCCGCATTTTGCGGATCCGCACATTGCCAGAACTATATAGAAAATGCTTTTCTTGTCCGCAATTGCGGACAAGAATAGGACATGCTCTATCTTTATGCGAGCTGCAGCCGGATGCTTGGGGCCGAAACCCGGAAGTTTGCGGCCGCAGCTCAGAAATGCTGATGCGGCGAGCGCATAGTGTGCTCTCCGCATCACCGCCAGCCCCATTCACACTGATGAGTCCGCATCTATTCCGCAGAATTGCGGAATAGATGCGGACATTTTTGCGGACGTGTGAATGGGGCCTTACTACTTTTTTTTTTGCACATTTTTTGGCAGAGATTTATTCATCCACATTGATCGATGCGAATGAGGAAATCTGTGCCGTTTTGTTTTTTTTTGCACATTTTTGACAAAAAGTTAAATTGTTCATGGACTCACTATGCCCCTCAGCGAATACCTTGGGGTGTCTTCTTTCCAAAATGGGGTCACATGTGGGGTATTTATACTGCCCTGGCATTTTAGGGGCCCTAAAGCGTGAGAAGAAAATGCGTAAAAATGCCCTCCTAAAGGTACTCATTGGTTTTAGGGCCCCTTTGCGCATCTTGGCTGCAAAAAGTGGCACACATGGTATCGCCGTACTCGGAGAAGTAGGGCAATGTGTTAGGGTGTATTTTGCATATACCATACTTGTGTGAGAAATATCTCTGTAAATTGACAACTTTGAATAAAAATGTAAAAGTTGTCGCTTACAGCAATATTTCACACGCAGCATGGGTATATGTAAAAATACACCCCAAAACACATTGCCCTACTTCTCCTGAGTACGGCGATACCACATGAGTGGCACTTTTTTGCAGCCAAGGTGCACAAGGGGCCCTAAAACCAATGAGTACCTTTAGGATTTCACAGGCCATTTTTACGCATTTGGATTCTCACGCTTTAGGGGCCCCTAAAATGCCAGGGCAGTATAAATACCCCACATGTGACCCCATTTTGGAAAGAAGACACCCCAAGGTATTCCGTGAGGGGCATGGCGAGTTCACAGAATTTTTATTTTTGGCACAAGTTAGCGGAAATTGATATATATTTTTTTTATTTTGTTTTTTACAAAGTCTCATATTCCACTAACTTGTGACAAAAATAAAATTTTACATGAACTCGCCATGCCCCTCACGGAATACCTTGGGGTGTCTTCTTTCCAAAATGGGGTCACATGTGGGGTATTTATACTGTCCTGGCATTTTAGGGGCCCCTAAAGCGTGAGAAGAAGTCTGGAATCCAAATGCGTAAAATGCCCTGTGAAATCCTAAAGGTACTCATTGGTTTTAGGGCCCTTAGCACTCAGCCTGCAAAAGTGGCACACATGGTAGTCGCTGCTCAGGAGAAGTAGGGCAATGTGGGGTGTATTTTATATATACCCATACTGTGTGTGAAAATATCTCTGTAAACGACAACTTTTAAAAATTTTATACAAAGTTGTCAGTTTACAGAGATATTTCTCTCACCCAACATGGGTATATGTAAAAATACACCCCAAAACACATTGCCCTACTTCTCCTGAGTACGGCGATACCACATAGTGACACTTTTGCAGCCTGGGTGCAAGGCCCAAATTCCAACGAGTACCTTTAGGTTTTACATGGCGGCTCACAATTTAGCCCCGCCCAAAATGCCAGAACAGTACAAACACCCCACAAATGACCCCATTTTGAAAGTAGACACCCCAAGGTATTCACTGAGGGGCATAGTGAGTCCGTCTGAGATTTCTTTTTTTTGCCAGAAGTTAGCAGAAATTGAAACTTTTTTTTTTTTTTTTCTCAGAAAGTGTCATTTTCCGCTAACTTGTGAAAAAATGAAATGATACATGAACTCACCATGCCCCTCCGCGAATACTTTGGGGTGTCTTCTTTCTAAAATGGTGTGATTTGGGGGTATTTATACTATCCTGACATTCTAGCCCCTGAAGAAACAGGACAGGTGCTCAGAAAGTCAGAGCTGCTTCAAAATGCAGAAATTCACTTTTTTGCACCATAGTTTGTAAACGCTATAACTTTTACCCAAACCAATAAATATACACTTATTGGACTTTTTTTATCAAAGACATGTAGAACAATAAATTTAGAGAAAAATTTATATAGAAATGTAGTTTTTTTTGAAAAATTTTACAACAGAAAGTGAAAAATGTCATTTTTTTGCAAAAATTTCGTTAAATTTGTATTAATGGCAAAAAAAGTTAAAATGTCAGCAACAATGAAATACCACCAAATGAAAGCTCTATTAGTGAGAAGAAAAGGAGGTAAAATTCATTTGGGTGGTAAGTTGCATGACGAAGCAATAAACGGTGAAAGTAGTGTAGTGCGGAATTGTAAAAAGTGGCCTGGTCATTAAGGGTGTTTAAGCTAGGGGGGCTTAAGTGGTTAATGCTTGTAAAAAAAAAAAAAGTGGGATCTTGACATAGGGGCCACTTAATATGGTGGATTTTGTGATCTCTGTAATGGAGACACCCCTTTGCTCGGTTTTCCTTCCTTTGAGGGATATCTGACTTTCATTGTGTTGTAGACCCAATACTGGGGCTCTACATTTATTTTGAAAGCAATAGAGAGGGCATTGAAGATAGC
Organism: Bufotes viridis; assembly: GCA_033119425.1. Classification (NCBI taxonomy): domain Eukaryota; kingdom Metazoa; phylum Chordata; class Amphibia; order Anura; family Bufonidae; genus Bufotes; species Bufotes viridis. Next base: position 145,830,873 of record CM065594.1, on the reverse strand, counting down.
TTTTCCAGAAGTAAAGGACAGAAGTGTAATTGTTTACTCAGACAATTCTATAGCAGTTGCCTATGTGAACCACCAGGGGGGAACGAGAGTGCCTCAGCTTCTGTGCCTGTCTCAGGAGATATTTCAAGAAGCGGAGAACAGAAATTATTCCTGTCGGCAGTAGATTTGAAGGGAGATCAAAATGTGATAACTGATTTCCTAAGCCACAGGGGATCAAGCAAGGGGAATGGTGCTTAACCGACAAGGTGTTTCTTCAGATTGTACAAAAATAGGGATGCCCTACGATAGATCTATTTGCAATCTGGACAAACAGAAAGGTCGCCAGGTTCTACTCTCTAAACTACCTAGACAGGCCATCGGCATTGGATGCTCTGGTTCAGAATTGGAGCAAGGAGTTAGCTTATGCGTTCTCCCCGATTTGCCTCATCTCACGAGTATTGAGGAAAATAAGGGAGGACAAGGGAGATGTAATACTGATTGCTCCCAGATGGGTGAATAAATCTTGGTACACGGCCATACAGAAGATGGCGGTAGAGCCTCCCTGGATTTTGCCAGTAAAGGAGGACTTACTTTTCCAGGGTCCTCTTCTAGATCCCAGTCCAGAGCTCCTTTGCCTCTCGGCATTAGAATCCTCAGTCTCTGGAAGCCGCAATGTCTCTTGCAGTACGCATTGATAGAAGACTGAGAGAGAGATCTAGGGGCCCCCACTCTCAGGACGTACTATCACATAACGTTTCATCATTCTGTGACACTTTGGGTGAAGATACTCCTGGGTTTATGTCTGGGACGAACCCATGCAATTAGGGGGAGCTACTCCTGGATCTGCTTTTAAGCATATTAGTCGTAGGAAGGGAGTGCATTTTTTCTGCGGACAAAAGAGACATTTTATCAATGTATGTCCATGCATTCAGCTTCAAAAAGAAAAAAAAGGGGACGTCTAATTCCCATCTGACTCTTGGAGGGCTGAGAGGAGAGTCAGAAAATGCGCATTTGTCTTTGACTGGTAGTACTCGATCTCTCCTGACTGCCAAGGTGGCGCTAGAGTCAAAGACTGTGGGGATTGAGGTGTTTATCGACAATGGGGCAGGAGTGAACCTGATTAATGCTCAGTTCGTCCGTATGCACGGGTTGTCTCAAAGTACATTAGAGAAAAACATTTCCATTTTTGCTATTGATTCGGCACCTCTAACTCAGAAGTGTTTATCTCAGATGGTGCATGACATTCAATTAGGAGTGGGTGACTTTCATCAAGAAATTCATCTTGTGTTTTGTGTTGGGGGGGTCTCCCTGCTTTGTTGGTTCTGGGCTTACTGTGGTTAAGCCAGCACAATCCAACTATCGATTGGCAAGCTATACAGATTCTGGATTGGGGTGATTATTGCATTGACAATTATCTGAATACATCTTTTTCTGCTTTAACCACTAAAACATTAACCTCTTTTATATCTGATTTTGCTGGTGTATTTTCTAAAAGCGGATGCACAGGATTTACCTCCGCATCGGGAATATGATTGTCCTATCAACCTTATTCACTGAGCTAAATTGCCCAAATCTGAGTTGTATAACCTTTCTGGACCTGAAAGAACGGCCATGACAGAGTACATTACTGAGAGTTTGGCTAAAGGACACATAAGCCCCTCCAAATCTCTTTGTTAAAAAAAGAATGGAACTCTTAGGCCATGTCTGGATTTCCGTGAGTTCAATCGGATTACTGTCTGTGATCCTTACCCCCTTCCTTTGATTCCTCATTTGTTTAACGAGATTGTTGATGCCCAGGTGTTCTCCAAATTGGACTTGAGGGGGGCATATATTCTGGTCAGGATCAAGGAAGGGGATGAATGGAACATGGCTTTTAATACCCCAGAGGGACACTTTGAGAACCTGGTCATGCCTTTTGGGTTGGCCAATGCTCCTGCAGTTTTCCAGCATTTTGTGAATTACATTTTTCATCACCTGGTGGGAAGGTTTGTTGTTGTATATTTGGATGACATACTAATTTATTCTCCAGATGTGGAGACTCACCAGGATCACATTGGACAGGTGTTACAGATCCTAAGAGATAATAAATTGTACGCAAAATAAGAGACGTGTGCTGTACATAAGGTTCAATTCTTGGGCTACCTGCTGTCATCGTCAGGTTTTTGAATATATCCAGAGAAAGTCTGTGCTGCATTGGACTGGGATCGACCCAAAAATCTGAAGGCTATTATGCGTTTTTTGGGGTTCACCAACTATTACCGAAAATGTATTCAGAACTATACGACAGTGGTGAAAACCTTAACTGACATGACTAAGAAAGGGACGATGTTTCAGTGTGGTCTGATTCGGCATTGCGAGCCTTTTCTGCAGTTAAGAAGTGCTTCGCTTCTGCCCCTATATTGGTGCAGCCGGAGGTATCACAACCTTTCATTGTGGAAGTTGACTCGTCTGAGGTGGGGGTAGGAGCAGTCTTATCGCAGAGCCCATCACCTGGTAAATGGCCCCCATGTGCATTTTTCTCAAAAAAAAACTCTCTGCCGCAGATAGAAATTATGATTTGGGTAACAGAGTGTTGCTGGCCATTAAGTTGGCTTTTGAGGAGTGGTGTCGTTGGTTGGAAGGGGAGATTCATCCGATCATGGTGTTCACAGATCACAAAAATCTGGCTTACCTGGAGTCGGCAAAATGACTGAACCCTTGGCAGGCCAGATGGTCTTTGTTTTTCACCAAATTCAATTTTATTGTCACTTATCGTCCGGGTTAAGAACGTCAAGGCAGATGCCTTGCCACATGGTTTTCCTGGATGTGGTGATTTTGAAAATCCAAGTCCGATACTCATGGAGGGGGTGGTGATATCCGCTCTTTACCCTGACCTAGAGGTGAAGGTCCAGGGAGACGCACCGGAGTCTTGCACTTCTGGGAAATTGTTTGTTTCATCAGAAATGCGTCATAAGGTGCTTGAGGAACATCACTGTACGGTTTTTACGGGACCCCCTGGGAGTAGAACCACTGCCGACCTCATCTCTCGTAGATTCTGGTGGCCGGGGTTGCGTAAGTGTGTTGAGAACTATGTGTCGGCCTCTAGCATCTGTGCACGCGCTAAGGTGACACATACTCGACCTTCTGGATCTCTATTTTCGTTGCCCATACTGTCCAGACCATGGACTCACTTGTCTATGAATTTTATTGCTGATCTGCCTAATTCATCTGGAAATACAGTTATTCTGGTGGTAGTTGATCGTTTTAGTAAAATGGGGAACTTTAACCTCTTAAGGACACAGGACGTATCCGTACGTCCTGTGTCCGGTCTTTAAAGATGGTGCCCGCTCCTGCTTCATGCGGGCACCTTAGCCGCGGGTGTCCGCATGGTTCTTGTAGCAGACACCCGCGGCTAATGTCCGCGACTGGCAGCGATGCCGATCGCGAACATTTAACCTCTCAGATGGCATGGTCAATCCTGACCACGGCATCTGAGCGCGCACAAACCGAAAGTTTTACTTTCGGTTTGCGCTCCGGCTCCCCCGTGTGGCGATCGGAGGAGCCGGAGCATGCCTGTAGTAGCCTGGGTCTCTATGAATGAAACCCAGGCTGCTCTGTAGTATTTCCTATCGAGCCTTGCTTGTATTAGGCTTCATAGGAAATATGCGATTTTTTCATACATTCCAATGCTATTGCATTGGAATGTATGATAATCCCAATCAAATGATTGCAAGTTATAGTTCCCTATGGGAATTATATAAAAGTGTAAAAAAAAAAAAAAGTTAAAAAAAAATATATAAAATTCAAATCACCCCCCTTTTGCTAAAATAAAAATATAAAAAAATACACGTCATGGGTGTCGCAGTGTGTGAAAATGCCCATACTATAAAAATATAAAAAAATATTCCCCATACGTCTAACAGCAAAATGGAAAAAAGCATCCAAATGGCGGATTCGCCATTTTTGGTCGCTTCATTTTCCACAAAAAATTACATAAAAGGTGATCAAAAAGTCATACACACCCCAGAATGGTATCAATAAAAAGATAAGATTATGATGCAAAAAATGAGCCCCCGTACAGCTCTGTACATATAATTACAAAAAAGTTATAGGGGTCAAAACATGGTGACAAAAAAGTAAAACAGATTTTTTTCCCACTTTTGAATTTTTTTTTTTCAACTATCAAAACGCAAGAAAACCTATACATATAGAGTATCACCGGATTCATACTGACCTGTAGAGTAAAAGTAATCGGTCAGTTTTGTTGCACATCGAACTTCAGAATTTAAAAACCAGCAAAACTGTGTGGAATTGCTTTTTTTTTGCAATTTAACCCCATTTGGAATTTTCTTACCGCTTCCCACTGCATCATATGCAATATTAAATGCTGTCGTTGGAAAGTACAACTTGTCCCGCAAAAAACAAGCCCTCGTATGGCTACTTGAACTGAAAAATAAAAAAGTTATGGCTCTGGGAAGGCAAGGAGCACAAAACAAAAACGCAAAAAAAAACAAAAAAAACGGCCCTTAAGGGGTTAAAGCATTGCCTGGACTACTTAATGCTAAAACTCTTGCTCAAGTGTTTGTTGACAACATTGTGAAACTTCAGGGCATTCCCTCTGACGTGGTCTTGGAACGTGGGACTCAGTTTGTGTCCAAATTCTGGAAGGTGTTCTGTACTCTTCTGCTTTTCATTCTCAGACGAATGGACAGACGGAGTGCACTAGTCAGAGTCTGGAGACTTATTTAAGATGTTTTGTCTCTGAGAACCAGGAGGAATGGTCCTCGTTTTTGTCTTTGACAGAGTTTGCCATAAACAATCATAGCCAGGAGTCCACTGGTAAGTCACCATTTTTGGGGCATATGGGTTTCACTCGCAAATTTGGCACATTCTCTGGTTCGGATACTTCCGGTATACCTGAGGAGGAATGTTTTTCATCATCATTGTCTTCTATATGGCGGAAAATTCTAAATAACTTGATGAATATGGGCAACAAGTATAAACGTGTGGCTGACAGGAAATGAATGAATGGTCCGGACCTAAGCGTGGGTGATTTTGTGTGGCTGTCTACAAGAAATATTAAGTTGAAGGTTCCTTCTTGGATGTTGGTTCCAAGGTTTATTGGTCTATATAAGATCACTGCCATTATTAATCCTGTAGCTTTTCATCTTGAACTTCCTCAAGCTCTGAAAATGTATAATGTTTTTCACAAATCTTTGTTGAAGAGATATGTTGAACCTTTGGAGTAGCCCCCCTTGCCACACGCTCCTGTTATGGTGGGTGGCAGTTTGTGATTCTAAATCGCCAAGATTATTGACTTTCGAGTTCTCCGTAGATCTCTCCAGTATCTTGTTCACTGAAAGGGTTAAGGAACAGAGGAGAGGATGTGGGTAACGGCATCTGATGTGAATGCCTGTCGTTAAATGCCTTTCACAAGTATCACCTGGATAATGTTGGTCCTGGGTGCCCGGATGTCACCCGTAGAAGGGGGGTGGGGGTACTGTCACAGACGTTCCCGTGACAGTTGGCAGAAGATCGGTGAGACTAGCAACACGTGGTTTGATCTGACATGTTTTCCATTTGGATTAAATTATGTCTGTGTTGTTTCTGGTGCTTGCCACACCTTCGTTCCCGAGGTGTGGTTATTATGGTCATTTAACCTTCTCTATTTATTGTTGTTTTTCCCACTATGCTATGCGGTTTATATCTTTTGTTTGAGTTGTGGATTGCTGGTGTGTGGATCTTGGCTGAGTTCCTGGTGCTGCCATAGCCACTTGAAGTTAAGTGTTTTCTTTCCATTTTGTATTTTGTTTGGGTTAATTTGCGTGTTGCATTTCCCTGTCCTTTGTATTAAGGCCTAAAGGAGACTCCTGTTTGTCCTTCCTTTTGGAGGAACAGGTTGTCTCAGTCCCGACATTAGTGCCAGGGTCCTTTAGTGTGAGTTAGAACACTAGGTATTCCTGTGTGTGAACTCACCTACCTCTGGGGTCTGTTCATACTGGTAGTTAGTCAGGACTTTGATTAGGGTTTTCTAGGAGGTGTCCATCTCCTTTCCCTAGTTTCCAGGTGTCACTGCCAGCCCTGTGAGAGGCCTGAGAATATCTGAAAGACTTGCTGCATGTCTATCTATCTTTTTCCTTGCTGTTTGTTGTTGTGGGCAGGATGTCAGTGCTAGTCGCCTTGTGAAGGCCTTTCACAGGGCACACCCGGATAAGGTTGGTCCTGGTGCAGCATACGGGTAGGTTACCCGACACTGCTATATTTTAATGTGTATCTCTCTTTAAGAAAGGTAGGCCTATAGCAGGCAATTCATATTCCAGCCAGCAGAGGGAGCCCCCAGTTTAGTATAAATAGGCCAGGGCCTAGCCTAGGGAAGTGAGTTGGAAGTTCCAGTTCAGAGTCAGTTCTGAGAGATTCAGGACTCAGTAACTAGTGCAGAGATTGCACCACTGGTGTGGAGGATCATTCCCACCCAGTCTTCCAGGTCAAGTATACCTGAGGTACTCCAAGTAAGAGCCTGTCACTAGCAAGTTGGACAGAGAGTGTAACCAGCAAGGCAGTTCGCATATCAAGTATAGAGCCTGTCACCAGGAGAGAAGGAAACCTCTACAAAACCTTTGCTCAAGGATTATCACTGTTATTCGGGTGTCTGGACCTTGAGAGTATTGCCTACAGCCAGGAACTAAGGCAGGAGAGAAAGTAAGTGTACCCCTGCAGAGAGAATAGTTGCCTGAAGTGTATTGCTGCATTGAGAGTAAGAGGAAAGCCCTGATCCTAGGAGGCCTGTCTTGAAGATAGCTTTTTTCGACTGTGATTAATAGCCTGAACCACTGCTGTGACTGTATTGTAACGTGTGGAATATTCTGGAACTGTACTTACTGACTGTTCATCTATCTTCAACTACGTTCAGTAAAGTTATCCTGTTATTCAAGTATATAAAGAATCCTCAATTATTCCACCTGTCACTACACGGTGTGCCACCGTTCAATTGGCACTGGCGTCACGACATTCATCACCTGCCTGTTCCAGTGCTGACCCTATTGAAGACGACAGTCAGTCCCAGGTTAGTGGGTTGCCCTGCACTACAAAGCCCAGCATACCTAAAGCTACACTACTGACCCCCTGGGACACTGCACTGGGTGCCCGGAGATCACCTGTAGAAGGGGGGTTACTGTCATTGCCTGCCCTGTGAGAGGCCTGATAAGATCTGATAGACTTGCTGCATGTAAGTCTATCTGACAGATCTTTCTCTTTTTCCTTGCTGTTTGTTGTTGTGGGCAGGATCCCACCTCTCCACAGGTTCTGCTCATTAGCTTTTTAGTGGCTCTATTTATACCCGCCTTTCACTGCAGCCCTTGCGGTTTATATTTCCTCCTGGAGTTCTCAGCTAGTGTTTGGTGGATCTCCTGCTCCCCGTCTGTCTAAAGCTAAGTCCCTCTCCCTTCCCTTTTCTTGTGTTTTCTGACTAGGCCTCAGGGAGACGCTGATTTCTTCACGGTGGAATGAATCAGTTGTCTTTCTCTTGCTCCCTAGCTGAGGGTTTGTTTCAGTTCCAGCGCATGAGTACTTCCTCCTTTAGGATTTGCTCATGATGTCAGCAGTCAGGGAAAGGCTCAGGAATTGTCAGGTGGTGACTTTTGACTCTTCCCTAGCTTTGAGGCCTAGTCTGGTGTTTTGTTACTGTTGTTCTATTCGGCTTTCTTCCCTTCCCTCACCTACCATGACATTATAAACCGCCCATACCGTCATTTTATTTCCCCTTGCTCTGTGCAGAAAAGTCTGGTACTGCTAGTGGGAACCAAGTCAGCCTTGAACCTAAGGTCACCCTCCCAGATAGGTTTTCTGGGGGAAGTGATAATTTTGTTTGGTTCAGAGAGTCTTGTAAATTGTACTTTCTTCTGTGTCCGATCTCATCTGGGGACGAGAATCAAAGAGTGGGGATTATGATTTCTCTGCTGAAAGGTGATTCTTAGTCTTGGGCCTTTTCGCTACCGGTCGGTTCTCAGTCCCTCCGATCAGTGGATGACTTTTTCAAAGCCCTGGGCCTGATTTATGATGATCCAGACCGGGTCTCTCTGGCCGAATCTAAGCTGCGTAGCTTGAGTCAGGGAGAATGGTCTGCTGAGTCATATTGTTCTGAATTTAGAAGATGGGCGATTGACTCGGAGTGGAATGACCCAGCACTCTGTAGTCAGTTCTGTCAGGGGCTGTCTGAAAGATGCCCTTGTGGTTTATGAAAACCCTGATTCTTTGGATTCTATGTCCCTAGCCGTACGGTAAGAGGAGAAGAACTTCCATGCAACAAAAGAGAAGTTTGGAAGAACTCCCAGGACCCAGCCACCTCAGTATGGTGGACGGTTCAGGTATGAGGACATCATGTAACTTCTTGTCATAGTACCCTATGTTACTGACAAAAGGATCCCAAAAGGAACAAGTCATACAGATAAGGGGAGAAAATATCAAAACCGGAGAAAAGGAAAGTGGAGGAGCTGCCCATAGCACCTCTTCTCAGCGTGGCCAGCATCCTCGGTTCCCCCAGGATATGTCTGAGCAATGAGCTGGGCAGTCAGTGCTCATCTGTGTGCTGCAGGGTCAGTCATGTGACGCAGGCCACGTCACATGACCCCTGCTAGTCAGTATTTAAACAGGCAGCCTGCTGGCCACAGGTTGCCTGTTATTTAGGTTCCACCTGCTGTTTTGATTGCCCCTGCGTGTTGCTTGCTGCTGTTCTCTGACGATCCTCTGCCTGCTCCTTGTGTACTTCGCTGCTCTCTTGGTATTCTGACCCCGGCTTCCTCCTGACGATCCTCTGCTGACTCCTTTGGTACTTCGTGACTATCCTGGTATTCAGTCCCCGGCTTCTCCTGACGATCCTCTTCTTGCTCCATTTGTACTTTGTTGCTCTCCTGGTATTTGACTCCGTCCGTTCACGTTCTGTTTTGTGTCTTGTCCGTCTTCCCTGCACTTACACCAAGTTAGGGACTGCCGTACAGTTGTCCCCTGTCACTAGGACTTGCGAGGTAAGTAGGCAGGGCCAGGGGTGAGGGTTGAGCACAGTGGTCACTTCCCTCTCCCCTGTGTGGGTGTGTACGCGACCGTTACAAACTTGCTGTCAAGAGAGCAGAAATTGAGATGGAAGCTGCCACAACTCCATCAAATTGAAGCTGAAATGGAGGCACAGCGCATCAAATGGAAGCTGAAATGAAAAGTCTGGAAAGGCAGAAAGAAGTTAAGATTATAGAAGCCAGACTAAGAGTACACGAAGAGGACATGAACAGTAATCATAGGTCAAAATCTGTACTAAGTGAAGAAGGCAGACTCCTACTTTCCTCCATACGCCCAGGAGAATCGAAGGAAATCTCTAGCATTTAGTGAGGAAATAAGTCATTATCCTTCAATCCCTGCTCAGAAAGACAAAGAGAGACCTAGTCCAGTGTTAGGAAAAAGGTGTGTGAATTTACCCTCTATCTCTACTAGAAAAGATGAAGAAAATAGAAACGGATGATTCTACCCCTAGATGTCACTGCAACCGTCAGGAGAATGTTACAACTATTGTCCCAGCAAGACAACAGAGAACAGTCCTTGTTAAATTTCCTGTTGAAGAAGCCTAAAAGTAAGCTTGGGAAAAATTAAATGCAAGACATGGTAATCCTTTCTTAGTACAAAGAGCTTTTAGAGAGAAATTGAATAACTGGCCTAAAATAGGTCCTAATGAACACTTCAGACTTCCTGTAAGCATGCAGCAATGCCATCCCACATGTTCAAGGAATAGAAGTGCTGAATGACTATCTAGATGGTTTCTGGATGGAATCGCTACTGTATGTGACTAAACAGTTAGATCTAGACAAGAACTTCCCAAGTTTTAAAGAGTTCTCTGAGTTTGTCAATGAGGAAGCACAGACAGCATGTAATCTGGTAACATCATCTTATGTCTTAAAATTATGTCTTAAAAGGCCTGCAAGAGAGATAAGACAAGCAAGAGCAACTAGCTTTGCAACCAACACAGCAGCTAAAGGTCTAGACGCCTACGAGAGCAAGTTTAAAGTCACTACTGGGATCAGTAGAGAGACAGAACCAGAAAATCTTCAGACTACCTTCAAGTGTATGTTCTGTGGAGAGAACCACTCCATACACAAGGGCCAACAATTAAAGGAGAAGTCCCCAGATGAAAAGAAAAAAATTGTACTTGATAACTATTTGTGTTTTGGATGCCTAAGAAAAGGCCATGTTACTAAGGATTACAAGAAAAAGGCAACATGCAGCGTTTGCAAAGGATGCCATCCTACAACACTACAAGAAGAGCATCCAAGGAAAGATAAATCCTCAATACCTAAAGATGCTGAGGAAGAAAAGAAAGTATCGATATTCTCTTGCAGAGTGAGGGAAGGAGACAGCAATGGCACATCAATGGCGTGCATTTCAAATACTAAAAGGAGGAACAAGAAGGTATACGCCTAGGAGCTACTGGATGCCCAGAGTGACGTCACCTTCGTTGACCAAGAAATCTGCAAGAAATTACAAGGCTACAGAACCAGTGAAGCTCAAACTCACCACGATGATGGGAAGAGACACATTAGTGAACAGTCAAAGGGTCAAAGGACTGAGAGTTAGAGGACTTCCTTCAAACTGCACATTAAATTTATCTCCAGTTTATACAAAAGACGATATACCTCTAGATCGAGATCGCATACCTACCTATGAAACTGTCAATAAATGGGAGCACCTATTTGTCATATCTCATGAAATGTCCCCGCTGAAGGAGTTTGGTGTTGAACTGTTGATAGGTTACGATTGTCCCAAAGCTTTGGAACAACGAAAGGTAATCACAGGAGGAAAGGGTGAACCCTACGCTGTTCAAACTGAACTAATCTCAAGACAGGTGAGAGGATTGTGTCATCGAATATCTGTCCAAGAGTTACCAACTGTAAGTCTAGCAAAAGTAATCAAGATCCTTGAATTCGGCTTTGCAGACATAAGTTCTAAAGAAAAGTGTATCCCCAGAAGACAAAGTTCGTACACACTCTAGAAGAAAGTATTCAGCAGAATCAACAAGCTCTTCTTGAAATGCCCTTACCTTTTAGAGAACGACTTTGTCTGCCAAATAGCAGAAATGTTGCCCTAGCAAGGTTGAAATGTTTGAAGAAAAAGATGGGAAGAGATCCCAAATTCAAGCAGGATTATTTGAACTTCATGGAAGGCATCCTTGAAAAAGGACATGCAGAAAAAGTTAATAACCAACCTAAAGAAGGAGAAGTGTGGTACATCCCACATCAAGGTGTTTATGACTCAAAGAAACCAGATAAGATTAGAGTAGTATTTGATTGGTCAACAAAGTACGATGGTGTTGCATTGAATGATCATCTACTAAAAGGACCAGATCTTACAAACACTCTGCCTGGAGTACTCTGTAGATTCAGAAAGTATCCCATAGCGGTCATGTGTGACGTTGAAAAGATGTTCCACCAGTTTCACGTGAAGAATGAAGATAGAGACATCCTGAGGTTTCTATGGTGGGAGGACGGAGATACAGATACTGAGCCAGCAGAATGAAAGTGCACTTGTTTGGAGCAGCATCGTCTCCAGGTTGCGCCAATTATGGTATGAAGTTCCTGGCCAATCAAAATGAAAAGGATTGCCCATCAGCAGCAAATTTTCTGAAGAAAAACTTTTATGTAGATGATGGTCTCAGAGTTTAGAGTCCACAAAATCTGCAATCAAACTAGTGAAAAAAGCCAAGACTTATGCGCAAGAGGAAACCTGCGCCTTCTGTAAGAGGGTGCAAGGTGTCATATTCGATGGCAGGTACGTGTCACCGAGGTTGCTGGCCTCGGTGAGGTAAGAGCCGGGTTTTTTTGGTCTGCAGCAGCTAGTGCTGCTGGACTCTGTTACTTAGTTTGGCTGCAAAGCTAATCCGGGCCGGGCCGGGAGTAGGCAAAGAGTTGGGTGGGTGCCTACTCCCCACGGTCCAGGCCGGACTTTATCCGGGCCTTTAAAAGGCAGCCTCCTTAGCAGCTGAGGGTGGTGATTATCCTGGAGCCTGATAACAGGGCTGTGGAGTTCTCTGTCCTGGAGGAAAGAGCTCAGCAAGGAGGTGGCTTTTGTTCCTGGCTACCTGAAGGTGGATTCTCCTGCGGCTGGGCCGACAGCCTGGTGCGAACCTGCACCTACACCTCCCAGGTGACTGAACCTGTGTTGGCCTGTTTTGTTTTGCCTCCTTGTTTCTGACATGTGTGAATTACCACCAAAAGACTGTTTGCTGTTTATTTTTGTGTCAGTGTGAATAAAACACTGTTTATTGCACATCCTGGACTCTGTGTTTTGCCTCGGTACTGCACCCGCACCGCTGTCTACCAGAGCGACTCCCCACACTTCACAAATTCATCTCAAACAGAGAGGTACTGTAATCCATCAGTGACTCTGAACGTGCATTAAGAATGAAGAATGTAGATCTCAATTATAATCATCTTCGAGTTCAGAACGTACTTGGATTGGGATAGAATGTAGAGAATGACAAGTTCTTATTTGAAGTATTTATTGAAGAGAAAGTTGCACTTGCAACTAGATGTACCATTCCTTCCGCAGTGGCTTCTACACTTACCTAAAGAATTATTAGGAACACCATACTAATACGGTGTTGGACCCCCTTTTGCCTTCAGAACTGCCTTAATTCTACGTGGCATTGATTCCACAAGGTGCTGATAGCATTCTTTAGAAATGTTGGTCCATATTGAGAGGATAGCATCTTGCAGTTGATGGAGATTTGAGGATGCACATACAGGGCACCAAGCTCCTGTTCCACCACATCCCAAAGATGCTCTATTGGGTTGAGATCTGGTTACTGTGGGGGCCATTTTAGTACAATGAACTCATTGTCATGTTCAAGAAACCAATTTGAAATGATTTGAGCTTTGTGATATGGCATTATCCTGCTGGAAGTAGCCATCAGAGGATGGGTACATGGTGGTCATGAAGGGAGGACATGGTCAGAAACAATGCTCAGGTAGCCCGTGGCATTTAAACGATGCCAAATTGGCACTAAGGGGCCTAAAGTGTGCCCAGAAAACATCCCCCACACCATTACACCACCAAAACCAGCCTGCACAGTGGTAACAAGGCATGATGGATACATGTTCTCACTCTGTTTACGCCAAATTCGGACTCAACCATTTGAATGTCTCAACAGAAATCGAAACTTATCAGACCAGGCAACATTTTTCCAGTCTTTAACAGTCCAATTTTGGTGAGCTCGTGCAAATTGTAGCCTCTTTTTCCTATTTGTAGTGGAGATGAGTGGTACCTGGTGGGGTCTTCTGCTGTTGTAGGCCATCCGCCTCAAGGTTGTGCGTGTTGTGGCTTCACAAATGCTTTGCTGCATACCTCGGTTGTAACGAGTGGTTATTTCAGTCAACGTTGCTCTTCTATCAGCTTGAATCAGTCGGCCCATTCTCCTCTGACCTCTAGCATCAACAAGGCATTTTTGCCCACAGGACTGCCGCATACTGGATGTTTTTCCCTTTTCACACCATTCTTTGTAAACCCTAGAAATGGTTGTGCGTGAAAATCCCAGTAACTGAGCAGATACTCAGATACTGTAAAATACTCAGACCGGCCCGTCTGGCACCAACAACCATGCCACGCTAAAAATTGCTTAAATCACCTTTCTTTCCCATTCTGACATTCAGTTTGGAGTTCAGGAGATTGTCTTGACCAGGACCACACCCCTAAATGCATTGAACAACTGCCATGTGATTGGTTGACTAGATAATTGCATTAATGAGAAATAGAACAGGTGGTCCTAATAATTCTGAGGTGAGTGTATATAGGATACATTGGGATTCTTGGCCCCAGTAATCCTCAGAGCAAGAGAAATACTACAAGAATTATGCAGACAGAAGTTAGGATGTGATGAGATGAATCCATATCTGAAAATGTGAGGCCAAGGTGGGAGAGTTGCATAAGAGACTTGAGACAAATTCGGATACCCAGATGTTTCGTACATCATGATTTTGGAAAGTACAAGAAAATAGAACTTCATCACTTTTCAGATGCCAGTAGTTATAGTTATGGTCAGTGCTCCTACATCTGAGTGATAGGAGAAGAAAAGATACACTGTGCCCTAGTTATGGGAAAGGCAAGAGTTGCTCCTACTATTATTCCGACAATACCAAGACTTGAACTGACAGCAGCTGTTGTTTCAGCATCAGTAAGCAAGTTTCTGAGAGAAGAATTGGAGTTAAAAATAGATGAAGAATATTTTTATCACAAGTTGTCCTAGGAAACATAAACAACAAAGCCCGAAGATTGCATGTCTTTGTCGCCAACAGAGTTCAGAAAATTCGGGAAATAACAAATAGGGAATGTTGGCTTCACATTGACACAAAACATAACCCAGCAAATCATGCTTCAAGAGGCCTGAATGGAACAGAATTGAAGAATTCAAACTGGTTCACCGGTCCAGAGTTCCTTTGAGAAAAGGAAATCATACCCAGTAAAAGTCATACAGAATTGTCTATGGGTGATCCAGAAGTAAAAGTTGTACAAACATTGAGCACTGCTGTCAAGTGTCAAGATGACATACTTGAAAGACTAGCCAGATGTTCAAAATGGAATAAAGTTATAAACGTAGTAGCTCGAATTCAACATTTTGAAAAGGGAGTCAGAAAGAAGGAATCATTGAATGTAGAGGAAAGAATGAAAGCTGAAGAAACACTCATAAGACTCATGCAACAGAGAGTCTACAGTGAACAGTCAAAGAGACTTAGTCAAGAACCTAAAAGGCTTCCAAACAACCACCCATTGTGCAAGCTTAATCTTGTTCTGCAGGATGGTATACTGAAGGGGGGAGGAAGACTGGAAGATGCACAATTACCTGGCAGAGTTAAGCATCCAGCAATTCTACCTAAAAATTCTATATTCACAAGATTGATTATTGATCACTACCACAATAAATCCTTGCATCAAGGAAGGAGCTTTAGCCAAAGCTGTTTATAAGAAGGTGGTTACTGGATTGTAAATGGAAACAAAGTTATAGCAAAGTATATAAGTAAATGCATAGTCTGTAGAAAGGCACGTAGACCTACCGAAGAACAAAGAATGGCAGATTTACCGGCAGATCGAGTAAACCCATCACCACCATTTCTTTATAGCGGAATGGATTGTTTTGGCCCATTCATCACTAAGCAAAACCGCAAGGAGTACAAGAGATATGGACTAATATTTACATGTCTAAGCTCCAGAGCAATTCAGCCGGAAATGTTAGAAGATATGTCAACTGACGCATTTATCAATCCCTTGAGATGTTTCATAGCCATTAGAAGTACTGTCAGAGAGCTTAGATCTGACCAAGGATCTAATTTTGTCAGAGCAAAGAATTAATTGAAGAAAGCTCTAAAGGAGATTGATAAAGAAAAAGTAACTGAGTATTTGTTAGAGAAACAATGTGATTTTCATATGAATGCTCCACATGCAAGCCATACCGGAGGAGTTTGGGAAAGACAAACCAGAACTGTAAGAAATGTGTTAAATTCAGTGTTGGAAAAGAACGCCGGAACAATGGATGATGCTTCACTTAGGACCCTGTTCTATGAAGTAATGTCTATTGTTAACAGTTGTCCACTTACAGTTGATAACATCAACGATCCAACAAGTTTGGACCCTTTAACTCCCAACCATCTACTTCACCTTAACATAGTAACATAGTAACATAGTATATAAGACCGAAAAAAGACATTTGTCCATCCAGTTCGGCCTGTTTCATACAAGCTGATCCAGAGGAAGGCAAAATAAACCCTGTGAGTCAGAAGCCAATTTCCCCCAATTAAGGGGAAAAAATTCCTTCCTGACTCCAATCAGGCAATCAGAATAACTCCCTGGATCAACGACCCCTCTCTAGTAGCTATAACCTGTAATATTATTACACTCCAGAAGTACATCCAGTCCCCTCTTGAATTCCTTTATTGTACTCACCATCACCACCTCCTCAGGCAGAGAGTTCCATAGTCTCACTGCTCTTACCATGAAGAATCCTTTTCTATGTTTGTGTATAAACCTTCTTTCCTCCAGATGCAGAGGATGTCCCCTCGTCACAGTCACAGTCCTGGGGATAAAAAGATGATGGGAGAGATCTCTGTACTGACCCCTGATATATTTATACATAGATATTAGATCTCCCCTCAGTCGTCTTTTTTCTAAAGTGAATAACCCTAATTTTGATAACCTTTCAGAGTACTGTAGTTGCCCCATTCCAATTATTACTTTAGTTGCCCTCCTCTGAACCCTCTCCAGCTCTGCTATGTCTGCCTTGTTCACAGGAGCCCAGAACTGTACACAGTACTCCATGTGTGGTCTGACTAGTGATTTGTAAAGAGGTAGGACTATGTTCTCATCACGGGCACCTATGCCCCTTTTGATGCAACCCATTATCTTATTGGCCTTGGCAGTCGCTGCCTGACACTAGTTTTTACAGCTTAGTTTGCTGTTTATTAAAATTCCTAGATCCTTTTCCATGTCAGTGTTACCTAGTGTTTTACCATTTAGTATGTACGGGTGACTTGCATTATTCCTTCCCATGTGCATAACTTTAAATTTGTCAGTGTTAAACATCATCTGCCATTTCTCTGCGCAAGCCTCCAATCTATCCAGATCCCTCTGTAGCAGAAAACTGTCCTCTTCAGTGGTAATTACTTTACACAGTGTAGTGTCTTCTTCAAAAATTGATATTTTACTGTGCAAGCCTTCTACAAGATCATTAATAAATATATTGAAGAATATAGGTCCCAGTACTGACACCTGAGGTACCACACTAGTGACAGTGACCCAATCTAAGTTTATACCGTTCATAACCACCCTCTGTTTTCTATTACTCAGCCAGTTACTTACCCACATAGACATTTTCTCCCAGTCCGAGCATTCTCATTTTATATACTAACCTTTTATGAGGTACAGTGTCAAATGCTTTGGAGAAGTCCAGATATATGACATCCATTGATTCGCCGCTGTTAAGTCTAGAACTTACCTCTTCATAGAATCTGATTAAATTCGATTGGCATGACCCATTCCTCATGAAGCCATGCTGATATGGCGTTATTTGTTTATTTTCATTGAGATATTCCAAGATAGCATCTCTTAGAAAACCTTCAAACAGTTTACCCACAACAGATGTTAAACTTACTGGCCTATAATTTCCAGGCTCTGTTTTTGGACCCTTTTTGAATATTGGCACCACATTTGCTATGCGCCAATCCTGTGGAACATTCCCTGTCAGTATAGAGTCCGTAAATATCATAAATAAAGGTCTGGCTATGACATAACTTAATTCTCTTAGGATACGGGGGTGTATGCCATCCGGTCCTGGCGATTTTTCTATTTTAATCTTTTTAAGTCGCTGTTGTACTTCGTCCTGGGTCAGACAGGTCACTTTTAATGGGGAATTTACTTTTACATTCTGCATTTCATCTGACAGTTTATTTTCCTCAGTGAATATAGCGGAGAAAAAAATATTTAATAGTTTTGCTTTATCTCGTCGCTCTCTGCAACACCCCCCTCATTGCTGTGTAAAGGGCCGACTCCTTCAGATTTATATTTTTTTACCATTTATATAATTGAAGAACATTTTTGGGTTAGTTTTACTCTCTTTGACAATTAATCTCTCGGTCTCTAGTTTGGCAGTTTTTATTAGTTTTTTACATATTCTATTTTTTTTCTTATAGTTTATCAGTGCTTCCTGGCTCCCATACTGTTTTAGTGATTTATATGCTTTCTTTTTGTCATGTATTGCTTTCTTTACGGTTCAATTTATCCACATTGGTTTCTTATTGTTTCTTAGCCTTTTATTCCTACAAGGTATGTACCTCTCACAATTAGATGTTACAATGCTTTTAAAAATCTCCCATTTTGTGGTTGTATTTTTATTTTTAAGGACTTAGTTAGGCCTATGGCCTTGCTTAGTTGGCTAAATTTAGCTTTATTGAAGTTTGGTATTTTTGTTCCTCCCTTTAGAAACTCTCGTTTGAAGGATAATTAGAAGGTTATTACTTTATGGTCACTATTTCCTAGATGTCCCTCAACCTGCACATATGTTGTTCTTTCAGGTCTATTGGTTAATACTAAGTCCAGTATGGCCGTCCCTCTAGTTGGGTCCTGAACCAGTTGGGAAAGGTAATTGTCTTTGGCTATTGCCAAGAACCTGTTACCTTTATGGGTTGTACAGCTTTCAGTTTCCCAGCCTATATCTGGGTAGTTGAAGTCCCCCATAATAACAACTTCATTATGATTTGTTGCCTCGTCTATCTCGTTTAGTAATAGATTTTCTGTGGACTCTGGTATATTAGGTGGTTTATAATAAGCTTCTATGAGTAACTTATTATTGTTTTTGCCTCCATGGATTTCTACCCACTGTGACTCCACATGTTCATGTCCCTCACTTATATTTTCTCACATTGTCGGCTTTAGACAGGACTTCACATAAAGACAGACCCCTCCCCCTCTCCTGTTTTGACGATCCTTTCTAAACAGATTGTAACCCTTTATATTAACTGCCCAGTCATAGCTATCATCCAGCCATGTCTCAGTTATTCCCACTATGTCATAGTCCTCCTCACACATCACTAATTCCAGTTCACCAGTCTTGTTAGTCAGGCTTCTGGCATTAGTATATGTATGATTATATACAGCCACCGCCTGGCAAGTTGACCAAGGATGATTTATATGCCAAAAAGAGATGGCGAAGAGTTCAATATCTATCAGAGCAGTTTTGGAATAGATGGAGAAAAGAGTACTTAGCCAATCTGATGCTAAGAAGTAAATGGAAAACACCCAGAAGAAATTTCCAAGTTGGTGACATAATGTAAGTGAAAGAAGAAGATTTACCTAGAAGTCAATAGAAATTGGCCAAAGTTCTAGAAGTTCCAAAGGATGAAGACAGACTAGTAAGAAGAGTGTTGTTACAAATAGGAGACTCAAAATTTCACAAAAAGGGATAACGTCTCACTACTCCACTCAGGTTGGAACGTCCTATACAGAACTTAGTTGTTCAGCTTGAGAGTGATAAAAGACACTTGAGAGTTGAGAACCTGATGGAAAATTCCCTAAATTTAAATCCTACTACAGAGAACATAGAATTTTAGGTAATTTTGGTGGGAGTGTAGCAGGCCAGCTAAGACCTGTGGTAGGTTGCTAATATGGCTTATATCTTTATACAGCTAGACCTGCTAATAACCTTAATACAGTTCCTATGTTTATATGTTAAAGACAAAAGCAGAGTAAATTTCATGTTTTTGGATGTCATATAACAGTTATATATTGTGTTCACAGAAGCAGAAAAGTTAATATGCCTTTAAGATTCATTATATGACTGTAAGGTAAGCTCAATGACACAGCATAATTAGAAGAAAGCATAGAGTTAAACTGTTGTCACTGCCCAGGAGTCTTAACCAATCACAGCCAGCCTCACACTTAGCCTGTCTGGGAAATTCCTTAGCAGGAGCTGCTTAATTTATTACACCAGAGGAGAGAAGCTGAATAGACATTCACTACACTGAGAGTTTAGTTTTATGGAAGAAAAGAGGCCAAAATAGGTATTTAAAGGGAACCTGTCACCATGTTTTCACATATAAAACTGAACGTACCTTCAAGTTTGTCTACCTTAATAGTTATCAGCGATCCATCCATAACCTTCTCAGGACTTACAGGTCCTATTATATCACCCTCTAAAGCTTTCCAGCCATTATGCTCATTTGCATAAATAATTCCTTCTCCTCACACCATCAGAGCCTATTTCCCTCCCCCTAGACTTTTATTGACAGCAAATCTGCTACATTTTATCTATAGGGGCGCTTCTTAGGCGGAGCTGAGGAGCTTGACTCAGATAAAAAATGACTCTTCTCTGGTCACACAAGTAAGATATGACTCTTTTATGTTAATTTGCATAAAAGGCGGGACTTACAAAATGCATCAGACTTATTTAATTTGGCTGCAGATGAAATTAAAAGTGTAATTTATATGTTTAGGGCAACACAATAAACATTTAGAAATACTCAGTGAGGGTAGCATAGTAGAGGTGACAGGTTCCCTTTATTACAGTTATGGATGTTCCTATTTTTAATGTAGTGATTAGAGCTGTATACTTAACTAGTTATATGTGTTTACTTGCAGTTCCACCAAATGAACAGTATGCAATAAGCAAATGAATAGACCAAATAGCAAATAGCAAATACCAAATTGCAACTAAACTATGTACAGTCTGTGAACTGCTCATACCAGATCATATAGAGCAAGTAAAATTATCGGTTAAGTTAGATATACCTCTCAGAGAGATCATAAAGTGCTTAAATAACTTTTAAAGTGAGAGAACAGATACTGAAGAGAGAGATCTATCCACCATTGTATGTTGAATGACAAGATTGATCAGTTGAACTGCCATTTTGTGATACTTTATTCCAAAAGTGTTTCATACATGGACTGTTAAAGTTAATAAAGAAGTTATTTCAAGCATTTGGTGTGCTCTTTAAACCTACTGCTTCTATAGAATGGCGCTAGAGTAATAGACAGTCAGAGTCAGAAAAGTCAGAGATACCAAAATTCTTCTAATGCCACAGCACCTGCAACATGGCACTCCACTTCCAGAATCACTATGAGAAACAATTTATTTCCTAGACCATTTACGTATAAATTGTAAACATAGAATAGAAAGTACAATAAAAGCAAGATATAAAAATAGTAAGGATAATAAAAGATAAAGATAAAAATAGTTAAAACAGACGCAGTCCGTATGTGGCCAATTATGGCAATTCTGACCTAGAAGTACAATCGCTTTTAATGAATGAATTGTGCCAGATTCTGAAATGTCCACCCGATTCATTCAGTATCCAGAGTGTACTGAGTGAACCGGGTGGACATTTCAGAATCTGGCACAATTTATTCATTAATAGCGATTGTACTTCTAGGTCAGAATTGCCAATATTGGCCATATAATGACTGCTTATGTTTTAGGGTACTTTCACACTAGCGTTGTGGATTCCGTTTGTGAGATCCGTTTCAGGGCTCTCACAAACGGTCCAAAACGGATCAGTTAAGCTTCAATGCATTCTGAATAGATAAGGATCCGTTCAGAATGCATCAGTTAGGCTCCGTTCCGCTTCTATTCTGTTTTGGAGGCGGACATCAAAACGCAGCATGCATCATTTTGGTGTCCGTCTGAAGAGGCGGAGCCTAACAGATCAGTTTTTAATTGCAATGTCAGTCAATGGGGACGGATCCATTTTCAATGACACAATATTGTGCATTTGAAAACGGATCCATTCCCCATTGACTTTCAATGTAATTCAAAATGGATCCGTTTTGGACTTTGTCATTTTTCTTTTAACTAATGCAAACATTTGCATTAAAGGTGAGGATCCGTCTTGCGCCAACGCAAGTGTGAAAGTACCCTTAACTATTTTTATCTTTATTTTTCTCCTTACAATTTTCATATCTTGCTTTTATTGCATTCATCAATCAGCTGCTATGGTTGCAACCGCTGTCCATGCCTATAAAGTCCTGTCAGACTTCTGGTCCAACCTTTCTGGATTTAGGGCCCCACTTTTAATTTTGCCCAGGGCCACACTTTGTCTAAAACCGGACCTGTATACAGTACTGCTGGTATGGCGGAGGTCATCTGATCTAGAACAGACATTGCCTGCCTGAAAGAACAGAGATAAGAGTGGAAAAGAGTCCATACTTGGTCCCTGATGATGTCTTTCCTTCTGGATGGTAAAAAGCCCTCCTTTGTACTGAGTCCAACTGGATTCCTAAAACTATGCATATTTGAGAAGGGAGAAAATTGGACTTTTCTTGATTTATTCGCCAACCCAGATCCTTCAAGGTTGTGCAAAGGAATCTTAAATCCTTCTCTAGTTCTTCTTTTGTTTGAGCAAATAGTAGCAGGTCGTCAAAATAGGGAACCATGGAAAGACCTTTTGTTCTCACCTCTGCTATTACCTTCATAAACAGCATTGGAGCTTGAAAAATACTAAATCGGAGAGCTGTGTATTGTAGATGCATAAACTTCCAGTTTATCCATACTGATTTTCTCAGATATTTCTGGGAGGATTCATGAATTGGGATGTGGTAGTACGCATCCTCTAAGTTAGTGATCGCTAACCTCCAGCACTCCAGCTGTGGTGAAACTACAAGCAAGGCGGCATCTTGGGAGTTGTAGTTTTACCACAGTAGGAGTGCCGGAGGTTAGCCATCATTGCTCTAGGTCTATGCTCACCATCAAACAGTTCCACTAAAGCAACTTTAAAAGCTCCATACGAAACCTCTTGTATTTTAGAGAAGCATTCAGTTTTTTCAGGTTCAGAATCACCCTGTATGACCCGTTTGGCTTCTTGACCAAAAATAATGGGGACTACACCCCTTTGTAGCTGGCCAGCTAAGACCTGTCCTGCGTTTCTAATATGGCTCACATATGTATACACCTAGACCTGCCAAATAACCTCAATACAGCTCATATGTTTGTATGTTAAAGCCTAAAGCAGAGTTATTAATGTGATTTATGTTTCTGAATGTCATATAACAGTTATATGTATATTGTGTTAACAGAAGAAGAAAAAGAAAATGTACCTTTAAAATTCATTATATGTCTGAAAAGGTAAGCCAATCACAGCCAGCCTCACACTGCCCAAGAGTCTTGGCCAATCACAGCCAGTTATACACTGAGCCTGTGTGAGAAGTCTCTCTGGCAGATTCTTCCAGAATCATTATTCACCAGAGACAGAGAGCTGAACAGACATAGTTCGAGCCAGAGCAGTTCATGGAAGTTAAGGCCAAATAGGTATTTAATACAGCTATAAATGTTCATATAGTTAATAGTGTGATTAGGACTGTATATTGAACTTGTTTTGTGTTTGCTTATAGTTCCACCAAACAACATCAAAATCAAATTCAACTCCAAATTTAAATTCAAATGTACAGTTCCAGCAAAACAAACCAAATGCAAATGTAAAGTGCAAATGCAAATTATTGATTGCATCATTGTTTGCATCAAATCCAATTGCTATCAAACAGCATACTGCAAATCAAATGAGCAATTGTATTGATTCAAAGATAGAAATATATCCACCATTTAATGTTAACTGACAAAACTGAACTGTTGAACCGCCATTTTGTGATACTTTATTCACCATGTGTTTTGTATATGGACAAACTGCTGCAGAAGCAGCAGTGTTATATGGAGAAAAGTTGAAGTTATTAAATAAGTAATTTCAAGAATTTGGTGAGCTCTTAAACCTACTGTTTCCACAGAACGGCGCTATAGGAATTACAGAGTAATAAACAGTCTGCTTAGAGTAAAAGTCAGAGATATCATAATTCTTCTCGTGCCACAGCGCAAAAGGTACTTCATAGTACTGCGCCTGCCACACCCTTCCCTATTTCTTCTGCAGAAACTGGGCAAACTACTCCCTTGTCTAGTAGACCTTTTATTTCTGATTCTAGTGCTTCCTTTTTTTATCAGGTTTAGTGATGATCGGCAGGGGCAATATTCGAATTTGCGATATTTCGCGAATATTCGGTAGAATATTCATCATATATTGGAAAATATTCGTATTCAAGATTATTCGCTTGATTGCGAAAAATTGGCAATGTAAAAATCGCATAATGCAAATTCATAACACAAAATACAGAAGTGGGTCACTTTGGCTACATTTTTCAAGCTGCTAGAAGTTTCCTGCGTTTATCCTGACTGTTTTAGAATATTCTTCATTAATTAATTTATTTTAGCTTATGCGAAAAATCGTCAATGTAATATGCGCGTTAGTTGAGTAAGGTCGGGTTATAGGCAACTTTCTTGCTAGAATTTGCGAATATGTAGAATATAGTGTGATATATATTTGTAAAAAAGAATATTCGTCTTTTTTTTTTCATCTGAACCCATTACATTTACTAGTACTTGGGTTCAGATGAAAAAAAAAAAAACGAATATTCGTTTTTACGAATATATATCACACTATATTCTAAATATTCACAAATTCTAGCAAGCCAACCCAATAGGAAAGTTGCCTATAATCCACCCTTACTCGATTAACACACGATTTTTAGCATAAGGTGAAATAAATTAAATAATGAAGAATATTCTAATTCACTACAGACTACGATATTGTAGCCTTCTCACATTGGCCCACAAGCAAGAAGCAGGCAGGTAATGGGCTCATATGAAAAAAATAGACGAATATTCGAAATTACGAATATATAGCACTATATTCGAAATGTTCATGAATTCTCGATGTTGCGATATTCACGATTAAAATTCGCTATTCGAATATTCGCGCTCAACACTAATTAGGTCTACTGGGCATTTTGTTTGGATGAAAAAATCTAGAGGGGAGGGGGGTTAGAAATTCTATCCTGTATCCACTTCTTGAAACCTCCAAAATCCATCTGTTTCTGGAGATGTTCTGCCATGTGTGAGATGGAGAAACAACTCTCATTGTCTGAACACTGTTTATATAGATTAAATTAAATGATCTGGACTGACATTCTGCTGTTTGGCCACAAGATGCAACTCATTCCAAAACACAGCTAACAGACTGCATATATTTTCATATTCATGAGAGGTGGGATTTCAGAGCCTGAGGAAGAGACGGAAGCAGCCATCTTAGAGAAAGCTGAGACTGGGGAATTGTGTGTGAGCAGAGAGTCTGACAGCATCCAGGTGTGAGAGCGTCCCTCAGTGACCAGAGCTGCAGCTAAGTGAAGCTGATCGTGTTCAAGACCCTGATCCTGTCCAGAGGAAGGAGGATTGCTCATGAGAGCTGAGGAGCAAAGCTACATACACTGCGGTACCGCATGCTTGTTGGAGAGGCTTTTGTTCTGTTTAGAGTCTCCAGCAGATGCAGAGCAGACCCAGGTCGGTAAGATCGTGCATGCACCTCATTACAGTGTTGGTGCCTAGAGACTGAGACCAGGCTGTAGTTAGTTAGTTAGGGTCTCTGTTTGTGTCAGGCCACAGGTGTTACTACTGTTCATTGCAAGGACTCCATAACTTAAAATGACATTTCACATTAGAGAGCTGATAAAATTCCCACAAACTCAAGCCAGGCTGCCGTTTTGCTCAGAAGGAATACTCAGGCATGTGCCACACAGTTATGGGAGGGGAAATGTTGTAGAGCTTTGTAAGTTTGTAAGCTGTTGTGCTCCACCGCAGGCTAGCCCGTACAACCCACCCATACAGTGGTTCTTGTTCTTTTAGGGTAATAACAGGTAAGGTGTGGCAGTTTAGTTGTGTCCACCAGTAGGTAAATTACTGCACTCTCCTCCTGCATTCATCAGAGGTCACCGTGCTGTGCAGCACAAGGGTCTCAGCCTTCGGGCTGGGTGTATGTAAATTTATTGTATGTTCTCAGCATATGTGGTTGTGTTTATTGCCAAATTTAAGTAAAATTCTGTTTTGGCAAAAGCTGGTGTTGGGGTTGCTTTCTTCGTTCGTGACTTCACTCTATCCTGGGGAGCCCACCCCGGTACATGGCTTACACGTGCTATAAGAATATCTGCCAACCTTTCCCCCACCCCACTTCTGGCATCACTGCTCCTTATCCATGTTTTTATTTTATTGGGGTTTGAACGAAAAAACGCTAGATCTTTCAGGGAATTTTCCTCTTCTATCCCCCTGTTTGCCCTTTTGCCTTCTAAATCCTGATTGGGGTTTACGAAAAAAAAAGGCTTTTGAGTAGGGTTGAGCGAACCTGAACTGTATAGCACGGGTTCGTACCGAATTTTGGGGTGTTCGGGACATGGACCCAAACCCGAACATTTCCGTAAAAGTTCGTGTTCGGCGCTTTCTTGGTACTTTTTGAAAGGCTGCACAGCAGCCAATCAACAAGCGTCATACTACTTGCCCCAAATGGCCATCACAGCCATGCCTACTAATGGCATGGCTGTGAATGTCCAGAGCACTCATGTGACCCAGGCTCTATATAAGCTTGAGTCACATAGCGCTGTACGTCACTCTGCTGTTACAAGTGTAGGAAGAGGATGCTGCTGGACTTGTGATTTCAGGGAAAGAATAGGAGAGAATCTAACTCAGCGATCTACCTAGAAATAGTTGTGTGGGTGCAGGGCACTATCCTTTTACCCTGCCCTGAGCTCATTTACCAAAAAATACTAACTTTTAGAATTCTGTTAGTTAGGTGGGTGGCAGCGGCCATTTTATGCATGCTCAGTGCACCAGCACTGCATCTGGGCTTTTGGGACATTGCAAATCTTCATTTTTTCGGATCAAACTACAACATCTGTATTAGGCAGTGTGCAATTTAAGCTAGAAATACACCCATCATTTTCTGGGGTTTGAAAAACACTTTTTGTTTCTTCAAAAAACAGTATTTTCCAGATCTGCAAGTGTTAAATTCAAGTTTAATATATACAGCATTAGACATGGCCCGAACTATTCGCCGGCGAACAGTTCCCGGCGAACATAGCTTGTTCGCGTTCGCCTCAGCAGGCGAACATATGCGATGTTCGGTCCGCCCCCTATACATCATCATTGAGCAAACTTTGACCCTGTACCTCACAGTCAGCAGACACATTCCGGCCAATCAGCAGCATACCCTCCCTTTTTTTTTTTCTCCATATATATATTGCAGTTGCCTGGCCTGCCCGTGTGTGAGGAGCTGCAGGCCCACAGACTGTAGTGTGCCCACTGCCAGTGCCCACCACTCACACCGTGTGGCACAGGACTTTGCATCAAACAAAGGCATTTAATTTTTTACCCTTTAATCTAAGGTTAGTTGCCTGCCAGTGTGTGTCAGGCTAACTTCCACTGACTGTAGTGTGCCCACTGCCAGTGCCCACCACCACTCATACCGGGCGGCACAGGCATTTAATTTTTACACTTTAGTCTAATTTCAGTTGCTTGCCTGCTGCCAGTGTGTGTCAGGCTAACTTCCACAGACTGTAGTGTGCCCACTGCCAGTGCCCACCACCACTCATACCGTGTGGCACAGGCATTTAATTTTTACACTTTAGTCTAATTTCAGTTGCTTGCCTGCTGCCAGTGTGTGTCAGGCGGACTTCCACAGACTGTAGTGTGCCCACTGCCAGTGCCCACCACCACTCATACCGGGTGGCACAGGCATTTAATTTTTACACTTTAGTTTAATTTCAGTTGCTTGCCTGCTGCCAGTGTGTGTCAGGCCGACTTCCACAGACTGTAGTGTGCCCACTGCCCATTGAAAAATCAATTCAATAAATGGCCCCCAGATTGGGGACGTAACAGGGATTAAACTGATGAGAATAGTACTACAGAAAATACCACTCATATCGGGTGTGACAGTAAATTGCACGGCGCAGATGCAGTGACCGTGGATTAAAACAAAGGGGAGGGAGCCAGCGTTTTTTTAACCATCTCCCCGTTCGAAAAATCAATTCAATTGACCTTTCGGGGACCCTTGGTGTTGTACGTGGCTGGGTGGAGGAAGAAACCTTCAATGACATCACCGGGACATGGCTACCTTGGTATCCAACCTTGTGCAAATGGGGAGTTTGCGGTTGTGCAAATGGACTGTTTGCGGTTGTTTGCGGTGCATTGAAAGGGGAGTTTGGTCTGTCAATGTCTGTAAAGTGGGCGTAACCCTTACACTACCTGATCGATACAACATCATACCTGATCGTATACACACACTGGATGTTTTAAAGCATGTTATTCCAAACAATTTAGGAATGTTAGTTGATTTATGCCCTTTATGGATTAAAACCCGACTCTGCTTCCACTACGTAATTTTCCATGGGAGTTTTGCCATGGATCCCCCTCCGGCATGCCACAGTCCAGGTGCTAGTCCCCTTGAAACAACTTTTCCATCACTATTGTGGCCAGAAAGAGTCCCTTTGGATTTTAAAATTTGCCTGTCTATTGAAGTCTATTGCGGTTCGCCCGGTTCGCCCGTTCGCGAACATTTGCGGAAATTCGCGTTCGCTATTCGCGAACTGAAAATTTTATGTTCGCGATATCACTATACAGCATTGATATTCTGTTAGCAAAAAAAGACTTTTTGGGCAATCTACAACATTTGTATTAGTCAGTGTGTAATTTAAGCTAGAAATACACTATGCATGATTCCGTAGACTATCTTGGCATAAAAATAGGTGCAGTGACTTTAGACTATATTGAGAATAACATAAAACCCTTAATGAAAATAATAAAAGATAAGACTCGGATATGGATAAAGTTACCAATAGGGCAAGCGGATAGAATTGCTTTTTGCAAAATGGTGCTTTTGCCGCAAATCCTCTACAGACTTATTCCCTGTCCTATTTGGATAGGAGATAAATGGTTCAGACAAATAGAAGGGCTGTTAAATGAATTAATATGGGGGAGGAAGAGAGTCCGGCTGAAACAAAAATGGTTATGCTTACCAATGGAGAACGGCGGGCTCTCTTTCCCCCATATACAGGGTTACTACTTGTCCGCTCAGGCTGCATGGTGGGCTAATTTGGAGGTGAAAGATATTCAGTTACTCACCAAAGGTGTAAAGGTGGGTGATTGGATATTTTTACTATTTTGGAATCGGGGATATTCAAGAAGTTGAAAAGGAAGTGCAGTATTAGGTATGGAATGTATAAAAATTGGAGTAAAATTAAATCACTGTTAGAGGGGTTAGGCACGCGGTGCATTTTTCACCGTTATGGAACAATACACAGTTGAATGAACTAATTTATTTGGAAAGCCAAAGGTACTGGCAAAAGAAAAATATAAGTAGAGTATTACAGCTGGTATATCAGGGGGAGATGTTTAATATAGGTGAACTTTCGGGTAATAACATAGGATGGATAGATCACATAAGATATGCACAATTGAAACACGCGATAAAAGATGTGAATAATAGAGAGTATCTCACTGTGAAAGAGAATGGATTCTTAGATTATTGTTATAATAACAGATATAAGAGGATTAAATTATCAGCTATGTATAAGAAATTTATCAGAGCACACACGTTAGTACACAAGGTTAGATGGGAACACAGATGGGAGAATAAGTTAAAGGAACAGGGAAAATTGAACTGGGTTGAAATTTATAAAAATATCAAATTGGCCTCTGCAGCTGGGTCACATCGTTTTATTCAGTTCAAAATAATACATAGGTTGTACTACACTCCAGCAGACCTATCTAGGTTCTATAAGAATACGGATAATAGATGTTGGAAGTGTAATACTGAGAGAGCGGATTTCCGACATTTGATATGGGGTTGTCCGAAAATGCAAAAATTCTGGATGGCACTGAGGCGAATTCTTGCAAGAAGTGTTACAGTTAATATTTCATGGAATATACCCGAGGTGATACTGGGGAACTTTAGTGGAGTACGTCTAGCAGCTAGAGCGGACAAGATGTTTCTGCTAAAGGTATTACTGCTTGCTCGGGTTATTATTGTGAGAAAATGGGGAGCGAAGGAGGGCCCGACAGTTGCTGAATGGATGAAATTGGTAAAAGAAATTAAAAGTTGGGAAAAAAGTTATGTGAAAATCAGGAAACAGAGAGAGGAATGGTCGAACATTTGGGGGACCAGGAATCTGGAAGATGTGGCTCTGCTGCTTCCAGTTGTCTAAATAACTTTGGTCTGCTTGCATTGCAACTTGGCAAGCGGTAAGAGTATGGGGTAGAGAGTGGATTAAGGTGTCCTAACTCCTAGATGGTTGCTCAGTTAGGGGGTGGGGGGGGGGGTGTTGGGCAGGGGGAGGGGGGGTAGATTATATTATTCTTTAGACTACGGATTAAGATTGTTATGCCATGCGAGGGGTTAATGCCTCTAAGAAGGGAAGCATATTGAGAAAAGTGCTCTAGGTTAAATCCATTGTGCTGGAGGCTGTAATATCACTGAAAAGATGGAATATGTGCATCCTGTATGTATATTACTCTCGTCTGTATGGCATAATCTGAATGTTTATAGAAAGGTATTTTGTATGAGATTTATTGTAAAAGGGTTTGAAATTAATAAATACTATTTAAATTAAAAATAAATAAAACATATAATGCCCCAAGTTAATGGTGCAACAAATAAATCACAAATGGTCTAATGGGTCTGATATATTCTGGGTCTCCTGGATTCAATGTATTAACCCAGATGAGGATGCGAAGCATTTATGGATTATTCACTAAACCTGTGCTTTATCTCACTTGTATGTACGGTAACTGACAATATTATTAATGTTATTAAAAATGATTAAGATGAAAAAAAAAAAAAAGCTAGAAATGCACCCATCATTTTCTGGGGTTGGAAAAACACACTTTTTTTTCTCAAAAAACAGTATTTTCCAGATCTGCAAGTGTTAAATTCATCCATCCACCTAGCCCTGCCCCAAAAGTGGAAGAGATCGAGTGCACCAATGCCCAACCACTTATTTTTCAAGATAAGTTCATGGGAGGACCATCGCAGCACATCTCAGATGATGACGAAACATAGGAGCCAACTGCTGGGGCTCTCGAAAGTGTGCAGACCGACAAGGAAGTCAGGGGTGAAGACTGGGTGAAAGATGATGTGGAGGACGATAAGGTCCTCGACCCCACATGGAATCAAGGTCATGCGAGTGACCGATGTAGTTCGGAGGAAGAGGCGGTGGTCGCACAGAGCCACCAGCACAGCAGAAGGTGCAAAAGCGGAGCGGCCGTCCTCTAGACAGTACGCCTTCTACTGCCCACCGCAGCAAGGGAGCAAGCACACCAAAGCCAGCTCCAAGGAGTCCCCTGGTGTGGCAGTTCTTCAGACAATGTGCTGATGAAAAGACACGAGTGGTTTGCAAGCTGTGCAATCAGAGCCTGAAGCGAGGCATAAACGTTCTTAACCTGAGCACAACCTGCATGACCAGGCATTCAAGTGCAAAGCACGAGCTGCAGTGGAGTAGACACCTCAAAAATCAAGAAAGGTCTCTGGCTCCTCCTGTTTTCTCTTCTGCTGCAGTCGTGGCCTCTTCATCCACCTCTGGAGTGACAGTGCCACCTGGCACCCCACAAACAGAGGATCTGTTTCCGTGGGACATCTCCACAATGTCCCATGGAAGCGTTCAGCTCTCCATATCCCAAAAGCTGGAGAGGAAGTACCCCCCTACCCACCCGCGATCCCTAGCCCTGAATGCCAGCATTTCTAAATTACTTGCCTTTGAAATGCTGTCATTCCGTCTGGTGGGGATGGATAGTTTTAAAGGCCTTATGGCAGTGGCTGTCCCACAGTACGTCGTGCCTAGCCGCCACTACTTTTCAAGGCGAGCTATTCCTTCCCTTCACAACTAAGTAGGGTGTGCACTGCGCAACGCTATATATGGCAAGGTGCACCTGACTACAGATATGTGGAGCAGTAAGCACGGTCAGGGCCGTTATATCTACATAAAAGCACACTGGGTAAATGCAGTGGCGGCTGGGCCTGAGGCGGATAGCAGTTTGGCGCATGTTCTTCCACCACGGAGGATTGCAGGGCGCTTCAGTTTGCTTCCTGTTGCTTCCTCCTCCTACTCTGCTTCCTCATCCTCTACCAGCTCCTCATCCGGTCAGCGTAACACCTTCACCACCAACTTCAGCACAGCCAAGGGTAAACGACAGCAGGCAGTTTTAAAACGTATCTGTTTGGGGGAAAAACCCCACACCGCGCAGGAGCTGTGGACGGGTCTTGAACAACAGACCGATGAATGGTTTGTGCCAGTCAGCTTCAAGCCCGGCTTGGTGGTGTGCGATAATGGGCGAAATCTCGTAGCAGCTCTGGGACTAGCTGGTTTGACGCACATCCCTTGCCTGGAGCATGTGCTAAATTTGGTGGTGCAGAAATTCCTTAAAAATTACCCCGACATGTCAGAGCTGCTGCATGAAGTGCGGGCCGTCTGTGCGCGCTTTCGGCATTCTCATCCTGCTGTTGTTCGCCTGTCAGCGCTGCAGCGTAACTTCGGCCTTCCCGCTCACCTCCTAATATGCGACGTGCCCACAAGGTGGAACTCAACCTTGGATATTCTGGCCAGACTGTGCAAGCTGCAGCAGGCGATAGTGGAGTTTCAGCTGCAGCACACGGTGAGTCGCTCGGCAGAACAGCATCACTTCACCACCAATGACTGGGCCTCCATGCAAGACCTGTGTTCCTTGTTGCGCTGTTTCGAGTACTCCACCAACATGGCGAGTGCCGATAATGCCGTTCTTAGCATTACTATACCACTTCTATGCCTCCTTGAAAAAGCCCTCATGGCGATGATGGAAGAGAATGTGGCACAGGAGGAGGAGGAGGAAGAGGGATCATTTCATAGGGTTTCCGGCCAGTCATTCCCAAGTGGCTCCGAGGGTGGGTTCCTGCACACACAAACCCAAGGTACACAATTGTCCAGCCAAGGCACAGTTCTGGAGGATGACGAGGTGGAGGATGAGGAAGAGGAGATGGAGGAGGAGGAACCATGTTGACAGCAGGGTGGCACCCAGACCAGCTCATGGCCATCACTTATAATACTCAGGAACCGCGCTGCATCAAGTGGAAACAAGTTCAAGCCTTGCAGGTTCCAACGTCTGTGGGTCGGTTGAATAGCCGGAACAAAGATAAAACCTTGCCGGTTATGCTGTAATGAAAAGCAAAATAGTGCACCACCTTTTGTAAAATAAGCTGTTGCGCCTTTAATCACACTTACAGAATCGCAGTGTAAACAGTCATAAAACCGTCTCAGCGGTATTTGCCCGACCCGGGTTTCGCTGGCCTGAGCTTCATCAGGGGCAGGAACACGTATCCCGGACGTGACTGGTACTTTGTATTACTCATGGCCATCACTGGTGTGTGGATGGGGGGATACAAAAGACACAGACTATACACCTCCCACAGAGGACAGCTTTTCGTTGCCTCTGGGCAGCCTTGCACACATGAGCTACTACATGCTGCAGTGTCTCCGCAACGACAGCAGAGTTGCCCACATTCTAACTTGTGCTGATTACTGGGTGGCCACGCTGCTGGATCCCTGTTACAAGGACAAGGTACCGTCCTTAATTCCGTCACTGGAGCGTGATCGTAAGATGCGCGAGTACAAGCGCACGCTGGTAGACGCGCTGCTGGTGGCATTCCCACCTGACAGCAGGGGCACAGTGGAAGCACAAGGCAAAGGCAGAGGATGAGGAAGAGGTCGCCAACGCAGCGGGGGCTCCGCCAGCACCTCAGAAGGCAGGGTTAGCATGGCCGACATGTGGGAAAGCTTTGTCAGCACGCCACAACAACCAGCACCACCAGCTGATAAGGAACGTCTGCCCCCTTCAACTTCTGGGTCTCCAAATTGGGCACATGGCCTGAGCTTGCCCTTTACGCCTTGGAGGTACTGGCCTGCCCTGCAGCCAGTGTATTATCTGAACGTGTGTTTAGCATGGCAGGGGGCGTCATCACCGACAAGCGTAGCAGCCTGTCCAGAGCCAATATGGACAAGCTCACGTTCATTAAAATGAACCAGGCATGGATCCCTCAGAACTTGTCCGTACCTTGTGCAGAATAGACATGTATACCGGCACTAACCAGCCATTTTTTACCTTTATGGGTATCTTCTCCAAATATAGGAGGTATTGGGCTAAACTATAGTAAAATTTTGAGTCAAAATATGGACGATAGCCATAGACCCACTTTCTTATCTAGGCTTGCAAAGCCTGTGTTGGTGCCCTAAGTGACTTAACTTGGGAACAACTATATCAATTTTAGATGATTTACACAATTATGTTTGATAGACAATACGGCTTCTTATAGCCGGTTTATATGTCTTGCATTTATGCAATTTAGAATCAGGAACATGGAAAAGAAAAACAGGGTTACGTCAACATCATTAACAACCTGTTTAAAACTGTTCTCTTATAGATTCTTTTTATCAATAACTTCGGGTCAGACTTTATGTATAAAGTCCCTCTAATATCCTGTAACGCCCTTAGCTACTAAATTTAACCTCACTGTAATCTGGGACCTCAATAAAATCAACTACTGTGATCTAAGTCCATTACATATATATGGGATAAATCTCCAACTATGGGAGTTAACTGGGCAGGAATTAATAGGAAGGTTTTTGAGTCAAAGGACTAGAACCAGACCCTGTACCGCCTTGGCTAATGAAACCTACATCTGTTCCCTATCTTGGGACAATTTACAATTCATTTCTGGCAATACAAAAACATTACTTGTGTTTAGCATAGACAAACAACTCCTGAGTTGATTTACATGTCATGCACTGGTTGCATCGGTGTAATAACACTTTACTGCAACTACTCATCTGCAGTTCTGGTATGGGCTTAACCCCATCATTACCAGGACAGTGATATTGACTATATATGGACCACGCCCTTCTAACGGTTGTAACCGTGATCTGGCTGTAGCATTCTAATGCCAGCAACAATATACATGACAATTAATCATTAATATGTCATCTCATCAATAATCTCAGCAATACGTCATCTTATCAAATCCTAGCAAGATGTCATCTCATCAAGATCCCATTAAGATTCCATTAAGTATTATTAATTATGGTCATAAAATAATTAACCATAAAATTTTCATAACTTACTAAAATCATGACCTGGTAAATTGTAGATCACCTAATCGATACAATTCACATCTGAGTCTGACTATTTCCTCAGATAATAAGTTCTTTTCATGTGAGATGACATTAATGCTAAAGATATAGTTTTGACATTAAATAATAATACGCAGGTATTATAAAAACATGCAGATTTATTGGTTACAAGGTTCTAAACATAAATAAGTAAATAAACACAATGATATATGCCAATGAATATATACGGAGTTGATATAAAGCATAACAAGCTTAAAATAAGTAAATAAACACAATGATATCATCGATATTAAGCAATATAAGCCTAGCAATACATGTGGGTAGAAGCAACTTGTCACATTATAACAAAGCTGTTATTTGGTTAGGATATTAAAATAAGAAGTTAAGTTATATACACTACTTCTGTTTAGAGGAAACCTCATGATATCATGATGGGCATGTCTAATCCTAGACATCAATATGGAATGCTCCGCCCCCTTCTAACCAACTACACCTCACATGACTTCAAGAATGGGCAAGTCCATCCAAGGATATAACTTAGAAGAGATAACTGTATCCTTCCGCCCCGTCCTGGACTATTTTCACATGTATGACTTGGTAAGACTATTAAGAAAAACAAACAGAAATGGGAAGAACTTGAAACAAGTCTTTCCAGTGGGAATTTATCACCTAGCTTAGCGAAGAATGTTATTATCCATATATTTATATATACAATCATTTAATACTTTGATAGATTATGAGTCTTGATTCTTCTGCAGGTAGATGAAGCCTCACAATATCCTAAGACTACATCTCAATATGGAGATGATCAATTAATTTATGTGTTTATGTATTCGCCAATCTAGATGATATGATTTCACCCACATTATCCAATTAGTCCTAATAAAATGAAATATCATTCTTTATGTCTCTTACCAAGTCCTAGCAGGAATCTCACTTCTGCTCCTAGGAAAGCTGGGTGGTCTATCATTGCATGTCTCACCATGACTTTCATTTTGATAGACCCCTCTCTCTTGGGTGTTGGATCTCCCTTGTTAGTCCTCTACTTGTCCTGATGATCATGATTCTGATGATCCTGGAATCTTGGAATCTCCCTCTTCTTTGCTTGTGAGTCTTCTTCTTGTTTCCCCCCTTATCTCATTTTACATCCTCCTGGATTAAGATCTTCCAATCATACGCTCATATGGTAATGATCCTATGAGATCATATTTACCCATAATGCAACTATGGAGTATGGTGTAATAATATCCATCTGTCTCCAGATGGCACTGTTGTGTAAGCTTTTAGTACCATACTATAAAAAGTTAACTATGGCACTCTTGTATTATAAACATTTGACCCTCGTCGTCGTAAATCAGAGAAAATGATTAACTTGGACATTTTGAAATAACTAAAGATAGACCTCTCGGCGTTTCTCTGAGTTTTTCTCACACTGTTGATCTATGGACCATAATGATATGAATGGGCCATGTTCTCTTCAGTTGGACATGCTGGAGAATACAGTGTACTCCCAACAGATAAGCGCACACCTGTGGCAATAACATTTTAAAAGACAATGTTCTTTGTATTCAGTATAAACTTGTACACAGACTAAACTCTGTGTGACCTCACATCTTGGCCTTTTCCAGCCGTGTAGCAAAACTTTGGTTCAGCCTGTCTCTTAAAGACAATGAGCATCTATTTTGGACTATAATATGATCAGGTATCATAGACACTCATGAAAATGCCTGACA
This sequence comes from Bufotes viridis, assembly GCA_033119425.1. Taxonomy (NCBI): domain Eukaryota; kingdom Metazoa; phylum Chordata; class Amphibia; order Anura; family Bufonidae; genus Bufotes; species Bufotes viridis. The sequence goes on along the minus strand of CM065594.1, from coordinate 145,794,661 downwards.
AAATGTTCAGATCACAGTTCCATCTTGGAAATGGGCAGACCACCGCACGTCCCTCTGACTGAACCAGAGCTGCCTGAACACAGCCACAGCAGCTCCCTAGAGGCTGGGAGGAGGCGGAAGAAACAACAGTCTTAGGCAAGCAGCTCCACACAGAGACTGACGCCACCTGGGATATGCCCATTTATGGGATAGAGACGCGGGCCTTCCCCAGTCCTTCGGGTGTGAACCCTTGTATCAGGAGCACAAGCTCCCTAGGTACTTCCTATCCAGAGGACAGGAACCCTTAACTGAGGTGTGGTGGGGGTGGGATCCTTTTTATCTTGTCAGGTTTCCTGTCCTGGATAGGAGGTCCTTATAGCAAGGGTGCTGTCATGGGTGAGGGGAAAAATAAAAAAAAAGTTATGGCTCAAGGAAGATAGGGAAGAAAACTGAAAATGCAAAAGCGAAAAAACTATATAATATATACACAGAAGGTGGGTCCTCAGAATCATTTCCTCTGGTGGGCTCAATGAAATTTAGTCCGATTCAGTGTATAAGAAAGACATAGCTGAAACAGGTTGGATGCAGAACATGGCAACCAAAGAAATTATGGGACTAGATGATTATTACTTTTTTTAATTTTATTTACTTCACAGAGGAGCACTACTGTGTGAGGGCATTAAGGCAGAGCACTACTGTGAGGGTGACTAAGGGGCATAGCTAATGTGTGGGACCCTAAGGGTCTATAACCACTGTGTGGGGGCGCTAAGGGGATGTAACTACTGAGTAGGGGTACTAAGGGAGCATTCTACTGTGTTTGGGTACTAAGGGGACATACCTACTGTGTGCGGGTGGTCTTAAATAGGGCGGAGCACTACTGTGAGGGGACTAAGGAGAATAACTACTGTGGGGGTACTTAGTGGGCATATCTACTGAGTAGGGACACTAAGGGATCATTAAACTGTGTTTGGGCACCAAGGGGGCATAACTACTGTGTGTTTGCTTGTATGGCAAGCGGGGGTAATCTTGACTAGTCACAGGAGGGGGGGTCATGGGAAGATGATTGGGGGATGGGTTTAAAAATTTGCTGGGGGCCAGCCTTTTCTAGTTACATCCCTGCTCCTCTCTAATAATTTTGAAAGCCTACGGAATTTAGTCTGCTATGTTTATCACTAGTGTTGAGTGAATCGAAGAATCCGAGGTGGATATCAATCCAAAATGTAGGAAAAATTCAATTAACCATGAATCTGAATTTTCTTGTGCTTTGTGGTAACGAATCATATATTTTTTACTCAAAATGGCTGCTGCACGTGTTACAAAGTGAAAGTAAGAAGCCTGGGAATGCGAGATCACCCATAATGCCGTACCAATCAGGAGATGTCAAACCATCGCCTGTGATGTCAAAGCCCTATTGAAAAAATAAATCACAGAGAAAAGATACAAAATATCCTGCACAATATGATAGTAAATATGCGGATATACATGGCTACATTTATAAAGTCACAGAAAATAATGCACTATAATAATAGATGCAAGCAGAACATATGGATTAAGCCCTCACTCTAATGATAAAATCTGAGACTCTTAGCCAATACATTTTGATCAAAACACACTTGTGCTCACCTACCCAGCGCCAAGGTGGTCTCAGTTCAGGCAGGTCCTATGCTAAACCTACCTATGCCGTTATGCATTTATGTTCAGGAGCGCAGACCCTGCACATATAGTGTGTTGCTCCTAGTTACCTCTATGTGCATCAGCAGCCATTGAGAGGAGGAGCACACACACTATGTTCCACCTTAATCAAGGTGGCCTCTTAGATAGGTGGTGCAAAAGTGCACATGAATGCTACTCCCAGAATAGGAGCAGATTCACACCTGAACAAATCACAGAAAAAAGATACAAAACATCATGCACGTGCATATGATAGTAAATATGCAGATGTGCATGGCTGCATTTATAAAGTCACAGAAAATAATGCACTATAGTAATAGATACAAGCATAACATATGGACTAAGCCCTCACTCTAATGATAAAATATGAGAATCTTAACCAATACATTTTCATCAAAACACATCTGTGCCCACGTACCCAGCACCAAGGTGGTCTCAGTTGGTCGACAGTGGGCAGGGGTGAACCTGATTGATGCTCAGTTTGTCCGTATGCACGGGTTATCTCCAAGTGCATTGATGGAGATGTGGATATCATTCTTAATCAGCTATGATGGCCCCCATATACTCCAGCTCTCAGACAACTCCTTATCTTCTCCAAAGCATGAAGGTTCCATCCTACCCGAGAGGACCCGCCTCCATGATGTGTCATATATTCTGTGTTGCTGTTAGTGAAGAAGCCATTACAAGATCACGCTTGCTGTTAGATATTTACATAGTTTACATACCAAAGTTTGTAAAACAATGCACAATGCGCAGATGCCAAGTGCTATCTCTTTTCTTATTATTGTATTCTCACCAATGGAATAATGCCACGAGCCTCAGTGGGGATGCGCCCTCTGTTGTCCGTATAAACTGAAATTGCTTTGACCCTACTGTGTGTCAGTGTTATTTCTTCCGTGCATGTAAAATCCTTGGATTACTACTAAGTTGGAGCAGTAGAGCAAACATAGTTAGCCCTGATTGGGGCATCTTCAACATTTTGGTGCCCAACGTGGCGCTTGGAGAATCTAACATCACTAGCCAAAGATTTGGGTTCCCGGAGCATGGTGGATGACGCTTGAGGTCGGGGACTGCAGCCCCAGCGAAAAAGGTAAGAAAACTGGTTATCTTGTTTGCCTCTCGCTGTATTCCACCTTGCTGTGTTGATCTGTTCTGCTGTTGATGTTATACTGTGAGTAGCAGCTTCGGCTGATGTAAAATCCCAAGTCCCTAGAACCATAGATTGAAAGAAGGTTTGCTCTGCTGTGGATTTCTGTTTGTGTTTTTTGTGTCAGGCATCTCTCCTGGCAGGGGGGCTACAGTTGATTTCTGCTGGACCTGGACTGGGGTATCTTTACAGAGCTGCCCTTAGGAGGCGTCAGATGGAGTAGCCCAGGGGGACTACGTTAATTCTCTGCAGGACCTGGACTGGGGCATCTTAACTGATCTCCCTTTAGAAGGCGGCAGACCTGCAGGACCTGGACTGGGGCATCGTAAGTGATCTCCCCTTAGGAGGCGGCAGGTGGATTAGTCCCGACTGGCAGACCAGATGTGGGAGCCAGAGTGTATATACTGCACAGGGGTGAGCTCTGTTTGGTAGTGAGGAGTAGGAGGTTCCGGTTGTTTCTGTCTTGGTCATGTTCAAGTGAGTAAGCTCATGGAAAAATCCCCATCCCGGCTGGAGGGCGAGTATACCGCTCCCCATCTGGTAGCCCGAGCAGAAGGGAGAAAGCGTGTGAAACAATGTAGAAAGTTAATGAAGATAGATGGTGATCATGAAAATGGAGAGCTGAACTCTGAGATGTGGAAAAAAGTGTTGACACAGTGCCGTGGAAAGTTTAACGACGAAGGTTTACTTGGTGCAGCTAAAGCGTGGCACCGGACAGCAGCCATCGGCTGCCAACCCTGGCTGCCAACGGGGGGTCAGAGAGATGGGATGAAAGTCTGAACGCATATATCTATATGACAGAAAGTGGAATGCCGCCACCCTATAATGCAGTGTCTGATAATCTGCACTCTGAGAGGCTCCGCCGCCAGAGTGGGGTGCCAGCGAGGGGACCAGCAGGATGGACGCGTGCACATTGTGGGTAGCAGAATCCAGATTCCCGAGATATGTGTCTTTTTTGTGGTGCCCCCGGCCCCACCCTTCCAGAAGTGGGAGGGCCTCTGTGACGATGCAGTTCTGATCCGTAGATACCCACTCCCCAGTACAAACGGTCCTCTGCCCTGTCCAGCCCCCATCGCAGGGTAACAGACAGGCCACTCCGAGTTGCCCCAATCCTCCTCTGATAACATTAGAGGAGACAGCACAACCCTGTGAAGATTCAGTCAGTCAGACTGCAGCAAAAATGCTAAAGCCAATAACTTCCCTGTATCCTGTGTTGAATCCAGATGGCACCTATTATGTACCAGGGGGTCTGGTTGCCCACACCACTGCACCCCTGAATGTGCCTATAATGATGGGAGTTAAAACTCAAGGACAGAGGAAAGAACAGAGTGATGACAAGACCAAACCTCCTCAAGACTCCGAGGAGAGCCCCCCTGCCCGCATGCAGCTGCAGACAAGTCCATACTCCCAAGTCTCCCCCCGAAATGAACCAACAGGAGAGATATGTGACTTTTAACCCCACACAGGCCACTACTCTGGTGAACTCTCTCCCTGACCCCGAGCAACATCCCATGCCCTTCTATAGGGCATTAGAACAAATCAAAAAAACACACTCTGCCACATGGAGAACTATCCGGACTTACTCAAATTAAGGCTGGGGATTCTTTTTGGCCAACCATGGCTAAGGAACTACTAGCCACAAATCATAGGGATAAGGAATACCAGAAAACATATCAATCTGGAGTGCACTTCTGTGAATTATTAGAGAATTGGGATAGGACTAGACTGGCAGATCAGGCAATCCAAATTCAAGATATGAAACAAGATAAGGCAGTGTCAGTGGAGAAATTTGCAAACTAAATGAAGCAAATGTTCAAGGACCTAGGATTCTCTAAACAAGCCCCAGTACAAACCAAGATGCTGTCTAGTGCCTTTGCTGATGGACTAAAACCCCATATACAGAAAGCATTAAAAACGGCTTGCCCAGAGTACCATTCTGTTCCTCTTGAAACGTTAACTTTGGTGGTTAAAGTTATAGAGGCAGTTCCCCAGAACTAACATGATGGAAGATATCAGACCCCCTCATCGCTGCTATGGGTGTGGCGAGAGCGGGCATGTTAAGAGGGAGTGCCCGCATCGGCCCCCACTGCAAGGGTAAAGGGAGCCGCCCCGTATGTTCTCTTGGGCTCCTCCTCCCCCCTGCCAAGGGAGGAAGGACACCACGCCCCATAGGACAGGGGCAAGCCAGATCCACACATCAAAGAAGGCAATCCGACTCTGGCCCTCCTCCTTCCCTATTGTGGACCTGCGCCTACAGTGCAGCTGCAGGTAGGGGGTGACATACACACATTTCTCGTGGATACTGGTGCAGCCAGAAGTGTAATCCGATGTGTTGAGATCCCCTGCCCCTTTTTCCTGGATAGCATTACTGTCCAGTGTATCGGCATTGATGGCCATGCTAGATCCTCTCACTTAACAAAACCACTCAGTGTCTCTTTTGGACCACAGCCGTCCAACGAAGTGATTTCACAATTTGCAGTCTCCTCTACATGTCCGCTTAACCTCTTGGGACCAGATGTGCTACAGAAGATGCAAGTCACTATATAGTTCCAGCCTAATGGTACCGTCACCCTTTCCACTCCCCTTCAGCCAGGCTGCTCTTATGTCCTTGAAGACTGCCTGACCGAAGGTCTACTTCCAGCTGCTGTATTATCTGTCATACCTGAGATGCTGTGGGCAAGGGGACCACAGGACCTGGGCAGACTTCGGGTGCAGCCTGTGATACACCTTAAGCCAGGTGCAGTACTCCCTCGGAAAACCACAATATCCTCTAAAGGTTGGTGCCATAATTCTCACCACCTCTCCCTGTAACACCCCTCTTTTCCCGGTGAGTAAGAAGGGTAAAAAAGAACAACCTGATACCTACAGGATGGTTCATGATCTTCGGGCTGTGAATGATGCCACCGTCTTAAAAACTCAGATTGTACCAAACCCCACTTTGTGCAATACCACCGGATGCAGAAGCTTTTACAGTCATTGACCTAGCAAATGCTTTTTTCTTTGTGCCTTTACACCCCGATTGCCAATACCTTTTTGCCTTCACTCATGCAGGATCGCAGTATACCTGGACAGTCATGCCGCAAGGAGCTCAAAATAGCCCATCCCATTTTAGCAAAGCCATGTCATCCATCTTGGATGAAGGGAAACAGCTTCATGATGATGATGATGATGATGATGATGATGATGATGATGATGATGTACTGCTCCAGTATGTGGATGATCTCATCCCAGGACACACACATGTTCTCAGATGTCTCTCTCTCTTTGCTCCTTTTCCTGTTAGATCGGGGTGCAAGGTTTCTAAAGACAAAATCCAGTGGTGTCAATCAAAGGCCGTGTTCCTCGGACATTGCCTTAGCCCTGGTGCTAAGCATCTCACTGAAGAGAGGAAAAAAGCTATCTTGCAGATCAAAGAACCAACTACTTCAAAACAATTACAGGCCTTCTTAGGCCTCATCTCCTACTGCTGCCCTTGGATCGCGGATGCTTCTATCCTCATGCAGCCACTATATGACTGCATACCGCACACTCCATTCTATCTGACAGAGGAACGCTAAACTCTGTTCCCTCTCCTGCCCTAGGATTACCGAATTACAACCTGCCTTTTAGACTGTATGTCATGGAACGTCAGGGACACACCACTGGTGTCCTTACTCAGAGCCACGGGGGCAGGAACAGGCCTCTGGGCTACTACTCAGCCCGGTTCGATCCAATTGCTCGAGGGACCCTTTACTGCATACGAGCCATTCACTCCTGTCATCTTCTTCTGGAAAAAACTTCTAATATTGTCCAGGGTCACCCTCTGCAGATTTTGGCCCATCATGACATTTCTGCAATCCTCCAGCAAACTCAACCAAAGCATCTCTTAGCTGCTAGACACCTTCGGGTGCAGTGTTCAGTTCTCCTCCCGGACACTGTCACTATCTCTAGGTATCGTGTCCTCAACCCCACTTCCCTCCTTCCTTTTCCTCAAGGGGGGGATTGTTGAGGAGGGAGATGTTCATTCTGGTGCTTTTTACTCTGGAGATTGCCATGGTTGCCTGGAGTTAATTAAGCAAGAGACTGAGTCTTTCCCGAATGTGACTGAAACAATTTTGGAAAAACCTAATCTCAATCTGTTTGTAGATGGCTCTCAATACACAGATGATCAAGGCAGATATCCCTCACTGAGTCCTGCAAGATGGCTGATGAAAAGAGTGGCAACATATACACAGACTCTAGATATGCTTTTGGAGTAGCTCATGACTTCGACACCATTTGGAGGAGACGCAATTTCATTATGGCAAGTGGAACTCCTGTAAAACATCCTGAAGCTGTGCGAGCGTTAATGGAGGCCCTGACACTCCCTAAACAGGTAGCCATACACAAGGTCAAGGCACACTCAAAATCAGATACTCCAGAGACCCAAGGAAATGCCAAAGCCGACAAAGGAGACTGCAATGAGGAAAAAAAAAAAGGAGGTGAAGACGATGATAGCCCAGACACAATCTAAGGTTGCAACAGAGATGAGACAGGTATACCACATGGAAGAGGAGAAAGAAGTGTGGTTTGAAAAAGAGGAGGTCCTGATGAAGACAGGATTTGGAGGAAAGAGCATCTCCTCTGTTTGCCTTGAAGTCCCTACCCTGCGGTAGTCTCCTGGGCTCATGGGCCTACACCCTTGGGGAAAACTGTGATGAACAACCTCAGCTCTTCTATATGGCTTGCTCCAGCCATTTCTACATTCACCGCCCAACATGTAAATAGCTGCATGGTCTGTGCCAGATGCAACCGAGGGAAAATGGAAAAAGTCTCTGTCAAGTGTTTACCAAAACCACTCTACCCATTTCAAAGGATTCAGATTGACCACATACAGATGCCTCCTGCACAGGGGTTCCAGTATGCTCTGGTGGTCATAGACATGTTCTCTGGATGGCCTGAAGCCTACCCCGTGAAGAATCAGACAGGGAAGACAGCAGTGAAGAAGCTGTTAATTGAAATTGTCTGTAGATTTGGGGTATCTAAAGTGATAGAGAGTGATCAAGGAACTGCCTTCACTGCAGATGTGGCTCAAGAGATATGGGCCGCACAGGGGACTCACCTTGCTTTCCATACCCCATACAGACCACAAAGCAGCAGCAAAATGGAAAGAATGAACGGCACATTGAAACTAAAAATGCTGAAAATGGCTCAGGAAACTGGGAGACCAATTGCCCTATTCAGTGTCAGACATATCCCTAGGGGGAAAGAGAAGCTGTCCCCTTTTGAGATTCTGTTTGGGAGTGCCCCCAAGTTAGGACAGTATTTTCCCCAAGAACTTGTTTTGCAACATGATTGCTTGTCTGCTTATGTAGCTGCTCTGTGTAAACATCTGACTGACCTACATTTTTGAGTCTTTCCCTTACTTCCAGATCCCAGCCAGATTCCTGGAAGTCATACTCTTCAACCAGGAAATTGGGTTCTGGTGAAAAGGTACGTCAGAAAGACTGTAGTGCCCAGATTTGATGGCCCATTCCAGGTTTTGCTAACTACTCCCACGTCAGTGAAACTCGAGGGCAAGAAGACCTGGACACATGCTTCACACTGCAAGAAGGTTCCAGCCCCACATACAGGGGCCTGCTGAGAATGATATCCTTTTTGGTCCTCCTGTTGGGAGGGGGTGTGGGTCTTGTGAGAGTATATATGGCCCAATGCTCAATACTGGGCCTCAGATGCCTTGAGGGGTACATGGGTCTTCTGGGTAAATATTACAGAGCCAATATAAGTATTTGAATTTGACTTCTATGATATTGCTCATTGCAGATATCATGACAGTTGGATGTTTGATTCTGCTTCATTGCAATACTATGTATGTGTTACCAGGACCAATAATGAGTATTATGCAGCCGGGTCAGATGTCCTCACCAATATGGGAGTCAGCTGGGGATACAAACCAGTTGAGGGGATGCAAAGGAAAGATAAAGGGGAGAAACCTCTAGTAACCAGAATGCATTTAAGTAGCAAGAATATGGGGAAAACCCAGCTCAAAAATATCCAACTGACAAAGGGGGGCCCCTGAGTTGTCATCCCTTAATACTGACAATAGAAAACCCCCAACCAACTGACTTGAGAATGTCTTTCTTGACAAAGGATCCATCTAAAAATATGGGCCATGGGGACAGTTCTACTTAAAGGACCTCACAAACAGGCCTGTCCCAAATCCTACCCCCAGTTCACTCCCAGCACAAGAGCTAAAACCCTTGTTACCGGGGAAAGTAGCTAGGCCCCTCTTCACGGTAGAGGAGACACTGGCAGTGGAAACAGGGTTTTCTGACCGTAATTTTTGGTTGGAATGGATGAAGTATATAGCATCTCTGGTAAACAGATCTGGGTGTATCACCGGTGCCACAGCCAGGGGCGTAACTAGAAATGACTTGGCCCCACAGCAAATTTTAGTATGGGCCCCCCTGTACACAGGGGCCAGGGGGCACAGACAAGGGCCAGGGGGGGGCACAGATAAGGGCGAGGGGAGCAGACAAGAGTGAGGGAGGGGTCACAGATAATGGCCAGGGTGGCGCACAGAGGGGTCAAGGGGGCAGAGACAAGGGCCAGGGGCACATACAAAGACCGGGGGGGAGGGCACATATAAGGGCCAAGGGGGTGCAGACAGGGGCCTGGGGACAACAGGCCAGGGTGGGCACAGGCAATGCCCAGAAGGGCACAGTTGGGTCAGGAGCTGTGCTGAAAGGGCCAGGGGCTGGCTGACAAGGGCAAGAGGAGCATTGCTTTAATTACCTGTCCTGACCTAATCTATCTTTTTCTTTTACATTCCCAGTTTCCCACATAGGAACTTCTAGGGGCTGGGAAAAGATGGTGGGTCCATTGCCATGCTGGCTGGTGGGTCCATCGGGACTCCCCATGGACCCACCAGCTAGCACGGCAATGGACCCACCATCTTTCCTAGCCCCTGGTAGGGAGAGCTAGCTGGTGGGTCCATGCTGGGGAGAGCTAGCTGGTGGGTCCATGCTGGGGTGAGCTAGCTTGTGGGTCCATGATGGGGTGAGCTAGCTTGTGGGTCCATGCTGGGGTGAGCTAGCTTGTGGGTCCATGCTGGGGTGAGCTAGCTTGTGGGTCCATGCTGGGGTGAGCTAGCTTGTGGGTCCATGCTGGGAAGTGCTAGCTTGTGTGTCCATGCTGGGAAGTGCTAGCTAGTGGGTCCTTCAATGAGAGGGGGAGTTGGCATCCAGGCAAACTTTATTAGTAAATCTATTAAAGAACCAGAGCTCAGCAGCACAGACTGGGAGCCAGCCAGGACACAGAACAGTGGCAGCAGGAGCTGAAGGGGCAAGCAAGCAGTGCATCCAGCAGACAGACACACACATCACATACCTGAAGCCCTGCACAGGGACTGAAATGGTTAAGGTGCTCTCTGCTCTGCCGCTGCCTTGCTGTGCTCCTCTCCTGCCTGTCACACTCTTATTCTCCCGCCTGCTGCTCAGGTCAGGAGACGGACTGGAGACGGACTGACTCCGGTGGGTGGGGGCCTGGGGGAGGTGGATTCTTCCACATGATGGTGTATTTAAAGAGGCCAGGCCTGGCCTGAAACACTTTATTAGATAAGTTAATTAACTCCTTGCTTGGACAGTGTCAGGCTGCTGAGCGCCGGGCCCCTTGTCAGCCCGGGCCCCGAAGCAGCCGCTTCCCCTGCTTCCCCTGTAGTTACGCCACTGCGCTAGACCACACTTAGGAACTGTGCCCCTCCACCTAAATCCCAGTAAATATTCATATTTTACAAGCATGTATGTGAATCAGACTGCCAATGAGCCTGAATGCAAGGTTTGGGTTTGGAAATTCCCAATCTTGAGAGAAACCTCTGAGCCTGGAGGAGGGATAACTACATACAAAGGGAATTACACCTGCTTTGAAGTAGAGGTCAAAAAGGGAAGAACATGGGCAGGTTTCCAGAAGGATATTGTGGAACTGTGGTGAACACCACTGGGGAAACCTCCCAAAGCTACTAGATGAACCAGACTCAAGCATTGGGAGATGTGATATGGTTGTGTCCCGATATGAAACTGAGGACGAAGTTGGCAATTGCCTGGCATGGGCAATGTGACTTAGCCCTAGTGTTGATGCCTTTCTATGTATTCAATCCCCTTGACTGGGAGAAAACCATAAAGAAACTAAGGAATCCTGAGTTAGAATATGATTATGCTCAAGAGGAGGCAATGGTAAGGAGAAAGCGGGATACCAGCCCAGGAGGCAGCCTCGATTCCCACTTGTAGTACATAGACACTATTAGAGTGCCCAGGGGGGTCCCGGATGAATTCAAAGCCAGAAGTCAAGTGGCTGCAGGATTTTAGTCTCTAATCCCTATAGTTACCATAAACAAAAATGTGGATTGGATCAACTACATCTATTACAATCAACAGAGATTTGTGAACTATACCAGGGATGCATTAAAGGGTATAGTAGAGCAGCTGGGGCCCACTAGTGTTATGACATTCCAAAATAGAATGGCCCAGGACATGCTATTAGTAGTGATGAGCGGCAGGGGCAATATTCGAATTTGCGATATTTCACGAATATTTGGGCGAATATTCGCCATTTATTCGAAAATTCGCTAATTTGTAATCTCCAGTCATTATTTTCTTTATTAGCATAAAAGTTTGCATAAATTTGCATAAAAATTCGCATAAACTGGTATTTAAAAGGTATCTTTTTTATACCAGTTTATGCAAATTTTTATGCGACTTTATTACAAATTTTTTATGCGAATTTTCACAATCAGAAAATAACGACATTATTTTCTTGCTTGCGAAAATTTGCATATAAAAATTCGCATAAAAAACGAATATTCGCAATTGCGAATATATTTTGCGATATTCTAAATATTCGCTAATTCTCGAAGTGCCGATATTCGCGATTAAAATTCGCAATTTGGAAATTCGTGATCAACACTAGCTATTAGCAGAAAAAGGGTGTGTGTGAAAAATGATTATTAAGACCTGCTGCACTGTAATTCCCGATAACTTAGGACCAAATGGTCAGGTTATGAATGCCCTAAAGGGACTTACTTCCCTCTCGGAAGAATTAAAGAGAAATTCTGGGGTAGACAATTCATGGGAGTATTGGTTAGAAAACTGGATTATACATTGGAAACAGACCTTGTTACCAATTGGAATGATCATAGTCATTGTCTTATTGATACTTGCAGTAATTGTCTGTTGAGTCATTAGGAGGCTTCTGTTCAAAGTTGTAGCTAATGCTACCCCGGAGATGATCATAAAAGAGCTGGATGAGGATGAGAGACAAGGTCCACTCCACTTCGTTCTGTTGGTCCCGCCCCCCCTGCCTACAATACCATCTGGAGAGGGTAAGGACAGACATCTGACTTCCCTATGTCTAAGTCCAGTGTCATGGGAGGATATTCACAAGGTATGGGTTGTCATGGAAGCTGGTGAAGAGGAGGGTCGAGACATAGCGGACAGATGTGCTAGGCTTTTTAGGGACAGAATGAGATCCAAAGGGATGGAGGTGTGGAAATCATTCTTAATCTGCTAAGATAGCTTCCATATACTCCAGCTCTCAGACAACGCCTTATCTTCTCCAAAGCACGAAGGTTCCATCCTACCCAAGAGGACCCGCCTCCATGATCTGTCATATATGCTGTGCTGCTGTTAGTGAAGAAGCAATTACAAGATCGCGCTTGCTGTTAGATATTTACATAGTTCACATACCAAAGTTAGTGAAACAATGCACAATGCGCAGATGCCAAGCGTTATCTCTTTTTTATTATTGTATTCTCACTAATGGAACAACGCCATTAGCCTCAGAGGGGATATCCCCTCTGATGTCCTTATAAATTGGTTCACTTCCTTGAATAAATGAGAAATTGGATTACTACTAATTAGGAGCAGTAGAGCAAATGTAGTTAGCCCTGATTGGTGCATCTTCAACAACATTACAGAAAAACATTTCTATTTTTGCTATTGATTCTGTACCTCTAACTCAGAAGTGTTTATCTCAAATGGTGGATAACATCCGATTAAGGCTACATGCACACGACAGTTGTTTTTTGCTGTCCGCAAATCGCGGATCCGTCTTCCTTTTTTTGTCACATCCACATCCGTTCCATGTGTCCGCAAATTTCGTAGCTTGTGTTTCCATGTGTCTTCCGTTTTTTTTACAGATTCGCATAAAAAAGGGAGGGCTTGAAACAGTTTCTTAAAGTACCTGTTGTGGTAAGGTGCAGGGTGCCATCATGGATGGCAGATACGTGTCACCGAGGTTCCTGGCCTCGGTGAGGTAAGAGCCGAATTTTATGTGTTAACAGCAGTAGCTGTTGACACCTTTGTACTTAGCATGGCTGCAAAGCCAATCCGGGCCGGCTCTTACTGGGAGTAGGCAAAGAGTTGGGCGGGTGCCTATTCCCCACGGTCCAGGCCGGACTTTTTCTGGGCCTTTAAAAGGCAGCCACCTCAGCAGGTGGGGAGGTGATTAACCTGGAAACTGCTGGTGTTCTGTGGAGCTCTCAGGGCTGGAAGCCAGAGCTTGCAAAGAGGCGTGCAAGTCTGCCTGGAAGCCTGAGGTTGGACTTTCCTGCGGCTGGGCTGACAGCCAGGTGCAAACACGCACCTAAACCACACAGGTGATTTGATCCCGTCTTGGACTTTTGTTTTCCCTCAAGTTTTTGCTGTGTGTGTGAAGTAACACTAAGTGACTGTTTTGAGTTTTGTTTGTGCAAGTGTGAAATAAAACACTGTTTGCTGCACAACCTGGACTCCCTTTGCCTCTGTACTGCACCCGCACCGCTGTCTACCAGAGCAACTCCCCACACTGTACAAGTGCCCTGGTTTCCAAGCAACCATCCGCAAAAAAAAACGGATGCGGATGACAAACGGATGGCTTCCATTGGTCATCCGCATTTTTTGCGGACCCATTGACTTCTATGGGTCCGCAAACCGTTTTTTGCAGACAAAAATAGGACATGCCATATGTTTTTTTGCGGACGTGAAATGCGGACAGCGGACGCGGACAGGCAACAGAAGAGGCATCCGCATTTTTAACGGATCCATAGAAATGAATGGAAAATCATTGGATCCACAAAAAAAACGGAACGGAGGCCGCAAAAAACCACTGCCGTGTGCTAAGATTGGATAACTTTCACAAGGAATTCATCTCATGCTTTGTGTTGGAGGGTCTCCCTGCTTCGCTGGTTCTGGGTTTACCGTGGTTAAGAAAGCACAATCCAACCATTGATTGGCAAGCTAGACAGATATGGGGTGATTATTGCATTGACAATTGTCTGAATTAGAGTTGAGCGAACACCTGGATGTTCGGGTTCGAGAAGTTCAGCCAAACTTCCCGAAAATGTTCCGGTTCGGGATCCGAACTCGACCCAAACTACATTCCGAACCCGAACCCCATTGAAGTCAATGAAGACCCGAACTTTTGGGCACTAAAAAGGCTGTAAAATAGTCCAGGAAAGGGCTAGAGGGCTGCAAAAGGCAGCAAAATGTAAATTCCCTGCAAACAATTGTGGATAGGGAAATAAATTAAAATAAAATAAATAAAAATTAACCAATATCAATTGGAGAGAGGTCCCATAGCAGAGAATCAGGCTTCAAGTCACCCACCAATGGAGAAGATCACTTTCTGTTATTTCGGCCCCAGCACCCAGACAGAGGAGAGAGGTCCCATAGCATAAAATCAGGCTTCATATCACCCACCACTGGAGAATGCCACTTTTAGTTATTTAGGCCCCAGCACCCAGAAAGAGGACAGAGGTCCCACAGCAAGGAATAAGGCGTCATATCACCCACCACTGGAGAAGGCAACTTTGAGTTATTTAGGCCCCAGCACCCAGACAGAGGAGAGAGGTCCCATAGCATAAAATCAGGCTTCATATCACCCACCACTGGAGAATGCCACTTTTAGTTATTTAGGCCCCAGCACCCAGAAAGAGGACAGAGGCCCCACAGCAAGGAATAAGGCGTCATATCACCCACCACTGGAGAAGGCAACTTTGAGTTATTTAGGCCCCAGCACCCAGACAGAGGAGAGAGGTCCCACAGCAGAGAATCAGGCGTCATATCACCCACCACTGGAGAAGGCCACTTTCAGTTATTTAGGCCCCAGCACCCAGAAAGAGGACAGAGGTCCCACAGCAAGGAATAAGGCGTCATATCACCCACCACTGGAGAAGGCTACCTTCAGTTATTTAGGCCCCAGCACCCAGACAGAGAAGAGAGGTCCCACAGCAGAGAATCAGGCGTCATATCACCCACCACTGGAGAAGGCCACTTTCAGTTATTTAGGCCCCAGCACCCAGACAAAGGAGAGAGGTCCCATAGCACAGAATCAAGCTTCATATCACCCACCACTGTAGAAAGGCCACTTTTAGTTATTTAGGCCCCAGCACCCAGACAGAGGAGAGAGGTCCCACAGCAGAGAATCAGGCGTCATGTCACCCACCACTGGAGTAGGCCACCTTCAGTTATTTAGGCCCAGACAGAGGAGAGAGGTTCCACAGCAAGGAATAAGGTCTCATATCACCCACCACTGGAGAAGGCCACTTCCAGATATTTAGCCCACGGCACCCAGACAGAGGAGAGAGGTCGCATGGAAGAGGTTCAGGCTTCATGTCACCCACCATTGTAACAGGCCACGTTCAGTTATTTAGGCCCCGGCGCCCAGATTGAGGAGAGGTTCATTCAACTTTGGGTTGCACCGCAAGATCATGGTAAAGTTAAAAAAAATGAGGATTCAATAAAGGAGTGCCCCCGGGGTACAAGAATACATGGTTGAGGGGGAGGCAGTTATAAATGTCTATTCTGGACAGGGAGGGACAGGTCCTGTGGGATCCATGCCTGGTTTATTTTTATGAACGTCAGCTTGTCCATGCTGGCTGTTGACAGGCGGCTGCGTTTGTCAGTAATGACGCCCCCTGCCGTGCTGAATACACGTTCAGAAAAAGCGCTGGCCGCCGGGCAGGCCAGCACCTCCAAGGCATAAAATGCTAACTCTGGCCACGTGGACAATTTGGAGACCCAGAAGTTCAATGGGGCCGAACCATCAGTCAGTACGTGGAGGGGCGTACTGTTCAACCATGTTAATAAAATGCTGCCTCCTTCTAACACGTTCCATATCAGGTGGTGGTGCAGTTAGCTGTGGCGTGGAGACAAAACTTTTCCACATTTCTGCCATGCTAACCCTGCCCTCAGAGGAGCTGACCGTGACACAGCTGCGTTGGCGACCTCTTGCTCCTCCTCTGCCTTCGCCTTGGGCTTCTACCTGTTCCCCTGTGACATTTGGGAATGCTCTCAGGAGTGCGTCTACCAGAGTGCGCTTATACTTGCGCATCTTTCTATCACGCTCCAGTGCAGGAAGTAAGGTGGGCACATTGTCTTTGAACCGGGGATCCAGCAGGGTGGCAACCCAGTAGTCCACACACGTTAAAATGTTGGCAACTCTGCTGTCGTTGTGCAGGCACTGCAGCATGTAGTCGCTCATGTGTGCCAGGCTCCCCAGAGGTAAGGACAAGCTGTCCTCTGTGGGAGGCATATCGTCATCGTCCTCCGTATACCCCCAGCCTGAGCTGTGTCGGCTGCCACCCTGCTGTGAACCTGCTTCATCCTCATCCTCCTCCACCTCCTCCTCATCCTCCTCGTCCTCCAGTAGTGGGCCCTGGCTGGCCACATTTGTACCTGGCCTCTGCTGTTGCAAGAAACCTCCCTCTGAGCCACTTCTAACAGACTGGCCTGAAAGTGCTAAAAATGACCCCTCATCCTCCTCCTCCTCGGCCACCTCCTCTTCCATCATCGCCCTAAGCGTTTTTTCAAGGAGACATAGAAGTGGTATTGCAACGCTGATAACGGTGTCATCGCCACTGGCCATGTTGGTGGAGTACTCGAAACAGCGCAACAGGGCACACAGTTCTCGCATGGAGGCCCAATCATTGATGGTAAAGTGGTACTGTTCTGCAGTGCGACTGACGCGTGCGTGCTGCAGCTGAAACTCCACTATGGCCTGCTGCTGCTCGCACAGTCTCTCCAGCATGTGCAAGGTGGAGTTCTACCTGGTGGGCACGTCGCATATAAGGCGGTGAGCGGGAAGGCCGAAGTTCCACTGTAGCGCAGACAGGCGAGCAGTGGCAGGATGTGAACGCCGGAAGCGCGCACAGACGGCCCGCACTTTATGCAGCAGCTCTGACATGTCGGGGTAGTTGGGCTTGAGGCCCACCGGCAGAAACCACTCGCCAGTCTGTTGTTCAATACCCCGCCACAACTCGTGCGTGGTGTGGGGCCTGTCCCCCAAACATATGAGTTTCAGAATGGCCTGCTGACGTTTACCCCGGGCTGTGCTGAAGTTGGTGGTGAAGGTGTGTGGCTGACTGGATGAGCCGGTGGAAGCAGAGGAGGAGGAAGCCGAGTAGGAGGAGGAGGCTACAGGAGGCAAAGAATGATGCCCTGCGATCCTTGGCGGTGGAAGGACGTGCGACAAGGAACTCTCCGCCTGGGGCCCAGCCGCCACTACATTTACCCAGTGTGCAGTTAGGGAGACATAGCGTACCTGGCCGTGCTTACTGGTCCACGTATCTGTGGTTAGGTGGACCTTGCCAAAGATGGCGTTGCGCAGTGCACACTTTATTTTATCCGATTCTTGGTTGTGCAGGGAAGGCACGGCTGTCTTGGAGAAGTAGTGGCGGCTGGGAACAACATACTGTGGGACAGCCATGGCCATCAGCTGTTTGAAGCTGTTTGTGTCCACCAGCCTGAATAACAGCATTTCAAAGGCCAGTAGTTTAGAAATGCTGGCATTCAGGCCCAGGGCTCGAGGGTGGCTAGGTGGGAATTTACGCTTTCTCTCCAAGGTTTGTGAGATGGAGTGCTGAACGCTGCCGTGTGACATGGTGGAGATGCTTGGTGACGCAGGTGGTGGTGTCGGTGGCACATCCTCTGTTTGTGGGCGGCAGATGGCAACATTCCTCCCGAGGTGGAGGAAGAGGCCGAGGCAGCAGCAGAAGAGGGAGCAGGGGGAGCCTGTGTGAGTTCCTTGTTTTTCAGGTGTTTATTCCACTGCAGTTCATGCTTTACATGTATATGCCTGGTCATGCAGGTTGTGCTAAGGTTCAGAAAGTTGATGCCTCGCTTCAGGCTCTGATGGCACAGTGTGCAAACCACTCGGGTCTTGTCATCAGCACATTGTTTAAAGAAGTGCCATGCCAGGGAACTCCTTGAAGCTGCCTTTGGGGTGCTGGGTCCCTGGTGGCGCTGGCCAGTAGCTGGCAAACTCTCTTGGCGGCGGCTGTTCTGCTTTTGCCCCCTGCTCCCTCTTTTGCTTCGCTGTTGGCTCGGTCTCACCACTGCCTCTTCCTCTGAACTATGAAAGTCAGCGGCACGACCTTCATTCAATGTGGGTCTATGACCTCATCATCCTCTGCATCGTCTTCAACCCAGTCTTCCTCCCTGACCTCCTCCTGTTCAGTCTGCCCACTGCAGTAAGACGCGGCAGTTGGCACCTGTGTTTTGTCATCATCAGAGACTTGCTGACTCTGATGAGGTGGTATTCCCATGTCCTCCAAATAACCTGAGAAACGGGGGCACACCAAAATGAAACAAGAGTACCGGCGCACGGTATTAACTATGCAATCGCACCAAAAAAAGAGAAGAATAACACATGTATTCACGCCACCCTGACACTACCACATGTGGGACTGTGCTCATATACATGTGGTAGTGTCAGGGTGGCGTGCGGTACGTATTCAGTCCACACTGCCATGACTCATTGTATACAATGGTTTTAATCTGTCCTTGTTGTGTCTGTTGTTCTCAATAAATTTGATATTTTTTAGATGCGCGGCTCTTATCTCGGTATTCTTCTCTTTTTTTGGTATTCCCATGTCCTCATCATCCGGAAACATGAGTGGTTGTGCGTCAGTGCATGCTATGTCTTCCACCGCTGGGGAAGGGCTAAGTGGATGCCCTTGGGAAACCCTGCCAGCAGACTCTTCAAACAGCATAAGAGACTGCTGCATAACTTGAGGCTCAGACAGTTTCCCTGATATGCATCGGGGTGATGTGACAGACTGATGGGCTTGGTTTTGGGGTGCCATCTGGGCGCTCTCTGCAGAAGACTGGGTGGGAGATAATGTTGTGAACGTGCTGGATCCACTGTCAGCTACCCAATTGACTAGCGCCTGTACCTGCTCAGGCCTTACCATCCTTAGAACGGCATTGGGCCCCACCAAATATCGCTGTCAATTCTGGCGGGTACTGGAACCTGAGGTAGTTGGTTCACTAGGACGTGTGGCTGTGGCAGAATGGCCACGTCCTTTCCCAGCACCAGAGGGTCCACTGACACCACCACGACTAGATGTTTTCCTCATTGTTGCGGTTCACCAAGCACCACAATAAGAAAAATTATATTTGGCCCAATGTGAATATGTCAAATTCAGGCCTAACACTATCTGCCTAGTTATTTATGTACCGTATTACACTAATCCAGGGACAGCAGTAACCACTTATTTTGGGGAATATCAATTGTAGGCCTAGTATTTAGGCCCTGGATGAAAGGTATCCTTTTATGGACAGATTTCAGAAAACAAGAAGAAAACTAGAGCCCACAACTTTCCAAATTTAGAAAAATATATATATATCTTTATTATCACATAATATAAATAAATAAATGTTAAAAAAGGGGATAGGGGACAGAAAACACCATCCCAGTGGCCCAGGTCATAATTACATTACATACAATTGGAAAAATACATGATTATTGAAAGGTAAAATATACGTATACAGATCACACAGAGTGTACATATGTTATAAATTAATAGTAAATGAATAGAGTGAGAGTCTGCAAACAGCAAGAGCAGAGGGAGAAATCATCAATGCTAATAGTGCCACAAAAAATATATACTACTGTCTCTGACATGACCAAATAAGTCATGTCATACCTGCCCGTAGACAATATAAATAATAACACTTCTACTCAGGCAAGATGGTCAATATCAACAGATCTCTTGTGTATGGTATACCAAGTATAGACGACTCACCTCTATAAATCAGGGCCTGAAAAACTGGGATGGCGTTACCCCTATGGACAGATTTCAAATAGGCCTGCAACTGCTTGAACACTAAATTTATGGAATTGCTATTTTAGCAATTATATTTCACCACAGACAGAAATACACCCTTTTACGGACAGATTTAAACTAGGCCTGCAACAACTGGAACACTAGATTTATGGAATTGCTATTTCAGCTATTAAATTTCACCACAGAAAGAAATATACCCTTTTACGGACAGACTTAAACAAGGCCTGCAACAACTGGAACACTAGATTTATGGAATTGCTATTTTAGCAATTAAATTTCACCACAGAAGGAAATATACCCTTTTACAGACAGATTTAAACTAGGCCTGCAAAAACTGGAACACTAGATTTATGGAATTGCTATTTTAGCAATTAAATTTCACCACAGAAAGAAATATACCCTTTTACGGACAGATTTCAAATAGGCCTGCAACTGCTGGAACACTAGAATTGAGGAATTGCTATTTTAGCAATTAAATTTCACCACAGACAGAAATATACCCTTTTACGGACAGGTTTCAAATGGGCCTGCAACTGCTGGAACACCAGATTTAGGGAATTGCAATGTTTGCAATAGAATTTTACCATAAAAAGAAATATACCCTTTTACGGACTGATTTCAAATAGGCCTGCAACTGCTGGAACACTAGAATTATGGAATTGCTATTTTAGCAATTAAATTTCACCACAGATAGAAATATACCCTTTTGCGGACAGATTTGAAATAGGCCTGCAACTGCTGGAACACTAGATTTATGGAATTGCTATTTTAGCAATTAAATTTCACCATAGAAAGAAATATACCCTTTTACGGACTGATTTCAAATAGGCCTGCAACTGCTGGAACACTAGAATTATGGAATTGCTATTTTAGCAATTAAATTTCACCACAGAAAGAAATATACCCTTTTACGGACTGATTTCAAATAGGCCTGCAACTGCTGGAACACTAGAATTATGGAATTGCTATTTTAGCAATTAAATTTCACCACAGAAAGAAATATACCCTTTTACGGACTGATTTCAAATAGGCCTGCAACTGCTGGAACACTAGATTTATGGAATTGCTATTTTAGCAATTAAATTTCACCACAGAAGGAAATATACCCTTTTACGGACAGATTTAAACTAGGCCTGCAACAACTGGAACACTAGACTTATGGAATTGCTATTTTAGCAATTAAATTTCACCACAGAAGGAAATATACCCTTTTACGGACAGATTCAAACTAGGCCTGCAACAACTGGAACACCAGATTTACTGTATTTTTATTTTTGGAACTGTATTTCACCACAGAACAAAATCTATCCTTTGACACTAGGGAAATTATCCAGTCACCGCTGGAACACCAGATTCTGGGAATTGCTATTTGTGCAATTAAATTTCACCCTAGAAAAAAATATATATTCTTTGCCAGACAGCAGACAGTATTATACTTCGCTAGCCACAGCTGGAACACCAGATTCAGGGGATTGATTCTTGGCAATTAAATTTCAACCCCAGAAAAAAATATATATATTTTGGCTGACAGTTTTACACTTGGCTAGCCACAGCTGGAAGACCAGATTCAGGGGATTGCTTTTTGGCAATTAAATTTCAACCCCAGAAACAAATATATATTTTGGCTGACAGTTTTACACTTGGTGAGCCACAGCTGGAACACCAGATTCAGGGGATTGCTATTTAAGTGAATTTCAGTTTAACCACTCAATAATATATAGAAAAATCTTTCCTGAGTTACTAGGGGTGACAAAATAAGCACAGCCAAGCCCCTGATGTAGGATATAGCAAAAAAAAACAATAGTAGAACCAATAGTAGGCATGGCTGTGACGGCCTCTTGGGGCAAGTAGTATGATGCATGTTGATTGGCTGCTTTGCAGGCTTTCAAAATGCGCCATAGAAATCTCCAAACAACCAACCCAAACCCGAACTTTTATGAAAATGTTCGGGTTCGGGTCCGTGTCACGAACACCCAAAAATTCCAAAAAGACCCCAAAAAGAACTATGCTCGAACTGTTCGCTCAAAACTAGTCTGAATACATCTTTTTCTGCTTTAACCATTAAAACATTACCCTCTTTTATAACTGATTTTGCCAATTAATTTTCTGAAAGTGGATGCCAGGATTCAAGTTGCTCAAATTTAGGTTGTATAACATTTCTGGACCCGAAAGAACGGCCATGAGAGAGTATATTACCGAGAGTTTGGCTAAAGGACACATGCAACCTTCCAAATCTCCAGTGGCAGCAGGGTTTTTCTTTGTTAAAAAATAAGGACGGAACTCTAAGGTCATGTCTGAATTTCCGTGACCTCATTCGGATTACTGTCCGTGATACTTACCTCCTTCCTTTGATTCCTGATTTGTTTAATCAGATAAGGTGTGTAACGGACCGTTACGCACACAACTCCGTTTAGGCGATATTCCCTTTTCCGGATAGACCAGCAGCTACTGCAATCACCAACTTCCCGAACTGCAAACCACACGAATTCACCAACTTCCGAACAAGAGACACACGAACCCTGGAAGCAGCCGAACAGGAAAAGCAATATGAACAGCTTACACTCCTGGCAATAAGCATACAGTCAAATCCCCCCCAATAACGAGACGACACTTCGTTTTGAGGGTCAAGCAGGAACTCCTTTCCTGGGGCATACAGCCTCTTTTATTTGCACTCCACAAACATAGTACGGCCCACAGGGGTTTGAAATACAACCAATCAATCCGTACAATAAACACAGACACTCCCACACAAAATACAGCGACCAATCAACATACAGCCAGATATATCACAATCCCACATGGCTGGTCCATTGTGGATGCTGATTAGGTCACAGCAATGTCCATTGTGAATATTGATTAGGTCACAGGCGATGTCCATTGTGAATGTTGATTAGGTCACAGCAATGTCCATTGTGGATTCTGATTTGGTCACAGGTAATGTCCATTGTGGATGATGATTAGGTCACAGGCAATGTCCATTGTGGATGTTGATTAGGTCACAGCAATGTCCATTGTGAATGCCAACTGTCATTGGGGCCATAGTCGCAGGGTAAGAGGCTAGCAAGCATGCCTCTCCAATGCCCAGGGATACATGGCAGTTTGTCACATATCTCCCCTTTGGGGGGAAGACTAACCAGGCACCTGACCTCCTGTCGGTCAGTGCCTACGTTAGTCGATCCACCAACCCACAATAGACAAATGCCAGAGTAGCCCACCCACAACAAACAGGTACAAGAGTGACCCACCCCCAAGAAGCGGTTACTGCACCCGGATATTCCTCTGGGGTGCTGAGGCAACATGCTGTGGGGAGTTGAGGGAGGGCAGAGGCCGACTGCACTCTGCCCAGCTGCCAGCTCTTCTGCTGGGGGGCTGGGAACATAGTCCGGCTCAGTAGCCAGGGGAACATGGGCACCAGTGGGGGTTAACATCGCCTCTGTTAACCCTGGGGCCAAGTAAGGTGTTAGCTGGGGAGGAGAGTTTGTACTTACCCCCTCCTCCTGTTGTCCCGGTGCGGGTAGTTGGGGATCTGGACAGGCTGTCCAGCATCCCTGTAGGTCAGGCACAGAGACCACGGTCCTATCTGCGCCGTCTGGGAGATTGGTGTCTCCCTTGTTAGGGTAAGCTGCCGCTGGGGAGAGGGGGTGCTGTGTTCCTCTCCCTGAAACACAGGCTGCTGCTGGAGTGGGAGACCGCCTGTCTCCACTCCCGTAACATTGTCCTGCTGCTGAGAGAGAGACCAACTGTCTCTGCTCCCTGTAGGACACACTGCTGCTGGGGGAAAGGACGACACCTTCGGCCCCCTGGACTTCATACTGCCGCTGGGGAGGACGACACCTTCGGCCCTCTGTAACTCACGGCTGCTGGGAGGAAGGACGACACCTTCGGCCCTCTGTAACTCACACGGCTGCTGGGGAGGAAGGACGACACCTTCGGCCCTCTGTAACTCACACGGCCGCTGGGGAGGAAGGACGACACCTTCAGCTCCCTGGGGTACACACTGCCGCTGGGGAGAAGGGACGGCACCTTCAGCTCCCTGGGGTACACACTGCCGCTGGGGAGGAAGGACGGCACCTTCAGCTCCCTGGGGTACACACTGCCGCTGGGGAGGAAGGACAACACCTTCAGCTCCCTGGGGTACACACTGCCGCTGGGGAGGAAGGACGGCACCTTCAGCTCCCTGGGATACACACAGCCGCTGGGGAGGAAGGACGGCACCTTCAGCTCTCCGGAACGCACTCAGCCGCTGGGGAGGGCGGACGATACCATCTGCCATGAACTGCAGGTACTCTGCTGTTATCCTCCTCACGAACTGCACAGATTTCTCCGGGGGTTGGGTCCGAAGAAAATCAGCCGTGATCTCAGCTCTCTGTCAAATTCCTCCTGCGTGTAGCTGGGTGCCATGCTTGTTCTCCTGAAGTTCTTTCTTTTGTAGATAGGGGCGCTGTACGGGTACTGGCGTTGCCCTCACTTTGTAATCCAAGGAATGGTGTTGCCCTGTAGATGTCCTTCTGGGCTGTGGAAATGATCCCGCCGCTTGCCACCAAATGTAACGGACCGTTACGCACACAACTCCGTTTAGGCGATATTCCCTTTTCCGGATAGACCAGCAGCTACTGCAATCACCAACTTCCCGAACTGCAAACCACACGAATTCACCGACTTCCGAACAAGAGACACACGAACCCTGGAAGCAGCCGAACAGGAAAAGCAATATGAACAGCTTACACTCCTGGCAATAAGCATACAGTCAAATCCCCCCCAATAACGAGACGACACTTTGTTTTGAGGGTCAAGCAGAAACTCCTTTCCTGGGGCATACAGCCTCTTTTATTTACACTCCACAAACATAGTACGGCCCACAGGGGTTTGAAATACAACCAATCAATCCGTACAATAAACACAGACACTCCCACACAAAATACAGCGACCAATCAACATACAGCCAGATATATCACAATCCCACATGGCTGGTCCATTGTGGATGCTGATTAGGTCACAGCAATGTCCATTGTGAATATTGATTAGGTCACAGGCGATGTCCATTGTGAATGTTGATTAGGTCACAGCAATGTCCATTGTGGATTCTGATTTGGTCACAGGTAATGTCCATTGTGGATGATGATTAGGTCACAGGCAATGTCCATTGTGGATGTTGATTAGGTCACAGCAATGTCCATTGTGAATGCCAACTGTCATTGGGGCCATAGTCGCAGGGTAAGAGGCTAGCAAGCATGCCTCTCCAATGCCCAGGGATACATGGCAGTTTGTCACAAGGTGTTCTCCAAGTTAGACTTAAGGGGGGTATATATTCTGGTCAGGATCAAGGAAGGGAATGAATGGTAGACTGCTTTTAATACCCCAGAGGGTCACTTTAAGAACCTGGTCATGCCTTTTGGGTTGACCAATGCTCCTGAAGTTTTCTACCATTTTGTGAAGGACATTTTTCATCACCTGGTGGGGGGGTGTGTTGTCGTGTACTTGATTGACATACTAATTTATTCTCCAGAAGTGAAGGCTCATCAGGATCACGTTATACAGGTGTTACAGATCCTAACAAATAATAAATTGTACACAAAATTAGAGAAGTGTGTTTTTGCTGTACATGAGGTGCAATTCTTGGGCTACCTGCTGTCATCTTCAGGTTTTCAAATGTATCCAGAGAAAGTCTGTGCTGCATTGGACTGGGATCGACCCGAAAATGCGGCTTTTGGGGTTCACCAACTATTAACGAAAATGTATTCAGAACTATTTGACAGTGGTAAAACCGTTAACGGACATGACTAAGAAAGGGGCAGATGTCTCAGTGTGGTCTAAGTCGGCATTGCGAGCCATTTCTGCGGTTAAGGAGTGCTTCGCTTCTGCCCCCGTATTGGTGCAGCCGGATGTATCACAACCTTTCATTGTGGAAGTTGACGTGTCCAAGGGGGGGGGGTAGGAGCAGTCTTATCGCAGGGCCCGTCACCTGGTAAATGGAGCCCATGTGTATTTTTCTCTAAAAATACTCTTGCTGCAGAGAGAAATTAAGATGTGGGTAACAGAAGGGGCGATTTATCCGATCACAGTGTTCACCGATCACAAAAATCTGGCTTATCTGAAGTCGGCTAAATGACTGAACCCGAGCCAGATGGTCTTAGTTTTTGACCAGATTCAATTTCATTGTCACTTATCATCCTGGGGTTAAGAACGTCAAGGCAGATGCATTGTCATATAGTTTTCCTGGAGGTGGTGATTTTTACCTCTTGGGAACACAGGGCGTACAGGTACTCCCTGATGTCCCGGTACTTAAAGACACAGAGCGGACATGTACACCGCGCGCAGCGGGCGGTGATCGGAACAGAGTGCTTGCCGAAATCATTTGGCAGGCACTCCATGACAATGCCGAGGGGGGTCCTGTGACCCCCCTTCGGCAATCGCAGCAAACCACAGGTCAATTCAGACCTGCAGTTTGCTGCGTTTCCGGGTTATTCGGGTCTCTGGTGAACCGATAACCCAGAATAGGATGGTGATCGGTGGTGTGATAATACACCACCAATCACCATACTTAGATCCTGTGAGGTGATGGTAACATCACCTCACAGGATCAAATGCGATTGGCTGCACTCCTCCTCTCTCCTTACTCCTCCCCCCTGCTCTCCTTACCTCCTCCATTCAGCGTCCGGAGTGAGGAGAGAGAAGCAGCCTGCATCATTGGATCTCCAGAGCCCATCTAAGCTGAGCACCCCCAGATCTCACCCTGACCCTCCACAGTCCCATCTGGCACTTACAGGTACTTAGGAATAGGTTAGGGACAGGTTGGGTTAGACAGGGATAATTAGGGACAGTTAAGCATTTAAAAAAAAAAAAAAAAGTTTCACTGTTGCATCACCCTGATCGGATGTCTGGGGTCCACAGCACAGCTGTGTGACCTTAGACCCCCAGGGCTGCTGCAGCTTGCCCCCTTGCCCAACCACCACCCCCCACACACATTTTGGGGGCGCAAGCGTTTTTTGTTGGGTTTTTTTTGCGTACGCTGACTGTGGCCGACACTCTTAGTGTTCGGCCACTGTTAGCGCATCACCCACCCCACCGCTGATCAGCTTCGGACCGCTGATCAGCGATTTTAAATAGTTATCTATTTTTTTTTTTTTCAAATTTTTTTTGGCTGTCTTTTTTTTTTAGTTAGTTTTTATTTATTTTTTTCTGTTAGGTTTAGGGTAAGTCCACAAACACCCGTGCCCCCACACACACGCATACTAAATAAAGTTTTCCGAGCACGCACACACACACACACGCACACACACTCCCCTATGGCCCACCAGGCGTTCCCGGACGAGGAGGCATACGCCCAGCTTGCCTTCGACTCCGAGAGCCCCAGTGAGGACAAGGATGACCCCACTTTCCTCTTGTCATCCGCATCCTCCTCATCATCTAGAAATAATGATGGGCCCCCAAGGCGAGGGAGAAGCCTACCACCTCTTATCCAATCCAGTACTGAGCCACGCCCCCTGCACTGATCACATGACGGTGACGTCACCCCAGGTCCTTAGTGTTGTCTAAGGTTCAGGTTCATTGAAGAATCCCCTTATGGATTCCAAATGCCGTTATGGTCCATGGCAGCGGAATCCATAACGGGATTCTTCGATAACCCCAACCCGAACTTTGGACGCCGAACTTTAAATACAAGTTCGCTCAACTCTAGTCATATGCCCCAAAAATAGTGCCAATAAAACCTTCCTCTCATTCTGCAAAAAATGAGCCCCTACCTAAAACATTAGGCTAAAAACTAAAAAAAAACTGACTCTTAAGCCTCTTTCACACGGGTGGTCATGTTTGACGCCCGGATAAGAGGCGGGTGCGTTGCGGGAAAATGCGCGATTTTACCGTGCGTGTGCAAACTGTTGTAATGCGTTTTGCACGCGCGTGAGAAAAATTGGCATGTTTGGTACCCAGATCCGAAGCCGGACTTCATCACTGAAGTCCGGTTTCGGGTTGAGTATTCTGTATATTTTATTATTTTCCCTTATAACATAGTTATAAAGGAAAATCATAGCATTCTAAATACAGAATGCAAAGTAAAATGGGTGATTAAGGGTTAAAATTTTTAAAAAAAGTAACTCACCCCCTCCAATTGAGCGCGTAGCTGCCGGTCTCCTGTTCTGTCTTCAGCTGGGGGGTAAAGGACCTTCCGTGACGTCACTGGGTCACATGGTCCAATCACATGCTTCCATCACGTGAAAAAAAAAAATTTAACCCTCAATCGCCCTTTTTACTTTGCATTCTGTATTTAGAATGCTATTATTTTCCTTTATAACTATGTTATAAAGGAAAATAATAAAAACCAGGTCCCCATCACTCACTTCTATGGGGCCTGCGTTGTGTGAAAAATGCAGAATATAGAGCATGCTGCAATTTTCACACAACGCAGAAGTGATGCGGGAAAATCACCGCTTATGTGCACAGCCACATTGAAATGAATGGGTCCGGATTCAATGCGAGTGCAATGCGTTCACGTCACGCATTGCACCCGCGTGGAAAACTTGCTAGTGTGAAAGGGGCCTTAGACTATGGAGATACAAAAAATTTTTTGGGTTTGTTTAAAAAAGGATAATATAGTGTAAAACCTAAATAAATTAAAAAAAGTAGACATATTAGGTAGCCACATCTGTAACAATCTACTCTATAAAAATACCCCATGACCTAACCCCTCAGATTAACACGGTCAAAAAAATAAAATAAAAACGGTGCCAAGGCAGTTATTTTTTGCAAATTTTCCATTTTAATCCATTTTTTCCAGTAATAAAGCAAGGGTTAACAGCCAAACAAAACTTAATATTTATTACCCTGATTCTGCAGTTTACGGTAATACCCCATATGTGGTCGTAAACTGCTGTATGGGCACACAGCAGGGCGCAGAAGGAAAGGAACGCCATATGGTTTCTGGAAGGCAGATTTTGATGGATTTTGATGGCCTTCTTTTTACACCATGTCCCATTTGAAGAACCCCTGATGCACCCCTAGAGTAGAAACTCCATAAAATTGACCCCATCTAAGAAACTACACCCCTCAAGGTTTTCAAAACTGATTTTACAAAGTTTTTAACCCTTTAGGTGTTCCTCAAGAGTTTATGGCAAATGGAGATGAAATTTCTGAATTTCTATTATTGGTAACGTTGCCTCACAAAAATGTAATATAGAGCAACCAAAAATCATATTTACCCTAAAATAGTCCCAACAAAATTGCAACTTCATCCCGTAGTTTCCAAAATGGGGTCACTTTTATGGAGTTTCTATTCTAGGGGTGCATCAGGGGGGCTTCAAATGGGACATGGTGTAAATAAACCAGTCCAGCAAAATCTGCCTTCCAAAAACCACACGGCACTCCTTTCCCTCTACGCCCTACTGTGTGCCCTACAGTAGTTTACAACCACATAAGGAGTGTTTCTGAAAACTACAGAATCAGGGAAATAAATATTGGGTTTTGTTTGGCTGGGTACCCTTGCTTTGTTACTGGAAAAATGGATTAATATGGAAAATTTGCCCAAAAATTGAAATTCTGAAATGTCATCTCCATTTGCCAATAACTCTTGTGGAACACCTAAAGGGTTAAAAAAGTTAGTAAAATCAGTTTTCAATACCTTGAGGGGTGTAGTTTCTTAGATGGGGTCACTTTTATGGAGTTTCTACTCTAGGGGTGCATCAGGGGGGCTTCAAATGGGACATGGTGTAAATAAACCAGTCCAGCAAAATCTGCCTTCCAAAAACCACACGGCGCTCCTTTCCCTCTACATCCTACCGTGTGCCCGTACAGATGTTTACGACCACATATGGGGTGTTTCTAAAAACTACAGAATCAGGGCAATAAATATTGAGTTTTGTTTGGCTGTTAACTCTTGCTTTGTTACTGGAAAAAATTTGAAAAAAGTTACTGGAGAAAATTTGCACAAAAATGTATCTCCATTTGCCAATAACTCTTGTGGAACACCTAAAGGGTTAACGACATTTAGAAAATCAGTTTTGAATGCCTTGAGGGGTGTAGTTTCTAGAATGGGGTCATTTTTGGGTGGTTTCTATTATGTAAGCCTCACAAAGTGACTTCAAGCCTGAACTGGTGTTTAAAAAGTGGGTTTTGAAAAATTTCTGAAAAATTTCAAGATTTGCTTCTAAACTTCTAAGCCTTGTAACGTCCCCAAAAAATAAAATGGCATTACCAAAATGATCCAAACATGAAGTAGACATGTAGGGAAGGTAAATTAATAACTATTTTTGGAGGTATTACTATGTATTATAGAAGTAGAGAAATCTCAGAATGGCCTGGATAAGTAAAAGCGTTTTAAAGTTATTCACGCATAAAGTGACACTGATCAGATTTGCAAAAAATGGCCTGGTCCTTAAGGGGCTAAAAATCCGAATCCGATACCGTCGCAGGGGGTGTTGTTAGAGGCTCAGGGAGAAGCAACAGAGTCTTGCCCCTCTGGGGAATTGTTTGTTCCATCAGAATTGCGTCATAAGGTTTTTGAGGAACATCACTGTACAGTTCTTACGGGACACCCTGGGAGTAGATCCACTACTGACCTCATCTATCATAGATTCTGGTGGCTGGGAATTCGTAAGTGCGTTGAGGACTATATGTCGGTCTGTAGTATCTGTGCACACATTAAGGTGACACATACTCGACCTTTTGGATCTCTACTTCCATTGCCCACACCGTCCAGACCATGGACTCACTTGTCTATGGATTTTATTACTGATCTGCCTAAATCATCTGGAAAGACAGTTATTCTGGTGGTAGTTGATCGTTTTAGTAAAATGATACACTTTATAGCATTGCCTGGCCTACCTAATGCTAAAACACTTGGCCAAGTGTTTTTTTTACAACATTGTGAAACTTCATGGTATTCCCTCTGACGTGGTCTCGGATTGTGGGAATTGGTTTGTATCCAGATTCTGGAAGGCGTTCTGTACTCGGCTGGGGGTACAACTGTCTTTTTCTTCTGCTTTTCATCCTCAGTCGAATGGACAGAAGAAGCGCACTAATCATAGTCTGGAGACTTACTTAAGATGTTTTATCTCTGAGAACCAGGAGGAATGGTCCATAAACAATCATAGACAGGAGTCCACTGGTAAGTCTCAATTTTTTGGGGCACATGGGTTTCACTCGAATTTGGCACATTCTCTGGTTCGGATACTTCCGGTATCCCTGAGGAGGAACGTTTTTCATCATCATTGTGTTCTATATGGTAGAAAATTCAAAATAACTTGGGCAACAAGTATAAACGTGTGGCTGACAAGAAACGTATGAATGGTCCGGACCTAAGTGTGGGTGATTTTGTGTAGCTGTCCACAAGAAATATTAAGTTGAAGGTTCCTTTTTAGAAGTTGGGTCCAAGGTTTATTGGTCTATATAAGATCACTGCCATTGGTAATCCTGTAGCTTTTCATCTCGAAGTTCCTCAGGCTCTGAAAATTCATAATGTGTTTCACAAATCTTTGTTGAAGAGATATGTGGAACCTTTGGAGTCGTCCTTGCCACCCGCTCCTGTCATGGAGGACGGCAGTTTGGAATTCCAGATCGCCAAGATTATTGACTCTCGAGTTCTCCGTAGATCTCTTCAGTATCTTGTTTACTGCAAGGGTTATGGACCAGAGGAGATGATGTGGGTACCGGCATCTGACGTGAATGCCAGTCATTTGGTGAAAGCCTTTCACAGGTCTCATCCGGATAAGGTTGGTCCTGGGTGCATGGAGGTCCCCCATAGAAGGGGGGGGTGGGGGGCTGTCATAGACGTTCCCGCGACAGGTGGCAGGAGATCAGTGAGACTGGCAACACGTGGTTTGATCTGACATGTTTTCCGTTTGGATCAAATGATGTCTGTGTTGTTTCTGGTGCTTGTCACACCTTCTTTCCCCAGGTGTGGCTATTATGGTCATTTAACCTTCTTTATTTCTTGTTGTTTCTCCCATTATGCTATGCGGTTTATAGCTTCTGTTGAAGTTGTGGATAGCTGGTGTGTGGATCTCGACTGAGTTCCTGGTGCTGCCATAGCCACTTGAAGTTAAGTGTTTTCTTTCCATTTTGTATTTTTTTTAGGTTATTTTGTGTGCTGCATTTGCCTGTCATTTGTATTTAGGCCTGAGGGAGACTCCTGTTCGTCCTTCCTTTAGGAGGAACATGTTGTCTCAATCTTGACATTAGTACCAGGGTGAGTTGGCACACTAGGTATTCCAGTGTATGAACTCACCTACCTCTGGGGTCTGTTCATACTGGTAGTTAGTCAGGACTTTAATTAGGGTTTTACTATAAGGTGTCCATCTCCTTTTCCTAGTTTCCAGGGCTTATTCCCTCATCACTTTCCCTCCTATGTTTGGTGTGGTGTTTCCCTCCCACACCCAAACGTGACAGAACCTGCCTCTTGCTTTTGCTGTCCTTTCTGCTAGCCAAGCAATGTATGCCGCCAGCTCTGCCCCTCTTTTCAGAGAGCATGATCTTTTTGAGGACAGTCAGTAGTAACAGGCCAGCACCGACTTGGAGGAGAGGTCTGCTGTGGATTCCTCTAGACATGCAACTACCGACTAGTTGGGAGCACATGTTGTGAGAGGTCAGGGATGTGCACAAGAGACAGGTGAGGATGTCATTAGTGAGGAACAAACCAATGTTGATGTAGTCGATCGCACGTGGAAGCCAGGTGAACAGGGGCATCATCATCATCGGGGGGCGAGGGTGGCAGTGTTTCCATGAGACAGCAGGGTGGAAGTGTGCCTATGAGACAGGAGGGTGGCAGCATTCCCGTGAGATAACAGGGTGGAAGCAGTGGGATATCTGCAGCCCAACATGGGAATACATTGCCCGCTACTCAGGAGACTACCTGTGAGGAGCATACTAGAAGTGCACAGGTTCAAAAAAGCAGCAGCGGGCAGGCACCACACAGTGGTGGAGGGAAAATGTCATACTCTACAGTGTGGAAATTTTTCAGCAAGTCTGGGGGACGTTACCGTTGACAACACATGGAGCGTCAACATAAAATGGCATGACAACACTGTGCCACTCATTTCATGTTACAGCCTGATGCAGCAACCACTGCATCTCCCACTGGTTCACAACCCTTCTCCAGCAGTCTGGGCTCGCTAACTTCAGCAGAAGTAAGCTGTCGTCCTTCTCATTATAGCTCCTTATGCTCCTCCACCTACTCTTACTCCTTATTACTTGTTTTGACTGAAATCGATCACCGA
Organism: Bufotes viridis; assembly: GCA_033119425.1. Lineage (NCBI taxonomy): Eukaryota > Metazoa > Chordata > Amphibia > Anura > Bufonidae > Bufotes > Bufotes viridis. The sequence continues at coordinate 145,761,600 of CM065594.1, read as the reverse complement.
GGTGACTCTGCACATTTCAGAGAACTGATGGCTTGTGCCCACCCAAGGTGGAGAGTCCCAAGCCGACATTACTTTTCTAAAAAAGCTGTACCAGCATTGCAGACATACATTGAGCAGAAGGTGGGCAAGTCCTTGGGCCTCTCAGTAGAGTTCACGCCAGCGCTGACATATGGAGTTGTAACTACGGTCAAGGACAATACACTGTATATAGTTCACAGCCCACTGGGTAAATGTGGTTCTAGGCCAGGCACACTAGCATCTTGGCCAGATAATGGCAATGCCGCCTCCTCATTGTTATGCTGGGATTTCTGAGTCAATGTTTTTCTTTTATAAATGTAGCTATGCACATCTTCATATTCATTTATTACATCGTGCAGAATGTTTTGCATCTTTTTCTGTGATTTTTGATTACTTTGTAGTAAACTGTTGAAGGAGTGGCACCTTCAAGTGTGAATGCACTTCTATTTTTTCTTGGGAGTAGCATTTTCGTGAACTTTTGCCCCATCTATCCCACAGGTGACCTTGATTAGGTGGTACATATAGCTGTGCATGCTCTTCCTTTCATTGAATGCTTGACTGCACACAGAGGTAACTAGAAGCAGTACACTTTACTGTATGTGTAGGGTCTGCTCTCCTGAATGTAGATACCCAATGGCATAGATAGGTATACAGTAGGTCCTGCCTGACTGAGACCACAGTGGTGCTGGTAGGTAGGTGGGCACAGATGTGTTTTGATCAAAATATATTGGCCGAGAGTCTCAGATTTGCTCATATCAGAATGAGGGCTTAATCCATATATAATGTTTGCATCTATTGTGTTAGTAGTGCATTATTTTCAGTGATTTTTCTTTTAGAACTGTAGCTATGCCTATCTGCATATACATTTATTACATCGTGCAGGAGTCATGGGGCCACTACTGCTGCTGCCACCATCCCCACTCTGTCATGGGGCCACTACTGCTGCCACAAACCCCACTTTGTCATGGGGCCACTATTGTCATACTTACATGTTTACTGCCACTGCTGATGCCACCACCATCCCCACTCATGGGGCCACTACTGCTGCTGCCACTGTCCCCACTCTGTCATGAGGCCACTACTGTCACTGCTTCCACTCTGTCATGGGGGCACTACTGCTGCTGCTGTCACCGCCCCTACTATGTCATGGGGCCACTACTGCTGATGCTGCCACCATCCCCACTCTGTCCTGGGGCCAATGCTGCTGCCACCGTCCCAACTCTGTCATGGGGCCTCTATTGTCACAGTTACCGCCGCTGCTAATGCTGCTGCCACCGTCCCTATTCTGCAAGGGACCAATATTGTCACAGTTACTGCCACTGTCCATACTCTGTCGTGGGGCAACTATTGTCATGGCTACTGCCGCTGCTGCTACCACCATCCCCTCTCTGTCATGGGGCCACTACTGCTGCTGCTGACACTGTCATGGGTGCTTTACCGCAGCTGCTGCAATCCTCCCCACTCTGTCTTGGGGCACTGCACAGTTAAGTCCACTGATGCACAGTGATATGAGAGCTAACAGAAGGGATTAAAAAGATTGACTTTCTACACTATTTTATTAGCGCTGCCTCACCTTCTTTATTTTATTCCACTACAGAGCCATTTAGATACAGCTCCTGCATGGGCTTGCACGTTTTTTGTGTTTTTTTGTTTTGCTTTACTGAAGGGTGCTGTAGTTTTTGTTTAACAGAAGGGATTAGCAATGAATCTTGGTGTACACTGTTACTGATACTGCTGTGGACGACTTGAATCTTAGTGCAATGCACAGTTAAGTCCGTGACGATAAATTAGACCCTTTTATTGACGTGTATACTGACGTACAGTAATTCGACAGTGAACAGAAGGGATTAGCCGTAAATCCTGGTGCACAGTGATGTAGATGGCGATAAATAACAACTGCCTGTAATACTGATGGCACAATACCTACAGATTGTCTTAACTATGAATGTGGGTGCACTAGAACATAATGCACACGGTGATACACTCCCCCTGCAGTTTAAGTTCTGTGTCTTCACACTGAGATTAGGCCACTAAGTGGGATGAATATGATTAGGCAGAGGGGCCTGGAGGCACCAAATTTATCGTGATTTTTGATGAATTAATTTGCAACAAATCAAATTTCTTAACGATAAAATGGATACACCAGCACTCTAGTTCTTATTTTGTAAAATAAAAATCAGTTTTACTTTTGCTTGGTGAAACTTTTTTGAACTATATCTGAGTGGCTATCCATAACACCATACGGCTGTGTTCATAAAGTGACAATGTTGAGTATAAGGCCTCTTTCACACGAGCGTGTCCGGATTAGGTCCGGATGCGTTGCCGATGCGTTTAGTGAAAACTGTGCGATTTTGCATGCAAAGCCACTCAGTTTTGCCTGCGAATGCATTCAGTTGTTCAGTTTTTATCGTGTGCGTGCAATGCGTTTTGATGCGTTTTTCACTCACGTGATAAAAAACTGAAGGTTTACAAACAACATCTCTTAGCAACCATCAGTAAAAAAAATGCATCGCACTTGCACTTGCTTGCGGATGCAATGCGTTTTTCGCGCAGCCCCATTCACTTCTATAGGGCCAAAGCTGCATTAAATGCACAGAATATAGAACATGCTGCAATTTTCACGCAACGCAGAAGTGATGTGTTAAAAACAACGCTCATGTACACAAACCCATTGAAATTAATGGGTCAGGATTCAGTGCGGGTGCTATGCGTTCAAGTCATGTATTGCACCCACGCGTAAAACTCGCTCGTGTGAAAGGGGTCTTAGAGGTCTCACACTGTCTTTCAAAAACAGCCCTCTTTTTGCTGGTGTTTTTTTTTTTTCTTGAGCAAAAAAATTCTGTGGCCAATTGCTACATGCTTTCCAATTGGACATTATAAACACTGTTTTTGTAGTAGCATTTTCCTTGTGTTTTTGCTGCCTTTGAATTTTTTTCAAATCGCAGCATGTTCTGGATGTGGCACTTTTTCTGATGTTTTCCCACATACTTAGTTCTCTCTTGGGGAAAAAAGTATCTAAAAACAAAAGTTATGTGACAAAAAAATTCCTGTCTGTAAAATGCTTGTAAAATACACAACAATGTAATGGCTGTTTTTAAAAGCCCCCCAAAAAATCTGGAAAAAGGCAGAACATGGCAGCTCCATAAGTATACATGCACACGACCGTATGTGTTTTGGGGTCCGCAAATTGCGGATCTGCAAAAAAAAAACGGATGACATCTGTATGCCATCTGGTTGTTTTTTTGCGGATCCATTGTAACAATGCATAAAACGGACAAGAATAGGACAAGAATAGGACTCTTTCTGGGAGGGAGATGGGAAAAACAGCAATACTGCCACTGCGTTTTTACATTATAAATTTTACAGCATTCATTTTGCGGTATAAATAACATAATATCTTTATTCTCTGGGTCAGTATGATTACAGTGATACCAAATACATATAGTTTTTTTACGTTTTACTACTACTTTTTGCAATAAAACCCCTTTTCTTTTAAAGAAATAAATGTTTTTACATTGCTGCCTCCTAAGACCGATAACCTTTTTATTTTTCTTTCTATGGAGTTGTGTGAGGGCTTGATTTTTATGGGACAACTTGTATTTTTCATTGGTATCATTTTGGAGTAAATTGCGCTTTTTCATCGCTTGTTATTACGTTTTTTTCAGTGGCAACTAAGAATAAATTAGCAATTCTGTCTCTTCTTTTTTTTTACGGCGTTCACCGTAGGGAATTATTTATGTGATATTTATGTAGTCTGGGTCGTAATGGATGCGGCAATACCAAACATATGGGGGAGGTTTTATTTTTTGCTATGTTTTTCATTGAAAAGCGTATTTTCAATGGAAAAAAAAGCGTAATTTTTTTTATTTAATAAATGTGCTTTTTTTTTGCCACTTAATAGTCCCACAAGGGAATATAAGACTATAACAGACAGTATTTTGGTTGATGTTAAAATGCAATGCATTATCCCTATAGTGTATTGCATTTTGATAGCAATGCCATTCTAACATTGCCAGAGAGGCGCAGGAATTTGCTGGAAATTACTGAAGGCTAGTTTGGGGACTACATCAGACCCCTGCCAGCCTTCACACACATCGGCAACCCGTGATCGCATTTGCGAGGTGCCGATGGGAGACAGAGGGAGTCCACCCCCTCTGTCCGCACTTTATATGTGGCGGGCGCCATTGTCTGTGGCATGTAAAGCTTTAAACAGCCCGGATTGGCACTGCTGCCGGTCCGGGCTGTTAGAGCAGGGCCGCAGCTCTCATGTGAGAGCCGGGTCCCCGCTCCCCGCTGCATGGGGGACCAGTGCAGCGCTTAGACTGGGACGCCATAAAAAAGGTTCCATTCCACAAAATATAGAATGCACATGGCCGATATCCTTGCATAAGCCCTTATTACTAATAATAAACCTTGGACCAGGATGAATGAGATGGCTTGTAAACATTCCACTAAAACCACCAAATTACAAAACCGCCACCAAAACTGACCTGTTTCTGGGTATGGACATACAGCTGAAATCTGCCACTGATTCAGCAGTGGAAAATGGTCGTTTTCCGGAGCTAATTCCACATTCAAATCTCCACTAACAATTTTCACATTGGGGGAGAGTTATCAAAACTGGTGCAGGAGAAAACCTTTGATTTTCCAAGGGAGCTCTGAAAAATATCAGGAGTGATGCGGGTGGCAGGGAGTGGGGTAAGTATAAACTGTATGCGGTGCCCGGGGATTTGGGGGGGCATTATAGGGGTTGGATAACCCCTTTAACATTAAAAACTCTACCATGTGCACACAGTGTAAAAATAGTAGTCGCTTAAGAAGTGGCATGTTACTTCTTAGGCTACATTCACACGAGGTATTTAAAGTATATGGGGCTATTCACATGAATGTTTTCATAGCCAATTAAAGTCTATGGGGTTATTCACATGGTTGTTTAACGTCCAGTCAATATAGGCCATTAAATAAATTTTGGGCCATTTTCACGGCCAGATAGATCCCATTGAAATCAATGGGCCCGTTTATAAGGGCTGTTTAGACAGGAGTGCACCCATATAAGGCCTTGTTCACACGTCAGTAATTTTTCTTTACAGAATCACGGTCCGTTTTTTTGCGGATCCGTGTTTCCGCAAAATTCTTCTGTTTTTGTTTTTTAGTGTCTCCGCATACCTTCCGTGTTTCCGTATTTCCGTAAAAATCTGGAAGAACAAGAAAAAAAAAAGATGTTTCCAGGGTAACTTTTCATCTCCTGTGGATCCGTAATTATGTTCCGCAAATACGGATGACATGCTGATGACTTTTGTAACCTTTCCGCATATCATCCGGATTTATGCGGATCCATTCACTTCAATAGAGCTACGGTCCGCAATTTGCGGACAAAAGTAGGACGTGCTCTACTTTTTTTACGGTTCCGCATTGCGGAAATAAAAAGATTTGCGGGTGCGGAGAGCATACGGAATGCCCTCCGCATCTTTTGCGGACCCATTGAAATGAATGGGTCCGCATATCTTCCGCATTATTTCCGCATTTTTGCGGAAATAATGCGATAAAAAATACGGACGTGTGAATTAGGCCTAACAGTCATTAAAAAGAGTACACTGTAAAAAAAAAAAAAAAGACATTCAGGGATTAATAAAAATGACCATGTAAAATGTTCCAAGATTGCAATGATTCTTAAAATGGTCGTTTTTCACTTCTGTGTGAATGTACCATAAATACATTACCAAATTACAAATCAACCACCAAAAACAACCTGTTTTCAGCTACTTATTTTTCTGCTGTGGATTTTAGCCATGTGAACATACCCTCCAGCTACTGATTCTGCTAGGTATTTTTCTGCTGTGGATTTTGCAGTGTGAATATAGTTTCAAATCTGCTTCTAAGGCCCCTTTCACATGGGCGAGTTTTCCACACGGGTACAATGCGTGATGTTGACGCATTGCACCTGCACTGAATCCTGACCCATTCATTTCAATGGGGCTGTGCAGATGAGCGGTGATTTTCCCGCATCACTTGTGCGTTGCGTGAAAATCGCAGCATGCTCTACATTCTGAGTTTTTCATGCAAAGCAGGCCCCGTAGAAATGAATGGGGCTGCATGAAAATTGCAAGCATCCGCAAGCAAGTGTGGATGCGGTGCGATTTTCACGCATGGTTGCTAGGAGACAATAGGGATGGGGACCCGATCTTTATTGTTTTCTCTTATAACATGGTTATAAGAGAAAATAATAGCATTCTCAATACAGAATGCTTTAGTAAAATCTGGATTGAGGGGTTAAAAAAATAAATAAAATTAACTCACCTTATACACTTGATCACGTAGTTGCCGATCTCTTTTTTCATCTTTAATCATGAGCTGGCAGCTAAAGGACCTGTGGTGATGTCACATCACATGGTCCATCACCATGGTGATGGACTATGTGATTGAACCATGTGATGAGCTCAGTGACATCACCACAGGTCCTTTGGCAGGTCCTGAAGAAAGAACAGGAGACCAGCAGCTACGCGATCAATTGGAGGAGGTGAGTTAATTTTAAATTTTTTTTTTAACCCTCAATTGACCTTCTACTAAGGATTCTGTATTAAAGAATGTTATTATTTCCCCTTATAACCATGTTATAAGGGAAAAATATTAAAATCTACACTACAACTAACCCAAACCCGAACTTCATTGCAGAAGTTCGGGTCTGGGTACCACATTCAGTTTTTTCTCACATGCGTCCAAAACTCATTGCACTCGTTCGGAAAAAACTGAACCATGCAACGTAATCGCTGTCAAAACTGACTGAAATTGCATGCGCACTCGCACGATTTCCTCGTCACGCATCCTATCGGACCTCAATTTGCAACGCCCGTTTGAAAGGGGCCTAGGGCAAGAATTCCGTGAGGGTGCAATGCGAGAGGGGAACGCATTGCACCCGCACTAAATCCGGACCCATTCACTTCAATGGGGTTGTGTAGATGAGCAGTGATTTTCACGCATCACTTGTGCGTTGCATGAAAATCGCAGCATGTTTTATATTCTGCATTTTTCACGCAACGCAGGCCCCATAGAAATCAATGGGGCTGTTTGAAAATCAAGCAAGTGCAGATGTGGTGCTATTTTCACGCATGGTTGCTAGGAGATGATAGGGATGAGCAGCCCCTATTCACTGTATTATTTTCCCTTATAACATGGTTATGAGGGAAAATAATAGCATTCTTAATACAGAATGCTTTCTGTAAATGTTGATTGAGGGGTTTAAAAATTTACAAAAATGAGCTCACCTCATCCACTTGATCGCGCAGCCGGCCTCATCTTCTTTCTTCTTCTTTCAGGACCTGCCAAAGGACCTTTGATGACGTAATCACGCTCACCACATGGTGAGCGCAGTGACATCAGTGCAGGTCCTGCTGAATGAAGATAGAAGATCCTTCTATCTTCATTCAGCAGGACCTGCGCTGACACCACCGCGCTCTCCATGTGGTGAGCGTGATGGCGTCATCAAAAAAAAAAAAAGCCACCATGTGTACGTCCCCTGACAAAGACTTTATTTTTATTTTTTTACTAAATGTAATGTAGAACTGGAAATACATACAGTGGCAGCAGACTCTAAGTACAATCTTTTATGGCACCAGTAACGATAGGGAAGAAGGTTTGTTCGTGGCAATTCCGCACTTAGGTGATACTTAACTGGCCTAGTGTGAGCTTGGTGTTGGGTGGGTTGTCTGTAATCCCACACCTTGCCACAGATCACACTGTTGTCTGGAGTCTCAAGGCTTGACTTGAGGACAACTGAAGAAGTTCCCTCTGGAGAATCTGTAACAGGAGCAGGAGCTCTGCAGTCTGCTTCCTCTTCTTTCTGTCTCTAGACAGGAACTCCCCGTCTTGGCAGGGAGCAGGACCAGCCCACTGCTACCAAAAGGGAAGCAACCCGGTAGTTAATCCTGTTGCTTCCCAAACATTCCTTGCTGGTACAAATGGGCAAAAGCATACAATAAAATACATAATGCAACAATATAAATTATAGTAACCCCAGGTCTGGGGTACTACACTAGCACAGCTCCTTTCAAAGTGTAGTGGCCGTCCCTGGTTACTGCTTTCATTCCGTTTATTGACATGCAACTACTTTTATTTTCAATGCCAAGTCTTTACTTCTACTGTATGATGGTGTAAGATCCTACTTGTACACAGCTACCTTGAAGAAGTGCGCATTTATGCCAAACGGGAACTAGAACTATTACTCATATCAGATCTCAAGTAACGATAACAGAATTTATTTAGTGTTCAACATAATATTCTGTTGTAATACAATGCAGACACCTATCAATCCACGTCAGCAAAAAGAACCCTCTGTCTACATAGATGAAGGACAGAGATTAAATCACCGTGCAGTTTAAGGTGGAAAGCTGGGGCACCAGGCGATTAAAAGATAATCCCATGATCATGTGAAAGTATGTGGATGAGCCGAAAGTTGAATTTACAAACCTCATGTTTAAAGGGATTGTAATTTAGATTGAGCACAGCTGTGATTTCCTTACACTTCAGCAGCCACAGTTCCAGGATACAATATTGCAGTTTGCCCAGAATTAATGAATGTTGTGTCTGTGGCAGATGGGAAAACTCTCATTTGCTTTACAATTAGAGAGATCTTATAAACCTTTCAGACCTGTAAGGTTAGACGTGTGTACTAACTTAGGTAATCATGAAATAGTTAAAGATACAATTAGTACTAATTCAGTACTAATTCAGTATTCATGATACTGAAAATGAGCAACATACATTAACTGCATTAGCTGATGAATATTAATATTTTTCTAAAAGGCTAAAAAAAACATACCAATAACCAAGCAAGACAAATAAAAGGAAGATCTTCGCAGTGCGGACATCTCAGGTCTCCTGCACCACAGATACCCAGCAAAACAGCTGCTGCCTGGAGAGAAAAGGATTCACATCTGAGACCATTAATTACCAGATGTCACCTACTGCTGGAGATGCTTGTAACAGCCACACAAAGCTTATAAAAGATGAGCATCATGTAACACAACAATGCACCTGCAGTGACCCCTAGTGCTCACTGCACACATTGCAGAGGCATTTTTTTTTTTTTTTTTTACAAATGCAATACGTAATTGCAGAGATTTTGCACCTAAATTTATATTACTTCCATGAAATACTTTAAGAACTAACTAAAGCAGAGAGATGCACATATGCTTAATACATACATATGTGAATAGATCTGATGAATTTCAAATTATTTTGTCACCTATTAGCCATTACGTCACATACCACTTTGCAATGTATTGTTGATTTCTGCATTTAAAGCTCCAATAGTAGTATTTCTTGCCAGGTTCTGTCACATTTATGTACAAATTAGCAATGTGCGCAGTGCTGTTTTTTCTTTTAATGTTATAGACAACATGACGTAACCCAATGGACTTTATTATATGTCATTAGGGATCTGTGAAGCACCATTGGTGTCTGTTGTGTGATGTACCCATCACAGGTTGAATTCTGTTTTCCCCAGTCATCTCCAGGACAGCACATCCAAGACTGCCTTCCCCTAATAGGACAGGAAAGAACACAGAGGTTTAAAACCCACCTGTCCCCTCCAGCTCTTTTTGTTCCTGTCAAAGCTAGGCAGACTGAAGAGCTGCAGGGAGTTCTTCGGGGTTCCTTGCTAAGGAAAGCGGTACCTGTGCAGACCAAACTCAGATCCGGTGGTGTGGCTCTCCCTCCCCATGTTGCAGCCCGTGCCCAGGCTCTGCAACCCCGGTGAAGTTCCCTCCAGCGGCAACCCAGGGAGGCTTGATACTGAAAGGAGAAACACTATGACATTCTCCCTCCAGGTCCCTAGTGATGATGTCAGATGCAGGAGGGCGGTAGTTGTGTCACTACTTCCCCTCTGCTGCATGAAGGTCCCTGTCAGCCTCCTGTGGCATTAAGAGTGGGACCTGTATAATGGCGCTGGGACTATCACCAGAGTACAATGAACTTCCTCAGTGAACAGGGGTTCCCCAAGGCTTGGGATCTAAGCCTACCGCAGCCCAGGGTGTTGTGAGAAGCTTGACCTGATGCTACATATTGTGTACTCACAGGGCCAGTGCTATGTGCTATAATAAGGCAGACCAAGTGGTTGCCTTAGGGCGCAGAGAGGGGGGGGGGCGGAAAAATTAACTTTTTTTTAATCACTTGCGGCGAGTTACGCTGCAGCGCCGCTGGCCGCCCACCCCATCATGCATGTGCAGTGCGGCCCCGGCCCTCACTCACAGAGCGGCAGCACGGCAACACGGTCACGGGGTCACTCAGGGGGTGTGCGACTGGTGAGTAGCTCCGCGGTGGGCAGCAGCTGGGACTGGAGAAGCTGTTGGTGACTGTCACTCACACAGCCAACCCAGGCCAGTCGACCGCCGTAGGGTAGGTGGTAGGTGATGAGCACAGAGCGCATAATGTTCATAATTATTACACAACATTAATGGGGGGTGGGGTCACAGGTAACATGATGGGAGGGGGGACAAATCAAATGTCTGTAGTCTGTGCCATGGAGGGAGGGAAATGTAACATGGGGGGATGATGTGCCATGGGGGGGAAGAAGTGTGACACAATAGGGGGTCATAATGTGATCATGGGGGGGGGGGACGCCAAAATGTAGCTTCGCTTGTGTTGACAAAAATCCTTGCACCGGCCCTGTGTACTCATATGTGCTGATCTGATCCTTTTCTCCCTTCCTTGTTTCAGGGAGACATAGATTCATCCTCTTCTGTAAAACAAAAGTCCAGAAAATTTGGAGTTTGTGCAAAATGTTTACTGGTTTCCGATACCAAACTGTTATTTAAAGAATGTATATCTATGGTAGTGAAAGGAGAAACAAATTTTTTTTTTTGCTGATATCAGGAAATCCAATATGCCCTTCCTGTGATATTGCTACCGCCTCTAAAACCACCACTACAACTTCTAAGGGAAGCCAGATCTAGTTTAGCGACTGGAAAATCCAGATTTATCTGATCTTGAGGAGGGTGACAATGTCAGTGCTTCCTCTGATGAAGATAACGAATACAAAAAATTTCTATTTAATCCTGGCGATATAGATTAATTAATTAGAGCGATCAGAGCCTCTATCCAGTTGGAAAACCCCTAAAAAATCTAGACTAGATAAGGTACAGAAAATGATTTGGGCAGAATGGACTAAACCAAAGGTTTTTTTTTCACCCCAAAGAGTATTAAAAGCTGTTATGCTTTTAGCAAGGAGGACCGTACTGATTGGGACCTATTTCCAGAATAGATGCATCTGTAGCTCAAGCGGCTAAGCATACTACTGCTTTACCTTTTCAAAATGTGGCCCAAATAAAGGATCTATTATAAACTATCAATCGGAAAGCACAGAGTTTTCTTAAAAAAACATGTGAAGCAACCTCAGCAGCATTACTGAAGCCAGGTGTGGCTGCCACTTGTGTAGCCCATACCCTTTATGTCTGGTTGGGTCAATTAGAGATTTATCTAATTAATGAAAACCCCAGAGACCAGATTCTGGAGAGCCTTAATCTAATTACAATAGCTACCAGTTTTTTGGCCAATGTCAGACTTTCTGCAGGTACTGCGGTACTTTTTAATACAACTAGGCGTGTCCTTTGGCTTGAGGTCTGTGCAGGAGATATTAATAATAATTTATCTTCCTTTTTACATTTTTGGTCCTGACTACATATGAAAAAATGTATTCTATTAATTCAGAATTCATCCTAAAAACAATTGGATAATAAAAGTCATACACATAATACTTCAACTGGAAAAGAGACATGCAATCCAGTTCTCCTTCCAAAATAACAAGAGTACTGGGTGGCTCAAGAGGAAATTGCCCTGGTGAGATCAATGGCCTTAGGGATACTCTCTCTTGTTAGGGAGACCTACAAGTAGTATGCATGAGGAGAATTATAGCCCTCCCAACACTGCTCAGTAGTGATGAGTGAACATGCTTGGCTGAATATCTGTTCGGCTCGAGCATCGCTATGCTCGGCACATGGCGGCAGGGCCGGGCCGACACAGAGGCTGGGCAGGGGCCGGACACTTTAAATTATGATGACCCCCCAGTGGCGAGCCGGCGAGCGCTCGCTGCTAGCTGCTGCAGCCTACAGGCGCAGCTGGCCTGTGCTGCTATAAAGAGAGCAGGGCCGGACTGGCCTATCGCGATCCCCGGAAAATTCCCGGTAGCCCGGTACCCCTGACTACCGCACGGCTGGCCGGAGAAGACAGTCTGTCTCATGCCGCTGCGCAGCCTGCGCTGCCCTGCAGTGTGTGTGTGCCGCGCGCTCCAGACGCTCCGCTCTGCTCCTCCCCACGCTGTGTTTACAGCTGTTGGCGCGCGGCGGCCGACCGGGCCGGCCCCTACTTACAGACTACACTCAGTTGGTGCTGCTGCCCGTGCCCGGCGTCAGCCGCCAGCCGCACAGTAATACCTGGCTCACTGGCTGGTGTTGTGGCTGACTGGCTGCAGGCGCGGGGGGGGCGGACTCGGTGGAGGCCCAGAGAGGCCAGGGGCTGTGTGATGAGGCAGGGGCTGTGTGATGAGGCACCGCTCAGGACATCACATGACGTGCCCGCGCTCTGCAGTGCCCTGCTAGCTGGTCTGGTGTGAGGTGTGGTATAGGCCCTGTCCCTGTGTCCACTGGCCCCTGCTCCAGCCCTGGCCTGAAGAATTATTTATTAATCTTTACTAATTCAATTTATCAAGTAAGTGACTTTGGCTGCCTTGATGATTTCATCCTGCCTGAGTGCCTCACAGCATAAGGCAGCCTTCCTGCTGCTCCTGCATACATGTGATAAGTGCAAATGACGCACTGTTATGGGGGATCTGTGGATGATACTGTTATGGAGATCTGTGGATGACAACTGTTATGGAGAACTGTGGAGAAGACACTGTTATGGAGATCTGTGAAGGAGACACTGTTATGGAGATCTGTGGAGGAGACACTGTTATGAGGGATCTGTGGAGGACACACTGTTATGGGGTATCTGGGGATGACGCACTGTTATGGGGGATCTGTGGATGACACACTGTTATGGGGGATCTGTGGATGACACACTGTTATGGGAGATCTGTGGATGACACACTGTTATGGGGGATCTGTGGATGACGCACTGTTATGGGTGATCTGTGGATGATGCACTGTTATGGGGGTACTTTCACACCTGCGGCATGGCTATCCGGCCTATCCGGGCTGTTCACCCACCGGGTCCACCATGCTGCAAGTACCCGTGCACTGCCGTGCTGCGCCATAGCTCCATCCCCTGACCCTATTATAGTCAATGGGGACAGAGTGGCAGCACGGCAGTGCACGGGTACTTGCAGCATGGTGGACCCGGCGGGTGAACAGCCCGGATAGGCCGGATAGCCATGCCGCAGGTGTGAAAGTACCCCCATAACAGTGCGTTATCCACAAATCCCCATAACAGTGTCATCCACAGATCCCCCATAACAGTGTCATCCACAGATCCCCCATAACAGTGTGTCATCCACTGATCCCCCCATAACAGTGTCATCCACAGACCCCCATAACAGTGCATCATTCACAGATCTCCCATAACAGTGTCATCCACAGATCCCCCATAGCAGTGTCATCCACCACAGATGCCCCCCAATAACAGTGTCATCCTCAGATCCCCCAATAACAGTGTCATCCACCACAGATCCCCCATAGCAGTGTCATCCACCACAGATCCCCCATAGCAGTGTCATCCACACATCCTCCATAACAGTGTCATCCACAGATCCCCCCATAATAGTGTCATAGAAAGATCCCCAGATAATGGTGCCATCCACAGATCCCACATAACAGTGTTGTCATCCTCAGACCTGCCCTATCTGGAAATAGCTCAGGGAGTCTCATCCTGTGGATGGGGGATACATTTTTAATAACAGGACAACCCCTTTAAAGTCATACAAGTCTGTCACACTACATTTATTTACATTTCCCTCCTCTGTGCCCCCATATAGTACAGCCCCCATATAGTACAGTCTCCCCCATCTGTGCTGTCATATAGTACAGATTCCCCTTCTCTGTGTTGCCATGTTTAGTGAGCTTTATTACTGTGTGGGGCAATACACATTGGGAGTTTGTACAGAGGTGGGGATGGTGCTGGAATCATGGAATGAGAAGCCTAAACTATTAGGTTTGCAGATTCTGCGTAGACAAGTGGTGGCCAGAAAAAGACTGATTCCAATCAAAGAAGAAGTCGCCTTTGATTCACCTTTGAGTCGCCCTGTGAGTCAATATTTATGTACTTTTAATCACTTATGGTTTGCAGAATCTGTGTAGTGCTAGTATTTTCCACTATATTGTCATATTGGTTTTAATTTAGTTACAGTGTGGTGTTCGTATCCAGTCACTATGCGGGGGTAATTCCTGTTAGATTCTATGCGGCCGGTGACGCAGACCGGCCGATGCTGTTGTGCTGGTATAATCACGCAATGCTATGGGGCTGGTATTAAGCACGGCAGTGCATGGCAGAGATCGGCGGACTAAAAAGTACTGCATGTCCGACTTTTTAGTCCAATGATCTCTGCCGTGCTGCGCCATAGCTCCATCCCCTGCCCCTATTATAGTCAATAAGGACAGAGTGGCAGCACGGCAGTGCACGGGTACTTGCAGCATGGTGGACCTGGCGGGTGAACAGCCCGGATAGGCCGGATAGCCATGCTGCAGGTGTGAAAGTACCCCCATAACAGTGCGTCAACCACAGATCCCCCATAACAGTGCATCATCCGCAGATCTCCATAACAATGTGTCCTCCACAGACCCCCCATAACAGTGTGTCCTCCACAGATCCCCTCAGAACAGTGTGTCCTCCACAGATCCCCCCATAACAGTGTGTCCTCCACAGATCCCCCCATAATAGTGTGTCATCCACAGATCCCCATAACAGTGTCATCCACAGATCCCCCATAACAGTGTCATCCACAGATCCCCCATAACAGTGTGTCATCCACTGATCCCCCCATAACAGTGTCATCCACAGATCCCCCATAACAGTGTCATCCACAGATCCCCCATAGCAGTGTCATCCACCACAGATCCCCCCAATAACAGTGTCATCCTCAGATCCCCCAATAACAGTGTCATCCACCACAGATCCCCCATAGCAGTGTCATCCACCACAGATCCCCCATAGCAGTGACATCCACCACAGATCCCCCATAGCAGTGTCATCCACCACAGATCCCCCATAGCAGTGACATCCACCACAGATCCCCCATAGCAGTGTCATCCACCACAGATACCCCCCAATAACAGTGTCATCCTCAGATCCCCCCAAAGGAGTGTCATCCACCACAGATCCCACATAACTGTGTTATCCACCACAGATCCCCCATAGCAGTGTCATCCACCACAGACCCCCCAATAAGTGTCATTCTCAGATCCCCCCAATAACAGTGTCATCCTCAGATCCCCCATAACAATGTGTCATCCATAGATCCTCCATAAGTGTCATCCATAGATCCCCCATAAGTGTGTCCTCCACAGATACCCCATAACAATGTCATGCACAGATCCCCCATAACAGTGCCATCCACAGATCCTCCATAACAATGTGTCCTCCACAGATCCCCCATAACAATGTCATCCACACATCCTCCATAACAGTGTCATCCACAGATTCCCCCATAATGGTGCCATCCACAGATCCCACATAACAGTGTTGTCATCCACAGACCTGCCCTATCTGGAAATAGCTCAGGGAGTCTCATCCTGTGGGTGGGGGATATATTTTTAATAACAGGACAACCCCTTTAAAGTCATACAAGTCTGTCATACTACATTTATTTACATTTCCCTCCTCTGTGCCCCCATATAGTACAGCCCCCATATAGTACAGTCTCCCCCATCTGTGCTGTCATATAGTACAGATTCCCCTTCTCTGTGTTGCCAAGTTTAGTGGGCTTTATTACTGTGTGGGGCAATACACATTGGGAGTTTGTACAGAGGTGGGGATGGTGCTGGAATCATGGAATGAGAAGCCTAAACTATTAGTTTTGCAGATTCTGCAGAGACGAGTGGTGGCCAGAAAAAGACTGATTCCAATCAAAGAAGACGTTGCCTTTGATTCACCTTTGAGTCGCCGTGTGAGTCAATATTTATGTACTTTTAATCACTTATGGTTTGCAGAATCTGTGTAGTGCTAGTATTTTCCCCTATATTGTCATATTGGTTTTAATTTAGTTACAGTGTGGTGTTCGTATCCAGTCACTATGCGGGGGTAATTCCTGTTAGATTCTATGCGCCCGGGGATGCAGACTCTGCCAGGTCCGCAATCACACCGGCCGATGCTGTTGTGCTGGTATAATCACGCAATGCTATGGGGCTGGTATTAAGATTATGTGGTTATTGCCTTATATGACTAGTTTTTGCACTTTATTTCTATCTTTATATGGATCTAAAGAGGTTGTGCATTTGTTTACAGCTATAGATAATTGGTACATTAAACTGCGCATACTTATGTGTGATTACAACAGTAAGTATTTAGTAAAGACTCCACAAGTTGGAGGGGGGGGGGCGCACTTGGGCAGCTCAGCCTCTGTTGGTGGTGGACCTTGTCCCAGCCCTGCATGGCGGTACTCGGCCGAGTACCGCATGTGCTCGAGTCTCCGCCCCGCGCGTTTTGCGGGTTTTAAGCAGCCAATGAAGGTGCAGGTAAGTACTGCCCTTATTGTAATGCCAGTAGCATGTTCGGCTCAGACGTAGACAGGGAGAGCAGAGCGTAGGAAGGGAAAGAGAGTAGGGAACGATTTTCACAGTTTTTATTCAGAGAAAGCTTTTCCAAGAACCAAGTTAAGGACTACTCTGTGTGTGTGTGTGTGTGTGTGTGTTTTTAAAGCAGCAATCTATTTACCTCCTGCAGTTTCAGGGATAGTGCTTCAGAGGGGACAGATAGTGCAGGGAGAGACATTTGCTGTTATTACTATCAAAAGCTTTTCAACAAGCCCAAAGTCCTTTTAAGAGCTACTATGTGTGTTTGACAGCAGCAAGATATTTTTATGTTATACCTATTAGTGACATATACTGTACATCAGAAGAAAAGTAAATGTATAAGTGGCTCACTCCCAGCTGATTATGGTGAGGTGTTAACAGCTTAAAAGGAGGACACCCTTCCTCAAAGAAATTGATCAAATATGGTTCTTAGGAGCATAAGCAAGCACTCTCACTTTGGCGCCAAATAGAGCTAAGTAATTTTGTGGAAATGCAAATAATGTAAAAATAAAATCCTAATAGTGTGTTAATTGCAAAAGAAGCAGTAAAATGTCACAATTATGGCATACAATTGATAAAATACATAAAACAATCGGTCTGATATAGCAGCAACCAATACTGGGTAGTGGGTAATCAATAAACAGTGATTGGTCAGGCCGGTATTGAGTAGTGGATGTGCGACATCCAATGGTTCATCCAACATTCCAATCCAATCCAATCTGTAAAGGTATGATTGTAAACATAAACGCTCCTATCACAGTTAGGTATTCAAAATATACCCCTATTAGCGTGATTGGGATAATGTAAACCGGAGCTTGAGTCCTAATCAGAGTTCAGAATTCAAATATGTCCATTCATGATCATCATTAAAAGTCAAAACTAAGTTAGTCTGGAGTTTATATTGCTTTATAATAGTGATATTAATATAATGCCATCTGATTGGTTTATAGCTCCTTTGGCATATTTGTTATATCATATGAATTGTGATAGAAGGCTCTAAGGATAGATAGCCTGATGTTTTTAATTGTTCCAGTTCTAAGGAGAGAGTCTTGTGTGTCCCAATTCACAAACTTCACTTATATCCACTTTATTAGAGTATATTTAGGGCAGTGGTGAGCCGTATTTGTGTTATAATGTAGCGCTGTTTGGTGATCATTTCAATACTAAGGCCCTTACCTCACTCTGTGTTCTTTAGACTGCTGCTCCGTGTTTAACGAGGGGCGAGCGGTGTGGGAGAGCACTCTGGCGTCTCACGTCGCACACCTCGATCCGGCAGCTTTCAAACCTCACGAGATCCGGAGTGAGACTTTCACTTTACCTTAGTGACGTAGTCCTAGTGTTTGTAGATGTTAGATGTCTTGGAGTTTTCCTAATTTTCGGATCCAGATGTCAAAAATAGCATGGCCATGCTAACTAATGTTCGTTTGTAGAGGTCTTTGACAAATATTGGATATGAGTCTAACAGACGCATTTCGGGATGGTTCTTTACCCCTTACTCAGTGGTCATCTAACATCTACAAACACTAGGACTACATCACTAAGGTAAAGTGAAAAAAGTCTCACTCCGGATCTCATGAGGTTTGGGCACTGACGGCTTGAGGTGTGCGACGCGAGATGCCGTAGTGCTCTCCCGCACTGCTCGCCCCTCGTTAAACACAGAGCAGCAATCTGAAGAACACAGAGTGAGGGGCACCACTGAGGAAGGGGTCATCCAATTCCCAGAAACGCGTTTGGTCAAAGGATCCCCCAGAAGTATTTTAACTTTATGCGGCAAGAGTAAATTTATGTGCCAAAACCCCACAGGAAAAAGTCCAGCGCGTGAATAGTGGAAACTTACTGCACTACTGCAAGTCATACCATAGGTAGACACGTGCAAACAGCCACCAGCGCGGGAGGTCGGACAGACAGAGCTTGTAAGACACCGGTTCTTTGTACTACATGAGCGGTGTTTAGAGCGACAACGGGGTACATTAAAGGCACGGTAAGAACTTTCCAACTATATGCCGGCAAGATTGCGCATACTTTAAGCGCATTATACAGAGCGGTTCAGTGGGACGCTGCTGACTTCCAATTATAGCGGGACGCCGATACACTCTAGCAGATTAGAGAAACAAACTTACACCTCTGGTTTATAGAGCAACAAATTAAACATCTTCAATATATACAATTGATGGAGACAGTTTATATGATCCTATGAACCTATCGAGGATGCCAGTACATATTTGATGCTATTTCACGCTAGTACAGCATTGGAGGCGATTTTAACAATAGCGATTATTGGTATATGACTGTATAGGCACTGACCACAGTATAATTGCCATATTCGACTCATTTGGTCCGCAGAGTAAAGGACTATTGTACTATCCTATTTTATATACTGCTTTGTGTGAATACTGTTAGATATAAGGTTGCCACTTTTTATTGCAGGGTCTAGATCCGGTATCCGGCACTTTGATATTGGTTTTATTGTTGCATGCATTTCACGTTATAGGTTGTATATTTTATATATACATCTTATATCTATTAGTTTTAATAAATTCTATATGGTCTTAGTATCCTGAGTGTGCCTATTTTTTCCCTTTTAATCACACTGTTTTAATTCCAAGAGGAAGGGTGACTCCTCTTTACTGTGGCACCTCTACTTGGCTGTGTGTTACTCCTGTGCGCCACATTGCATACACTTCTTCATTTTATCAATTGTATGACACAATTGTGATATTTTACTGCTGCTTTTGCAATTCACAAACTATTAAGATCTTATTTTTACTTTATTTGCATTTCAACAAAATTACTTAGCTCTTTTTGGCGCCAAAGTGAGAGTGCTCGCTTATGCTCCTAAGAACCATATACTGTACATCATCCGCAGACTGTGTCTGTAATAATCTGGGCCACATCTAGTGTCCATAATCTGTGGTGTTCTGTAACCAATACTGTAGAACATCTGCAAACAGTTTCTGTATTACAAATTCCAATAATCTGGGCCACATCAACATGTCT
The DNA here is from genome assembly GCA_033119425.1 of Bufotes viridis. Taxonomy (NCBI): domain Eukaryota; kingdom Metazoa; phylum Chordata; class Amphibia; order Anura; family Bufonidae; genus Bufotes; species Bufotes viridis. Next base: position 145,741,870 of record CM065594.1, on the reverse strand, counting down.
TCATCCATTTGGACAATACCAGAGCAGTTGAAGGTGGACCAGACATGGTCACCTACAACTTCTCTTTCAAAAAATATTTTCCTGGGCAAACAAATCAGTGACATCCTTAATAGCTGTTCATCTGAAAGATTCCCTGAATGTAAAGGAGAACTTTCGGAGTCCTCACAAATTAGACCTTGTGGAATAGTCTATTTGTTCAAAAGTATTCCACATGCTGATAAAACAATGGGGGACTCCATTTGAAAACCTTTTTGCATCAAGGAAAAACTACAAAGAGGAAAAGCTTTTCTCTCAACCCCAGGAATCGTCCTACAGCAGTGGATGCTTTCAGTCATGATTGGACATTCAGTCTAGCGTATGCTTTTCCATCAATTCCCTTGATACCCTAGAGTTCTTCACAAATGCATGAAGGAGAAATGCACGCTGATTCTGAACATTCCATGATGGCCAAGGAGGAATTGTTTCGGCCTACTAAAACCCTCTGCCAATATTTTTTCATCAAATTCCAGGGCTGCTAAAACACCCAAACATACAAATGCTGATGTTATCAGTCTGGATTCTGGGAGATCCATCCTATTAAATAGGGACCTATCTGTAAGAGCAGTGCAAACCTTCCAAAGTAGTAGAAACTCTAACACAAACAAGATCTACAATAACGTATGGAAAAAAGTTTGCTTCCTGGTGTGTGGACAAATTTAATGAACATTCTCAGGATATTCCCATTATACCTGTCGGAATAATAATAATAATTCAATTAAGAATGATTATTATGGTCATAACATAATTAACCCTGAATGTTTCATAACTTCTTGAAATTATAACCTGGTGAATTGTAGATAACCCAATCGATACAATTCACATCTGAGGCCGACTATTTCCTCAGATAATATAAAGTTCTTTTCATGTGAGATGACACTAATGCTAAAGATGTAGTTTTGACATTAAATAATAATACGCAGGTATTATACAAATATGCAGATTTATTAGTTACAAGATTATAAAGATAAATAAGTACATAAACAATGATATATGAAAATGAATATATACGACGTTGATATAAAACATTACAAGCTTAAAATAAGTAAATAAACACAAAGTTCTTATCGATATAAAGCAATATAAGCTTAGCAATACATGTGGGTAGAAGCAACTTGTCACATTATAAGAAAGCTATTATTTGGTTAGGATATCAAAACAAGAAGTTAAATTATATACATCACTTCTGTTCCTGATATCATGAGGAAACCTCATGATATCAGGAAGGGCTTGTCTAATCCTAGACATCAATATCGAATGCTAACTAGATTCTGCCCCCCTCTAACCAACTACACCTCACATGACTTCAGGAATGGACAAATCCATCCAAGGATATAACTTAGAAGAGATAACTGTATCCTTCCGCCCCGTCCTGGACTATTTTCCCATGTATGACTTGGTAAGACTATTAAGACACACAACAGAAATGGGAAGAACTTGGAACAAGTCTTTCCAGTGGGAATTTATCACCTAGCTTGGCGAAGAATGCTACTATTAATATATATATATATATGCAATCATTTAATACTTTGCTAGATTATGAGTCTTGATTCTTCTGCAGGTAGAATGAAGCCTCACAATATCCTAGGACAACATTTCAATATGGAGATGATCAATTAATTAATGTGTTTATGTATTCACTAATCTAGATGGTATGACTTCACCCACATTATCCAATTAGTCTTAATAAAATGAAATATCATTCTTCATGTCTCTTACCAAGTCCTAGTAGGAATCACACTTCTGCTCCTAGGAAAGCTGGGTGGTCCATCATCGCATGTCTCCCCATGACTTTCATATTGATAGACCCCTCACTCTTGTGTGTTCTGGCTAAATCCTGGAATGTTCCTGCTCTTTGCTTGTTGCTTGTTCTTTGCTTCCTCTCTGCTTGTTGGAAATCCCATCAAAAAATGTGGTGATAAGGAAGCAGGATGCGCTCATACCCATATGCAGTTGTGCATTTCTGTAGGGGAGCACATCCTGCACTTGTAGTGCGTTGCTAATGGCAATCACCAGCAAAAAATGCATACAATGGATGATGCCAGCAACGGACTACAAGTACCACAATGGACATCCTACATAAGATGAAATTTATGTGGATGTGGCAAGAATTCAGAACAAACACAGAACCAGAGATGGGTGCACGCTGCCGTCACACTAAACCCTCACACTGATGTTAAAAATTGAGAGTTAGTTCGACATATCCTACTAGGAGGACGTGTCTTAAGCCTCGGGCACCAGCGTCAAGGTCTCTCAAGTAGCCCGTGGGCCCTAACACTCACCTACCTGCGCCATATGGGCGATATCAGGGGCCAGTGGGCAATTACAGGAGCATTAGGACGACTCACAAACATCTCCTCTGTTACCTCCAGCATGTGGCCATGCTTGCAATGGGAGGTGGGAGGTGTCTATGAGCCCTACCCAAGACTGACTGATATAGCCCAAGGCCAAACAGGTGCACCCAAATGTGACCTGAAGATGAAAAACAGGCACATTTAAAATGGAGTTTATACACCTCCATACATATATATATAAACCATCAAAAATGTGGTGATAAGGAAGCAGGATGCGCTCATACCCATATGCAGTTGTGCATTTCTGTAGGGGAGCACATCCTGCACTTGTAGTGCGTTGCTAATGGCAATCACCAGCAAAAATGCATACAATGGATGATGCCAGCAACGGACTACAAGTACCACAATGGACATCCTACATAAGATGAAATTTATGTGGATGTGGCAAGAATTCAGAACAAACACAGAACCAGAGATGGGTGCACGCTGCCGTCACACTAAACCCTCACACTGATGTTAAAAATTGAGAGTTAGTTCGACATATCCTACTAGGAGGACGTGTCTTAAGCCTCGGGCACCAGCGTCAAGGTCTCTCAAGTAGCCCGTGGGCCCTAACACTCACCTACCTGCGCCATATGGGCGATATCAGGGGCCAGTGGGCAATTACAGGAGCATTAGGACGACTCACAAACATCTCCTCTGTTACCTCCAGCATGTGGCCATGCTTGCAATGGGAGGTGGGAGGTGTCTATGAGCCCTACCCAAGACTGACTGATATAGCCCAAGGCCAAACAGGTGCACCCAAATGTGACCTGAAGATGAAAAACAGGCACATTTAAAATGGAGTTTATACACCTCCATACATATATATATAAACCATCAAAAATGTGGTGATAAGGAAGCAGGATGCGCTCATACCCATATGCAGTTGTGCATTTCTGTAGGGGAGCACATCCTGCACTTGTAGTGCGTTGCTAATGGCAATCACCAGCAAAAATGCATACAATGGATGATGCCAGCAACGGACTACAAGTACCACAATGGACATCCTACATAAGATGAAATTTATGTGGATGTGGCAAGAATTCAGAACAAACACAGAACCAGAGATGGGTGCACGCTGCCGTCACACTAAACCCTCACACTGATGTTAAAAATTGAGAGTTAGTTCGACATATCCTACTAGGAGGACGTGTCTTAAGCCTCGGGCACCAGCGTCAAGGTCTCTCAAGTAGCCCGTGGGCCCTAACACTCACCTACCTGCGCCATATGGGCGATATCAGGGGCCAGTGGGCAATTACAGGAGCATTAGGACGACTCACAAACATCTCCTCTGTTACCTCCAGCATGTGGCCATGCTTGCAATGGGAGGTGGGAGGTGTCTATGAGCCCTACCCAAGACTGACTGATATAGCCCAAGGCCAAACAGGTGCACCCAAATGTGACCTGAAGATGAAAAACAGGCACATTTAAAATGGAGTTTATACACCTCCATACATATATATATAAACCATCAAAAATGTGGTGATAAGGAAGCAGGATGCGCTCATACCCATATGCAGTTGTGCATTTCTGTAGGGAGCACATCCTGCACTTGTAGTGCGTTGCTAATGGCAATCACCAGCAAAAATGCATACAATGGATGATGCCAGCAACGGACTACAAGTACCACAATGGACATCCTACATAAGATGAAATTTATGTGGATGTGGCAAGAATTCAGAACAAACACAGAACCAGAGATGGGTGCACGCTGCCGTCACACTAAACCCTCACACTGATGTTAAAAATTGAGAGTTAGTTCGACATATCCTACTAGGAGGACGTGTCTTAAGCCTCGGGCACCAGCGTCAAGGTCTCTCAAGTAGCCCGTGGGCCCTAACACTCACCTACCTGCGCCATATGGGCGATATCAGGGGCCAGTGGGCAATTACAGGAGCATTAGGACGACTCACAAACATCTCCTCTGTTACCTCCAGCATGTGGCCATGCTTGCAATGGGAGGTGGGAGGTGTCTATGAGCCCTACCCAAGACTGACTGATATAGCCCAAGGCCAAACAGGTGCACCCAAATGTGACCTGAAGATGAAAAACAGGCACATTTAAAATGGAGTTTATACACCTCCATACATATATATATAAACCATCAAAAATGTGGTGATAAGGAAGCAGGATGCGCTCATACCCATATGCAGTTGTGCATTTCTGTAGGGGAGCACATCCTGCACTTGTAGTGCGTTGCTAATGGCAATCACCAGCAAAAATGCATACAATGGATGATGCCAGCAACGGACTACAAGTACCACAATGGACATCCTACATAAGATGAAATTTATGTGGATGTGGCAAGAATTCAGAACAAACACAGAACCAGAGATGGGTGCACGCTGCCGTCACACTAAACCCTCACACTGATGTTAAAAATTGAGAGTTAGTTCGACATATCCTACTAGGAGGACGTGTCTTAAGCCTCGGGCACCAGCGTCAAGGTCTCTCAAGTAGCCCGTGGGCCCTAACACTCACCTACCTGCGCCATATGGGCGATATCAGGGGCCAGTGGGCAATTACAGGAGCATTAGGACGACTCACAAACATCTCCTCTGTTACCTCCAGCATGTGGCCATGCTTGCAATGGGAGGTGGGAGGTGTCTATGAGCCCTACCCAAGACTGACTGATATAGCCCAAGGCCAAACAGGTGCACCCAAATGTGACCTGAAGATGAAAAACAGGCACATTTAAAATGGAGTTTATACACCTCCATACATATATATATAAACCATCAAAAAATGTGGTGATAAGGAAGCAGGATGCGCTCATACCCATATGCAGTTGTGCATTTCTGTAGGGGAGCACATCCTGCACTTGTAGTGCGTTGCTAATGGCAATCACCAGCAAAAAATGCATACAATGGATGATGCCAGCAACGGACTACATTGTTGGAAATCCCCTTCTTCCAACAGTAAATATCCCAATCCCAATCCTTATCTTACATTACCTTCCCCCTGGATTAAGATCTTCCAATCATACGCTCATATGGTAATGATCCTATGAGATCATATTTACCCATAATGCAACTATATTATATACATTTGACCCTCGTCATCGTAAATCAGAGATAAGGATTAGTTTAGACAACTTTGAAACAACTAAAGACAGACCTCTAGGCGTCTCTCTGAATGTTTCTCACACTGTTGATCTATGGACCATAATGATATGAATGGGCCTTGTTCTCTTCAGACGGACATGTCTGGAGAATCCAGTGTACTCCCAACAGATAAGCCCACATCTGTGGCAATAACTTTTAAAATACAATGTTCTTTGTATTTAGTATAAACTTTTACACAGACTGAACTGTGTGTGACTTCAAATCTTGGCCTGTTCCAGCCGTGTATCAAAACTTTGGTTCAGCCTGTCTCTTAAAGACAATGATCATCTATTTTGGACTAATATGATCAGGTATCATATAAACTCATGAAAATGCCCGACAAATCCCCCCTTTTCAGCATATTCAATTTCGTTTTTAGAAGGTTGAATAGGCTGAAATGCAATACAGGGCATAATGCTCCAAATTATTATGGATTGGGGAATACAATTTTTCCTTGCAATAAATAAATCACAATTTTGTGTGAACTCTTACGACACAAATCAAAAACACAAACTCTGTTTAGTTTTACTACAAATATGATATGTTCCTTTATGACCACTGTAGAGTGAAAGACGTTCCGGTCATTTTCTGGACTTTCCGGAAACGTGTCTCAAGTGAAAATATTTCTTTGGCCCTCTAACTTATAACATTGCTGCTAAAACGAAAAACTCAAAGTAATGGCTTTCTGGCTCGTCAGCAACTTGGTAACTCTTATTAGCGAGTGGTGTTTGACAACATATCTTTATGTCTGCGATCTCGAATACTTTGTCATGTCGAATTGGTATGATGTACTTTTGTTGCGGTTGTCGAATCCCCTGGGGCTCTTCCCACTTGTCACTCCTGGATACATCTTGGATACATCTGTTGGCTCCGACTGAACGTCTCTTGTGTCACGGATAGCCTTGACCTCAGGTTCTCTTGGTTCCAGATACTAAGACTTTCAGGATTTCGCCATCAACATGTGATCCCATCTTGGGCCATCATCTATGCTTAAAAAAACAACAGACAGTTTGAGTAATAACGCAGCTAACTTTATCAAACATATACCTGCCTATTTTAGGCCTTTGACTTATGCCATACTTTAGCCAGCAGCTAGTTGAGGATTTTTATATATATTTTTTTTCCAAAGAAAAACAAACTACAGGGTGTCATGAATAGATATAACTATTCTTCCTCTGCCAGGCTAATACAGCCTTAGGTGTTATGCCTATTTAGGATCATAACCCAATCAATACTTTGAGACTACTTCGAAACAGAGTAATATTACAAGTTAGTCACAATTGATAGGCAAACAATATGGTTAGTATAGATGTTCAGTTTTCTTTTTTTATATGATACCAGCACCAATCACATGAAATTTATGATGTGTCTCCATCTTCAAATTTTTGATTTTCCAATCTCAGTTCAGCTCTTGCCTTATTACAGCACTGAAATAAAACTCTACACAAACATCATGTTAAGGATTCTGTGGAAAAATTCGATTAGTAATCAATATCATCAATCATTTATTTACTTGCTCTGATTATTAGCTCAATGAAGCAGTTTGTTTCGTTTAACGGACATTCCCATCTCAGGGAAGTATTAAACAACTTTTCTTTACTCTTTATTCACTTCATAAGGAAGAGAATTTACATTCAATGGAGTTGGGAGAATCTTACTCTTCCCTTCCATTAGACTGACTTAAGAAATCAGCTCGCAGCGCAGCTCTGCGACCTCTGACCTCTTCACTGACATGTACCTAGGACTTAGGAATGTGCTCCTTCCCCCCTCCCATCTTTAAGATGGTGGCAAAATTTTAGGACATACAGCATCTGCAAGAGAACTAACTGTAGACATGACACAGCTCTGTGATCCCTGGGAGTATTCTGTGGTCTGCTATTACCACAAACTACCCCTCATCCCGCCTTGGGGATTATCATATCTGCGGCAATTGCAGATTGTACATTAGGATCGTATAAGAAAGCATGGTTATATCAGCATACGTAGCAATTTATCTATTTAATCACCTTACGGTTGCCCTGGATTACTACTCACATTCCCTTGTAATCTAGCACATCTTATTGAGTCAATTTAGTGACTGGAGTGCATTACTTTTATGGGCATCTTGGAGGTATTGGGCTAAATTATAGTAAAATTTTGAGTCAAAATATGGACGATAGCCATAGACCCACTTTTTCATCTAGGCTTGCAAAGCCTGTGTTGGTTCCCTAAGTGCCTTAACATTTTGGGAACAACTATATCAATTTTAGGTGATTTACACAATTATGTTTCATAGACAATACGGCTTCTTATAGCCAGTTTATATGTGTTGCATTTATGCAATTTAGAATCAGGAACATGAAAAAGAAGAGCAGGGTTACATCAACATCATCAACAACCTGTTTAAAACTGTTCTCTTATAGATTCTATTTATCAATAACATCGGGTCAGACTTTATGTATAAAGTCCCTCTATTATCCTGTAAGGCTCTGAGCTACTAAACTCAACCTCCCTGTAATCTGGGACCTCAATAAAATCAACTACTGTGATCTGAGTCCATTACATATATGGGATAAATCTTCAACTATGGGATTTAACTGGCCAGGAATTAATAGGAAGGTTCCTGAGTCAAACAAAGGACTAGAGCCAGACCCTGTACTGCCTAGGCTAATAAAACCTAAACCTGTTCCATATCTTGGGACAATTTACAATTAATTTCTGGCGATACAAAAACATCACTTGTGTTTAGCATAGACAAACAACTCCTGAGTTGATTTATATGTCATGCACTGGTTGCATCCGTGTAATAACACTTTACTGCAACTACTCATCCGAGGTTCTGGTACGGGCTTAACCCCTTCAGTACCAGGACAGTGATATTGACTATATATGGACCACGCCCTTCTGAGGGTTGTAAACGTGATCTGGCTGTAGCATTCTAATGCCAGCAACAATATACATGACAATTAATCATTAATATGTCATCTCATCAATAATGTCAGCAATATGTCATCTTATCAAATCTTACCAAAATGTAATCTCATCAAATTCTCGCGGGGGCCTCCATTTTTGTCGGAATAATAATAATAATTCAATTAAGAATTATTAATTATGGTCATAAAATAATTAACCATGAATGTTTCATAACTTCTCGAAATTATAACCTGGTGAATTGTAGATAACCCAATCGATACAATTCACATCTGAGGCCGACTATTTCCTCAGATAATATAAAGTTCTTTTCATGTGAGATGACATTAATGCTAAAGATGTAGTTTTGACATTAACCGCTTCAACCCCCCTAGCTTAAACACCCTTACTGACCAGGCCACTTTTTACAATTCCGCACTACACTACTTTCACCGTTTATTACCGTCATACAACTTACCACCCAAATGAATTTTACCTCCTTTTCTTCTCACTAATAGAGCTTTCATTTGGTGGTATTTCATTGTTACTGACATTTTTACTTTTTTTGCCATTAATACAAATTTAACGACATTTTTGCAAAAAAATGACATTTTTCACTTTCTGTTGTAAAATTTTTCAAAAAAAAAATACATTTCTATATAAATTTTTCTCTAAATTTATTGTTCTACATGTCTTTGATAAAAAAAAAGTCCAATAAGTGTATATTTATTGGTTTGGGTAAAAGTTATAGCGTTTACAAACTATGGTGCAAAAAAGTGAATTTCGGCATTTTGAAGCAGCTCTGACTTTCTGAGCACCTGTCATGTTTCTTCAGGTGCTAGAATGTCAGGATAGTATAAATACCCCCCAAATGACACCATTTTAGAAAGAAGACACCCCAAAGTATTCAAGGAGGGGCATGGTGAGTTCATGTATCATTTCATTTTTTTTCACAAGTTAGCGGAAAATGACACTTTCTGAGAAAAAAAGAGTTTCAATTTCTGCTAACTTCTGGCAAAAAAAAAAAAATCTCAGACGGACTCACTATGCCCCTCAGTGAATACCTCAGGGTGTCTACTTTCCGAAATGGGGTCATTTGTGGGGTGTGTTTACTGTTCTGGCATTTTGGGCGGGGCTAAATTGTGAGCCGCCATGTAAAGCCTAAAGGTACTCGTTGGAATTTGGGCCCCTTTGCGCACCCAGGCTGCAAAAAAGTGTCACTTATGTGGTATCGCCGTACTCAGGAGAAGCAGGGCAATGTGTTTTGGGGTGTATTTTTACATATACCCATGTTGGGTGAGAGAAATATCTCTGTAAATTGTCAACTTTGTATAAAAAATTTTAAAAGTTGTCGTTTACAGAGATATTTTTCACACAAAGTATGGTATATATAAAAATACACCTCAAACACATTGCCCTACTTCTCCTGAGTACGGCGATACCATGTGTGCCACTTTTTGCAGCCTGAGTGCGCAAAGGCCCTAAAACAAAGAGTACCTTTAGGATTTCACAGGGCATTTTTACGCATTTGGATTCCAGACTTCTTCTCACGCTTTAGGGGCCCCTAAAATGCCAGGACAGTATAAATACCCCACATGTGACCCCATTTTGGAAAGAAGACACCCCAAGGTATTCCGTGAGGGGTATGGTGAGTTCATGTAAAATTTTATTTTTTGTCACAAGTTAGTGGAATATGAGACTTTGTAAAAAAAAAAAAATATCAATTTCCGCTAACTTGTGCCAAAAAATAAAAATTCTGTGAACTCGCCATGCCCCTCACGGAATACCTTGGAGTGTCTTCTTTCCAAAATGGGGTCACATGTGGGGTATTTATACTGACCTGGCATTTTAGGGGCCCTAAAGCGTGAGAATCAAAATGCGTAAAAATGCCCTGTGAAATCCTAAAGGTACTCATTGGTTTTAGGGCCCCTTTGCGCACCCAGGATGCAAAAAAGTGTCACTTATGTGGTATTGCCGTACTCAGGAGAAGTAGGGCAATGTGTTTTGGGGTGTATTTTTACATATACCCATGCTGCGTGTAATAAATATCGCTGTAAACGACAACTTTTAAAAAAATTTTATTCAAAGTTGTCAATTTACAGAGATATTTCTCTCACCCAGCATAAGTATATGTAAAAATACACCCCAAAACACATTGCCCTACTTCTCCTGAGTACGGCGATACCACATGTGTGACACTTTTTTGCAGCCAAGATGCGCAAAGGGGCCCAAATTCTAATGAGTACCTTTTAGGAGGGCATTTTTACGCATTTTTCTTCTCACGCTTTAAGGCCCCTAAAATGCCAGGGCAGTATAAATACCCCACATGTGACCCCATTTTGGAAAGAAGACACCCCAAGGTATTCCATGAGGGGCATGGCGAGTTCATAGAAGATTTTTTTTTTGGCACAAGTTAGTGGAAATTGATTTTTTATTGTTTTTTCTCACAAAGTCTCCCTTTCCGCTAACTTTTGACAAAAAGTAAAATTTTTCATGGACTCATTATGCCCCTCAGCGGATACCTTGGGGTGTCTTCTTTCCAAAATGGGGTCACATGTGGGGTATTTATACTACCCTGACATTTTAGGGGCCCTAAAGCGTGAGAAGAAAAATGCGTAAAAATGCCCTCCTAAAAGGTACTCATTAGAATTTGGGCCCCTTTGCGCATCTTGGCTGCAAAAAAGTGTCACTCATGTGGTATCGCCGTACTCAGGAGAAGTAGGGCAATGTGTTTTGGGGTGTATTTTTACATATACCCATGCTGGGTGAGAGAAATATCTCTGTAAATTGACAACTTTGAATAACAAAAAAAAGTTGTCGTTTACAGCGATATTTCTCACACAAAGTATGGGTATATATAAAAATACACCCCAAAACACATTGCCCTACTTCTCCTGAGTACAGCGATACCACATGTGTGACACTTTTTTGCAGCCAAGATGCGCAAAGGAGCCCTAAAACCAATGAGTACCTTTAGGATTTCACAGGCCATTTTTACGCATTTGGATTCTCACTCTTTAGGACCCCTAAAATGCCAGGACAGTATAAAAACCCCACAAGTGACCCCATTGTGGAAAGAAGACACCCCAAGGTATTCCGTGAGGGGCATGGCGAGTTCACATAAAAAAAAAAAATTGGCACAAGTTAGCGGAAATAGATTTTATTTATTTTTTTACAGTCTCATATTCCACTAACTTGTGACAAAAAATAAAATTTTGCATGAACTCGCCATACCCCTCACGGAATACCTTGGGGTGTCTTCTTTCTAAAATGGGGTCACATGTGGGGTATTTATACTGCCCTGGCATTTGAAGGTCTCCGCAATCATTACACGTATGGTCAGCATTAGGAGTTTCTGCGATTCTCCTTATATTGAGCATACGGGTAATGAGATTTTTTTTTTTCGTTCAGCCTCTGCGCTAAAAAAAAAAATGAACGGCACAGATTTTTTCATTCGCATCGATCGATGTGGATGAAAAAATCTCTGCCAAAATCAGTGACTGCGGTGCGGTGGGCTGGGCGCTAGCTACCTAAAAAGTAGCTAACTAACTGGCGGTGATAAGGGACCCTTATGCCCCATTCACACGTCCGAAATTCTGTTTGCGGAACGGAATTGTGGACCCATTCATTTCTATGGGGACAGACTTTGTCCCGCTCGGATCCGCACTTCCGGGTCTGCACTTCTGTTCCGCAAAAATATAGAACATGTCCTATTCTTGTCCGCAATTGCGGACAAGAAAAAGCATTTTCTATATAGTTCTGCCAATGTACGGATCTGCAAAATGCGGAAAGCACATTGCCGGTGTCCGTGTTTTGAGGATCTGCGGATCCGCGGATCATGGGGTCTAGATGGGGTGATCAAGGGGTTAACAGGTGAGGAGGGTGGGGGGGGTTAGTGTAGTGTTTGGTGCAACTTTACATAGTTACCTGGTCCTCTGGTGGTCGATCCCAGCAAATGGGACCACCAGAGGACCAGGTAGCAGCTATATCAGACGCTGTTCACAAAACAGCGTCTGATATAGCTCTTTGATGCAATTTAATTCGCATCTACAGCCTGCCAGCGATGGATCATCGCTGGCAGGCTGTAGCAGAACTCCTGAGATGCGCTTCACTGTGAACGCGCTCGCGTTCACAGGAAGTCTCAGCTCTCGCGAGATGACGCGCCGATGCGTCGTCTCAGAGCTAAAGGACCGCCCGCAGGACGCATCCCTGCATTAGGCGGTCCTGTAGCGGTTAAATAATAATACGCAGGTATTATACAAATATGCAGATTTATTAGTTACAAGATTATAAACTTAAATAAGTACATAAACAATGATATATGAAAATGAATATATACGACGTTGATATAAAACATTACAAGCTTAAAATAAGTAAAAAAAACACAATGTTCTTATCGATATAAAGCAATATAAGCTTAGCAATACATGTGGGTAGAAGCAACTTGTCACATCATAACAAAGCTATTATTTGGTTAGGATATCAAAACAAGAAGTTAAATTATATACATCACTTCTGCTCCTGATATCATGAGGAAACCTCATGATATCAGGATGGGCATGTCTAATCCTAGACATCAATATCGAATGCTAACTAGATTCTGCCCCCCTCTAACCAACTACACCTCACATGACTTCAGGAATGGGCAAATCCAGCCAAGGATATACCTTAGAAGGGAACTGTATCCTTCCGCCCCGTCCTGGACTATTTTCCCACGTATGACTTGGTAAGACTATTAAGACACACAACAGAAATGGGAAGAACTTAAAACAAGTCTTTCCAGTGGAAATTTATCACCTAGCTTGGCGAAGAATGCTACTATCAATATATATATATATATATATATTGTGGGGAGTCGCTCTGGTAGACAGCGGTGCGGGTGCAGTTTAGAGGCAAAACAAGGAGTCCAGATGGTGCATCAAACAGTGTTTTATTCACACTTGCACGCCATAAAAGAAAAGCAGTCTCTTGGTGACAGTTCACACACAACGGAAATACTGTGGCAAAACAAAAACAGGCCAACACAGGGTCCAGTCACCTTGGGTGGTTTAGGTGCGGGTTCACACCTAGCAGTCGGCTCAGCCGCAGGCGATTCCACCTTCAGGTCGCAGGGAAACACCACCTTGCTGAGCTCCTTCCTCCAGGACAGAGAATTCCTCAGCCCTGTTTGCAGGCTCCAGGATAATCACACCCTCAGACACAGCTGCTGGCTGCGTTATATACCCAGCCCAAAACATGGACTGGACCGTGGGGAGCAGCCACCCACCCTACTCTTTAGCTGCTCCCAGTAAGAGCCGGCCCGGATCGGCTTTGCAGCCATGCTATTTAACAGAGCAGCACTAGCTGCTGCAGACCAAAAACCCCGGCTCTTACCTCACCGAGGCCAGCAACCTCGGTGACACGTACCTGCTATCAAATACAACACCTTGCACTCTCTTACACACCCCTTTGTTCAACCCTGAGGGGTGAACACACGTGAGGCAGTGGACGCGGGACAGGGCATCTGCGTTGCCCTGCAAGCGGCCTGCCCTGTGTTCCACAGAGAATTTGAAATTCTGAAGAGATAGGAACCACCTGGTGACCCGAGCATTCCTCTCCTTGGCCTGACTCATCCATTTGAGGGGGAATGGTCGGTCACCAGACGGAACCTCCTCCCTAACAAGTAGTAGCGGAGAGATTCGAGTGCCCACTTGATAGCCAGGCACTCCCTCTCCACTATACTGTATCTGGACTCGGCGGGATTGAGCTTACGGCTCAGGAAGACAACGGGATGTTCTTCCCCGTTGACCTCCTGAGACAGTACCGCACCGAGGCCTACCTCCGAGGCGTCGGTCTGTACGACAAACTCCTTGTTGAAGTCGGGTGTCACCAAAACCGGGGACCCACACAGGGCCGACTTCAACGCGGCGAAAGCCTCCTCCGCCTTCTCACTCCAGCTAACCCTCCCAGACTTTCGCCCCTTCAACAGGTCTGTCAACGGCGCTGCTATTGTGGCAAAGTGGGGCACAAACCTCATGTAGTAACCTACAATCCCCAGGAACGACTTTACCTGCCTGGTGGTGACCGGTCTGGGCCAGTTACGAATGGCCTCTACCTTGGTTACCTGAGGTTTGATGACTCCCCGCCCAATTACATATCCCAGATATTTTGTCTCCTCTAACCCTATGGAGCACTTCTTTGGGTTAGCGGTCAGTCCGGCTTTCCTCAGGGCATCCACTACCGCCTGCACCTTGGGTAAATGGCTTTCCCAGTCGGTGCTGTGGATGACTACATCATCTAAGTAGGCCGAGGCGTACCGACGATGTGGTCGCAGCACTATGTCCATTAACCTTTGGAAAGTGGCGGGGCGCCATGCAGGCCAAAGGGTAACACCTTGTAGTGATACAGGCCCTGCGGGGTAACAAATGCGGTTTTTCCTTAGCCGACTCCGTTAAGGGTACCTGCCAGTACCCTTTGGTGAGGTCTAGCACAGAAAAATAACGGGCTTGCCCTAAACTCTCAACAAGCTCGTCTACCCGGGGCATGGGATACGCATCAAACTTGGACACTTCATTTAACTTGCGAAAATCGTTGCAGAACCGCAACGTCCCATCCGGCTTGGGTATTAGGACTATGGGACTGGCCCACTCACTCTTCGACTCCTCAATGACATCGAGCTTCAACATTAACTGTACTTCCTCCGCGATGGCCCGTCGCCGAGCCTCGGGTACCCGGTATGGTTTTAACCGGATCTTGGCCTGAGGCTCAGTGACGATGTCATGTTGGATGAGAGACGTGCGGCCAGGGAGGTCCGAGAACACATCCGTGTTCCGACTGATGAACTCCCTGACTTCCTGAACTTGTTTGGAAGACAGGCTGTCTGCAATTTTTACCGTGGTTACTGCTTCACAGGCCTCGAACTGTGGGGCTGGACACTTTTCACCTAGAAGCCCTGGTCGGGGCTGTGGTCGTCGGCCGCGTCCCTATCTTTCCACGGCTTAAGTAAATTCACGTGGTACACCTGCTCCGGCTTGCGCCGCCCTGGCTGGTGTACCTTGTAATTTACTTCCCTACCTTCTCGATCACCTCATAGGGGCCCTGCCACCTAGCTAGGAATTTGCTGTCAAGGGTGGGTACCAGAACCAACACTCGATCTCCCGGATTGAAGCCCCGTACCCGAGCCTGACGATTATACACCCTACTCTGGGCTTGTTGTGCTGCCTCCATATGCTCCCGGACCAGCGGCAACACCCTTTCTATCCGTTCCTGCATCTGGGTGACATACTCAATGACACTTTTGTGGGGGACAGGCTGTTGTTCCCATGCTTCCTTGGCGATATCCAACAGGCCCCGAGGGTGTCTGCCATAAAGCAGTTCGAAGGGCGAGAACCCAGTAGAGGCCTGGGGTACCTCTCGCACTGCGAACATGAGATAGGGCAGAAGCAGATCCCAGTCCTTCCCATCTCTAGACACCACCCTCTTTAACATATTTTTTAGAGTTTGGTTAAACCTCTCAACCAGACCGTCTGTTTGCGGATGGTAAACGGACGTCCGTAGCTGCTTTATACGCAACAATTTACACAGTTCCCTCATTACTTTGGACATAAAAGGGGTCCCTTGGTCTGTCAGAACCTCTTTTGGCAGGCCCACACGGGAAAACATCTCCATTAACTCTTTGGCAATGAGCTTAGCTGAGGTATGTCGCAGAGGCACCGCCTCCGGATACCGAGTGGCATAGTCGAGAACTACCAGAATGTGTTGGTGGCCCCTGGCAGACTTTGGTACAGGCCCAATTAAATCCATAGCGATTCGCTCGAACGGTACTTCAATAATTGGCAGAGGTACCAGAGGACTACGGAAATGTGGCTGGGGGCTAGTTATCTGACAGGTCGGACAGGACTTACAATAATTCTCTACCTCCTTGAACACACTGGGCCAATAAAACCGCTGCAGTATGCGGTCCTGGGTTTTCTGCCACCCCAGGTGTCCCCCAAGAACATGTTGGTGGGCAAGCTCCATGACAAGCTTGCGATACGCTGTGGGCACCACCAACTGTTCAACAGGTTCACCTCGGATTTGGTTCACCCGATACAACATATCCTGCAGAACAATAAATCGTGGGAACATTAATTCAGCCCCTGGTTTCTGGGGTTTACCATCAATTTCCAGCACATTCTCCCAGGCCCTGGTTAGGGTTTGGTCCCGGTGTTGTGCGGTCCCAAAATTTTCCCGGAGACATTGAGGTCTGCCAACTCAGGCCCCGGTGGCAAGTCCTCCGTGTCTCCCACCATTACACTCAGTGGGGTTGTCTCCCCACTACCGCTGCAGCAGTGGTCACCCCTACCGCTGGCCCCTCAGACTCGGGCTCCCAGGGTTCTGGCCTTCCAGGGGTATCAGGCCACTCTGCTAGGGTTACCCCTGTCTCAGGGCTATTAGTCACTTTCATCTCAGGCCACAGTGACGGAAAACCAGGGAAGTCTCTCCCAATTATTAGTTCATAGGGCAGCTTTGTGGAGATCGCCACTTCACAAGTCCAGGTGCCGGCCGCCGTGGATAGAGACATTACAGCCGTGGGATAGTCCTTTAAGTCTCCGTGTATACACACCACACCAACTTTCCGGCCCGTATACTGGGTGGGCTGTACCAGGGCAGCACTTACCAGGGTTACCAGGCTCCCTGAGTCCAACAGCGCCACTGCCAGGTTATCCCCGATTTGCACCTGGCACAGATGTCGATTGTCTATTGTCTCGGGGTGCCGGTCGCACACAGTCTCCGGGCATACAGGGAAGCCCGGTACCCATAATTAGTCTCCATGGGTTCCCCCACTGTGGACAGTCGGCCCTTACGTGGCCAGGCTCGTGACACCGCCAGCAGACTACTGGGGAGGGATCTGCAAGGGTACATCCCGGGCGGGTTTGGCCGGCCGCCGGGACTGGGGTGGAGGTTTCCGGGGTTTGACTGGCCTCCTCCCAAAAGAACCCCCTGCAGGTTTCTGGTGGCCTCATATCGCTCCACCAGGTCGACCATCTCAAGGGCATTGGTGGGGATACCTGGCCGATCCAGTGCTGGAGAGGGTAAGGCAAAGACCTCCAGAATACATCTGCTAACAGACGGTCGAGCATAGCAGTGGGAGTCAGTATGTCTGGCTGCAGCCATTTTTGCAACCGATGTAGCAGGTCATAGTATTGTGGTCTGGCGGGTTCAGCCGGGTTAAATTCCCACTGATGCACCCGCTGGGCCCGGACCAAAACATTCACCCCCAGTCTTGCTAGAATCTCACCTTTCACGGTCGGGTAGTCAGCTGCCTGGACCTCTGCCAAATCGAAAAAACTTGCTGGGGTCCGGCTGCCAGGAACGGAGCAACCACCTCGGCCCACTGGTCACGGGGTAACTTTTCCCTCACGGCGACCTTCTCAAAGACGGCTAGGTATGTCTCCACGTCGTCTGCGGGGGTCATCTTTGGGATCGCCGCACGGACCGCTTCCGGGCATCATGGACGTGGTGGGACGCTCCTGCCGCCTGTAAGGCCATCACCTGCTGTAGTAGTAGCTGGTTGGTCTCCTGCTGCTGCTTGTTGGCCTCCCGCTGCTGCAAGTTAGCCTCCACAAGGGCTTTTACAACCGCCTCCATTTTGTCCGGGAACACAGGCTGCAACTTTGCCGGCCTAATATAGGACATACACTTTTGCTCAGCAAACAAAGTTCGGCGTTCACGCCAGCCTCACTGCGCATGCCCGCATCCGACACCAAATGTGGGGAGTCGCTCTGGTAGACAGCGGTGCGGGTGCAGTTTAGAGGCAAAACAAGGAGTCCAGATGGTGCATCAAACAGTGTTTTATTCACACTTGCACGCCATAAAAGAAAAGCAGTCTCTTGGTGACAGTTCACACACAACGGAAATACTGTGGCAAAACAAAACAGGCCAACACAGGGTCCAGTCACCTTGGGTGGTTTAGGTGCGGGTTCACACCTAGCAGTCGGCTCAGCCGCAGGCGATTCCACCTTCAGGTCGCAGGGAAACACCACCTTGCTGAGCTCCTTCCTCCAGGACAGAGAATTCCTCAGCCCTGTTTGCAGGCTCCAGGATAATCACACCCTCAGACACAGCTGCTGGCTGCGTTATATACCCAGCCCAAAACATGGACTGGACCGTGGGGAGCAGCCACCCACCCTACTCTTTAGCTGCTCCCAGTAAGAGCCGGCCCGGATCGGCTTTGCAGCCATGCTATTTAACAGAGCAGCACTAGCTGCTGCAGACCAAAAACCCCGGCTCTTACCTCACCGAGGCCAGCAACCTCGGTGACACGTACCTGCTATCAAATACAACACCTTGCACTCTCTTACAATATCTATGCAATCATTTAATACTTTGCTAGATTATGAGTCTTGATTCTTCTGCAGGTAGAATGAAGCCTCACAATATCCTAAGACAACATCTCAATATGGAGATGATCAATTAATTAATGTGTTTATGTATTCGCCAATCTAGATGGTATGAATTCACCCACATTATCCAATTAGTCTTAATAAAATGAAATATCATTCTTCATGTCTCTTACCAAGTCCTAGTAGGAATCACACTTCTGCTTCTAGGAAAGCTGGGTGGTCCATCATCAGATGTCTCACCATGACTTTCATATTGATAGACCCCTCTCTCTTGTGTGTTCTGGCTGAATCCTGGAATGTTTCTGCTCTTTGCTTGTTGCTTGTTCTTTGCTTCCTCTCTGCTTGTTGGAAATCCCCTTCTTCCAACAGTAAATATCCCAATCCTTATCTTACATTACCTTCCCCCTCGATTAAGATCTTCCAATCATACGCTCTTATGGTAATGATCCTATCAGATCATATTTACCCATAATGCAACTATGGAGGATGGTGTAGCGATATCCATCTGTCTCCGGATGGCACTGTTGTGCAAGCTATTAGCACCATACTATAAAGAGTTAACTATGGCACACTTGTATTATATACATTTGACCCTCGTCATCGTAAATCAGAGATAAGGATTAGTTTAGACAACTTTGAAACAACTGAAGACAGACCTCTAGGCGTCTCTCTGAATGTTTCTCACACTGTTGATCTATGGACCATAATGATATGAATGGGCCTTGTTCTCTTCAGACGGACATGTCTGGAGAATCCAGTGTACTCCCAACAGATAAGCCCACATCTGTGGCAATAACTTTTAAAATACAATGTTCTTTGTATTTAGTATAAACTTTTACACAGACTGAACTGTGTGTGACTTCAAATCTTGGCCTGTTCCAGCCGTGTATCAAAACTTTGGTTCAGCCTGTCTCTTAAAGACAATGATCATCTATTTTGGACTAATATGATCAGGTATCATATACACTCATGAAAATGCCCGACATACCGGACTTCCTACAGGATGGGTTAGACTTGGGTCTTCACCTCAGTACCCTTAGGGTTTAAATTTCTGCACTAAGGAGGTCATTTTTTAAGACATGCTGGCTCATCTCCTTCCCAGTCCACGCCACACCTACTTTTTTAGACCTGGCATGAGCAGGAAAAAGTCACTGATATAGACATATTTCTGGATAATAAAGTACTTATACAACATTAGTTTGTCGGAGGTTACATGAATCTTTCGATTCCTAAGAGAAGTTGACAGATTAAGACCTAAAATTAAAAATCTGGTGCCCTCCTGCAACCTTAAAGGCGTTATCCAGGAAAAGATATTGATAACCTGTCCTCAAGATTGATAACCTGTTCTCACAGGGTCTAACACCTGCGACCCCCTCCGATCAGCTGATAGAAAAGCTCAGCACTTCATGACCATCACAGACTCTTCCTAGGCCATGTGATGTCACCGTACATCGGTCACATAGCCTAGTTGCAGCTCGATCCCATTCAAGTCAATGGGGCTGAGAAGCAATACCAAGCACAGTTGCTGTACAGTGCTGTGCTTGGACAGCTGTCAAAAGCCGACTACTTACACCACAGCTCAGATGAGCCCATCGATTGGCAAGAGTGCCGGGAATCGGACCTCTGCCGATGTGATAATAATGACCTATCCTTAGGTTAGGTCATCATCATGAATTCCTGGATAACCCGTTGAGTATAGTTCTATCAGGAATGACTTATTCTACCTTTGAACCTCTAGACTCCCTCACCATAGGTGGCTTATTGTTAAAATTATTTTCTTAGTAGCAATTTAATCAGCCAAGAGAGTTTCAGGCCCGCTCGATTTAGGAAACCTTTCTCGGAATCTCTGATGACAAGTTTATATTTAAGTTAGATCAAAGTTATTTTTTTGTTTTTTTTACCTAAGGTAGCCACTAGTCACCTTTTTTCATAGGGTTTAAGATATCTTGATTCCATGCTTTTGTGCTAATCCTAAAAATATTCAAAAGTCTAACTTCTATAACCTCCATTTCAGATGAGCAGTTCTACAATATTTATACAATTCAAAAGACTGGAGAATATACAAAAATCTTTGTCCAATTTTGTGGTCCAATCAGGGGTCGGAAAGCAGCTAAAAGTTCCATCTCCAGATGGATTACATTAGCTATTTCAGAGGCTTACAAGGCTAAAGAAAACGTTGCCTAACCTTCTTTTAAAGCCCATTCAACTAGAGCCGTATCTGTCTCCTGGGCAGAGAGGTATCTTGCTTCAATAGAGCAAATCTGAAGAGATTGTATAGAATGTGGGGAAAAAAATCATACCTTTACCAAACATTATAAGCTTGATTTTATTTTTTTTGCTAATGAAGATATAGCCTTTGGACGCAAGGTCCCTTGTGCTGTTATTCTACCCTAATCCTTTCTTTGTCAGATCTTGGATATGCTGTCATGAAGATGACTGTAGAAATGTGGTATTAGACTCACTGGTAATCCAGTCGCCTGCAAGTTTCCAGGACAGCACGGGGATTTCCCTCCCAAATTTCTTATCTTTTCTCCAATAATTCTGTCTTTAATGGTTGTGTTAAAATACATTGGAGATGGAGGGGACGGGTGGAGTTCAAATCCCGAGTTTCTTCTTGTCCTATCAGGGGAAGGCATTTTCGGATGTGCTATCATGGAGAACTCCAAAAAACTGGATTACCGGTGAGTCTGCTTCATTTCCAGCTCATCTGACAGAACAGAAAAACGGAATTCACAATGCAGATAAGAACTCAGACTTAGACCACATTTACACAGTCAGTGTTTGGTCAGTATAGAGAAATAGTGAGATCTGCACACCCTTGTGAGGATGGGTGCTCACGAAGGACAAAAAGTCACTCAATATCAGGATTCAAGAATTTGTGGCACACCAAAATTAAGTGATGTTTATTTAATATTAGTCCCAGAATGAAGAGAAAAACGGTCCAGCTTCACTGGAAAACTTGAGGCTTTATTGAATACCATGCAGATAAAAACCAACGTACAGCAATGCAAGAAATCGACCGGTTTCGGATGATTTTTATTTAATATTACATCTTGAATAATACATAGTACATCCGGGATAGAATCATGATTTACGGTCGTGTCATATGCCCCCACGTTTCGGTCATTCAGTTGACCTTTTTCAAGGGATCTGCGACCTGCGGCTGTTATGCATAGTGTTTGGTCAGTATCAGTATTAGTAAGTAATAGTAGGTAAGTGTATACAGTTATTAGCAGTAGGTATATAAACCTCCTCACTTACACTGCCTGTACTATCTGTGTCTGTTGACTCTCCAGTGTAATTCTAAGGGATATAGCTTCACAACGATCTTCCTTCCTCCTGCATGTAAGAGCTAAAAGAGGACAGAAGATGACAGGTCAGGCAGGCTAGACAGTCTCAAGCTGTATCACATGGGAATACACAGAGACCCTGCAGTGTGAAAGGACAGCAGCTCTGTGTCACTGATCTGCCATTACACAGAGCAGTTTAGGGTGGTAGGACACCGCCAAGCATGCTACGAAATATAGGATTCTGTAGGAAAATCATATGAGTGGAAGAAGGAATCAAGGTGGCAGACAACCCACAAATGGCACATAAAATAAAATATACTGTATAAACAATGCATACACAACAGCCTATATTTTATCATATCCTATCTTTTCTTAAGCCTTTAAATGGTCCAACATTCTGATTCATTAGGCTACAAAATCATGGTTAAGACGGCTGACTTGACAGTTGTCCAGAAGACCTAGACATAGACACTATCCACAAGGAGGGTAAGTCATATAAGGTCACAGGAGTGCTGTATTGAAGCATATTAATGGAGAGTTGAGTGGAAAAAAAAGTGGGGTAGAAAAAAGTGCACCAGCTACAGGGATAGATGCAGACTTAAAAGTATTGTCAAGAAAGTCCATTCAATAATTTGGGGTGAGATTGACAAGAAGTGAACTGCGGCTAGAGTCAGTGCTTGAAGCGCCACTATACACAGACGTGTACAGAACATAGACTACAACTGTCACATTCCTTGCATAAAGCCACTCATGACCTAGACACAACGTCAGAAGCGTCTTACCTTGGATAAGGAGAAAAAGGACTGAACTGTTGCTCAATGGTCCAAAGTCCTGTTTTCAGATGAAAGTAAATTTTGCATTTCATTTTCAAAGCAATAGGGCTTCCATTATACCTCAACAGGCCACAGGTCGATTGCCCTCATGCCACGCCACATTGATGCAAAAAATTAAGCGAAAAAAACCCAACCAAGTATTAAGTGCATATACTTTACAGACTTTAGTAGGACAACATTATTGAAATCTTTTTGTTTTAATTAATCTTATATATTGTAATTTTCTGAGATACTAACTTTTGGGTTTTCAGTAGCCGTAGGCCGTAATCATCAACATTAATAGAAATAAACACTGGAAATAGAAAACTCTATGTGTAATAAATCTATATAATAAATGTCACTTTTTGAATTTAATTACTGAAGTAAATTAACTTTTCCATGATATTCTAATTTATTGAGATGCATCTGTATATGTACTGTACCCCAGTGGGAAGGGATATCTGCAATTGTTTGATACTGTACTGTAACTTTATGCTACAAACTGATATGTAATTTTACACACAGTATGTTTAAGCATGAGACAGGCTAGTTATACGAGAAGATTCTAGTTGTGCTAGGGGTAAGGCAATGTGAGGACGGGCCTGGAGAAGGCATGTGCTCCTCTTCTCAGGCGTTCAGCTTCAATGCTTCCTGAGACTGACAGATTCCCTTTTGTCCTCTATTACTATCAAATAGAAAGATATTAGAATTGGAGAATTTTCATGGCTACAGCATGAGAGTCAGCAAGGAAACCAGCGTAGAGCATTACAGATTTTGCTGCTGCTTCAAGGAAACACATTAACACACTCGATGCACCCCAGATTAGTGATTTCAAGAACTAGAACATTTTAATTTGCAAGGTGATCAGCATTCAGCATTCTTGGGCCCTGCTGCAATAGAGGGATAACAAGTTCAGACACCATGTACAGTCGTGGCCAAAAGTTTTTGAATTACAAAAATATTGGAAATTGGAAAAGTTGCTGCTTAAGTTTTTATAATAGCAATTTGCATATACTCCAGAATGTTGTGAAGAGTGATCAGATGAATTGCATAGTCCTTCTTTGCCATGAAAATTAACTTAATCCCCAAAAAAACTTTCCACTGCATTTCATTGCTGTCATTAAAGGACCTGCTGAGATCATTTCAGTAATCGTCTTGTTAACTCAGGTGAGAATGTTGACGAGCACAAGGCTGGAGATCATTAAGTCAGGCTGATTGGGTTAAAATGGCAGACTTGACATGTTAAAAGGAGGGTGATGCTTGAAATCATTGTTCTTCCATTGTTAACCATGGTGACCTGCAAAGAAATGCATGCAGTCATCATTGCGTTGCATAAAAATTGCTTCACAGGCAAGGATATTGTGGCTACTAAGATTGCACCTCAATAAACAATTTATAGGATCATCAAGAACTTCAAGGAAAGAGGTTTAATTCTTGTTAAGAAGGCTTCAGGGCGTCCAAGAAAGTCCAGCAAGCGCCAGGATCGTCTCCTAAAGAGGATTCAGCTGTGGGGTCGGAGTGCCACCAGTGCAGAGCTTGCTCAGGAATGGCAGCAGGCAGGTGTGAGCGCATCTGCACGCACAGTGAGGCGAAGACTTTAGGAAGATGGCCTGGTGTCAAGAAGGGCAGCAAAGAAGCCACTTCTCTCCAAAAAAAACATCAGGGACAGCTACCATCAGTCCTGTACCATATCAACAGTAAAGCATCCTGAGACCATTCATGTGTGGAGTTGCTTCGCATCCAAAATTTTGCCCAAAAACACAGCCATGAATAAAGAATGGTACCAAAACACCCTACAACAGTAACTTCTTCCAACAATCCAACAACAGTTTGGTGAAGAACAATGCATTTTCCAGCACGATGGAGCACTGTGCCATAATGCAAAAGTGATAACTAAGTGGCTCGGGGACCAAAACGTTGACATTTTGGGTCCATGGCCTGGAAACTCCCCAGATCTTAATCCCATTGAGAACTTGTGGTCAATCCTCAAGAGGCGGGTGGACAAACAAAAACCCACTAATTCTGACAAACTCCAAGAAGTGATTATGAAAGAATGGGTTGCGATCAGTCACGAATTGGCCCAAAAGGTTGATTGAGAGCATGCCCAGTCGAATTACAGAGGTCCTGAAAAAGAAGGGCCAACACTGCAAATATTGACTCTTTCAGGTCAATTTTGCCAGTAATATTATTGGAACTGCACACTGTTGTGCGAATTGTAGACATTGCGACAGATTGCAGTTGCTCACCAGAGATGCCAGTATTACAGACTACTGTTGCAACAAAAAGTAATTTGAGGGCCATTGCTGTAAACATCTGCTTAGCTCATGCTTAGACATATGGGGATAATTTGCACTGTGTGCACAGAAGCAGCATAGCACAACCCTGATAGTTCCCTAACTTAAAAATATCATAGCTTGCTGTGCTATGTTATTTCTGTAGCTTTTCTGCACTGCCATGGGAGCTACTGAAACAGCAGAGCGCCGAACCCACTTCACTGTTTCCCTAGCAACCTGGTGGTTGGTGCTAAGTCCCATCTCGCCTTAGTAATGGGCAGATGGGGACAACACCTTTAATAAACTTTTGCTTGTAAACATTGATAGGCCACAGTATGACAGCAAGTTAGGACAACATTAGGAGAGTGTTTTACTTAATCTATGTTCTATTGATCCATACTATTATAAGTCTCTATCATGTTGCTTTTCAGAAAGCTTCTGTTACCCTGGCCCTACTTATTTTAAGTTATTTTTTCCACTGGGGTTTCTGCCATACTTTGATAACTGAATATATGGTATCTACTAACTGCTCTTTGATACCGGGGGTTATTTGCCAAGTCTACCTCACTTCTTGTTTATGCCATTCATATTTATTTAAACTGTTTACACTTTATTAGTAGAGATGTCGCGAACATAAAATTTTCCGTTCGCGAACGGCGAACGCGAATTTATGCATATTTTAGCAAACATGCGAACAGTGCGAACCGCTATAGATTTCAATAGACAGGCGAATTTTAAAACCCATAGGGACTTTCTGGCCACAATAGTGATGGAAAAGTTGTTTCAAGGGGACTAACACCTGGACTGTGGCATGCCGGAGGGGGATCCATGGCAAAACTCCCATGGAAAATTACGTAGTTGACGCAGTGTCTGGTAAGTTGAATTCGCAATGCGATTAATATAAGCTGCATTAATCGCATTGCGAAATCAACTTAGAGCTGGGTTCCTAATGGTTGTATTGCTAGAATATAACGAAGATTGAGAATATAGCGCTATATTCTCAATCTTTGTTATATTCTAGCAATACAACCATTAGGAACTCAGCTCTAAGTTGTAATCGCAATGCGAATAATACTTACAATTATTAATCGCTTTGCGAATCCATTTGATTGTGTATGACGGTTGACTATGACTACCACCAATGTTCTGCTGCCTCCAAGGAAAGATATCTGAACCCCCCAGGGGGCATTTGGGCTTTTTTGATAGAAAACGTATCAAAAACGCATATGCCTTTTTTTATCATTTTTTTTATTTTAAATTTTATTTTTTTGTGTATTTTGCCACATTTGGTTGCATATTTACATTTGGTATAGGCAAATATGGTAGTCTAGAATTCAATGTTTCCCAACCAGTGTGCCTCCAGCTTTTGCAAAACTACAACTCCTAGCATGCCCGGAGTTGTAGTTTCGCAACAGTTGGAGGCACACTGGTTGGGAAACACAGGTCTAGATCATTACTCTGCCCAAATCTATATTCAGCTACATGGCTTAGAAAATATGCTGTCAAACAATGATCCTAGGTTTTGGTATAGACACATGATCTAGACTACCATATTTGCCTATACCAAATGTAAATATGCAAACAAATGTGGCAAAATACAAAAAAATAAAAAATAAAAAATTTTAAAAAACGCAGATGCGTTTTTGATCCGTTTCGGATGCGTTTTCTATCAAAAACGCCCAAATGACCCCTGGGGGGTTCAGATATCTTGCTTTGGAGGCAGCAGAACATTGCTGGTAGTCATAGTCAACCATCATATACAATCAAATAGAGGCATCAAATGGATTCGCAAAGCGATTAATAGTTGTAAGTATTATTCGCATTGCGATTACAACTTAGAGCTGAGTATATATAGCGTATATTCTAGCAATACAACAACCATTAGGAACTCAGCTCTAAGTTGAATTCGAAATGCGATTAATGCAGGTTATATTATTTGCATTGCGAATTAAACTTAGATCTGATTTCCTAATGGTTGTTGTATTGCTAGAATATAACAAAGATTGAGAATATAGTGCTATATTCGTTATCTTCGTTATATTCTAGCAATACAACCAGTAGGAACTCAGATCTAAGTTGTAATCGCAATGCGAATAATACAGGTTATATTAATCGCATTGCGATTTACAATTACTAACACTGCAGCTTCAGAATGAATCTAAGATGGATGCTGTCCTTGCGTTTAGATAGGAGGTGGGAGGGTCTGGGAGGGAGGGTATGCTGATTGGCTGGAATGTGTCTGCTGACTGTGAGGTACAGGGTCAAAGTTTGCTCAATGATAAAGTATACGGGCGGACGCGAACATCGCATATGTTCGCCAGCCGAGGCGGACGCGAACAAGCTATGTTCGCCGGTGAATAGTTCGGGACATCTCTATTTATTAGGATAATTTTCTAATGGCCATTCAGCATGGTCCTAATATTAATACCTTGAGGTGGACTTCACTTCACATGTGGCAGATTTTGTTGGAGAACATTTCTGCAAATGAAAATTGGTTCAATGTGGGAAATTCATATGCTTTCTGCTAAAAAGAACCAAACCCCAATATGATAAATTGAATAGATTATCAGTAACAGAAATTTTCTTCAAAAAAAATCTACAGCATGTGAAGGCACCCTCACTTAGTTAGTGCTTGCCAATAATGGATAACCCTTTAATGACTGGGTGTGTTCTGTCTTCACATTCACACAGTGTGCAGTCTGACATTCAGCATAAACCATTCCTGTCTTCCAAATAAGAGGACTGTTCTCTTCAGTCTAACTTGTTTATTGGTAAAACAGGAGTCTTTGATGTAAGAGGATTGAATGGTAAAACAGATATGCTCGCACAAGGATGATGGAGTTTAAGAAGGAGAACTGCAGAATGACCGCTCTGCTGGTGTGCCCTAGATGACTGGAGACTGGGCTTCTCTTTCCAACAATGCATGACACTCCTACAATGCCTTACACCAACCACATATACAATAATCTTTATTAACAGAAAAACAAAATGTAGTACAGTTTTAATACAGCTCGATGGTGCTGTAACCTAACTAATAACTACAGAAATACAGGACTTTCAGCAGAATGAATTAATAATAAAATAGATGAAATTATTCTGAACCTCTTCTTGGGGCAGAAAACTCCCCGTCTGGTGTCAACAGATGCCACCACTGGGTCCTTCTGTCTTAGCAACCCATTTTTGTCAATGTTGGGATCAAGCTTTTTCAAAACGTTATTCTAGGAGACTGTTTGACCTTTGCTGAGGTAGTCTATTTCCTTTGCATGACATTCACGTTATACCATGCAAATTAATCTGTTCTTGGACCTTTCCAGATATGGGGCAGTAAAGGCATGTTTGCAAGGATGCCAACCTTTGCAGGGCTTTTGGCTCACAGGTAATGTCTGCGCTGTATGAACTGCACAGGCTATAGCACAAAAGAGCAACATCCAAAAGGAGAACCTGTTGAAACAATGGGACTTGAGTTGGTGGTCAGAAGTCATCATACATAGAACAGATACTTCAGGTCGGCATCTGGGTCTACCAATTCGAATGTGTCGGATCCGTTGTGGAAAGACATTGAACGGTACTGGAACGCAGGACCCATAAACCATGTTGCGTCTTTAAGGTGGTTGGTGCTACGGATCTAGTCGCGTGGTCCGCAGGATTATGCTATGTAGGTACATAGTGCCACTGTTTAGGACAGTGGATCTCCTGATCCTTAGCACCCGATTGCAGACGTAGATGTAAAAGCATCTGGTTTTGTTGCAAATATATCCTAGGACTACCTTGCTGTCCATATAAAACTCGACTTCCAGGTTCATTCTTGATGTTAAAAGGTTCAACCAACTCCACTGCAAGCACAGCAGGGCAGATTTCCAGTCTGGGTATTGTGTGTGTTCGCGGAGTGGCACCAGTTTGGTCCAGCTCATGACAAATCCTATATGGCATTGTTTTTTGACATCTATGGTCTTTAGGTAAGATATAATAGTCTTTGCATCTTGACTTCAGTAGATGGCACGGAAGCATAGGGTCGTGCCATGTGAAGGCTGGTCAAAGCTTCGAGAGACTCTTCCAACCTGTTCTTTTTCTCCATGGGAAGCGGATCATCCCAATCAGACGTCTCTGTGGTGAAGTCTCTTAACATAATTTTACCTTGCATGGTAACAGGTGCTATGAATCCCACAGGATCATATATGCTATTTATGGTAGACAGGACTCCTCTGCGTATGAAGGGCTTTTACTTTCTTGCTGATTTGGAAGGTGAATGTGTCTGCCTTTAAATCCCAGAGCAGACCGAGGCTCTGCTGCATAGGAAGGGAGTCGGTGCTAAGATCCAAGTCCTTTAGATCAGTGTTTCCCAACCAGTGTGCCTCCAGCTGTTGCAAAACTACAACTCCCAGCATGCCGGCACAACCAAAGGCTGTCTGGGCATGCTGGGAGTTGTAGTTTTGCAACAGCTGGAGGCACGCTGGTTGGGAAACACTGCTTTAGATCACTTGAATGGTCTTGGGGTGAGAAGGCCTCCATTAACTCACATCTCTTGGAGGAGATTTTGTGCAACCTCAGATTAGATAGAGCAAGCATATCTTGAGCCCTTTTGAGGAGACTGATTGCGGTCTCATTCGTGGGTGTGGATTTCAAGCAGTCGTCCACGTAGATATCTTTTCCACAAAGCATCTGACATATGACCCATACTTTGCTTCACCCTCTCGTGCTGAATGTCTGAGACCATAGATAGCGACTGCAGGGGAAGGACTGTTTCAGAAGATGCGCACTCTCATTCGGTACTCCAAAATTTCTTCATTGGGGTTATTGTTGCGGTACCAGAAGAACCTTAAGTAGTTTCTATGTTCTTCCTTGACGAGGAAGCAGTGGAACATCTGTTGTATGTCGGACATAAATACTACAGAATCTCTGCAGAAGTGGAGAAGTACCTCTAGAAGTCTGTTGTTGAGGTCTGGACCAGACAGTAAGACATTGTTTAGTTAAACGCCTTTACACCTAGCATATCTGCCCTGGTTTTTTAGGATGATACACGCCAAATATGGGTACCAACACTCCTCAGAATCTTGGAGCGTGGGTGCCATTTCTGCATGGTTGTTTTGGAATATTCTTTCTATGAAGGTAAAGAAATGTACTTTCGTCTCCGGTGTCCTCTGAAGTTTGTGTTTGAGGGAGATAAATCGATTGTAGACAAGTTCTTTGTTGGTAGGTAAGCGTTGTCTCTGGGGTTTAAACGGTAAAGGTGCTACCCAGCTTTTTGACTTGTCTTTTACTATTCCTTGATCCATGATATCCAAGAACAGCCGGTCTTCTATAGACATTGCGACCCTGTTGTCTTCTCTTGTCCTGTGGAAAACTGTGTACCCTAAGTGATCTTGCTCACCATTGCAGGCGTGGTCTTCACAGGAGGGATCCACGAAAGGACAAGGCACAGAAGCTCTGTGTGGCAATTTTTTTTTGTCAGGAAACTGCTGTGACACGGCTGGAATAGGGAAGGACGTTGATTTTCAAGTGTGTTGGTGAGCATACTGAGGTTGGCTTGTGTGCTCCTCCTAGACAGACGTCTCCTATGATGACCCATCCCAGGTCAAGTGTCTGGGCATATGGAGCGTTCTGGGGACCGTTAAACTGTCCTCTAGCCTTATGAACTCGTAGTATGTCTCTTGCAAGGAGCAAGACTAGCGGGGTTTCCGGGTCCAGTTCCGGTATCAGGTGAGCTTTACGCCTCAGGTGGGGGTGGTATGCTGTTACCTCTGGTGTAGGTATCTCAGACTGGTTGTCAGGTATGTGATTGCACTCCAGTATGGTTGGCAGGGATAAGCAGCTCTGACCATCAATGGACTCCACCTTTTACCCAGTTGCTTTCCTCCCAGCCGTCTCAACGGTACTTGCACATGTCCTTAAGGAGTAGGGGAACAGGGCCCTACGATGTTGAAGGTGTCGAAGAAGGTGGATTTAGCTAAAAAAAAACCTGTTTCTTTGATCATCTAAGATTGTATATACTGTACTTTGATCGCCTTTTCTTGGTGGCCGACTGGATAAACTCTGACAAGGCAGATCTTTGTAGTATATAGGTTGGGTGGTGCTCCACTAGGATAGTGTGGGTCACAGGAAACGGTTCCGAGGCCAAGTATGCATATAAAGTAATAAAGGTTCCTGTACTCCAATATTTTTGCTTTTGCATTTTATTAAACAGTGTAGTTTACAAATTGCGGTATGCCAGTTGCAGGTAAGTTATACAACGTTTCGGCAACAAGCCTTCTTCAGGACACTGGATGTGCCGCACTGTTTGTGTGACCAGCAACAGTCTAGTCAAGGGCTCTAAGGCCGATTGGGCAAAGCTCTGTGGGGCTATTCAGAAAGGTCCCTCTGCTGCCATGGCAACTATGATCCAGTATATCTTACTTTTGCGTGCTTCTGCACGTGCAAGAGCAGCCTTTTCTAATATTGAGGATTTGCTAGCGCAGCTTGCTTGTGACCTGGTCCTGTATGATGATGCCTGGCTAGCAGACATTGTGTGCCCTTTGCTGGCTGCTTAATGTCTCTGTGCAGGCTCAGTCTATGTAGGAACAGACTTTAGCGTGGTCTGGATCGTGCTGCTATTGCTGGGGACTGCACTCTCGCTTCTTGTGACTGTATGGCAGCAGCTGCAATCGTGCACGCAGGACCACGTGTGTGATGGCGGCTCAGTATAGTCAGATCCACTATCGCTGGTGACTAGCATCTGTTTTACTGTTCTGTCTTCATACACGTTCACACAGTGTGCAGTCTGACATTCAGTATTCCAAATTCAATATTCCTGTCTTCCAAATAAGATTAGGCTCTGTAGTCCAACTTGTTTATTGGTAAAACAGGAGTATTTGAAGTGACAGGATCGATTGGCAAAACAGATATGCTTGCACAAGGATGATGGAGTTTAAGAAGGAGAACTGCAGAAGGACAGCTCTGCTGGTGTGCCCTAGATGACTGGAGACTGGGGCTCTCTTTCCCAGAATGCATTACACTCCCACAATGCCTTGCACAACCCACAAATGCAATAATCTTTATTAACAGAAAAACAAAGTGTAGTACATTTTTACCACCGCTAGATGGTGCTGTAACTAATAACTACAGAAATACAGGAATTGCCGCAGAATGAATTAGAAATTAAATAAATGTGATCTGAAATGATTCTGAACCTCATTTTTGTTTTCTACTCCCAGCCTTTTTTATTTTTCCATTCATATAGCTGTATGAGGGTTTGTGGGTTTTTTTTGTGGGACAAGTTGCACTTTCTAATGGCACCATTTACGGTTGCATACAATGTATTAGAAAGCAGGAAAAAAGTACCAAATGAGGTGGAAAAAAAAAAGTTTCTTTTTTTGCGTTTTAATACTTCGCCATATTCTGAGCCTCATAACTACGGAGTTGTGTGAGGCTTCATTTTTTGCAGGTCGATCTGTACTTTTCATTAATTCTATTTTGGGGTATGTATGACTTTTTGATAATTTTGATAGCTGAAGCGACCCAAAAAAATTCTGAATCTGCCATTTTGACTTTTTTACGTTTCGTCGTCTAGGATAAATATTTTTATATTTTAATAGTACGGACATTTTCACTGGCGGTGATGCTCATGATGTTTTTTTTGTGTTTTTTTTACACTTCGGGAACTATAACCATTTGATTGCTTCTCTCATAGACTGCATTAGCATTGGAGTCTAGGGAAATTTTACTAATGTGCAGCAGCCTCGTGTCACTCAGAAGGTCCGGGGCTGCCATACACTACATCTAGATTCCCCGATCCTCACTAGGGGAACCGATGCATGGCCGAGAGCGCGCACTTCTGGTTTTTATACTCACAGATCTGAGGGGTTAAATGTATGCGATCGGCATTATCGTCAATCGCATGCATTAGCCCTGGGTACCGGCTGTTTTAAGCAGCAGGCACCCAGCGGGTATGGTGCTCGCTGCACTCACGAGCGGGCATCATATATAAAGTCCCAACCGCATACCTATATAGTCATAAGGTGGTCAAGAAAAGTTTGAAGGGGTTGGCTCACTTCAGCAAATAGCATTTATTATGTAGAGGAAGTTAATACAAGGCACTTACTAATGTGTTATTATCTATATTGCTTGCTTTGCTGGCTAGATTCATTTTTCCCTCACATTATACACTGCTTGTTTCCATGGTTACACGCACACTATAGAAAAAAGCACTATCCTATGCACACTACCATGGTCCCAGACGCCAAATAGGCTGGTGCTTCTTCCTATAGTGTGTAAGCACGACCACCACAGATGGATTGCAGGGTGGTCTGTAACCATGGAAACGAGCAGTGTATAATGTGATGGAACAATAAATCCAGCCAGCAAAGGAAGCAATATGGATAATAACAATACATTAGTAAGTGGCTCGTATTCACTTTCCCTATATAATAAAAAGCTATTTGCTGAGGTGAGACAACCCCTTTAACATCTGTCATCCAGTTCAATCTATAATCCAGCAGTGTTCATCAAGAGGAAGGTAAATAAAGCAAATTATCCTCACATTAGAGGGAACATTTGGCCACAACTCATCCCAGGGTAAACAACTAATCTCCAACTAACTAGGAACTATAGCTTTTAACCCCTTGAGGACATGAGCCATACTTGTATGGTACATCAAACAAAGGGTTCGCTCAATGCACATGTATGGTGCTTTGATCGGGCAAGCACAGACGCTGTGATCGCCCGATAAGGACATGGGCCTGGTTGTGACTATATCTGCCAGCATTGCTGAAAACTGTAGTGCCAGCAGGTTAACCCCTTATGTCGCTGGCAATGTTTACCATGGTATCTAAGGCTATGGCTACACCGTGACATGTGTCACATGACTTTTTCTCGCCAATGTCACGTGACATTTACTGTAACGATAGTCTATGGTGTCACACTGCGACATGCTGAGACTGCGACAGTTACCACGGACCATAACGCAATTTTATGATGGAATGCATAACGGAATGCCTTTAGAGGCATTCCGCTATTCATCCCGTCATAGTAGAAGTCTATGGGCTGCATAAGGGATCTGCCAGCAAGCATCATTTAGCTGCTAATAACATCAAATGCAATATTTTCGGAAGTGGTTTATGTCCAGGGGTAGTTGGAAATATTATCAAACGTGGATCATTTGCTATAGTGACATGGAATCTATCGTTCATAGTTGGGTCTTTGGACAAGTCCAGAGACCATGGTACAGAGTCGTATTCTCTTTTTTGCACTTAGGGCAACTAGTCATTTTATTTGATTGGACTTTTCAGGTTAAGAAGCCATATATTGCTCTTTGCAAAATGCGATATTGCGTTTCTCTCCAAACTTCATTTACAGTGGAGGTACATATCATCTCCCAGCCCCTAAATATGTCTGCTGGTAATTCTATCTCTGGCAAGCCTGTCTTCCATTTTCTAAAGGTAGTATGAACTATTTTCTTAGACATAAAGTTAAAGAGATCCCTATACACTATATGGACAGTGTTATTTTTGTCTCTGGCTGTCCCATCAGTAAGTCAAAATCATTTTGCAGAACTTCAGTAGTGTAATGTCTCAACTTCTCTCTTAGCAATCCTATGATCCTATGGGTCTATATGCGGCGAACGGGCCGCAGGGGCAACACGTGAACTACTGTGGGCCGGTGGTAGTAGTAGTTTTACTCATTGTTAGCTCCCTGGGCCGGCGTGCAGTGATGGAGAAGACAGCACTAAATTCTCCGGGGAACTCTCTAGTACAGGGATCACCAGCCAGATGGTAGTTGAGGTTCCCTTGGTTGTATAGGTATTTAGGGTGCTTTTGAGGCTGGGACCCGGCTGTTTGTGATGCCAGCACTGGTAGGTGCAAAGGTTGGTTGTGAAAAAAGATGAGGAATCGGTTGTGGTAAAACAGTTAATTGATTTAAGTAAAAGTTCGTCTCCAGGTAGTCAGTACAGTTCCTTTATATGGCATAAAGATATGACTCAGATATTAGTTTACTGTAATCCTTGTAACAGGCTGGACAATTGTCAGTTAAGGAGTTGTCCTAAGACTTTTACTTTAACAGGCAAGAAAAAGGCTCTTTCTTAGAGTTGACCGTACACCTGGAAGTTCGGGTTCGCCGGGTTCGGCCGAACTTTACCGCAAGTCAATGGGGACCCGAACTTTGGGGCACTAAAATGGCTCTAAAAAGTCCTGGAAAGGGCAAGAGGGCTGGAAATTGAAGCAAAATGGGGGTAAGAGTAGGACAAGTGTCCTGCAAACAAATTTGGATAGGGAAATAACTTAAAAATAAAAAATAAATGTTCTAAACCTGAGCACAAGTGAGTTACAGTGGCACCTGCCACCCCGCAAACAGAGGACGTGGAAGCAACGCCACCACATCTCTTACCATCACCAAGCATCTCCACACTATCCCATGGAAGCGTTCAGTTGTCCGTCTCCCAATTAGAAAAAGAAATAGAAAGAGGAAGTACCCCCCTACCCACCTGAGATCCCTGGCCCTGAATGCCAGGATTTTAAAATTCCTGGTTCTTTGAAATGCTGTCATTCTGTCTGGTGGAGATGGATGGAGACTTAAAAAACTTATGGCGGTGGCTGTCCCACAGTACGTGGTTCCCAGCCGCCACTACTTTTCCAGGCGAGCCATCCCTTCCCTGCACAACCAAGTGGCGGACAAAATCAGGTGTGCACTGCGCAACGCCATCTGTGGCAAGGTCCACATAACCACCAATACGTGGACCGGTAAGCATGGGCAGGGAAGTTATATCTCCCTAACAGCACACTGGGTAAATGTAGTGGCGGCTGGGCCAGAGGCGGATAGAATTTTGGCGCATGTCCTTCCGTCACCGAGGATTGCAGGGCATTTCTATTTGCCTCCTCCTATTCCGCTTTCTCCTCCTCTACCACCTCCTCATCCTTTCAGCGTAACACGTTCACCTCCAACATCAGCACAGCCAGAGAGAAACGACAGCAGGTTGTTCCGAAACTCAACCACACACCGCGCAGGAGCTGTGGACGGGCATGGAACACCAGACCAATAAGTGGTTGGTGTCACTGAGCCTCAAGCATGGCCTGGTGGTGTGCGATAATGGGCGAAATCTCGTAGCAGCTCTGAGCCTAGCCGGTTTGACATACATCCCTTGACTGGTGCATGTGCTGAATTTGGTGGTGCAGAAATTCCTGAACACCTGACAGTGAAAATCAATTCAGTTAATCCAGCTCTTAGATTCTCATGGAACAAATGCACTTTTATTGGTGCTCAAGGACCCCTGCAGCCTGAGCCGCAGATGTGACAGGCAAATAATTTTATTAAACTTGTCAGTTAGATTGTTGGGTAACATCTCCACGGTTATCAGGACTTTTTATTCTAAATCGTAACAAAAACTAAACAAGGAACATTTCAAAGAGAAAATTAACCCGACCAGACCCCCACCCTACACCCCCCCACCACCTTTCACTCAAACCACTCATTAATGCCCATTCACAAACTATTTACAAATTTACTTATAAACATATTTAAATTACTATAAGTCAGATAAATGAAATAAACAAACAAAACTATGTACATGCCTTACCTTTAGCTTATAAGGCCAGTCATATACAAGTGGCTCGGAGGGTGGGTTCCTGCACCAACATAGGCCAGGTACAAAATTGTCCAGCCATGGCACAGTTCTGGGGGAGGAGGAGGAGAAGAAAATGTGTTCACAGCAGGGTGGGACCCAAAGCAGCTCACGGTCATCACTTAAGCGTGGCTGTGGGGGATACGGAGGACACA
This sequence comes from Bufotes viridis, assembly GCA_033119425.1. Classification (NCBI taxonomy): domain Eukaryota; kingdom Metazoa; phylum Chordata; class Amphibia; order Anura; family Bufonidae; genus Bufotes; species Bufotes viridis. The sequence goes on along the minus strand of CM065594.1, from coordinate 145,705,024 downwards.
GATGATACACCTCCCACAGAGGACAGCTTGTCATTGCCTCTGGGCAGCCTGGCAAACATGAGCTACTACATGCTGCAGTGCCTGCGTAATGACCGCCGAGTTTCACACATTCTAACTTGTGCAGATTAGGTGGCCACCCTGCTGGATCCCCATTACAAGGACAAAGTGCCATCCTTAATTCCGTCACTGAAGCATGATCGAAAAAACCAACGCTGGTAGACACGCTGCTGATAGCATTCACACCTGACACTGGGGGCTCAGTGGAAGCACAAGGCTTAAGCAGAGGAGAAGGAAGAAGTCGCCAACACAGCTGGGTCACCGCCCGCACCTCAGTAGGCAGGGTTAGCATGGCCGAAATGTGGAAAAGCTTTTTCACCATGCCACAACAACCAGCACCACCAGAAGATATGGAACGTCTTAGCAAGAGGCAGCATTTCCGCAAAATGGTGGAAAAGTATCTGTGCACACGCCTACACATACTGATTGATGGGCCTGCCCATGGTCGTAGCTACAGGGGAAGCAGGGGAAGCGGCTGCTTTGGGGCCCTGACCACGAAGTGGCCCATCCAGGAGGAGGACTAAAAGACTTTGTCAGGGCCCCCTCAACAGTATTATACAATGAAATTATATACAGTGGCAGTATAGACAGTGTTGAAAACGGATGGAACAGCTGCCTGGTCTGAGAGAGCGATCTTTAGTAGCCACAGGAATGGGGGCAGCATGAAAGGAAGGGGTTGCGAAAAAATTATTTGGGGGAGGGGGGTCCCCTTCCAAAATTTTCTGTTGGGCCCAGTCATTTCTAGCATACCACTGAGTCTGCCGCTTTCAACTTCTGGGTCTCCAAGTTGGAGACATGGCCTCAGCTTCACCTTTACGCCTTGGAGGTGCTGGCCTGCCCTGCAGCCAGTGTATTGTCTCACCGCCTCACCAGCACAGCACTGAGGCAGCAATGGCAGACACGCAGTACTGCACCAGTACTGCGTGTCTGCCATTGCTGCCTCAGTGCTGTGCTGGTGAGACGGTGGGACCCAGAGCCAAGGAGGCTTTGCTGCACATTGGGGTTGCTGTGTGGCTTCTGGGTCCCGCCGTCTGCTGCCGGTGCAGTGCTGGGGCGCCGGTGGTCGCCGCGCACGGCTGCGCCATTATAGGTTAGAGTAGTTTCCCACTGGTAGAGGCTTCCTTGTCGTGGTAAGTGGGCCTATGCTCTTTGATCAAACTGTATACTAATGCCTCTTTTGCACAGCATACAACGTATTACAAATTGGGCGGATATGCCACGTAATTATGCTGAGACAGTCGTTATATCAAAAGCATAGTGTTGAGGATGTGCAATCCAGATTCACTCTCCAGTATATATTATCCTTTTTTATGCTATCATCATGTCTCTTAGGGAGAAAAAGATCCTACCCATAAGGTGGAAAGTAAAAAGAAGCCCAAAAGATGCGCTATCTGCAGCAAAAGGCTTCAGGATACATATGCAAAGAAACTTTGTGTGGAATGTATTAATAAGATGATGAAAGAAGAACAGCCGTCCCTACTAATGGACCATAGAGCTATTATAAAAGAAGAAATTAAAGCGTCTGTTTCCTCCTTGATGACGCCTAAGGTGGCTGAACAAACCACGGGTATAAAAAGACCTAGAGAGGCCATAGATTCTGACCCAGAGGTTATAGTTGTACAATTTTCGGATGAGGAAAAAGAATCCTTGCCTTCTGCGTCCCATGAAGAGAAGCGTAAATACTGTTTCTCAACCGAAGACATGGATTCTCTTCTGTCCGCAGTAAGACAAACTATGGATATCTCGGACGAACAGCCCAAAAAATCCATTCAGGAGGAAATGTTTGCTGGCCTAATTACAAAAAAGAGAAAGGGTTTTCCCTTGAATTCTAGTTTAAAACAAATGATCCTTGAGAAGTGGGAAGACGTAGAGAAAACGCTTTTCATTCCAGGGAATTCAAAAGTCGCTTATCCTTTGACAAAGTGGATACTAAACTATGGGATGAAATCCCAAAAATAGATGCCCCAGTTGCCAGGGTAGCTAAAAAAAACTGCGAACCCATTTGAGGACTCTTCCCAACTGAAAGACCACATGGACCGCAAAGCTGATGGTCTCCTGAGAAAATCATGGGAGGCTTCTGCGGCCCTACTATCAACCAACGTCACAGCTACTTCAGTTGCTAGATCTATGTTGGTGTGGCTATCTCAGTTGGAGAATCATTTGTTAATGGGAACTCCCAGGGAAGACATTCTGGAGACCATCCCGCTCCTAAAGATGGCGACTGCCTTTACAGCGGACGCTTCGGCTGAATCGGTCAGGTTCGCAGCAAAAAATGGAGCCCTTCTGAATGCGGCAAGAAGAGCTCTGTGGTTAAAAAAACTGGTCTGGTGATCTTACCTCAAAAAATAAATTGTGTACAATTTCGTTTTCAGGATCATATGTTTTTGGGCCTACTTTGGATAAAATTCTTGAGAAAGCCTCAGATAAAAAAAAAAAAATAGGGTTTCCATAAACAAAAACTAGGAAAACACATTTTTTTTGTAAACAATTCCAGCATATAAGGATAAAGGGAAATCGGGAAGATGGTCCTTTACAAAAGGGGGTAAAGGTAGAGGATTTTTGCTTAACCCCAACACTTCCCAGTACAAACAATGACGCCAGAGCAGTCGGGGGGAGATTAAGATCTTTTCTCCCAGCATGGAGCCAAATAACTCAAAAATCCGTGGGTGCTCCAAATTATTCAAGAAGGATACAAGATAGAATTTTTATCACCACCTCAACAAAAATTTGTGATGACAGGGTACGAAGAATAGAGATGGCCCGAACTATCCGTCGGCGAACATAGCTTGTTCGCGTTTGCCGCGGCGGGCGAACACATGCGATGTTCGGTTAGCCCCCTATACATCATCATACAAGCAAACTTTGACCCTGTACCTTACAGTCAGCAGACACATTCCAGCCAATCAGCAGCATACCCTCCCTCCCAGACCCTCCCATCTCCTGAACAGCATCCATTTTAGATTCATTCTGAATTTGCAGTCTTAGTGAGAGGAGGGACAGTGTAGCGGCTGCTGATTTAATTGGGAAATCGATAGCTAGGCTAGTGTATTCAGTGTCCACTCCAGTCCTGAAAGACTCATCTGATCTCTGCTGTAAGGACAGCGTCCTGATAGCACCCCAAAAAGCCCCTTTTAGGGCTGCAACATTAGTCTGCTTTTTTTTTTCTCCATATATATATTGCAGTTGCCTAGCCTGCCTGTGTGTGAGGAGCTGCAGGCCCACAGACTGTAGTGTGCCCACTGCCAGTGCCCACCCCTGTCATCCTGTGTGGCACAGGACTTTGCATCAAAAAAAGGCATTTCATTTTTACACTTTAGTGTAATTTCAGTTGCTTGCCTGCTAGTGTGTGTCAGGCCGACTTCCACTGACTGTAGTGTGCCCACTCCTATCATACCGTGTGGCACAGGACTTTGCATCAAAAAAAGGCATTTCATTTTTACACTTTAGTGTAATTTCAGTTGCTTGCCTGCTAGTGTGTGTCAAGCTGACTTCCACTGACTGTAGTGTGCCCACTGCCAGTGCCCACCACTGATATGGGGTGGCACAGTAGCTTGCCGATAAATAAGGCATTTCATTTTTAGACAGTAGTCTAAATTCAGTTGCTTGCCTGCTGCCAGTGTGTGTCAGGCCCACTTCCACAGACTGTAGTGTGCCCACTGCCAACCACTGATACCGGGTGGCACAGTAGCTTGCCGATAAATAAGGCACTCATTTTTAGACAGTAGTCTAAATTCAGTTGCTTGCCTGCTGCCAGTGTGTGTCAGGCCCACTTCCACAGACTGTAGTGTGCCCACTGCCAGTGCCAACCACTGATACCGGGTGGCACAGTAGCTTGCCGATAAATAAGGCATTTAATTTTTAAACAGTAGTCTAATTTCAGTTGCTTGTCTGCTGCCAGTGTGCGTCAGGCCCACTTCCACAGACTGTAGTGTGCCCACTGCCAGTGCCAACCACTGATACCGGGTGGCACAGTAGCTTGCCGATAAATAAGGCATTTAATTTTTATACATTAGTCGAATTAGACACACGTCCCTGGATAGGGTACGTAACAGGGATTAAACTAATAGGAATAGTACTAGTTAAGACACCACTCATATAGGGTGTCACAGCATATTGCTCTGTGCACGCGCAGTGCCCCAATTTGGGAGTAAGAGGACAGACCAAGCTGCTTTTTCCATCTCCCTTTAAAATCAATTCAGTTTGGTGTATGAGAGTTTGGTCTGTCACTGAAGGCAGTCGAAGGTACCCGGCCTAAAAAAATTTTCACAAAAGGCAATCCATGCTATGGGATGTAACAGGGATTAAACTGATGAGAATAGTACTACAGAAAATACCACTCATATGGGGTGTGACAGTAAATTGCACGGCGCAGACGCAGTGAACAGAGTGGAGGGAGCCAGCGTTTTTTTAACCATCTCCCCGTTCAAAAAATCTATTCAATTCACCTTTTGGGGACCCTTGGTGTTGTACGTGGCTGGGTGGAGGAAGAAAGCTTCAATGACATCACCGGGACATGGCTAGCTTGGTATCCAACCTTGTGCAAATGGGGAGTTTGCGGTTGTGCAAATGAACTGTTTGCGATTGTTTGAGGTGCATTAAAAGGGGAGTTTGGTCTGTCAATCTCTGTGAAGCGGGCGTAACCCTTATCGATACAACCCCATAATCCTGATCGATACAACATCATACCTGATCGTATACACACACTAGATGTTTAAAACCACGTTGTTCAAAAAAATTTAGGATTGTTAGGTGATTTATGCCTTTTATGGATTAAAACCCAACTTAACTATGTAATTTTCCATGGGAGTTTTGCCATGGATCCCCCTCCGGCATGCCACAGTCCAGGTGTTAGTCCCCTTGAAACAACTTTTCCATCACTATTGTGGCCAGGAAGAGTCCCTGTGGGTTTTAAAATTCGCCTGCCTATTGAAGTCTATGGCGGTTCGCCAGCTCGCGAACATTTGCGGAAGTTCGCGTTCGCCGTTCGCGAACGAAAAATTTTATGTTCGCGACATCACTAACGGAGAAGGTACATCACAAGCAAATCTATTAAAAGACGTCGCGAAATTGAAGAATTTAGGCGCGGTGACTCGCGTCCCTGTAGATCAGGAAGGCAGGGGTTACTATTTAAGACTATTCCTAGTCAAAAAACCAGATGGTTCATTCAGAACTAAAATCAACTTAAAACGTCTTCATAAAGTATCGTCGCTTCAAGATGGAGTCCATAAATTCAACTACACCCCTTATCTCTCAGGGAGCGGTAATGTGCACTTTGGACTTAAAGGATGCTTATTACCATGTACCAATACATTCGGACCACCAAAAAGTTCTAAGATTTGCGATAGGAGAAGCAGGAAAAGTAAATCACTATAAATTTCAGTGTCTGCCTTTTGGAATATCATCGGCCCCTCGTGTGTTTACGAAACTGGTAGTAGAGATAGTGGCCTTTCTCAGATTGAAGGGGATAAAGATTGTGCCTTACTTAGACGATTTTCTCCTAACTGCAGACTCCGAGGAAGTACTAATGGAGCAAACGCAGACGACAATATCCCTCTTACCTGACCTAGGCCGCATCCTGAATTGGGAAAAATCTGATTAGTACCAGAAACCAGAAAAATTTTCCTAGGGACGATGCTAGATTCAAATTTACAGAGATCTTTCCTTCCAGTTCAAAAACAACAGAACCCTGTAAGGAGATTAAATGCATTTCAGAATAAATCAGTGTGCACCATCAGAGAAGCCATGAGCATTCTGGACCTAATGACAGCTTGTATCTTCTTGGTACTATGGAGTCAACACCACACAAGAGTCTTACAAAAAGTGATCCTAGCGGTCTGGGACGGAGACCATCGATCTATAGACAAGAAAATCCTTATAAAAGAAGATGCTCAGAGATCTCTGGATTGGTGGAAAATAACAGACAACCTATCAAAAGGAGTCTCCTGGAATCTAAGTCCGTATATTGTAGTGACAACGGACACCAGCCAACAAGGATGGGGTGCAAAGGTTGGAATCTACTACTTCCAGGGAGCCTGGAACCAGACCATAAAAAACAGATCTTCAAATTTCAGAGAGCTTCAAGCCGTTTCGGAGACGCTCAAACAGAGTCAGGATCTCCTGAGTGGCCAAAATATAAAAATTCTATCGGACAATATGACAGCGGTGTCATTTCTCAAACATCCGGGGGCAAGAAGATATGCCCTCCTTCAGAATCTGGCAAACAAAATTTTTTCCTGGGCAGAAGAGAATGTACTGTCAATTTCAGCGGTAAACCTACAGGGCTCAAAAAATCAGTCGGCAGATTTCCTCAGCAGACATTTCGTAGATCCGAGCGAATGGACTCAAAACAGACAAGAGTTTCTGGAGCTGACATCAACATGGGGATATCCCGAAATAGATCTCTTCGCATCAAGGGAAAATGCACAAACAGCTTCCTTCTTCTCCCGAAATCCAGCTGACCATCCCAAAGCAGTGGACGCTTTATCCCAGCCCTGGAACATGAAGCTAGCTTATGCGTTTCCTCCTTTCCCCTTAATTTCAGTAGCCCTAAGGAAGATCAGCAGAGAATCATCCAAAGTGATCTTCATAGCCCCCTTTTGGCCAAAACAGGCCTGGTTCCCGGTTCTGTCCTCACTAAGCCAGAAAAATCTGATTCCTCTCCCCCTCAGGCCAGACCTGCTGCATCAGGGTCCGATCTGGAATCCAGAAATAACCAAACTAAAATTAACGGCATGGCTTCTGAAAAGGACTTGTTGAAACTACAGGGATTCTCAGATGAAGTAATATCCACCATTCAAAAGGGCAATATACAGGTTACATCTGCTATTTATAATAAAATTTGGAAAAAACTCTGCTCCTGGATGACACTGAGGGAAAAAATCCTCTACTCCTGAGTCTAGGAGATAGTCTAGATTTTCTCCAAGAAGGGTTCAATATGGGTCTTAAACCCAGTACCCTTAAGGTTCAGATAGCAGCCTTAAGCTTGTTCCTAGATTACTCTCTTTCAGAAAATCGAGGGGTAAACAGGTTTTTAAAGGCAACGACACAGATTAAACCAACACTAAAGTCCCCGGTTCCACCTTGGATTCTGTCGCTAGTTCTCAGTGCATTAATAAAGCCACCCTTTGAACCTTTACATGAAAGCAGTTTAAGAAACTTAACCTTGAAAATGGTGTTTCTAGTAGCTATCACATCAGCTTGTAGACTAGGGGAAAACCAAGCTCTAACCATCTGTGAGCGATAGCTTACAATCTGTGAAGATAGAGTCATACTAAGACTAGATCCATCTTTTTTACCTAAAGTGGTTTCTTCCTTTCACCTTAATCAGGAAATATCGGATTTACACAGATCTGAAAAGCAAAAAGGAGAAGGATTTCCATCTTCTGGATGTTAGATGTTCTCTCCTTATCTACATGATGTTACTAGTACTTTCAGATTAGATTCTAGTCTGTTTATTCAGTTCTCAGGCCGCAATAAAGGCAAAAAAGCTTCTAAGACGACATTAGCCAGATGGATTAAAACAGTAATTAAAGAGGCCTATCAGGTCCAAGGACTCCCCTGTCATCAAGATATTAGGGCTCATTCAACTAGAGCAGTCTAGGCTTCATGGGCCAAACACGCAAATGCTTCTATTGACCAGATATGTAAGGCAGCCAACCTGGGCAAGTTCCCATACTTTTTGTAAGCATTACAGATTAAATGCGTCAGGGAATGACGACCAGATGTTCGGACGTAAAGTTCTTCAGGCTGCGGTCCCTCCCTAGTTATTAGATTAATTTGGTATTTCTACTCCATGTGGTGCTGTCATGGAGGACGTCCTGGAAAGTAAGAATTAGTCTTACCAGTAATGATGTTTCCAGGAGTCCGACATGACAGCACCGGTAGTTCCCTCCCTAATGTTTGAAATATGCTTTCTTTAAGTTGTATTACAATACCGATTATAGTGTGATAATCTATAAAACACTGGTGGAAGTGGGTGTGGGGGGGGGAGCTTTTAACCTCTCTCGGTTTCCTGTCCCAATAGTGGGCAGGAGGACAACCTCCATGTGGTGCTGTCATGTCGGATTCCTGGAAACATCATTACCGGTAAGACTAATTCTTACTTTTAGAGATTCACCACCGTGTCACTTATGCAGAGCAGGCGTTTGTATACGGCAAAACTGGCAAAATGTCACCCACCAATGTAACAGATGATTTTTTTTAAATTTACCACCCTGTCACTTATGCAGAGCAGGGGTTTGACTAGGACAAAAATTGGCAAAATGTCACCCACCAATGTAGCAGATGATTTTTTGAAATTTACCTCCGTCACCTATGCAGAGCAGGGGTTTGTATACGGCAAAACCTGCAAAAAAAACTTTTTTCAGCATTGTATGGAAACGTGCTCTGTGGCACAGCAGTACGGGTTTATTAACCCAACTACAGAAATGCAGTATGTGACCCCAAAAATTATAAAACCGTTTTTTCAGCGTTGTATCCAAACGTGCTTTGTGGCACAACAGTACAGGTTTATTAACCCAACTACAGAAATGCAGTATGTGACCCCAAAAATTATAAAACAGGTTTTTCAGCATTGTATGCAAACGTGCTCTGTGGTACGACAGTACGGGTTTATTCCACCAACTACAGAAATGCACTATGTCACCGCAAAATTATAAAATAGGCAATGTAGGGAGACTTGGCCTGCCAGACAAAAGGGATTTTTCCTCCACTGAGCTGCCAAACAATTAGACTGATGTCCCTGGCAGGCTGGCACACATGCAGGTCACATGCAGTTCCAAGGACACTGCAGTTCCTAAAATGGCCGCAGACCCCCTCCTCAGTAACAGATGGATAAAAAATTATTTTGCAGCATCACTGGGCTCAGGGCTGGGTACAAATATGTAGCATAGCACACTCAATAATTGCTGTAGTTTGAAGAGTTAACACCACCAAGTTCAACAGATTTCTTCCCTAATCTCTCCCTCACAGAAGCGGCAGCATCCTATCCCTACACTGAGAAGAGCAGAGTGACGTGCGGCACTACGTGACTCCAGCTTAAATAGAGGCTGGGTCACATGCAGCACTTAGCCAATCACAGCCATGCCAATAGTAGGAATGGCTGTGATGGCTTCTTAGGGCAAAATAGTAAAATGCTTGTTTATTGGCTGTCCTGCAGCCTTTCAAAAAGTGGGAAGAAATCGCTGAACAACGAACCCGAACTTTTAAGGAAATGTTCGGGTTCGGGTCTGGGTGCGAAAAAACAATGTTCGGTACAAACCCAAACTTTACTCTTTCAAAGTCTGCGCTAAGTCCATTCTCTAGCACTCTGGTCCTGAATATAATAACTCTTACTGGTCAGTAGCAATCCACAGGGCGGCTCCCTAATGGCAGGCATCAGCCTTCTGCTCCATTCTTTCTAAAGGATGCTCACTAAAGAATTACGGTCCAATATGTCCATAGAGACATGTGGCAAAGGATAATTTTGCGCACTAGTCATCCGGCAGTGTCCAGGTACTTTTAGGTTTCTCCTGGTCACTGGCGCTTGTGAAGTCCATTGGCCAATTTAGCTCTACTCTCCACTAGACTTTCTCTATATCCAGACGTAGACCCACTGGTCTGTGTTGTGCTGCCGTATTACTGTTCTCTATACTCCCTTAGCCTGGCCAGAGTCAAGCGGCTAAAACAGCAGCTACATTGTGGACTAGGCCTGGTCTGCTCCTCTGTTAACTTCCTATCTTCTCCTGTGTTCTCCTCTCAACAGCCACCACCTTACAACTAACCAACCTTATTAGTAAACCCCAGGCTATATATATATATATATATATATATATATATATATATATATATATATATAGTGCCAGCACCACCTAGGGGCGAATGGATGAAACAACACTAACAGCCTGTTAATAGGAATTACAGCTTACACAGAATAACTTTAGATAGGCATATACAAAAGTTTGAAGTGCCCACGACCATCACTGAGTGGGACACTGAATATATCCTATAGGTCTATATCCTATAATATCAGAAAAGAGGTTGCTCCTATCCCTGACTTGCTCCTAAACTCCTGGAAAGTATATCGTTTGTCTTCTGTATTTCAAAAATCTGCTACGGTTTTTGGTCCCTTCCAGTTTGGTGTTCTACCTGTAACTGGAGAAAAAAAAAAAAAAAAAAAAAAACTTTGCTCAATTGAGCTCAATTCACCACTTTTACCCTTAATATTTAAATCAGTAAAACTTCACTTTTATTAGTAGTTCTCTAAAAATGTTTGTGAGTTTTGACACACTTGTTAAAACTACTGCTCGAATTTGCACACTGCTATCGCACAGGTTGCTAGTGGTAACGGAGGGTGTGCACTACCCTCCTAACCTTCCCACAAGTTTGCAATCAGTGTATAACTACCTGCCTGACTAATCCTGCAGGGTACTCGGTGCTGTGAACATACACCCTAAAGTAAATAACTGTTTCCTACTGTTTCCTACTCAGTGTTTAGCAACTCGAGCAGAGCTAAAACCAACAGATTCTGTCCCCCAACATGTTTCACCAGATAAACTGGCGTCTTCAGGGGAAAGGACAGACTGTCCATTGAAGTCTGTCCTTTCCCCTGAAGACGCCAGTTTATCTGGTGAAACATGTTGGGGGACAGAATCTGTTGGTTTTAGCTCTGCTCGAGTTGCTAAACACTGAGAAGGAAACAGTAGGAAACAGTTATTTACTTTAGGGTGTATGTTCACAGCACCGAGTACCCTGCAGGATTAGTCAGGCAGGTAGTTATACACTGATTGCAAACTTGTGGGAAGGTTAGGAGGGTAGTGCACACCCTCCGTTACCACTAGCAACCTGTGCGATAGCAGTGTGCAAATTCGAGCAGTAGTTTTAACAAGTGTGTCAAAACTCACAAACATTTTTAGAGAACTACTAATAAAAGTGAAGTTTTACTGATTTAAATATTAAGGGTAAAAGTGGTGAATTGAGCTCAATTGAGCAAAGTTTTTTTGTTGCTATGGAACCCTCCCTTAATAGGGTCTCTAGTTGTTTTGTTTTTTTCTACCTGTAACTGGCACACTCCGTGTCAGGGGATCTAAATACTTGAAGCATAGAAAAGAAAGGACAAATTTCTTTCATATCGCTTTCCATGTAGCATAGGTATCTTTAAACAGCAAGCTACTGTTAGCCCAGCGGTCCGTGCTGGTGCTGCCCCTACCTGTGGGCACGGCCGCCGGGCTCCTTCTTTCCCGCCTGTTGCCATGTGCCGTGCTGACAATCGCTGGCAGCAGGTAGCTTAACTGGTGCATTGGTGCTCCATGCCAGAGCTTACTTCCTGGTTGAGTCCTGTACTGGTTTGTTAGGGCTTGCATGGGTGTGTCTTTCCTCCTGTGTGAGGCAGCACGTATACTCCCTCTGTCTCCCCAGCCTATGGCTGGATTGCAGGAAGTATTTAAAGGCGCTTCCTGCCCCAGGAAAATGCCTGAGCAATTCATGGTCACGAGCTTGTCTAGTTCCTAGTATGAAGGTGTTTTTGGAGTTCTGAGTTCTTTTCTGTGTACTGGACCCTGCTTTTGCATTTATCCGATTTTGCTTGTTTGCCACCCTCTGACCTTGGACTTCGTTTGCGGACTTTTGCTTGATTGCTGCCTGCCCTGACTTCGGACTTCCTAACCGAGTACCTCCCCTCGGTGTTTGCACCGGTATCTTTGACTCCCTGGTCAGCTGCCACTGACTCTGGAACTGCTCTGGAGTGGCACCTATATAAACGTCCCAAGCCTATCCTTACCATCAGAGGCTCTAGTGAAGACCAGGTAGTTGCTTAGTCACTCCCCTCCAGTGTATAGCCAGTCAGTGGCACAGTGGGTCCACACCCGCCTGCATAACAGCTACGTTTAGCTAGCATTGGTAAGTCTGAGTATTTTGTATGTAGCAGGGTGGTCAGCTTCCAAGAGTATCGACTTTAGCCCTTTAACCAATCAAAACAGTGCCTCAACAGACTAGCTAGGTTGTAGGTCCTTAGATCAGGGAAGTTAAGCGCCTATCCTTAATTTTTTAGGGCTATAATAGGGCTATTTATGGCACATTATCATCCTGCTTATCTGGACACTAGAGCACCGGCCACCAAATACCTCTAGCGATTGATTTGAGGTCAATCACATATGGTTTGCTGATTCTTGAACTACACGTCCAAAGGTGATAAGACCGTATTCTATTACAATTTATAATCAGCATTCATTGGTGTAATTAGCTATTAGCTATAATTAGATATCGGTTTTAGAAACATGTTTTTGTACTCGGTCGTTTGTGCAATTTTTAACACATGAAGTAAAAGTTACGTTTTATGTAATTCCAGTCCATAGATTATTTTTGATGTTTTTGGTAGTGAGACGTTATACCTCAGCATTTCTGTACTTGTATGCTTTGGGGGTAATTGGAATTAGTTGGAGAGTGGTCAAAGATATTCTTGGTCTGTTGGTTGCCCATATAAAGGACCTAAATGAAGTTTCCAATAACCTAATGTCAGTGTTTTATAAGTAAAGTATTGTTTGTAGCAAATAGAATAGTTTCAGGACACTCAACATTTGGCATCTTCCCAGCATAGATAATGGAAGGTTCGACCATCTGGACAGGTTATTTAGTACTTTTTTTAATTAGAGGGGGGTAATTCAATGAAATTGTACCTGGTGTCTTCCCTATTAATAAGCCCAGGTATTTTATGGAAGTTTTAGCTATCGTAACTGGGAGATTAATAAACTGTTTGAGATTTCTTTTTAGGGAGTGAAGGGTTAAGTCTAGCAGCTCACATTTATGTTTATTTACCTTGAAACCCAATAGTTTGCCAAACTGGTCAAGTAATGAGAATATCTAATTCATATTTACACCATAATCTAATAAGAAAAACAAAATGTCATCTGCAAATAGTTCGTTTCACTTTTTTATTTCCAATATGTATACCTGTGGTGCGTTCACACGACCGTAAATGTTTTGCTGTCCGCAAATTGCAGATCTGCAAAACATGGATACCGGCCGTGTGCGTTCCACTATATACAGTCCCTTGAGTTTTTTTGTGTTTTGGTGCCTCTCAACCTGGAATTAACAAGGATTGTTTGAGGATTTGCATCATTTAACTTACAGAACATGCCCACAACTTTGAAGATGTTTTTTTTTTTTTTTTTTGTGAAGCAAACAACAAAAAGTCAATGAGCATAACTATTCAACCCCCTAAAGTCAATACTTTGTAGAGCCACCTTTTTCGGAAATCATAGCTCTAAGTAGCTTTGGATAAGTCTCTATGAGCTTGCCATATCTTACCACTGGGATTTTTGCCCATTCCTCCTTGCAAAACTGCTCCAGCTCCTTCAAGTTGGATGGTTTGCGCTTGTGAACAGCAATCTTTAAGTCTAACCACAGATTTTCTATTGTATTGAGATCTGGGCTTTGACTAGTCCATTCCAACGCATTTACACGTTTCCCCTTAAACCATTCAAGTGTTGCTTTAGCAGTGAACCTCCGTCCTAGCCTCAAATCACGCTGAGTGGTACAGGTTTTGCTCAAGAATAGCCCTGTATTTAGCACCATCCATCTTTCCCTCAACTCTGACCAGTTTCCCAGTCCCAGCTGCTGAAAAACACCCCCACAGCATGATGCTGCCACCACCATGTTTTACTCTGGGGATGGTGTTCTTTGGGTGATGCGACGTGTTGGGTTTGCGCCAGACATAGCATTTTCTTTCATGGCAGAAAAGTTAAATTTTAGTCTCATCAGACCATAGCACCTTCCTCCATACATTTTGGGAGTCTCCCACATGCCTTCTCGCAAACTCACAACGTGCCTTTTTGTTTTTAGCTGAAAGTAATGGCTTTCTTCTAGCCACTCTGCCATAAAGCCCAACTCTATGGAGCGTATGGCTTATTGTTGTCCTATGTACAGATACTCCAGTCTCTGCTGTGGAACTCTGCAGCTCCTTCAGGCAGGAGTGTAGCTAACGGCTCATGGGCCTGGTGCAAGAGTTTAGCTTGGGCCCCCCTTCCCTCAGTGCTTTGTGTATCTTCTTATGCAGCACAAGGGTCTTTGGGCCCCCTCAGGCTCCTGGGCCCAGTAGCCACTGCTACCTCTGCACCCCCTATAGCTACGCCAATGCCTCCAGGGTTACCTTAGGTCTCTATGCTGCCTCTCTGATTAATGCTCTCCTTGCCCGGTCCATGAGTTTTGGTGGGTGGCCATCTCTTGGTAGGTTTGCTGTGGTGCCATGTTCTTTCCAGTTGGTTATGATAAATTTGATGGTGCTCCTGGGGATCATCAAAGAGTTAGCCATTTGTTTTATAACCTAACCCTGACTTGTACTTCTCAACAACATTGTCCCTTACTTGTTTTGAGAGTTCCTTGGTCTTTATGGCAGTTTTTGGTTAGTGATGCCTCTTGCTTAGGTGTTGCAGCCTCTGGGGCCATTCAAAAAAGGTGTGTATATGTAATGACAGATCATGTGACCCTTAGATTGCACACAGGTGGACATCCTTTCACTAATTATGTGACTTCTGAAGATAATTGGTTGCACCAAAGCTTTTTATGGGCTTCCTAACAAAGGGGGGGGGGGGGATACGTACACACATGCCAATTTTCTGTTTTCCATTTCTAAACAATAGTTTTATTTATATATTTTTCTCATTTCACTTCACCAACTTAGACTATTGTTTTCTGATCCATCACATAAAATTCTGATTGAATATAAGGCTGTAATGTAACAAAACACGGAAAAAGTCAAGGGGGGGTGAATAGTTTTGCAAGGTCCTGTAGAGAATGCCTATTCTTGTCTGCAACCACGGACAAGAATAGGACATGCTCCATATTTTTTGCAGGGCAACAGAACAAGTGATGAGGACAGCACAGTGTGTGCTGTCCGCATCTTTTGAGGCCCCATTGAAATGAATGGGTCCGCACCCGTTCCACAAAATTGCGGAACAAATGTGGATTAATTTAATACGGTCGTGTGAATGCACCCTTAAAGAGGACCTTTCATCACCCTAGCAAATCTAAACTAAGTACACATACATGGAGAGCGGCGCCCAGGGATCTCCCTGCACTTACTATTATCCCTGGGCGCCGCTCCGTTCTGCCGGTATGTCCTCCGGTGACTTCAGCTCTGCGTCTCAACTGGGAGGAGCCTGCCCTTGTTCTCCTGGGCGTCTCCTTCTCCCAGGCTGTAGCGCTGGCCAACCGCAGCGCTCAGCTCATAGCCTGGGAGGTTTTCTTCTCCCAGGCTATGGACTGAGCGCTGCGGTTGGCCAGCGCTACAGCCTGGGAGAAGGAGACGCCCAGGAGAACAAGGGCAGGCTCCTCCCAGTTGAGACGCAGAGCTGAAGTCACCGGAGCCTATACCGGGAGAACGGAGCGGCGCCCAGGGATAATAGTAAGTGCAGGGAGATCCCTGGGCACCGCTCTCAATGTATGTATACTTAGTTTAGATTTCTTAGGGTGATGAAAGGTCCTCTTTAAAGTGAGATTTCCATTGGAGATCCCTAAAATGCCCAAAACTGATTTTGAATCTCTGCTGTAAAGCTTTTCCGCTCCCACACATTTTTTTATCTCCAAGTTTTATGATCTCCTCTAGAGTTGAGCGAACTTCTGTTTTAAGTTTGTTTTCCAAAGTTTGGGTTCGGGTTATCCAAGCATCCCGTTATGGATTCCGCTACCACGGACCATAACGGCATTTGGAACACGGGGTGAAGGACCCGTGGTGACGTCACCGTCATGTGATCAGTGCAGGGGGCGTGGCTCAGTACTGGATTGGATAAGAGGTCGTAGGCTACCACCTCTTATCTAATCCAGTACTGAGCCACGCCCCCTGCACTGATCACATGACGGTGACATCACCCAGGTCCTCCTGTTGTCCAAGGTTCGGGTTAATTGAAGAATCCCCTTATGGATTCCAAATGCCGTTATGGTCCGTGGTAGCGGAATCCATAACGGGATGCTTGGATAACCCGAACTCGAAACTTAAACTAGAAGTTCGCTCAACTCTAACCTCCTCTTGAATAAATCTGAGACCCCAGCGACCTCTTTCACCATTGCTTGGGAACGGGAATTGGGATTGAGTCGGTCAGAGTTGAAGTGACAGAAGGTTTTTATCAAGGCTTATAAATTACCCATGGCTTGTCATGCACAGGAGAAAAAAACTGTACCAATGCCCTGATACTTTACATAAATGTTTTCCCACAGTATTAGGCTTGTGTTGGAGAAGTTTGCAGTATGACACATATTTGGTAGCAATGCACTACTATATAACCATTTTGGAAAGTGATGCATTATCAAGTTTCAAGCATTAAACTAACCCCCACAGAACTTCTGTCAATTCTTCCTGGAACTGTGAGTAAAAAGGAGCTCATGCTGTATTTCCTGGCAGCAGCCTGCACAGTAGTACCTTAGCATGGGAAATCAACAGTGGCCCCTCCAGTTAAGGATTGGATCTCTGAGGTAGAGCACATCTGCACAATGGAAACACTAATGATGGTGAGCACACAAATCTTAGTTACTTTGGGTTTTTTGGACCACATAAGGATATTCCTCTCTATCAAACTTGGTTGGGTGATGCAACCTGAACAGGTCTCCAGTTTTGGAAGCATAATTTGTGCTACCTGAGTGTTATGGCAGTTGTGAGCTTATATTTCATTCAGAAAGCGCTTTAAATTGGTGTGAGAAGACCTATAGGGAATTCTGGGAAGAAAGGGATACAAATGAGCTCTTAAGGTCTGCCTCTAATGCCACCAGATGTAAGGCAGCTAGTCTAAGTCAATGTTCAACTCTTCAAATAGGCCTAGAGACAAGGGAGTAGCTATAGGTGGTGCAGAGGTAGCAGTCACTACCGGGCCCAGGAGCCGGGAGGGCCCAAAGACTCTTGTGCCACATAAGACACCAGTCTTATAGAAAATTTTGCCTCAGGCAGCAAGAAGGCTATGTGCTTCCCTGACCACAAAGCACTGAGGGATAGGGGGTCCAAGCTGAACTATTGCACCAGGGCCCATGAGCCCTGGGGGGAGGGGGGTAATGCCCCTCATCGTTACAGTTCAGTGCGTACTAGCTTAACTGGGTGAGAGGCCAAGTCAGGATTTGGGGGTACTCTCTCACCTTGGGGAGAGAGCAGCTTTGTCAGTGTGAGGAGACTAATAGGCCATACATGCTCCTCTCCTCTTTCATTCAATGATATGCTTATTTTGCATGATTGTCTATTATGCTACACTTGATAATACTGAGGAGGAGGGGAGGGACTGTTAACAGTGTGCCACCAATGCATATAATTGACCCTTAAATACAAATATAGGCAGCACCTGGCCTAAATGATCCCACCGCACCCCGTCAGTTAACCCCTCAGGTGCCGCACCCCCCAGCATTTTCATTGGTGGCAGTGGTAGGTTCAGATAGGTTACCATGGCAGCCAGGATGCTACTAAAGCCATGGCTGTCATGGTAAGCTCCCTGCTGCTGTGTGCACAAAGCACAGGGCAGCAGGGGCTGTGTAAAATCCTATTCACCCTAAAAGATCCCAGGTTCTAGCCCCTTAAGGGGGCTAATAAATAAAAAGTTAAAAAAAAAAAAAGTTTACAAAAAAAACACACCAAAGGATTAAAATTTTAAATAACCCCCAATCCCTATTTTACATATATAAACAATATAAACAATAATAAAAACGTTAGATTTCGCCACGTCCAAAAAAGTCAGAACTATTAGAAAATCTCATATGCAGTGAATGGCGTTAAATAAATAAAAACGCATGAGTCGGGGTAACGCCATCCTGGTATACGCAGTTGTAATTTTCCTGTGAGTATGATCCCTTGTTATGTTTTGCACCATTGCGAGCTGTAACCTTAATTACTATATGTACTTATTTAGTGGGGCTCTGCTCTGTTTGTTATATTACATTACTGCTACTTGTTATATGGGTTGGACATTTTTGTTCATGAAGCTTGTACATTATATCATTGCTGTATGCCAGGATGGTGTTGTTTTCTGACACCATGTTTTTATATGGTAATTATTCCGGCATAGAATTCCGTCCTCGGGGCTCAATACCGGGAAAAAACGCTTCAGTTATATCCTAATGCATTCTGAACGAAGAGAAATCCGTTCAGTATGCATCAAAATGTCTTCAGTTCAGTCACTGAACGGCGTTTTGGCCGGAGATAATACCGCAGCATGCGATCCGGCATTCTTATCTGCGCATGCGGAGACCTTCAAAAATGTGAAAAAAATACCAGATGACACTGGAAAAAGGGATCCGGTATTGCAATGCATTTTTCTGACTGATCAGGTCTGAAAAATGCCTGACCAGTCAGAAAAAATGACATGCCTTTGCACACAGTTTGCCTGATCAGGCAGGTAGCTTAGGCAACGGAACTGCCTGCCAGATTCAAACAACCCAAGTGTGAAAGTACCGTAAATCAGTTTCAGTTTTTTTTTTTTTAAAGACAAAAACCATAAAGGGTAATTTCACACTAGCGTTGTTTGATTCCGGAAGGCAGTTCCGTTGCCTAAACTGCCT
The DNA here is from genome assembly GCA_033119425.1 of Bufotes viridis. Lineage (NCBI taxonomy): Eukaryota > Metazoa > Chordata > Amphibia > Anura > Bufonidae > Bufotes > Bufotes viridis. Next base: position 145,686,466 of record CM065594.1, on the reverse strand, counting down.
GATAAGGCAATCTGTATGCAAACACGTCATTTTTTCTGACTGATCAGGTCTGAAAAATGCATTGCAATACTGGATCCGTTTTTCCGGGGTCAGGGTACTTTCACACTTGCGTTTTTCTTTTCCGGCAAAGATTAAGTCGTCGGGGCTCTATGCCGGAAAATAATGAGGATTACACTTACCGGTAATCGGATTTTCCTGACCCCACGACAGCACCTTAGAGAGATGGCTCCGCCCCAGGACAGGAAACTGGTCATCCTTTGGATCTGAAAAGAAAGCTGGAAGAACTATCTCCTGTGACCTATTTGCTGTAGATGGAACCTTCGGCAGAAAACCTGGATCTGGCCTCATCACTACTCTGTCCTCTCTGATTGACATGAAAGGGAGGGTTAATGGAGATAGCCTGGATCTCACTAACTCTCCTGGCTGATGTTAAGGCTACCAACAAAACCAGTTTTAGGATAAGTAGTTTAACTGAACAGGACTCCAAAGGCTCGAAGGGATGTTTAGTTAAGGTATTTAAGACTAAATTCAGATCCCAAGGAGGGAACCTGGGGCCTTTCGCTGGTACCATCCTGTCAAGCGCTTTAAAGACTCTTATCCATGGGCCCATAGCTAAATTTTTCCTACCTAAAACCGAAAGGGCAGACACCTGAACCCTCAGAGTGTTTTTTGCCAACCCCAAGGATAACCCTTTCTGGAGGAATTCCAGCACCTGCGCCACAGAGAAATCCAAGGGCCACAAAACTCTGTCTATACCTAGGAAAGATTGGAATTTTCTCTACACTCTAGCATAAATAACATTAGTCACTTCCTTCCTACTTTTAATCAATGTGGAAACTAATTTTTTTGAAAACCTCTGACTGGCTACAAATAACCTTTCAAATTCCACGCCAAAAGATGTAGGGACTCCACGTTCGGGTGGAACACTGGACCTTGTGATAACAGATCTGGTATGTCTGGCAGAATACAGGGGTCTGAGACTGACATGGCTCTCAACAGTGAAAACCATGCCCTTCTCGGCCAGAAAGGCGCTATCAGGATTACTCTTGCCCCTTCGTACCTGATCTTTTTTAGCACTAGAGGTATTAACTGCAGTGGGGGAAATGCATACCCCAGAAGAAAATTCCAACCTCTGAAGAAAGGCATCCACCCCAAATGGGCACTCCCCTGGACTGAGGGAAAATCATTTTTTGACCTTCCTGTTCTCCCTTGTGGCGAACATGTCTACAGATGGATGACCCCACAGATCTACTATCTGGGAAAACACGTCTGGTTTTAGTGTCCATTCTTCCTGTCACAACTTGTGTCGACCCAAGAAATCCGCCTGAATATTCCCGACTCATCTTATTTGAGGAGCAGAAAGATGAAATATTTTCCCTTCTAGCTCCTTAACAAATCCACTCTGTCTCTCTTAGTAAGGAATCATTATCCAACCTAGTTTCCCCTTGGTGATTGAGGTACGAGACTACTGTTCGATTGTCGGACATTATCCTGACATGCTTGTTCTGGACCTCTGGTAAAACTGCCCTTAGTGCCAGGAGAACCGCTGGCAATTCTTTCCGGTTGGAAGATAAACATCTCTGACCCTGGGACCACTCTCCCTGAAAAATCTGGTCTTTGACGTGAGCCCCCCAATCCCAGGGACTGGCGTCCGTAGTCACTATCACTGGGTCCGGGTAGGACCAGGGCACTCCTAGAGTTAGGTTCCTTGCATCCTTCCACCAACTCAGGGATAACAAGGTTCGATCTGACAAGTTGAAGACTGACTCCAAGGATGTTCCTATCTGTCTCATGGAGGTCAAAATATCTTTCTGTAGCTGGTGAGAGTGCCACTTCGCTTTTCTTATAGTTAAGGGCTCTCCTGCCTGCACCCTGTTGAATCCGGACTATCTTCTCTTCTGTGAGGAAAGTCCTCTCCTGTATGGAGTCCAGAACTAGGCCTAAGCACACTTGATTTGTAGATGGCTGGATTCTGGATTTTTGAATATTCAACATACATCCCAGATTTTTCTGTATTCTCATTACATGTTACGCACGCTTCCTGCGACTGGGCTACCACCAGGAAATTGTCCAGGTAAGGTAGGAACGGGATGTCCTCCTTCCGGATGAAGGAGGCCATCTCCGCCACCACCTTGGTAAAAATTTGTGGTGCCATAGAGAGGCCGGACAGCAATGCTTGAAACTGAAAGTGAAGGATCTCGAGCTCTGCCCTTATTGCTACTGAGAAATTTTTGGTGGTCCAGATGTATCGGAAAATGGTGATAAGCATCCTTCAGATCCAGAACCGCCATGACGGCCCGGAGGCAAAAGATGAATCGCCGATATGATAGTCTCCATCTTGAACTTGCTGATCCTCAAAAATTTGTTTAGATGCTTCGGATTTATAATTGTCCGATACGAACCATGCGTTTTTTTTTGTTTTTTTTTACCAGGAACAGAGTCGAATAGAATCCCCTCTCTAACACCAGAACTATTTTTTCCATTAATGTATGAGAGGACTTTGAAATCATAAATCTTTCTGGTGGATTCCTTTTGAACTCCAGCCTTAATCCATCCCGCAGGAGCCCAACCAGACATGTTCCTGCAATCTTTTCCCAAGCAGGTAGGAAGAATTTTAATCTTCCTCCTACTGGGATTATGACGTCGTCGTTTGGATTGTTTATCCGAACGAGCGGAGGCTGATCTGAACAAAAAGCCTTTATTCCCAGGTCTAGCCCTTGCTCTCATGGTGGGAGTTGTACTTTTACAACAGCTGGAGGGCCGCTGGGTGAGCATCCCTGATCTAAGGGATCTTTTAGGAACCCCATGCCCTCAAAAGGGTATTGAAGATTTTTTGGACATTTTTGAAATTGCCACATCCAGTATTTTCTTTTAAAGGTTTTAAATATAAAGGGCTTATCAGGTTTCTTCCATTTCTTCTTGATTACCGCTGCAATAGTTTTATGTAACGGGAAACATCTGCGTTTTTTCTTTTGCAGACTTTCAAATACCAAGTCTGCCACTGATCTACAACCAGGCCCATAAATATAGGGACACCAATACAATTCTAAAATTTTTAGCTCTATACACCTCCACAATGGATTTGAAATTAAACGAACAAGGTGGGCTTTAACTTCAGACTGTCAGCTTTAATTTGAGGGTATTTACATCCCAATCAGTTGAACAGTGTATTAATTACAACAGTTTACATATGTGCCTCCCACTTGTTAAGGGACCAAAAGTAATGGGATGGAATAATCATAAAATCAAACTTTCGCTTTTTAATACTTGTTTGCAAATCCTTTGCAGTCAATTACAGCCTGAACTCTGGAACGCATAGACATCACCAGACGCTGGGTTTCATCCCTGCTGCTGCTCTGCCAGGCCTCTACTGCAACTATCTTCAGTTCCTGCTTGTTCTTAGGGCATTTTCCCTTCAGCAAGTGAAATGCATGCTCCATCGAATTCAGGTCAGGTGATTGACTTGGCCATTGCATAACATTCCTCTTCTTTACCTTAAAAAACTCTTTGGTTGCTTTTGCAGTATGCTTTGGGTCATTGTCCATCTGCACTGTGAAGAGCTGTCCAATGAGTTCTGAAGCATTTGGCTGAATATGAGCAGATAATATTGCCCGAAACACTTCAGAATTCAACCTGCTGCTTTTGTCAGCAGTAATATCATCAATAAATACAAGAGAACCAGTTCCATTGGCAGCCATACATGCCACGCCATGACACTACCACCACCATGCTTTACTGATGAGGTAGTATGCTTAGGATCATGAGCAGTTCTTTTCCTTCTCCATACTCTTCTCTTCCGATCACTCTGGTACAAGTTGATCTTGGTCTTATCTGTCCATAGGATGTTGATCCAGAACTGTAAAGGCTTTTTTCGATGTCATTTTGCAAACTAATCTGTCCTTGCTTTTTTGAGGCACAACAATGGTTTACATCTTGTGGTGAACCCTCTGTATTCACTCTGGTGAAGTCTTCTCTTGATTGTTGACTTTGACACATACACCTACCTCCTGGAGTGTTCTTGATCAGGCCAACTGTTGTGAAGGGTTTTTTCTTCACCAGGGAAATAATTATTTGGTCATCCAACACAGTTGTGTACCGTAGTCTTCCGAGCCTTTTGGTGTTGCTAAGCTCATCGATGCGTTCCTTCTTTTTAAGAATTTTCCAAACAGTTGTTTTGGCCATGCCTAATGTTTTTGCCATCTCTGATGGGTTTGTTTTATTTTTTCAGTCTAATGATGGCTTGCTTCACTGATAATGACAGCTCTTTGGATCTCATCTTAACAATTGACAGCAACAGATTCCAAATGCAAATAGCACACTTGAAATTAACTATGGACCTTTTATTTGCCCATTGTAATTGGGATAATGAGGGAATAACACACACCTGGCCATGGAACAGCTGAGAAGCCAATCGTCCCATTACTTTTGGTCTCTTAACAAGTGGGAGGCACATATGCAAACTGTTTCTAATTCCTACACCGGTCACCTGATTTGGATGTAAAGGCCCTCAAATTAAAGCGGACGCCAGCAGTTAAAGCACATCTTGTTTGTTTCATTTCAAATCCATTGTGGTGGTGTACAGAGCCAAAAATGTTAGAATTGTGTTGATGTCCCAACATCTTCCTTGACGTCCTCCAACTCTAGGGTGGATCTTATTACTTTCAGTAACTTATCCGTATCCTCCGCAGGGAACAAAAACTTTCCTTCTTTCCCTTCTCCCTCTGAAGAGGAAGAATTGTCCCGAGTCAGTCTCCAAAGGGAGTCTCGCTATCCTCTGATGAATCAATTACAGACTCCTGCTCTACGTTTTTTTTTTTTTTACAAGCTTTTAGGGACACCGACTTTGGATCTGATAGGAGACTTTAAATCCTTCAAAAAACTCGTCTCTTCTGCCACTGTTTTTTCAATACATTGCAGACAGAGCTTTGCATATGAAGATGAAAGCGGACATTTGCAGATAGCGAACTATTTTTTCTCTTGGCCACCACCTTCTTAGGCGCCATCTATAGAGAAAAAAAAAAATATACCCACATCTGAGAAAACCTTAATCTTTTAGGACCAATCTTTGAAAGTCACAATACCGGTGACTGAATTTCAATGTCTGTGCTCTCAGACCTCTTCTCTTCCTCCATAACTGCAGCTAAACCTGCATGAAAGCAATATTATACCAATTACCACCAGTCATCATTGTATATCTCTCACCTGAGAGTCTTTCTGCCCTGTCCTTGCAGACCCACCATGCACCGGACACCACTTGGAATAGGGATATAGCAGCAAATATTAGCCTTCTTCCCTTTTATCCTTCCAGATGCCACACATACCTGACACGCTCTTTAATGTGCTTGAATGCCGAACTTCCAGTCACCTGACCGGAAGTGCTGGACCGTGGAACGCACGCTCTTCCTGCTAATATCAGCCTGCGCCTAACCTTAGGCCCGGGCTGTGGATTCCCGGCTGCTCCACAATATGTTGGGGCCTTCTGGCCATGCTTGCCCCAATGGTATGGTCCTCCTCGCCTGAGGGACTGACACCTCTTGCCTCCTTGGAGAACAAGCGGTCCCCTGGACTACCGGCGCTCGCCATATTCCTCCAGCCCCAAGCCTATGGGAGAAGAAACTCTGGCAGGTAACACCAATCTGCCCATGAGCCTCTGGTAGCTACCTGGGCATCCTGGTCATGGGCACCTAGAGCGCAGATACTGCAGGCTTCCCGCTTCAGGACAGTAAACCTCACTGATGTAGAAGAGTGGCTCCAGCTTTTTTATGTTGCAGGTTTCCTGTCCTGGGGGCAGAGCCATCTCTCTAAGGTGCCATCGTAGGGGAGGGGAAAAAACTTTTCAGTCACATCCCCATGCATTCTGAATGGAGAGAAATCCATTCAGGAAGCATCAGTTCATTCTTTTTGACCTTTTTTAGGACAAAGATGATACCACGGTTTTATCTCCATCCAAAATGACAGAACACATGCCAGAATGCCGCATCTGGCATTTTTTCCCTATTGGAATATATTAGTGCTGGATCCGGCATTCAAAATACCGCAATGCCGGATCCATCCTTCTGGCCTGCACATGCACAGATCGGTAAAAATGTGAAAAAAATAAAATATAACAGATCCGTCTTGCCGCATGACATGCTGCGGTATTCTCTCTGGCCCAAACGCCGTTCAGTGACTGAACTGAAGACATCCTAATGCATACTGAACGGATTTCTCTCCATTCAGAATGCATTAGGATATAACTGAAGCATTTTTTTCCGGTATTGAGCCCCGAGGACGGAACTCAATGCCGGAAAAGTTTAACGCTAGTGTGAAAATACCCTTAATGCATGTACCTCTATTTATACTAACCCGCAGAAAGAAATTAACATATGGATAGGGAATGCTGTAAAAATAAAATCCTTAAAACTATGGCACAGTTGTGTTTTTTTAATTCTCTAGGAAGGCAGGGAGTAAAAACAAAAATCAAAAATTGACCCATTTTTTTTTTTTTAAAGGTATTGTCTAGTGTTGAGCGAATTTCAAGTAAAATTCGATTCGCTGTAAAGCTGAATTTCCTTATGCTTTAAAGTAACAAATAGATTTTCCCTGAAATGGTGCATTTAAAAGAAAAAAAAATCTAATCACTTACCTCATCCATTTTGCTTGATCACATCACAGGCCACGTGAGATTTTGAGCCAGATCTTTGATCAAGATGGCGGCGGCTAGCCGTCACAAGCAAATGGATGAGGCAAGTATGATGTAATTTACACTAATGTTTCTCAGATGCCATGATCTGCTATGAACGTGGCATCTAAGGGGTACAATGACAGGGAGCAGCGCAAATGCAGCTCACCTTCATTGCACCCACTACTTACAAAGAAATGCACTTCGTGATGAAAGTAATTTGTCAAAGCAAATTTGTAGAAGTCAGTGAAGCAGTTGAATTTTTGAAAACTTCACACACTGGTGTTGTCTACAGTTTTTCAAACCAGAACCTGGATCTGAATACGTTTGTAATTGCATGTAATTAAAGCTGTATTATAGCTACTGAGTTATTCAATGAAATCCATCTCTACAGCACCACTTGCCATTTGGGCTTTTTCCAATTTCTCTGCACATGCTCAGTCCTATCCTGCAACTGCCACTAGCTGCAGCAGAAAGGACACCTCCTGAAAACCAACATACTCCCTGAGCTGCCAGCTTGAAATAAATGTATCAGAATAACTGGAGCAAGGAATGGCAAGACTTCTGCACCCATATGAGGTACAGGGCTGATTCTAGCTGTGTTAGAAAGAGGTTGTCATGTCTTAGATGAGGTTTAATTTTCATTTTTGACAATCATGGAATAACTCCTTTACGGTGTTAATATGTCAAGCAAATCTGAACTGAGGAACATTTAAAATGATATCCAGCTTTCATCGAACTGCACACAATAACCATCTTGTATCCATGCATGCAACACCCATTGCTGTATCATGGCTACTCTGTAAAACTCCAAGTTCAGTTACTTGTAAAGTATTACTGTACTTTATATCTTCCGCTAGATATTCTATATGGTAATTGTGTCTATGCAAAATCAGAACAAAACAGGTAATCGATTTTTATAAATTTTTATTACAAGATCCAGAACAGAAGTATAATCTTCATGTGGACAGTCGTGGGATCCTTTAGTCCTTCTGCAAAGAAAAAAAAAAATACATCTTAGGCTGGGTTCACATCATGTTTATGTCTTACGTTTTACCATAACACTACCAATGCTATACTCTAAAATTGAGAGTCTGCAAACAGAAGTCAAAAGATATCCACGGATCTAACTCCAAGTTCAAAAAAGAAGATCTGTTTAGTTGTGAAGTAATGATCATCCACAGAACGCTGCAATCCCCAAAATCACTACAAAGTCCTGTTCCCCAAATAGAGCGGTGCAAAGTACCTGCACTACCATAGAGATGAATTGAGCAACAGTGGTCATGCACTATCTGTCTCTATTCGGGGAAACGTGACCCTAGTCATGATTGTGTGAGGATCCAAGAAGTCTGACCCCCCACAGATTATCTCCTTCAAAGTTCCAGATGGGAATACCCCTTTAATGATATCAGTGATAAGTCAGCTTATCAGGATCACCTTGCATATTACAAGCACATTGTTAACCCCTTGGTAAGCTCCACCATACATGTACGGTGGAACTCTCCACTTTAAAGGTGGCGCCCAATCGCACGCATTGTGCGCCATAGCTGCCTGGTTTCTGCCATTGCATACATCTGCGGGTCTCTGTTGTATGCAATCAGCCCTATGGCTGATCACATACATTTAACCCCTTGAATGCCATGTCAAATGTGACCACAGTATGTGAGCAGTCCGGAAGCAGGAGCCACGAATTCCGGTCCCCGTAACAGCGTTCCCCAGCTGAGATAGGGGAACCTACTACAGTATAGTAATAGCCTGAAGCCTCAAGCAGGCTTCTGTAGCTATTAGTAGTATATACTAATACAGTGCTGTCACCTGTTGGCCTGTATTAATATCCAGGCCAGGGTATACTACCAATAGCTACAGAAGCCTGCTTGTAAATGGCATGTTCTAAGAGGGCCATTTAGTGCAGATTCCCAAAACTATGAGGGATTTCATGGTGTTTTAACAGTAGTTAGGGGAGTGTGTGTGTGGCCAGCTTTTACATAGTGTGCAATATAGGGCTAAGGATAGACCATAAGGAGCAGCACTGACATACCTGTGATATGGCTAAATGCGTAGGATTCATATTCGCCCCACACATCAGCCATTTGGGCCAGTAACTGCAGTGTTGCTGCCATCCACCTTAGTGGGAGCAGTGCTGCAGTTCCCAGCTCCATCCACTACACAATGAACGGAGCTGTGCAGTGCTGGTGTCAGTTCCCAGGAATCAGCTGACTGAGGTGCCAGACCCCTGCCAATCTGGTATTGATGGTTTATCAAGATCAAAACCCTGAAATACCCCTTTAACCAGAGACGTGATCCTGCTACAACACAGCTGTTTCAGATAGTCATCCCGCGTTTGGTGGAAATTAGACACTTCTCACTATTTAAACACAGAGGTGGCTGCATGCTACCATGTCTCACCCTCAGATGCAAGCTTGCCTACCTTACCTCCCATTATTCTTAATTGCCTCAAACAGGACTCCCAAAAATGTCCTTTGGGAAGGCTTACTTCCTCACAAGTGGGGTTCAATCCCATTATGGCAATGAAGAATTGATAGAAGATGCATAAACAATTCACATGGCTGGTAAATTTTGCCTCCAATGCTTAGCAGGCAGCCAAATTAATTATTTTGCAATCTGGGTTGATACAAGGCCATGACACTAAAGGAAATTTGCTTTATCATGCTATGGTATTTTTCAGTTTCTTAAACAAGCAAGAAAAAAAACACTACTCTCCATGTACACCGTGAACACTACCATGCAGACACTTCTTCAGGAAGGGTCAGCAGGGGTCAAACTTCTGGCACCCCCGATCAGCCATTGTGCAAGTGCTGCATTGACATTCCCTTCAACGTTTACCTACTCGCTGTCGACATTGCAGCGGCAAGCATGGTCATTACAACTGCTCTGTCATTCAATGGGAAGGAGTAATTACACATTTAAGTGAATGGGACGGAGTAGTTGTGATTACACTGCTCGCCACTGCCAAGTCAGCATGCAAACAGTGAAGAGAAGACTGCACGAGTGCTTCAAACTGCTGATAGGCAGGGGTGCCATGTGTTGGACCCCTACCGATCTGATGTTGACTACCTATCCTGTAGATAGGTCATCAATGTAGGAAACCAGCCAACCCTTTTGGACCTCATGCACACAGCCGTTGTGCGGCTGTTCCGCGCATTTGAGACCGCAATTTGCAACATCGAGACCCGTGCACCGTTCCGTATGCATTCCGCATCACAGATGCGGACCCATTCTCTTCAATCTGGAGATACGGAACACTACGGAGTACTTCTTTGGGGTTCCGTACCGCAAAAAGATAGGACATGTCCTATCTTTTTGCGAAACAGACGAATGCAGACACATTCAAGTTGAATGGGCCTGGATTCATCCCGGCGGACGTACTGAGGTTGCCCGTGCATTGGGGACCACAAACTGTGTGCATGAGCACTAAGCCACAGAAAAAGTAGTGTCATTTATAGCACACTGTAAACACCATACAAAAACTTAACCCAGGGCGGAATTGCAGTTTTTCTTTTTCATCCCAAAGAATTCCACCCCCCCCCCCTTTTCAATACACGTTATGGTCAATGGTGCCAGTAAAAATACATCTTGTCCTGCAAGAGAACAAACCCTCACATGTCTATGAACACAAAAAAAAAAGTTATGGAAGGGGTTAAAAAAAAATTTAGTCCCGCCATTTATCATGGAAAAATGAGTGAGTTCAGGTGGCAGGGGAAGGAGAAGTAGCTCAGAAGTGCAGAATGTTATTTTCCCCTAATAAGAGATATTACAGTTTCCTATACTGGCTTGTACTACTGGTTTAAGCAAAGTTGTGTGGAAAGTTAGATCATTTACAAAGGACCTGTGGCCTCTCCTAACATGTCTGTTTTAGTAGCTACTTGCATTCCATATTCAATACTTCTCAAGCATCTAGGCTTGACAGGTGTGCTATTCCTGTTATTTCTACCAAAAGTTTATGAATTGCTAGAAGGTCCAAATAGGCGTTACCAGTAAGGGGGTTGTCCCTACGCAGTCTGCTACTGGCAGCACTGATTGCAAAGTGTCGTACTGTGCAGGGACATCCCCAACTGTTAATACTCAGTAGGACCATTATTTTAGACTGCTGGCATTCCACCATAATAGTAGTCTCTGGCCATAGACTTCTATTATGACGGAATGCATCTTATAGGCTTACGTGGTGCATCCCGTCATAGAATTCCGTTATGGTCCGTGGTAGCAGATTTCATAACGGGATTCTCAGATAACCCGCACCTTGGACCCCTGAACGTAAACACAAGTTCGCTCAACACTAGTCATTAGTTCTCCATCGTACATGTGCATGAGCCTATACTTAAATCAATAGTTGCTCATAATGCAATTTCCAAGTATCCCCAAAAGCGGACTGTTCATTGACAGTTTTAACTTCTTTGAATTAGCAGGATACTTTTTTTTTTTTCTTTCTAGATAAACACATGCCCAAAAATTTTAAGATGAAAATGAATGATGCATCTATTAACAACATATTATAAAACATAATTTGTGGTCCATCCAATTACTATGCAATGCCAAAGTAGAACTCCCGGCAAAAAAATTTATTCTCCGACTTGCTAGAAAGGGATGTCATGTGACCAATTCTCCAATTCCAACTGACAGAGGACAGGAAGTCAGTTACATCTATTTATTCCTGAGACCGAGTGAGGCTCCCATAGGAATACAGAGAAAGTGACTTCCTCTACACACAAGATGCTGTGTCAGTTGGAGAGTCTGATTGCTGGTCACATGACAGGTGAGAAACGCAAGGGAGGTTATATCTCACAGATAGTCACTGGTAAGAAAATTACATTCACCACAGGTTCTCTCATGTACCTTCCTAACTGGTCAGAGAATAACATTTTTGGCGCGAGTTCTTCTTTAATGTCAGACATGAAAAGCTTGTTACATCAACTCACGTCCAATGATTAGAGCCTAGTAGTCACATGCAAAACTAAAATGGGACTGTGTGTGAAGCTTGAGGTTGCAATAGGGGAATCACACTCATGCAGTCACTATACCTGATCACTTCATTTCTGAAGGAGGATGCCAAGGAAGTGCGGAACAAAAAGGCAGAAATAGTCAGCACAAGATACAGAAACTAAACACTCCCCTTAATAAGTAGAGCAACTGAATAGTTTAAAAGAACACTCAAGTCAACAAGTTTCCTAATACAGCACTCTAAATGCTATTACGCTGGGTTCAGACCTGAGCGTTTCTGAGGCGCGCGTTTTCCGTGCGTTTTTGTCGCGCATTGGCAATAGTAAACGCGTTCGAACGCGCTGTAAAACGCGCAAGTGTGAACTGAGGGTTGGAGAAAGGGCTCCATGTGCATTTACACAGCCCAATCATCGGCCAGTTTATTGGGAACAAATAATTATTCCTGATAATCTGCTCATGTAAACGGTGCTGCAAAATTCCAAATGAACGAGCAAAACACTCATTCATCAGGTGAAACGATCTTTGGTGCAGACAGCAGATCATGCTGTGTGAACAGCGATCTGCTGCCCGGAAACCATGGTAAGTATGAGGATGTGGGATGGCCATAGACATTGTTCCACTGACGAGCAGGCAATTATCTGGATGGAACAGTCCCTTTTCTGTAACAGTCTGCTCAATCGGCACATTGCAAATGTGCCATTAGCGGAAGTCAGAGATAATCACTTAGGAACTTTTTATTTTATTTTTTGATGGGACTGTAAACCAAAAAGAGATCAAGAATATATAGAACTGCATGCATGTTTGGTCCATCCGCACTTTGGGGCTATTGTGCAGAAATTTTCCCCTATAGGAATGCTTTAAAAACATGTAAACAAAAAACACCACAAAGGCCAGTGAGTCCCGTGTGTGTATATTTCCCATATACACCATCAACCAACATCTGATCTAGTGTTTTTAGCCCCCCCCCAAAAAAAAATAAAAAAATGCAGGGCCAAACTAAATCTACATGTTAAAGCACACAGAGATCCCTGTCCAAAAGGAACTGAGTAGCTTGAAAATAGTGTCCAAGTCACTGCGGCAAAACACAACACTCACTTGTCTGCAGCGATTAAAATCACTCCAGCAATACTCACATAGCTGAAGAGATTTAGGAGAGACTTTCAAACTACTCAAAGCATTCACTGTGGACAGTTATTTTTGTATCGCAACAAAAAGTGTAGGTACAGACCCAGCTTAACCCTTTCAGTACCGGACCCCTTTTCACCTTAAATCCCAGGGTGATTTTTGCAAATCTGACATGTGTCATTTTATGTGGTAATAACTTTGGAACGCTTTTACTCATCCAAGCCGTTCCGAGATTGTTTTCTCGTGACACATTGTACTTCATGACAGTGGTAAATTTGAGTCGATATATTAAAAATTCACAATTTTCTAAATTTGAATTTCTCTACTTTTAAGACAGATAGTAATACCTCATAAAATGGTTATCAATCAACATACCCCATATGTCTGCTTTATTTTCGAAATGTCATTTCAATTTTTTTAGGAAGTTAGGAGGCTTAGTTTAGAAGCCATTTTTCAAATTTAAAATTTTGTAAAGCACTAATTCGGTTCTAAAGTGATTTTGAGGGGCCTATGTAATTTAAACCACCAATAAATAACCCCATTTTAGAAACTACACCCCTCAAATTATTTATAACTGATGTTACAAACTTTGTTAACCCATGAGGTGTTCCACAAGAATTAAAGGAAACTTTAGGTAGATTTTTTGTTAATTAATTTCTTGCAACACAGCAAGGGTTAACAGCAAAATAAACCTCAATATATATAACCGATTCTGCAGTTTACAGAAATACCCCATATGTGGGGGTAAACTGCTCTATGGGCACGTGGCAGTGGTCAGAAGGAAAGGAGCACCATATGGATTTTGGAGGCAGATTTCGCTAGAATGATTTTTAGGCACTATTTTGAGAAGACCCTGACGTACCACTACAGTGGAAACCCTCAAAAGTGACCCCATTTTGGAAACTACACCCCTTAAAGAATATATTAAGTGGGGTACACTGAGCACCGACCCTCTAAGCGTTTTACAGAATTTGGAAACACTTGGCTGTAAAAATGAAAAGTTGTTTCTTCCAATAAAATGTTGCTTTAGCCCCAAATTTTTCATTTTCACAAGGGGTAACAGGAGAAAAAGCGCCCTATAACTTGTTACACATTTTCTCCTGAATACGGCAACACGCCATATGTGGTGGTAAACTGCTGTGGGGGGCACAAGGCAGGACTAATAGGAAGGAGTGCCATATGGCTTTTTGCAGCACTCATTTTGATGGATAGGTTTATGGGTGCCATTGTTTTTTATTTTTTAAGTGATTGTCTTATGTGGGGGCTAATTTTTTCGATACGGACGTTGTGATACCTAATAGGTCAACTTCTCCTTACAATTTTTTTTACTTTATTTTAGGAAAAGGACGCTTTTTTTTTACTTGAAACTTGTTTTGTAAAACTTAAATTTTTTCATCCCACTCTGGGACTTCAAACTTTGGGGGGTCTGATCCCCTTTACAATACTTCTGTATTGTAAAGTATTACAATACTTCTGTATAGTAATTCATTGGCTGTAAGTGTGTTACTCACTATAATACACTTACAGCTTCCTGTCTGTGAGATCCAGGGGGCTGGATCTCACAGGCTCTCACGGAAGGCAGGCATCGGGCTGCCTTCCCTGCGCTACTGTGACGGACACCCCGCAGGATACCGCGGTCAGCGCTGACTGCAGCAGTGCAAGGACTAATATGCTCTGGCATAGGCGTTTTCACCAATGTCAGCGCATACAGCAGGGGTCTGGCTATTAGTGACTGCCAGACCCCTGCAGCTGATAGGGCTGTCTCAGGAGCTGTGCTCATTTTGGGTGAAAAATCTATTCAATTGGTTTGTATTACAAAAGTTTGCAGAGTAGCAGGCTGTTTACAGCGTCCTATCTTTCACGCAGTCACAAAAATCATCGTTTGTTGTCTAAACATGCTCTGCTGCCAGCAAACAATGGTTCTTTATGGGCATGGAAGATGGCATTAGAGATCACTCCTTCCCATACTGTGGAGGAGATCACTGCAAGTACGTGCAGCAGTCTGCTTCACTGACGAGCAGGCATCTAGTAAATCTAACAGTGTAATACAGCCCTTATTTAAACCATATACTTATTACTTTGAGGAGAACGGAGATATAATCCAGGTGCAAGTGATGTTTATACGCCACCCTCTCCACCATCAGCCCTGGCACATTATCATTTATGCCAGAAAGTGATGGCTGTAATCTATGCCAGCTATGAGCTAGTGGCGCACCACAACCACATTGTGAGATCAGACCACCACCCTGCCTTAGAAAACTGTTCTCAAGGCTGCTTTACCCAACTACAGCAGCAACTAAGGAGTAATGGGGATAACTTTAACATGGCTTATGTTCTTAGGGCTCCACACATTAAAACAATACTAATTTAATTGCAACAAGAACTCATCGCTAGTTTATGTCATGGAAAAACTAATTTAGCGGCCTCTACATACTAATCCTCTATAGGAAGCGTTACCTTCTGTACATCAGAGAAGGGAGAGTAAAAACGAGAGAAAGGGGGAAGAAGCTATTATTGTGACACCTCGCTGTTTAATAGACATTTCAAGCCATTGTCTTGCACTTACCTTTTTACCAGCACCCACGTTGGCTTTAGCTGTACCCCTAACTTTCTTCATTCTGTTCTTCCTTTCTTTACGCTGTTTTCGGGAAGTCTTTTTCTTCTCATAGAGACCATGCTAAAAGGAAAGCATAATAAGTTATCCTTGCATCCGCAGCAACTACTCTTAAGGCGTCCACGCACATTAGAAACAAGTAGACTGAACTTATCTATTTCAGTAGGACCAGCAAGTTATCAAATGTCTATTGGCGTGTCCCAACAACCCCCAACTGGCAGATGTCAACAGAAAGAAGGATTGGACATGTTAAACACCAACATGCGCAAGACCACTGACATTTTCTCCAAGCTTTATGGCCATCTTAACCATCTAAAGAATTGAAAAAAGGGGTTGTTCTTCCATTTATATTGATGACTCATCTTCAGGATAGGTCTTCAATATCTGATTGGCGGGGGTCGACACCCGGCACCCCCGCTGATCCCGATGTTTGAAGAGGAGGCATCGCTCCACACGAGCGATGCTTCCTGTTCAGTACACTGCTCATCGTCTTAGAAGTTGTCAGTGCGGTGTAATGATAAATACCCTATTCACTTGACCGGAGTGAGTACTTGTAATTACACTGCGCTGCCACTCCACCGGAGACGACGTGTAGTGTAATGAAGAGGAAGTAGCGCTTGCATTGAGCGCCGCCTCCTTTTCAAACAGCTGATCAGCGGGAGTGCCGATCTGATACTGATGATCTAACCCTGTGATGGCCAAACTCCGGCACTCCAGCTGTGGTAAAACTACAACTCAAGATGCACATATGCTTGGCTGTTCCCAGAACTCCACAGAAATGAACGGAGCATGCTGGGAGTTGTAGTTTCACCACAGCTGGAGTGCCGGAGGTGAGCCATGACCAATGTCCTAACCTGATGATAGGACATCAATATAAATGGCAGGACAACCCTTTTAATGAAAAGATCACCAGTATTAAAAAAAAGTAATAATAATCTGTACTTATACCCAATATAGATCTGGGGGTGCACTTTACTCTGCAAAGGTTAAATAGCACATAAAACTCGTTAGAGGGCTTGTCTAATAGATAGATCGTAAGGGCATAAGCATGTCAACATTTAAACTCTGCATCAGAATGGAGAACCATCCAGTAAGAGCACCTCCTGGTTGCTGGGGGTTTACAAAGGACCGCCTCTGTATCAAAAGAAGTCTTCAGTAGACTATACCTCTAGTTCAATTTTTCCCTCACTTCTATACACCTAATGCAAAACTACCAAGAATAGGACATGCATTGGGTTTCTTGGAGAAAACTGTGTGTGAATATCCACCACATGGAAAAGAAAAATTGTTGTGTGAATGAGGCATGTGAATGTTGTGTGAATTAAGATTTTAACATACTACATATTACATATTACACGTCACAAAGTATAGGCTTGTCTGTGGCAATGGCAACCGCATTGTCACAGACATATCCACCAGCAGATTGACAGGATCAGAAAACGTTTTTCAAAGTCCTCATCCATTACCCTGGCCAGTCTGTGTTTGGGTTCATTTTTCTTTGCATAGTCTAGAGAATCGTAGATCATGCCAAAGCCTGTAGTCTTGCCGCCACCAAAGTGAGTTCTGAAACCGAAGACAAAGATCACATCTGGGGTAGTCTTGTACATTTTAGCCAGCTTCTCCCTGATTTCTGTCTTGGGGACAGTAGCTTTTCCAGGATGAAGGACATCTATGACCTAAACACAAAAAGCACATCACACACATTTTAGGAAGAATGTGGCCACAGGACTGGTTACAGAAATAATCATACCGATCATGGTTCAAGAATCCACACAGCTCAAGTAAGGGTTAAACTTTTCTCAGGCATAAAGATGGAGAAGACATTACTTAGGAGTAGACAGGGGCTTACCATTTGCTTCCTCTGAAGCAGTCTATTGGTCATAAACTTCCGAGTTCTAATGGTGACGCTGTCGTTCTGAAATAAAAACGTAAATGGGATATTTTATCAAGGTGTTTATAAGCCTATATAGACATCGGTCTTCCACAGTTACATTACACATTCATCTCTCTCATGGACACTAGGCTTCCCTGCAAAGCTCATCTACCCCAACTTGTCTCCTCTGCCGACAGAAGTTCTCCACTTCTGGAGGTGGTGTTCATGTTCTTCAATAGTGGCACTAGAAATATGAAAAATCTATACAGGGGGAGCTACAACACTGGATGTCTCAGCTAGACAAGCCACAAGGACTGCAGCAGAAACAAACAATATGGCCACCATTAAGATACAGGTTAAGCCATGATACTACAGTACATCGGTCTGGCTACTTGACTGTAAAGAACTGAACAACCCATAACTGCACCAGATCCAACTCGGAAATTAGCAGTCACAGGAGCGCCCGTGCCTTACCAAACAGCTGATCAGCGGGGGTCCCAGGGGTCCGACCCGCACAGTTACTGATGTCCTATCACAAGGTATAGGTCATCGGTATAAAAACCCATTTAAAGTGTCTTGTGGTGTGGTCCTATAAGTGTTCAAAGCCCCCTGAAACCATCAGCATACCGAACCTAGGGGTCTAATAAGGCACTAATCAGCAGAGGTGCAGCTGCCAGGACCACCATGGGGACCCCTTTAGTGAGATCCAGTGAGTTCATTGCTCTCCTACCGATCTGGGGGATGAGAAGCAGAGAAATAACATCTACCAGGGAAAAGATTCCACCCTCATAACATTAACAGCTCTGCTACATCGGTACACCGGCACCAGACATCAAGCAAGTGCAGATATCACCCTAGCAGCCACTAAACCAGCAGGACGGGGGTTAGCAGCGCCATAGACTACACACACGAGCGGCGGAGGAGGAACCACAGCCCGCCGGAGTGTAGGGACCGACACGCACCAGGCCCAACACAGGGGAGCTCACACTGCAAGGTTATATGTACGAAACTTCTCCAGAAACATCCGGCCCACAGCGGCAGAAGCGTGGACATCTGTACATGGCGTGCTCAGCCGAGTGCGAGGCGGGATGACACGGATACTCAACGGATTGTACAAGATTACTAAGCGGAGACACTCACCATCTTGGTACGGTCTCTCTCAGAGAGGAAGGAAAGAAAGAACGACCCTTCCTCAGCCAATCATATCGTAGGATTCACAGGAAGTGAGCGAGACTTCAAGAGCCGTCGCGAAGGGCAAACATTGGTTGAAAGGGCTGTCAATCATAGAAATTGTTTCCTCCCACTTAAAGTGCTGCGGAAAAAGCTCGTTCTTTGAGCCATAAAGCCCTGCACATTCTTCTTCTGCGTGCACCACTCCCCTGTAACATACTCCTTCGCACACACCTTTTTGTAGCTTGTTTGGGGAGTTGTAAAAAAAAAAATAATAATCATGTTCATGAGTTTTTTTTTGTCATATTTTTGAAGGTATGTTCACACAGAGTGCATCACGTTTTTTATGTTTTTTTCCTGATGTGTTTTTGGTACATTTTAGGCTCGGATTTTCATTCCTGCCCATTTTTAATGGGAATTCTGGGTGCGGATTCTGCACAGAATTGACAGGACACTTCTTTTTTTCACCCAGTGTGTTTTCTAAAATTGTAAGCTGGGGGGGGAAAAAGCACAATTAAAATTAACATCTGAACTCTCTTAAATTTATAGGGAAGATCTCAATATGGTTTTGGGACATTGTTTTTGCAGGCGAATCCATGTGAACATCCTCTTTCACACGGCCTCTTTCACACGGGCGTCACGTTTGACTCCCGGATCAGAGGAGGGTGAGTTGCGGGAAAATGCGCGATTTTTCCGCGCCTGTGCAAACTTTTGTAATGCGTTTTGCACGCGTGTGAAAAATCGGCATGTTTGGTACCCAGACCCGAACCCGGACTTCATCACTGAAGTCCGGTTTCGGGTTGAGTATTCTAGAGATTTTATTATTTTCCCTTATAACATGGTTATAAGGGAAAATAATAGCATTCTCAATACAGAATGCTTAGTAAAATGTGGATGGAGGGGTTCAAAATAAAAAACTTAATTCACCTTAGCCACTTGATCGCGTAGTTGTGATCTCTTCTTTATTTATTAGCTGCCGTCTAAAGGACCTGTGATGAGGTCACTGAGCTCATCACATGGTCCAATCACATGGACCATGTGATTGGACCATGTGATGTGACGTCACCACAGGTCCTTTAAGATGGCTGCGAATGTTTGAAGAAGACAGAAGAGATCGGCAACTACGCGATCAAGTGGCTAAGGTGAGTTAAGTTTTTTATTTTTAACCCCTTAATCCACATTTTACTAAGCATTCTGTATTGAGAATGCTATTATGTTTCCTTATAGCCATGTTATAAGGGAAAATAATAAAGATCAGGTCCCGTCTCTTAGCAACCATGCGGGAAAATCGCGCTGCATCCGCACTTGATTGCGGATGCTTGCGATTTTCCCGCAGCCATATTCACTTCTACAGGGCCTGCGTTGCATGAAAAACGCAAAATATAAAGCATTCTGCGATTTTTACGCAACGCAGAAGTGATGCGTGAAAATCACCGCTCATGTGCACAACCCCATAGAAATGAATGGGTCCGGATTCAGTGCGGGTGCAATGCGTTCACCTCACGCATTGTACCCGCGTGGAAATCACGCCCGTGTGAAATGGGCCTTAGAGTTGTAAACCACGTTTTTGCCCTACGTTAACCCTAGAGCCAATTTTCATTTTCCTGATTATTACTTATTTTGCAAATCTGACATTTGGCAATTTATATGGTTTGTGGTCCACAAAACCACAGATCCCTGCCGTGTGCATGCCGCCATTTTCTTTCTCCCCACAACGAAAATGGCCTATCCTTGTCTGCCAAACGGACAAATATATATTTATATATATAATTTTTTTTTATTTTTTTTTTGCGGGACTACGGTTGTCCATACAGATAAGGACAGCACACAGTTTGCTGTACACATTGTTTGTGGCCCAGTTCAAATGAACAAAAATGCAGATCGGATGCGGAAATACGGTCATGTCCATGAGGCTTTATACAAACGTATCTGAGAATGTTTTTCCGTGACAAATCGTACTTCAGTACAGGGTGAATTTAGTTGTAAATTTGTGTCGGTATGTTTTTATTTCTGAAAAAAATTCTACATTTACAGACAAGTTTGAAAAATTTGTAATTTTCTAAATATGAATTTTTCTGCTTTTAAGGCAGATAGTAATACCTCATAAAGTACCGTATTTTTCACCCTATAAAATTCACCCCCCCCCCCCTATAAACTGGGGGGAAATTGTCAGTGCATCTTATGGGGCAAGTACTAATGAGCGCTTCCATTATGAACAGGAGGACCAGTGAAAGCAGCCCTCCCTCTGTGGGCTCTGCACTCAACCCTTCCTGGTCTTCTCCTGCAGGGCTCTGAACACTGTGTTATGACTGCGAACAGGGTGAGTATGTCGGCGATCTATGACCTTACGTTGTGCAACATCGGGTCACAGAACAGCATGGCAGAAAGACCAGGAAGAGTTCTGGATGTTAGGACCGGGGGCGACGTCTGGAGCAGGAGAGGTAAGTTGATTTTTTTTTATTTTTTTTGGGCTGCTCTAAGCATTGGCGTTTGAACTGAGGTCTGAATGAGGGTCATTCACTTTGGGGTCTGATCTGAGGACTGATTGGAGGTCCTTCGCATTGGGGGTGTGATCTGAGGTCTGATTAGGGGGTCATTCACATTAGGATCTGATCTGAGGTCTGAATGGGGGTCTTTTTCACATTGGGAGTATAAGCTAAAGTCTGAATGGGGTCTTATTAGCATTTGGGGTCTCCTCTGAGGTCTGATTAGGGGTCTTATAAACATTGGGCTTCTGAATGGAGTCTTATTAACATTGAAGGTATGAATTGAGGTCTGATTGGTGGTTTTATTGACATTGGGGGTTTGATTGGGGCTATGAGCTAAGGTCTGATTAACATTCGGGGTCTCAATAGTGGTCTGATCTGACGTCTAAAGAAAAAAATATATTTTTTCCTCCTCTAAAACCTAGGTGCATTTTATGGGGCAAAAATACGGTAGTTATTAGTTAACATTTCGCATGTGTCTACTTTATTTTTGCATCATTTTGTAAATATCATTTTATGTTTTAGGACGTTAGAAGGTTTAGAATTTTAGAAGCAAATTTTGGGGAAAATTTACCAAACTGACTTTTTTAAGGACCAATTCAGTTCTGAAGTAAAGATGAGGGTCTTACATAAAATAAGCCACCCATAAAGGATTTTAGAAGCTGCATTCTGCAAATTTTTTGAACACTGGTTTAAGAAACGTTTTAATCGTTTAAGTGTTTCATAGGAATTAAAACATTTTCTTGCATATTTTCCATTTTAATCATTTTTTCCTGTAACAAAGCAAGGGTTAACAGCAAAATAAATCTCCACATTTATTACTCTGATTCTGAAGTTTACAGAAACACCCCATATGTTATCATAATAAGCTGCTGTACGGGCACATGGCAGGGCTCAGAAGGGAAGGAGCACCGCAATTTTTGTTGGAGTGGTTTTTGGACAACAAGTCGCATTTGAAGAAACCCTAAGGTACATGCACCTATAGTGGAAATCCCGCCGGATCCCCATTGACTGTAATGAGGGATGGTGATCCGGACGTTTCCCAGCATAAATGCTGGGTTTCGGTCAAACAAAAAAAAACTAAAAACGATGTACGCAGCCAGATCTCCTTAATGGAGATGTGAATGTAGCCTTACACATTGCTATTCCAGTGCCCAATATGTTGTGCCCAGTACGTATTTAAGGCCCAATGTGCTGATTTTACACAATTTCCGTTGACAACTGTAGAGACTGGAACTCTATGGAACTCCTGAGACACCATCACAGTCATGCCTAGTATTGGCATGGCTGTAATTGACCGGCGCACCATGTGACCATGCATTCATAAATGCCGGATCACATGGTGCACCACCATTCTGCTCTAAGCTAGTGTAGGGAGAGGACGCTGCTGCAGACAGGGAGAGTGTTAGGCCTTTATTATTTTGAAAAAGTGTGGCGGTGACCTGTAGGCATTATTGATCAGTGCAATACAGCTCCTTTGAACTGGTGAGACAGAAATACCATATATAATTGTGCTGTTCAGTCTAAAGGTTGACCAGTTGGCATTTTTGTTTGGTGAAATCCTACTCCTAGCGACAGGGAAATATAAGGCCCCTTGCAGATGAGCGTGAGCGGATTAGGTGCGGATGCGTTCAGTGAAAACTGCGCAATTAGGCAAACAAATCCAATCAGTTTTGCCTGCGATTGTGTTCAGTTTTTATCGCGCGGGTGCAATGCCATTTAATGAGTTTTTTGCATGTGCGTGATAATAAACCGAATGTTTACAAACAACATCTCTTAGCAACCATCCGTGAAAAACGCATCGCATCTGCACTTGCTTGCGGATGTGATGCGATTTTCACACAGCCCCATTCACTTCTATGGGGCCAGCGTTGCGCGAAAATCGCAGAATATAGAACATGCTGCGATTTTCACGCAATGCACAAGTGATGCGTGAAAAACAACGCTTATGTACACAGATCCATAAAAATCAATGGGTCCGGATTCAGTGTGGGCGCAATAGGTTCGCATCATGCATTGCACCCGCGCGGAATACTCGCTCGCCTGAAAGGGGCCTAATAGTTAATCAGTCTGTTAATTGTGTGGGTGAGACATACCGATTTTTTTTTTTGTGAAAATAAACTTTACTTTTCACTGTCACATGGAAATATAATAGTTAATCAGCCTGTTAATTGGGTCGGTGAGATCTACTTATTTTTTGTGGTGAAAAAACTTTACTTGTCACCGTCACAGGGAAATATTATAGTTAATCAACCTATTAATTGGATCGGTGGGACCTACCTATTTTTTGTGGTGAAAAAAACTTTAATTGCCAACGTCACAGGGAACTATAATAGTTACCGGTAATCAGCCTGTGAATTGGGGGGCGAGACATACCAATTTGTTTTGTTGTGCTACACACCTCTTTTGCATCCGTGACACGGATCATACGATTGTTCGTCTGTCAGCCAAGTTTGTTGGTGACTGTAACAAAATGAGGAGAGCTTCAACTGGGGACCGTGGTGCTGTTGGTGGTGGGGCTCCTGCTGCAGGGAGAGGATGTTGTCAATCTGTGCCAACTATGGGCCCAAATGAAAGACCTTCCTCTGATGCACACAGGCGACAGGATGTTCTGCATCATTTTGTAGGCCTGAATACCGCTCTAAGAATGGTGAGGTCAGAACAAGTAGAGACGGTAGTATATTGGATGGTGACAGTGCCTCCAGTTCCTTCACATTGTCTTCCACCCGGTCCACTGCTGAAAGCGCAGAGTTGGCACCAGTGGCCCAAAGGCATCTGTCTTCCACCTCAACCCCTTACATATCAGCCAAGCAGTCTGAGCTCCAAGTCATACAGCAGACTCTTATGCTTTTTGATAACTCTGCTGGCAGGGTTTCCCGGGCCATCCACCTAGCCCTGCCCCAAAAGTGAAAGAGATTGAGTGCACTGAAGCCCAACCACTTATGTTTGAGGATGAGGACATGGGAGAACCAACGTAGGATGTCTCTGATGATGACAAGACACAGGCGTCAACTGCTGGGGCTTTCTGCAGTGTGCAGACCGGCCAGGATTGCAGGGGTGAGGAGTGGGTGGAAGATGATGTGGAGGATGATGAGGTCCTAGACCTCACATGGCATCCAGGTCATGACAGTAAGGTATAGTTCGGAGGAAGAGGTGGAGGTTAATCAGCGCCAGACACACATTAAAAGAGGGAGCAAGGTGCAAAAGCAGAGTGGCCATCCCCCAGCCAGTACGCCCAACACACCAATAGACATAGCACACCAAAGCCAGCGCAAAGGAGTTCCCTAGAGTGACAGTTCTTCAGGCAGTGTGCTGACGACAGTACATGGGTGGTTTGCACGCTGTGTAGTCAGAGCCTGAAGCGAGGCATAAATGTTCTAAACCTGCGCACCAATTGCATGATCCGGCATCTAACCGCAAAGCACGAGCTGCAGTGGAGTAAACACCTCAAGAACCACGAAAGATCAGAGGCTCCTCCTGCTCCCTCTTCAGCTGCAGTCTCTGCCTCTTCCTCCCTGCCACCCCGCAAACAGAGGATGTGGCAGCAAAACCTTCACTGTCACCATCACCAAGCATCTCCACACTGTCCCACGGAAGCGTTCAGTTGTCCATCCCCGAAACACTGGAGAGAAAGAGAATGTACCCCCACACCCACACCCACCTGCGAGCCCCGGCCCTGAATGCCAGCATTTCAAAATTGCTGGCCTTTAAAATGCTGCCATTCCATCTGGAGGAGACGGAGAGTTTTAAAAACGTCATGACGGCAGCTGTCCCACGGTACATGGTTCCCAGCTGCCGTTACTTTTCCAGGTGGGTCATCCGTGACTTGCATGAACAAGTGGCAGAAAAAATCTGGTGTGCGCTGCACAACGCCATCTGTGGCAAGATCCACATAGCCACCGACACATGCAACAGTAAGTACGAGAAGGAATGTTATATTTCCCTAACTGCCCACTGGGTAAATGTAGTGGCGGCTTGGCCCAAGGCAGAAAGCTGTTTGGCATCATACTACAGCCAGCGTCATACTAAAGAAGCGCAGACTACGCCCCGGGCGCCACGAGGAACGCCGAAAACTCTACCTCAAAATCGCGTTAAACTTGCGAATTTCTCCAGGAACAACTGACCGGCATCGAACGACCCGTCCCAATACCAGTACAGGTTGGTGGGTGGGTGAGTGAGAGTGGGAGGCCACGCTTAGGCACAGAGCACCTGCAACCTTTTCTTTCCACAGCACCGTGCAGTATTACAACCATTTGACTTTGTATACTTACACCGCACTTGTCTTGTGAAGTACTATTCCACAAACAGGCGCATCACCTATAAAAAGGCGCATAATTTACAAAAAAAAACAAAAACGCATTATATAAAAGTCGCACTCCAATAAAAGGCGCATCATCTACAAAAAGGCACATCATATACAAAAAAGGCGCACCATTCACAGAAGTCACACCATTTGCAAATATTTGCAGTTTATATGACTACAATTGGTGAAATTTATTCATTGACTATATTCTATCTACTTGATACAATTTTTTACCACAAGTGGCTATTTTATTGCATGTTATCTATTTTATTTTTTTGATCTTATATCTGTTATATTTTTATCCCAAGGAACATTTTTATTGACTCTCATTTTGGACTATTTTCATCTCATATTTTATGACTATATCTTTAATCAGCATATATCACCTATATTCTAATATCTATATATTATATCCATATATTATTTCTATAATAAACTAGATCAGATTTTACCCATATATGAGTGTGCCTGCTTATCCTTTACTTCCTTGATTAATTTATAAGTTGTATAGCAATACTACCCGATATCCGAGATTGGTCATAGTTTGAGCAGAGCAAGGGCTCATATCTACCCTAATCACTATTGAGTTTTCTGTGTATATTCAACTGATAGTGTACCTCATGTTGTGGTCGGGACGTGGTATTACATTTTATGTTTGAGAGGTACTGTGTATGTGCTGGTATTTGTGTTAGAACCATCTAGTGGCGAATTTAGGGCACTGCATATCACTGTGTATCATTGCACATTATTGAATTTTATATTGATTAATCTTTGATTGTATTTTAAGTTACTGTATAATAAATCATTTATATTTTTGCATAGATGCTTGTACCATTTTTGCATAGATGCTTGTTTTACTGATTGCACAATATAATTAAGTTAATGACAAACTTTTTTTGAGGTGTTTTATATGTGATTTGTTTCAGGTTGAAGGCCGATATTTTGTTGATTCTTATTTCCAAGATGAATTTATAGGGCCACCTAGGGGTTTGCTTCACACAGGATCACAAGCCACTATATTGTCATATAGTTATTTCCAACAGGTTATGGATTTGACAGCAAAGAGGTCTAAATTTAAATTGTTTGATGGCTCTTTGATAAGTGTAGGCGGAGACACTTTGCAGGTAAGAGGTACAGCATGGTTAAAATTTAAAATAGGCAAGAAAGTAATTAGATATCCCACACTGTGGACCTTCCCTATGATCGGTTAATCATAGGAATCGACATCCTGAAAAGATTGAGTTCCATAGTAGACTTTATCAATGAAGCAATCTGGACTCAGGTAAAGACACCTATTGCCTATGAGTACTCTTGCAATGCACAATCCCAACGTAGTTGTCATGTGATTAAAGAAAGGCTTAACTCTGTTGAAGTTCATTTTAGGAACAATCGGACGCCGGATGTCACGATCCTGAAAAATGATAAGCATGAGGAAGCTGTCCATAATGATCCAGAAGGACAGAATTGAAAAGGTAACCTTGTATGGGGATATGGAGATATATTAACTATTTCTCTTAAGGGGGGAAATTAAGAAGTTACGGACCTGACCAAGCATATGCATTTCATGGTACAGATTGAGAAGGTCAGTGATAACTTATTGATTCCCATACAAGTGAACAATATAGCCCCGGTGAAATATGCCAAGTTGGATCTAAAATCCGAAGCCAGTTATATAAGCATAGGTCTCTTAAAACAAGTCGCCAACCCTAAACTGAGTAAAGGTTCCTCTCCACAGGACCAATGGGTTCATGATCTGGATGGAGATTCTCAGAGTCATAATGTGATTGCAAGATGTCTATTGTCTATTTCCATAGGAGATAAGCCTACAGAACATTTAGTTGTGTTAAATGAACCACGGTATCAGATGTATTTAGGTAATTACCTTCTACACCGATTTGCCGCGCAGATTGATCTGATCAACAATACTCTATGGTCCAGATTACCTGGAGACCAGGAGGGGTTCCAGGCTAAAGAGCAAGCCTTGAGATAGGGACAACAGATGCCCTATGCCATAAGTATCATGGTTGCTGATGAGGTTAAAATCCCTGAAGGGTGCAAGCCATTTCTTCTTCCCATTCAAATAAAGAAGGGGCAAAAATTGAAGAATGCAGATGCTTTGATCTGTTTGTCTAACCAGATGCAGCAACTTGGCCTGAAGGTAAAGCCCACTACTATGGTAAACATCCATCAGAATCCATTGCATATGGTAATTCATAATATGGCTCCCCACAGCATGACAGAAGAACAAGTAGTGGAACAACATTTTTCCTCAACACCTGAGGGGTTATTCAATATCCACTCTGTTTACCCCTTCAGTTCTGAAGAAGGTACATGCCACATTGAAGAATCATC
Organism: Bufotes viridis; assembly: GCA_033119425.1. Classification (NCBI taxonomy): domain Eukaryota; kingdom Metazoa; phylum Chordata; class Amphibia; order Anura; family Bufonidae; genus Bufotes; species Bufotes viridis. The sequence goes on along the minus strand of CM065594.1, from coordinate 145,658,926 downwards.
TTTGGTTTTCAACCATGAGATCGATGAGAAGGAGTATAAGTCATGCCAACAGGGAAAGGAGAAGGTATGCGATACTCAAAACGATTTAACTAGTGAGCTTGAAGAAGCTTATAAGTTAAGTCAACCTGAAATATTTTTTAGAATTTCAGGAACAGGTGGAAGAGCAATCCTCTATAGCTGATGCATGTTCCGATGAGTCGAAGCGTCAACAGCTAAAGGGGCTCTTCGCAGAGTTCCAGGACATATTTGCTAAAGATTCTTATGACTGTGGGGAAACACATGTTACAAGAATCTAGACAGATCCCAATGCACCCCCTGTATATGTCAAACAGTACCAACTTCCGCTGGCAGCTTACGAGTCGCTATCAGAAATCGTCAAGAACTTGGAGAGGCGGGGCATCATCTGTCCGATGCATAGCTCGTTCAACCATCCTATACTTGGGATTCTTAAACCAAATGGTCAATTTCGCCTCGGTTCGGACCTAAGGCAGTTAAATAAATGGATATCTATGTCTGGATGGCCCGTGCCTTATATTGACCAGTGTTTGGTGCAAATATAGGGGTCCAAATTTTTCACTGCTCTTGACTGTGCGCAGGGATATTGGACGATTAAGGTGGATGAGAAGGATCAATACAAATTGGCCTTCACATTTGGTAAGCAGCAATATTCCTGGACCCGATTGCCTTTTGGGTACATTAATGCAGGCCATGTGTTTACTGTGTTCATGTATAAGGCGATGCCTGATGCCACTGAACGAGGTACCTTATCCTATGTGGGTGACATCCTGATCAAAAGCATGACTTTTGAGGAACATATTGCAGAACTGAGGCATGTACTAACCCAACTGAGAAAAGCTGGTGTGAAACTTTTGTTGCAGAAGGCTCAATGGTGTCGTACCAAGGTTAATTTCCTAGGTCACAAAATCACTGCTGATGGAATCAACCCACAGAAAAAGAAGGTGGAGGCAGTGACCAATATGAAGTCACCTACAAATCTCAAGGAGTTGAGATCCTTCCTGGGTATGATGAACTATTCATATAAGTTCATAGACAACTATGCCAAGATTACGAAACCTCTTTTGCAGGTGCTAAAGAAAGGAGTGAAATGGGAATGGCGTGAACGTCATGAACAAGCTATGAGTGAGCTCAAAGCCAGACTTAACCAGGCTCCATGCTTTGCTTAAACCAGAAGGTGGGAAACCTTTCTTCATTGAAACAGGCTTCACCGACAAAAGCGAGAGTACAGTCCTCTTCCAGACACAGGAAAACCTGAATAAGATCATTGCCTATGCCAGCAAGTCCTTATCACCGGTTAAGGTAAAATTCAATGACTGTGAAAAAGCATTACTGTCCACAGTGTGGGCTTTTCAATATTTCAGGAGTTTTATCCAAGGCGAAAAGATCATTGTGGAAACTGCACACCAACCACTGCAATATTTGCAAAGTGATAAAATTAAGGATGGAAATCTGTCAAACAGCAGGATAACCACCTGGACAATGTCCTTAATGGGATGGCCATTGGAAATAAGATACAAACAAAATAATAAGAATCCAGTTGCTGAAGGATTAGCTAAACTTTATGATTGTACCAATGCAGGACATAAAGATGAATCACCAGGAAATGATTTCCTGGAAGAACAATCTTTATCTCCATACAAGTCTTATAAAGAAGAGTACTGCAAATCATTACTATGTGTATATGTTGATGGCTGTTCTTTCCATACCAATATAGGAACTGAATGTACATTGGTTGTAGGTATCGGAGTCATGTGTACTAACCTATCCTCATGTATTTTTCCTCTTTAACTAATTATCTCTTAACTCACTTCTGAACCAAGAACTTGTTAAAGGGGTTCTGCAGTTTGTTTAAACTGATGATCTATCCTCTGGATAGATCATCAGCATCTGATCGGCAGGGTTCCGACACCCGGGACCCCGCCTATCAGCTGTTTCAAAAGGTAGCGGCGTTCCAGGAGTGCCGTGGCCTTCTCACTGTTTACCGCCTGTCCAGTGACATCACGACTTGTATCATCTGGCCTGGGCGCGGCTAAGCTCTGTTCACTTCACTGGAGCTTAGCCCCGCCCAGGCTAATTGATACTAGTCGTAACGTCACTGAGCCGGGGCGCCGCCGCTACCTTCTCAAACAGCTGATCGGCGGGGTCCAGAGGATAGTTCATCAGTTTAAACAAAGTGCAGAACCCCTTTAAAGAAAGCAAACCTATGCCAAATTGAAGATGTATGGTAGTATGACTTCATTCATCGTAGGGTTGATAGAAAGAAAAGTGGAAAGATGTATGTACTCATATTTGTCATACAATGTATTATAGGCACAAGATGACATCAAAAATTGTTGCTGTTATCTACATCGTCTTAGCCCCTTAAGGACTCAGCCCTATTTCACCTTAAGGACCCGGCCATTTTTTGCAAATCTGAACAGTGTCACTTTATGTGGTGATAACTTTTAAACGCTTTTACTTATGCAGGGACCGCAGAAAGCGCTGCAAACCGCAGGTCTGAATTGACCTGCGGTTTGCTGCGATCGCCGATACGGGAGGGTCACAAAGAACCCCCCCCCCCAGGGTTGTGACAGGATGCCCGCTGAATGATTTCAGCGGATATCCTGTTCCTATTAACCCCGGCCTCACTCTCGTTTTAATGATATGACATACCGGTACGTCATGGGTCCTTTAGGACTCGGGAACCATGAAGTACCGGTACGTCATGCGTCCTTAGAGGTTAAAGGGATTCTGTCACCATATTTTACCCCCTACAGTTAAACATATCTACTTGTAGGTCTCCCTGAGCAGTATCAAATGATGCCCTAATTAACTAACAGTGTAGATTTATTTATTTATAAAATCGATTTTAGTGATATGCAAATTACTTACATAACGTGCCTAAGGGGATGTCCATTCCTAAATTGGTGCCCAGTCGCACCCCTTGGTCCGGTGCCCAGCGCCGCATTCCTGAGTCCAGTGCCGCCTCTAATATAATATATTCAAGAACCGGCACACTGATGTAATCCCTGAGCCTGTTGGAAATCCCACGCGTGCGCACTACACACTGTAGTCTGCGCCTGTGCGGACTACAGGTAATGACATCGTCGAGCATTGGTGCATGCGCATGACAATGGATGGAAAACTCCAAGCTAGGAAGGTGTGTCTAAATGATAAGTTTTTGGATAATAAACCACACATAAGAGAGAATACAAGAAAAAAAAAAAGAGAAAGGAAAGAAAGGAGAGACACCCCAGGAGGAAAATCCCAATGATCAGACCAGACCTTAGGGCTGACTTCCCATAGACCCATATTATCAGCATTCTCGGGTAGCGTATAACTTTATTATGTGTAGTATTGATTAAATTAACTGGCCTAATATTTAGTGAACTCCCCGCTCTAGTGCAGACATATAATGTTCAGTGCTATATCAATATTATCACTATTCAGTAAAGATGCATATTACTGAATAAATGATATAATATTGATATTGGAGAACTCTCTGATTGGGATACTCATATTTCCTAGTCAATATCAGGCTTGATTCATTTATAAGTTGTGTAGCAATACTACCCGATATTCGAGATTGGTCATAGTTTGAGCAGAGCAAGGGTTCGTAGCTACCCTAATCACTATTGAGTTTTCTGTGTATATTTAACTGATAATGTATCTCATGTTGTGGTCGGGATGTGGTATTCCAGTTTATGTTTGAGAGGTACTGTGTATAAGCTGGTATTTGTGTTAGAGGCATCTAGTGGCGAATTTAGGGCACTGCATATCACTGTGTATCATTGCACATTATTGAATTTTATATTGATTAATCTTTGATTGTATTTTAAGTTACTGTATAATAAATCATTTATATTTTTGCATAGACACTTGCACTATGTTTTACTGATTGCACAATATAATTAAGTTAATGACAAACTCTTTTTGAGGTATTTTATATGTCCACCTCTAGGATCAATTCCCTTTTGAATTTTTCTTTGATTCTTTCTTTTATATAAAGCATTTGCTTTACATACCTGACATCCTCTACCGCCTCCTCATCACATCAGCGCAACACCTGCACCACCAACTTCAGCACAGCCAGGAAGAAATGAGAGCAGTTCTGAAACTCATATGTTTGGGGGAAAGACCCCACTCCGCACAGGAGCTGTGGGCGGGCATGGAACAACAGACCAATAAGTGGTGACAGACACATGGAAGAAAACCATGTTGAAACAGAAACAGTGTTGGCTTCCTCCCCCAGCCTCTTCCACCTACACCTCCACGTCCCCCTCCTCTTCCACTCGGACCTCTACCTCCTGGCTCAAGATTATTATGTCTTCTATTGGCAGAGTAAAGATATATACCGGTCACACCCCCAAAAATGGTTATAGGTCACACACAGAATTGACAGACACATTTAAAAAAAAAAAACAGAAAGAATGTTGGCTTCTTTATCCGCCTCTTCCACCTACACCGCCATGTCCATAGCCTCCTCAACTTCCTATTCCACTTGGACCTCTGTCTCTTGGTCCAAGATTGTTATTTTTATTTTTATGTATTTTATGTTATTTTAAGTCATTTCCCTATCCATGTTTGTTTGCAGGGCAATTGTGCTGCTCTTACGCCCTTTTGCAGCCCTCTAGCCCTTTCTATGACTTTTTTACAGCCATTTAGTGCCCCAAAGTTCGGGTCCCCATTGACTTTAATGGGGATCATTGTTCGGGGTCAAGTTCGGGTCAAGTTTGAAACCCAAACCGAACTTTGAAACGAAGTTTGACCAAACCCCTCGAATCCAGACATCCACCGGTCCGATCATCCCTAATTATAAGTGAATAATGAGTCCCATCTGCATAAACCAATAGGCAAAAATGTTAATAAAGGAGAGTGCGTTTTTACTTTATCTCCTTTATGTGTCTGCCTTCATACAAATAAAATTAGTTTCAGCAAACCCTGACTGGTGAAATATACAAATATACTGTATGTGTATATATTAATTATGAGGGAACTGGGTTCGGACTGTTGTGCCCGAACCCGGTTCCTTCCTGACCATAACTCATAATATGAAGCTCCATACATTGCTAAAATGTATTGCCTCCGATGAGGATTTTTTTAAATAACAAAGAAGCAGCAGCACTAGTCAAAAGTCAAAATTGGTTAAATGGGTGCAATCCCTCCAGGCCATAGGTTGTTGAGCCCATATAAATCCAAAGAATATAGAATGAGGCAGCACTCCAGTCTGGTGAAAATGGTGGACCACTTTATTCACCCCACTTGCAACATTTCAGCCTCACACAATGAGGCCTTTCTCAAGCAATGTGACATGTGAAACACAAGGTATAAATAGAGTAGTAGCAGGGGCGTAACTATAGGGGAAGCAGGGGAAGTGGCTGCTTTGGGGCCCTGACCCAGAAGGGGCCCATCCAAGATGAGGAGAAGTACTAAAATATTTTGTTAGGGCCCCTTAGCATTATTACACAATGAAATTATATACAGTGGCAGTATAGACAGTGTAGAAAACGGATGAAACAGCTGCCGGGCCTGGTCTCAGAGAGCGATCTTTGCTAGCCACTGGAACGGGGGCGGCATAAAAGGAAGGGGTTGTGAAAAACTTACTGTTGGAGGGGGCCCCATTCAAAAATTTGCTGTGGGGCCCAGTTATTTCTAGTTACGCCACTGAATAGTAGGAGGGATTATAATTAATGATCTAATAATGTGATCAATTGTATAACCAATATATTATATAAACAATCCATTTATTAAAACTCAAATATCTTCAAACATACAGTAAGTGTAAACATAAATTGTAATAAAGCATATCCTTCATCTATGAACATCATATCGTATATAATAAACCATAAAGTCCAATGCGTGATGAGCTAATAGTTACCTAACATGCTAACGCCAGCCCGCACTTGCGCAAATACTATGCCCTTACTGCCCTTACAAAAATGCAGAGGGACAGTCATCTGAGCATGCGTTGGTCATGGCAAGTATCACCATACAACTAAATGAATAAATATATGACACAATAAGGTGATGGCTACAGCAAATCTAATTATAATCTGTCAGATATGCGATCATATATCGCTGTCCCTCAGGTACAGTCATCCAAGATTAAAAAGGATGAAATTAGAATCCGATAGGTGACTACGTGTATACTTGATATTATTAGTAGTGGAGCCTCTTGCTAATAGGTAATAGCGTTTAGAACCTTGTTGTATATGTTCAAAAAACTCTAGTGGCTCAGAACATGGCTCAAACATGGTAAAATAGCCACTAAGTTCATCCAGCCACCTATCGGCAGCTGAGGATTGCTAACAATTGTGCTGCAACCTTACGGCAACACAGTCAGTATCACAGAAGGTCATGTTTACCACATTGGGGCTGGAGAACATTCTCATGGCACAATATAGCCACAGATTTGGGACAAATGTGGAGAACATTATCATGGCACAGTGGGCTCTTATATAGCCCAAAATGTGTCTGTCTTCACTTGTGTACATTAACCTGACCATAAGGGCAGGGATAGCTACCACAAAAGATGCTAGGTAAGTATAAGGCCTCATGCACACGAACGTATTTTCTTTCCATATCCGTTCTGGTTTTTTTGCGGACCATATGTGGAACCATCCATTTCAATGGGTCCGCAAAAAAAACGGAAGGTACTCCATGTGCATTCCATTTCCGTATGTCCGTTTTTCCGTTCCGCAAAAAATAGAGCATGTCCTAGTTTTTCTAGTTTGCGGACAAGGATAGGCATTATTACAATAGATCCGCAAAAAAAAGAATGCCATGCAAAACGTCATTCGTTTTTTTTGCAGATCCGCAATTTGCGGTCCGCAAAACACATACGGTCGTGTGCATGAGGCCTAAGTCTCACAAAAAAAAGGAACTGTAGCCCACCCTATTTGTAAGTGTCTGGGTCTCAATAGAAAAAATTAAATGTAGAAAATGCAACATGAAAAGACAAACGTTTATCCACCTAGAAGATCTTGAAGAGACGTTGCTTGTATCGAATAAAATTGATGCCTGAAAAATACAGAAAAAAAGATAAGCTTCATTACAATTTATGTTTACACTTATGTTTGAAGATATATGAATTTTGAGAAATGGATTGGTTTTATACAATTGATCACATTATTGGATCATTAATTATGATCCCTCCTTCTACTCTGTTTAGACCTTGTGTTTGCACATGTCACATTGCTTGAAAAAGGCCTCATCTTGTTGGGCTGAAACGTTGCAAGTGGGATGAATAAAGTGGTCCACCATTTTCCCCAGACTGGAGTGCTGCCTCATTATATATATATAAGTGGCTGATAGAGAGCAGAAGTAAACAAGGCACTGTAATGTGTATATATATATCAATCGCCAGATAGCTAGCATAGTCATTATTACCATGGTGTGTGATTGCTGCACTGCTCTGTGAATCAGTGGGATATCATCCTGGAAGCTAATGGGGAGGTGAAATACACTGCACTAGAGAGTGTATATAAGAAGGGCCCATGCTAGACTAGGAGAAAGGGACTAAGCATGCTCCCAGGAGTACTGGCTGTGAATGATGATATAATGGGTGTAGCCTGCGGGGACCTATGAGAGAAAGGCGAGTGCTGGGCGTGGAGCAGGTCTGCTGGGAGGGGCAGTGGGAGAATACAGAGAAGAGCTGTTTTATCACTACTGACACTTCCACAACCAGCCAGAGAGGAACCACTAAGAGATGCTCCATAGGAGAAATGAGAAAAGCTCTGCTTTATCAAAACATGCACCAAGGTGGTCATCTAACTTTAGTCTTTATATAATAAGCAACTGCAGTAATTTTTTTTATTTTCAAAGCCTCGGAAAACTCCTTTAATACCATGTCCTATTGATAGTGGTGGTCAGGGGGCAGAATGTATCTAACATAATTACAGATGAGCGAATCTTTGACAAATTCGATTCACCAGTTTTTTGGGGGAAAAATTTGGTTCGATACTAATTAATTTGTGATGAATTTTGTTAAAAAACGGCTATTTCCTGGCTGCAGAGAGCCTTTATAGTAGTGTAGAACACTGTGCCTTGCAGTAACACGCATAGGGAGTCTGCTTTAGTAGCAAAATAATACTGAGAGTCCGAATGACATGCATATGACAGGCGTCGTTCTTAGAATCACTGCACACTTCACTTATTTGGGCAGTGACGGTGCCAAAACTGACCAAATAACTCAAGTATGAACTCAGCCTTACAGGTCGATGTTAGCGCCAAGAAGAATATTTTTTTCAAATAAAGCTTGCAAACAGATTTGTACAAATCAATTTCAAACTTCACAGGACTGAACTGCTCTACCAGACTGTATCCCAGTCCCTTTTTAAGGACTAAGATACAGTCCGGAGACTGCTCATAGTCCGTGAGGTTATTGTTCTCAAACAATTTATGTTTTATCTGGATGAATTAAAGAGAGTTTTTTAACCAGCAGTGGTGAGTGCCGCCCTTTTTCTACTTTCTACTCCACATCAATATTAGCAGTAAGTTTGTGTTGACGCCACTCATTATTTTGCCCTTCATCTGATCCATCAGAACAATAACCCCCAAAAAACGGATACTGTTTGTTGAGCATCGGCCTTCACTTGGTCAGCATTTGATTAGTAATCCATCGGTATTGCTAATGCCAAAAAAAAAACTGAAGTGGATCCAAAACAGAGATGACACGTGAATGAGGAGACCACAGAGTGGCCCATTGACAGAGTATGGAGGTGGCGGCAGCATCAGGAGGAGGCCACAGAGTGGCACAATGATAGTGTGGAGGTGGCGACAGCATCAGGAGGCCACAGAGTGGCACAATGAGTGTGGAGGTGGCAGCATCAGGAGGAGGCCACAGAGTGGAAAGGTGACAAAGTGTGAATGTGGCAGCAACATGAGGAGACCACAGAGTGGCAAGGTGACATAGTGTGGAGGTGGCAGCAGCATGAGGAGACCACAGAGTGATCTGGTGACAGAGTGTGGAGGTGGCAGCAGCATCAGGAGACCACGTCACATACACGCCACAAAAGGCTTTACAACAGATAACTGCACCACTGAACGGCAAATATATTTTTTCTTTTTCCACTAATACACGCAACAAAAGGCTTTAGAAAAGATTACTACACTGCTGACCAGCAAATATATTTTTTCTTTTTCCACTAATACACGCCACAAAAGGCTTTACAACAGATAACTGCTCCGCTGAGTGCCAAATATATTTTACTTTTGCCACTAATACACGACAAAAAGGGCTGTAATTTTAGCACTTCACTACACAACGGCTAATAAGCCCTTTTTTCCCACTAATACAAGCCAAAAAATGCTTTAGAACATATAACAGCACCACACAAGGGCAAATAAGGGCACTATTTCCTTGTAATAAACCCTGTTAATGCCAGTATCAAACAGCACTTGCACCCTAATAAGAACTGTTTGCTTGAATTACAGAGCTGTATAATGGCAATTTGGATCCCCAGTCAGTGCAGCAAGGTGTAATAGGATTGTTCCTATTACCCAGGCTGTAACCTCCCCTACTGAACCCTGTTCAACATAAATGCTGTTGAATGATTCCTCCCTATCCTTTCCCTACACCTTGAATAATCTTTCCCTGCACTTGCAAATCATTTTTTTTTTAGCACAATAAGGTTTTTTCTAAACTGTTCCTAGCGCCTGCTGACATCTCTCCCTGCACTAAGTATACTGGTAAATGGCAGAATCTAAGATGGCTGACACTCTTTATAGGGCTGTGACATCACAGGGCTGGGTGGCTGCTGATTGGCTGCATGAAAGGCATTATGGGTGATCCCGCCATCCCAGAGTTCCTTGCTCCATGTCCTCACACGTGCAGCAGCTGTTTTAGGAAAAAATGCAATTCGTTACCACGAATCGCAAGGAAATTCCGATTCAATGCGAATCGAATTTTTCCTGAAATTCTGATCGAATTCCATTTCGTCAGCTTCAATTCACTCTTCTCAAAACATAATCACGTATAACATGATTCATAAGTAGACAACTAGTAAAGAAGAGTAACACTACATTGTGGTATACAATAAAAAATCATTAAACATGACAGAAAAATAATGGAGGTAAACCTGCTGAAAACCGGACCACCACCACGCCCCTAAGTGTGTTTAGCGGTCAGCTTCTTCACGGGGTAATCGCATAGTGACAACTGTTGCAGACATACTGTACATACCATATCACAATGCTATGTATGGGAGTACGGATTCCCCTGTGGCCACACATTGAGCGCTGTACAGGCTGGATCATAGCTGTTTCTTAATGTACCAGGGCTGCTCTGCTGAAGCCTGGCATACATGGCCTATGTCCGACTTTAGAAGAGAGGGCACAAGCAAAAGATATCTTATGTGAGCTCCTGCCCTGTGCTGGCATCGCTCTGCTAATAGCCTGCATACCACATCAGGAGCTTACATAAGGTCACACAGTTTTGCAGGCAAGTTGAATCGGTTTTGTCTTTGATTGTGTTCAGTGTTTCATTTTTTTCTGCTATCAATTTTGATGTGTTTTTCTTAAACACGAAGAAAAACTAAAGAATAAGGCCTCTTTCACACGGATGAGTTTTCCGCACGGGTGCAATGCGTGACGATGCTCAAGTCAGGGGGGATGCCTGAGTGAAAATGGGGATATTTCCAGGTTCAACGCTGAACCCGAACAACCCCTTTAAAGCATTTTTGAAAAAAAATCATGTTTTCATGTCAACGTTTCTGAGAGACCTATTTTCCCTGGTGATGGTCTTTGTGTGAGGGCTTGTTCTTTTGCTGGATGAGTTCAAAAATTTGATTGCTTGATATTATGTTTTTGAGAAGCAAGGTGACCAAAAATGGCTGTTCTTAGGCCTGGTTTGGGGCCGTCTGACGTGAATAAACACAATGCAAAACCCTGCAGCATGAGTGCAGTTCTGAGTTCTCTATTGAGATCCCCCCCAGGCCTGACATCGCTGTGGCGTCCATTGCTGCCCAAAATGCCCATACTATACAAAACACTCAGCAGTAGTGTTCCCTCTAAGCTGTGAGGTCATGCAGCTTCTCTAGTGCCTCAGCTCAGGGCCTCTGTAGGCTTGCTCACCACTGCAGGCCTAACTTCCATGCTGCCTTCAATGCCTACAGTGCACGTCATAATATTCTGATGCTAGCCAGGGCTCAAACCTGGCATTGCCTCTTCTCTCTTGCCGTGCTTTTTTGTGTCCTCCTCTTCGGACCATCACTGTGTTATCTGTGGTGTTACAAAGGACTGCAGGTGACATCTATTATCTGTATTCAGAGAGCTATCACTGTGTTATTTGTGGTGTTACATAGGACTTCAGGTGACATCTTTGACATTATCTATACTCAGAGAGTTATCATTGTGGTACCTGTGGGGTCACATAAGATATGGTTAGGGTACGGTTGTGACGTGGCTGTGTGAAACCGAACAACTATGGGGTGCAACATGGATGGCGGTGCTCAAAGGAAAATGGAGCGAGGGGGCACAAATTGGGTAAATAGCCTCAGGCCTATGATGCAATTACTTCTGCTGATAAAGGTGCAGTTCCAAGGTTAGGAATGCTCAAGGACCTGTGATGACATCATCACAGGCGCTTAACCACTTAACAGTACAGTAACAGCACTAAATAAGTGAAAAGTAGCATTTATGTAAGTGTCCTATGCAGCGTCCCACTTATGTGTGTACAAGTGGTCCCCATTAAATTCCTGTATGATTATTTGTATTTAAGATATTGTGTTTCCTAATATCAGGCTGGCATTGTCATTACCTCTATTCACCCCTAGGTGGTGAGGGCACCACAAATTATATATAGCTGGGGTTTGCTGATTCAGAGTAGTGTGAGAGAGTTGGAGAGGAAGTGAAGGAAGTCGAAGTGTATGGAGGAGCAAAGCAGGCTCAGTCCAAAATGTAGCTGCCTTCCTTTCCTCTGGGCCCTGATCAAGCCTGGAGATGACAGACTAAGAAGTCTATGTCTTAATATAATGAATATAAAGTCTAGTGAAGATTAGAGCTGAGTCTAGCAAGGGACTTCACAAGCACCAGTGACCAGGAGGAAGTTAACCTCATCCGTACCACCTCACGCAGAATCACGTGATCTCGGCGGCCCGGCTATTCCTCCTTGGCGCGTCGGCGCGTCATCTCGCGAGTGGCGAGATTTCCTGTGAGTGCGTTCACGGGATCGCATCGGGAAGAAGTTAAACTACAGCCTGCCAGCGCTGATCATGCGCTGGCAGGCTGTAGTAGTTTAAAATCGCATATCAGACGCTGTTTTCTTAACAGCGTCTGATATGCCTGCTGCCTGCATATGTAAGTGCACCAATCACCACACAGACTCCCCACCACCCCAACACCCCACCCCCCTGTCACTGATTAACCCCTGATCACCCCATGTCACCCCCCTGATCACCCCCTGTCACCCTCCTGTCACCCCCCTGTCACTAATAACCCCCTGTAAGGCTCATTCAGACGTCCGTATGTGTTTTGCGGATCAGCAAAGCACGGACACCGGCAATGTGCTTTCCGCATTTTGCGGATCCGCACATTGCCAGAACTATAAAGAAAATGCCTTTTCTTGTCCGCAATTGCAGACAAGAATAGGACATGCTCTATCTTTTGCGGAGCTGCGGCCGGATGTTTCGGAGCCGAAACCCGGAAGTTCGCGGCCGCAGCTCCGCAAATGCTCATGCGAAGAGCACATAGCGTGCTCTCCGCATCACCACCGGCCCCATTCACACTGAATGGGTCCGCATCTATTCCGCAGAATTGCGGAATAGATGCGGACATTTTTGCGGACGTGTGAATGAGGCCTTACTTCGCAAGCACTCCTATGTCCTTTCACCTCTTTTTTTTTTTTTTGCACATTTTTGGGCAGAGATTTTTTCATCCACATTGATCGATGCGAATGAAGAAATCTGTGCCGTTCATTTTTTCTTTCAGCCCAGAGGCTGAACGGAAAAAAAAAATCTCATTACCCGTATGCTCAATATAAGGAGAATAGCAGAAACTCCTAATGCTGACCATACATATAATGATTGCGGAGACCTTCAAATGCCAGGGCAGTACAAACACCTCACATGTGACCCCATTTTAGAAAGTAGACACCCCAAGGTATTCCGTGAGGGGCATGGCGAGTTCATAGAAGATTTTTTTTTGGCACAAGTTAGCAGAAATTGATTTTTCTTTTCTTTCCCTTTCCCTTTCCGCTAACTTGTGACAAAAAATAAAATTTTACATGAACTCACCATACCCCTCACGGAATATCTTGAGGTGTCCACTTTCTAAAATGGGGTCACTTGTGGGGTATTTATACTGCCCTGGCAGTTTAGGGGCCCCTAATGCATGAGAAGTCGTTTGGAATCCAAATGCGTAAAAATGCCGTGTGAAATCCTAAAGGTACTCATTGGAATTAGGGCCCCTTTGCGCATCTTGGCTGCAAAAAAGTGTCACTGATGTGGTATCGCCGTACTCAGGAGAAGTAGGGCAATGTGTTTTGGGGTGTATTATTACATATACCCATGCTGGGTGCGAGAAATATCTCTGTAAATGACAACTTTTTACATTTTTTTATACAAAGTTGTCAATTTACAGAGATATTTTTCTCATCCAGCATGGGTATATGTAAAAATACACCCCAAAACACATTGCCCTACTTCTTCTGAGTACGGCGATACCACATGTGTGACACTTTTTTGCAGCCTAGGTGCGTAAAGGAGCCGAAAGTCCAACGAGTACATTTAGGCCCGCCCAAAATGCCAGAACAGTAAACACACCCCACAAATGACCCCATTTCGGAAAGTAGACACCCCAAGGTATTCACTGAGGGGCATAGTGAGTCCGTGGGAGATTTTTATTTTTTTTGCCAGAAGTTAGCAGAAATGGAAACTTCATATATATATTTTTTCCTCAGAAACTATCATTTTCCGCTAACTTGTGAAAAAAAATGAAATGATACATGAACCCACACATGCCCCTCCGCGAATACTTTGGGGTGTCTTCTTTCTAAAATGTTGTCATTTGGGGGGTATTTATATTATCCTGACATTCTAGCACCTGAAGAAACATGACAGGTGCTCAGAAAGTCAGAGCTGCTTCAAAATGCGGAAATTCACTTTTTTGCACCATAGTTTGTAAACGCTATAACTTTTACCCAAACCAATAAATATACACTAATTGCATTTTTTTTTATCAAAGACATGTAGAACATGTAGTTCTTTTTTTAAAATTTTACAACAGAAAGCGAAAAATTTCATTTTTTTGCAAAAATGTTGTTAAATTTTTATTAATATCAAAAAAAGTTAAATTGTCAGCAACAATGAAATACCACCAAATGAAAGCTCTATTAGTGAGAAGAAAAGAAGGTAAAATTTATTTGGGTGGTAAGTTGCATGACGGAGCAATAAACGGTGAAAGTAGTGTAGTGCAGAATTGTTAAAAGTGGCCTGGTCATTAAAGTGTTTAAGCTAGGGGGGCTGAGGTGGTTAAAGGGCTTCTGTCACCCCCAAAATGCATTTTTCATCAGCCGACATTAGCTATTTGCTAATGTCCGCTGATCTCAAACATACTTTTCTTACATTCCCCTGTGATTTCGTTCTTTTAAGATTCTTACTTTTATTATATGCAAATATTCTCACTACCAGCAAGTTGGGCGGTAACTTGCTGGTAGCCGCCGCATCCTCCAGTTGCCGACACGCCCCCTCTCCTCTTGATAGACAGGGCCAGCGAGCGCTGTACTGCCGCTGGCCCTGTCTTCTCATTAAGTCCCGCACCTGCGCCGTAACATTCTTCACTCGACGCAGGCGTACTGAGTGAAGGACGCCAGCTCCGTCCTCAGTGCGCCTGCGCCGATTACGTCACAGTACACCCATGAGGGATGAGGGATAAGGATGAGGGATAGGTTTTCATCTTCCCTATCCTGGCCTAGTTACATCTCTTATTTCTGACATTGTACGGTGGAGAGTTTCCCCCACTCTCTATCGTGACAGTAGCAGAGAGTTTGCCTGCCACGAGGGAGAACGCCCTTATTGGATTGCTCGAGATAAATAGGAAATCATTATATTCAATACCTGAGTGCTAGAAAGTGGACCTAGTGCAAATTTACTAATTCTTTGCCTGTAAAGTAACAGTATTAAGAGAACTCCTCAACTGACAATTGCCAGACCTATTATAAGGAATTATGAGTAAACCAACATCTGGATTATTGCTTTTGATATACAAATAAACTGTAACCACTGTCCTGATGTCACGAGGGTGTCAGAAGCCACGTCTGACTCCGTTATACCCGGGGTCAGGAAGTAGTAGCGGGTGGCTGCGCGCTCTATGTCTAAAGATCATGCTGTTACTTAATAATAGCTTTCTGTGTTTGCTTTGCAATCCTTTTTGTCTCACTCAGGGATCCGTAGCTTCTTCTCCTCAGCTGTTTCTTGTCCGTCACTCCCAACCTCCTTATATTCCCCCTTCCCACTTCTCTGGTTGCCAGTTATAGAGCTTCCTGCCTGGACTTCTATACTGACCCACTGGAGCTGTATAGCTGTTGTTCCTGGTTGTCGTACCAGAGCGTTACCCTCCGGATCCCTGTTGGGCTTTTGTTGTCCGCTGTTGTCGCCCACCTGGGCTTATATGTTTTGTCGGTATTGTCTGTCCTGTCTGTCCTCTCCCTGGTGTTTTCCTTTAGTGTTAGTGGTGAGGACTAGTTCTCCCACCGCCCTATTCACTACTTAGGCCTCAGCTTAAGGAAAGCCAGGGTTTAGGAACGTGATCGGCGTACGGGTGAAGAACCCGTCTAGGGACGTCAGGGCAGTCAGGTGCCAGCTTCTAGGTGAGTTAGGGGTCACCACCTCTCCCTTGGACAGGGCTTTTCCTTTTCCCTCCCTTTGCGTCACACGTCTGTGATCGGCACGCCGGTCGTGATACCTGAGACTATTGATTCAGTAAAAGTTCAACTGTTTTCTAATACAATTGACTCCTCATCCTTTCACTCCTCTTAACACTTGCACCTTACGGTGCTGGCGTCACAAGCAAATGGGTCCAGCCACCAAAGCACCCTAAGCATACCCACTACCATCAAGGGCACCTTAACTTCCATCTGGCTGGTGTTCCCTGCAATAGAGAGTGCCCTTGAGGATTTAGTGCTGTCTTCCCCATCACTGCACGCCGGCCCAGGGAGGCTCTGCTAACTGTGAGTAAATGAACTACTACCCCCATCGGTCCACCGTAGCCTCACGTGTTGCCACTGCGGACCCAGTCGCTGCACCTGTTTTTAGGAGACGTGGGACTTTTTCTACATGTTCTGTGGGTTCTCTTGTGTGTTGAATTTAAAGAAAGGGTTGTTTTGGTGAACAACATTAGTTCTTAGAATGATTTTGGTCCAGGGTTAGAAGCCAATACCTTCTAGATACAACCAGTCTCACTGCTCCTATACTGTAAATCTGGAAGAGAGGTGAGAAATTTAACCCCACAAAACCTGCCATATATGTATTTCATGGATCTTTAAATATGTTGTACACCCAGGAGATGACTGGGGGCCGTAGCCTCCAAATGACTGTCGTTTTACATAGAAAACACCAGGTGGCAGAGTCTGTGATCGTTAATAATGGTGATTACAGACATTTAACCCTTTAGATATTTTGGTCGATTGCAAACAGGGCACCTGAGCAGTTGTTTTCCGGGAGTGCTGCGCTCCTAGTGCTCCTGGTACTGCAAAGGGAACACCGCAAAAATAAAACCCATAAAACTACAGCGGAATTGTAGGTTTTTTCACAATTACACCCATTTCAAATTTTTTTCTAGCACTCTACTACAGTATGCAATAGTAATTAGTGCCAATAGAAAGTTAAATTAGAAAGCCTTAAACAAATGTACGGCTAAATGAACAGAACAATAAAAAATGTATGGGCCCAGGAAGGCAGGGAGTAAAAAATAAGAAATTAGAAAATTGCTGTGTCAGGAAAGGGTTAGCTGGGGACAATCTAGCTGCCAGTGGGGAAGGGGTGGTCAAGGGGCACTGGTGCTAGGAGATATTTTGTGCTGCATGGTGTCATTTATTTGGCATTGTTGAGGTATTTTATGCTGCACGGTGGTATCAGATGCTGCGGAGGAGGTATGTTGAGCTTTTTCTTGGTAAGTTTTGCTGTTGGAGAGATAACGTATGTTCTTAAGGCCTCATACACACGACCATATCCATTTTGTGGTCTGCAAATTGTGGACCGGAAAAACAGGACCTGCACTGTGTTAAAACACCCTATTATTGTCCACTAAATGGACAAGAATAGGACATGTTCTATTTTTTTTTTTTTGTGGCACAGCGGAACAGACATACAGATGCTGACATCACGCGGTGCGCTGTCTGAATTTTTGTGGCCCCATTGAAATAAATGGTTCCACATCCAATCCGCAAAAAATGTGGATCGTATCTGGATCAATATCCATGAAGCCTAACATTGTGATTAGGTGTTTCTTGCATTTTTCTTTTCTTTTTTGCATTGATGATTTACATAGGGGCATAACCAAGTAAAGCTAAATTTGCTGCAGCATTCAGTGCACACCGCTATTTTTACACAATATCATATGTGGGCTGGTGGGACTTGTGTGCCCAGGGCTGATTTGTAATCTCATTCCAGCGCTGGCTGTTCAGGCATTTTTTTTTTTTTTTTTACTGCATTCACCTAGCTCATGTGATACTTTTATAATTTTTTTGGTTATAAATGGATTGATGAGGGGAAAGAGGCTTTTTTATACAACCCTTTTTTTCCTTTTTATTTTAATCCATCCTAAGGCACTTAGTAGGGCTTGATCACTGGTACAATGCAGTACAATACATACTCTTATACACTGTCAGTTCACCTATGAGACTACAAAGACGCTTGTGCCACATAAGAAGACACACAAAGCACTGAGCACTGAACTCTTGCACCAGGGCCCATGAGCCGTTAGCTACGCTCCTGTATGAGACCCAGCCTGTGGCTGGGCCTCCTAAGGCTTCTGTAGCTGGCAGGCCATGAGCACTTCTTAAGGCTTCTGGCTGCCGTAGCAACCATTGGTACCCCACAATCATATCACGGGAAGCCAAAAGGTAAGAGAAGGAACCCCCTCCCTCTGCAAACAACTTAGACACGTGCCAGATTCAGAGTTTTTTTTTATGCTGACAGTTACAGCAGGGTCTGGCTGTGGGTGACAGCCAGGCCCCTGCCCTGATCGAGAGAACACAACTCCTGTACCCGTCTGATCAGTGCAGCGTAGTAGTACAGCCAGCCGTAGCTAAAGGTTTATTGGCCCTGGTGCAAGAGTTCAGCTTGGGCCCTCCTTCCCTCAGTGCTTTGTGGACAGGGAAGCACATACTCAAAGAACAATCTAAATCCAGCACGTAAAATTTAAAATCTTACGGTTCTTTATTGGGAATCTTCAAGCACATACAGTACGATGGACAGCAATTCCTCAGTCATCCTTTCACAGTCAAGGATGACTGAGGAATTGCTGTCCATCGTACTCTATGTGCTTGAAGATTTTAAACTTTACGTGCTGGATTCAAATTGTTCTTTGGGTATGTTACAACTATGCTGGCCTGGCTGTTTCCGTGACACGTATGGACATTGGTGAGCTGGATAATATTTATTTTTAGGGAAGCAAATAGCCTTCCTGCTGAAAGAAATATTGTGAAGGAACCTGAAGCAAGCACTTCATGGAACAAAACCCCTCAACATATGGGTATGGAAGTATGGATATTATGGTTCTTCCACTTTAAGACTATTATTTTTTAATTAGAGATTAGCAAACCTTTTGAGACTTGGTTTGTTTCAGTTTCGCCAGATTTTTCAAAGAGTTTGGTTCAGACCAGAATCAATCGTACCAAAGTTGCTCCAATTGCCCTGAAAATTGGCATATAACACCCTCTAGTCTCCAATTTTTTAAGAAAAGATGTTATCTTTTTTCATTAGTTTTTTAAATTAATTTTTGCTCCCCCCCCCCCCTAAGCTCTTGAACGCATTGACAGCAATAGTAAAAATTGTCAGAGTGTCACTGACATACATAGCTATGATTAACCACTTCAGCCCCCCTAGCTTAAATACCCTTAATGACCAGGCCACTTTTTACAATTCTGCACTACACTACTTTCACCGTTTATTGCTCCGTCATACAACTTATCACCCAAATGAATTTTACCTCCTTTTCTTCTCACTAATAGAGCTTTCATTTGGTGGCATTTCATTGTTGTTGACATTTTAACTTTTTTTGCTATTAATAAAAATGTAATGACATTTTTGAAAAAAAATGAAATTTTTCACTTTCTGTTTTAAAATTTTTCTAAAAAAACTACATTTCTATATAAATTTTCCGCAAAATTTATTGTTCTACATGTCTTTGATTAAAAAAAATCCAATAAGTGTATATTTATTGGTTTGGGTAAAAGTTATAGCGTTTACAAACTATGGTGCAAAAAAGTGAATTTCTGCATTTTGAAGCAGCTCTGACTTTCTGAGCGCCTGTCATGTTTCTTCAGGTGCTAGAATGTCAGGATAGTATAAATACCCCCCAAATCACACCATTTTAGAAAGAAGACACCCCAAAGTATTCGCGGAGGGGCATGGTGAGTTCATGTATCATTTCATTTTTTTTCACAAGTTAGCGGAAAATGACACTTTCTGAGGAAAAAAAAAATAATAATAAAATTTCCATTTCTGCTAACTTCTGGCAAAAAAAAAAAAATAATCTCAGACGGACTCACTATGCCCCTCAGTGAATACCTTGGGGTGTCTACTTTCCAAAATGGGGTCATTTGTGGGGTGTGTTTACTGTTCTGGCATTTTGGGCGGGCCTAAATTGTGAGCAGCCATGTAAAACCTAAAGGTACTCGTTGGAATTTGGGCCCCTTTGCGCACCCAGGCTGCAAAAAAGTGTCACTCATGTGGTATCGCCGTACTCAGGAGAAGCAGGGCAATGTGTTTTGGGGTGTATTTTTACATATACCCATGTTGGGTGAGAGAAATATCTCTGTAAATTGACAACTTTGTATTAAAAACTTTAAAAAGTTGTCGTTTACAGCGATATTTCTCACACAAAGTATGGGTATATATAAAAATACACCCCAAAACTCATTGCCCTACTTCTCCTGAGTACGGTGATACCACATGTGTGCCACTTTTTTGCAGCCAAGATGCGCAAAGGGGCCCAAATTCCAATGAGTACCTTTAGGATTTCACAGGGCATTTTTACGCATTTGGATTCCAGACTTCTTCTCACGCTTTAGGGGCCCCTAAAATGCCAGGACAGTATAAATACCCCACATGTGACCCCATTTTAGCTAGGAAAACACCCCAAGGTATTCCGTGAGGGGTATGGTGAGTTCATGTAAAATTTTATTTTTTATCACAAAAGGGCATTTGTACGCATTTGGATTCCAGACTTCTTCTCACACTTTAGGACCCCTAAAATGCCAGGGCAGTATAAATACCCCACAAGTGACCCCATTTTGGAAAGAAGACACCCCAAGGTATTCTGTGAGGGCCATGGCGAGTTCACAGAAAAAAAAAAAATTTGACACAAATTAGCGGAAATTGATATATATATATTTTTTTTTACAAAGTCTCATATTCCACTAACTTGTGACAAAAAATAAAATTTTAAATGAACTCACCATACCCCTCACGGAATACCTTGGGGTGTCTTCTTTCCAAAATGGGGTCACATGTGAGGTGTTTGTACTGCCCTGGCATTTGAGGGTCTCCGCAATCATTACACGTATGACCAGCATTAGGAGTTTCTGCGATTCTCCTTATATTGAGCATATGGGTAATGAGATTTTTTTTTCCGTTCAGCCTCTGGGCTGAAAAAATAAATAAAATGAACGGCACAGATTTTTTCATTCGCATCGATCAATGTGGATGAAAAAATCTCTGCCAAAATCAGTGACTGCGGTGCGGTGGGCTGGGCGCTAGCTACCTAACAAGTAGCTAACTAACTGGCGGTGATAAGGGACCCTTATGCCCCATTCACACGTCCGCAATTCGGTTTGCGGAACGGATTTGCAGACCCATTCATTTTTATGGGGACAGACTTTGTCCCGCTCACATCCGGAATTACGGATCCGCGCTTCCGGGTCTGCACCTCCGTTCCGCAAAAATATAGAACATGTCCTATTCTTGTCCGCAATTGCGGACAAGAAAAAGCATTTTATATATAGTTCTGGCAATGTGCGGATCTGCAAAATGCGGAAAGCACATTGCCGGTGTCCGTGTTTTAAGGATCTGCGGATCCTGGACGAAGCTACGGGCGAAACGCGCGTCGGGCGTTTGTTGTGGACAGTTTACACTGCACTCGGCACTTTAGGTATGTGATGATGTTTTAGGTAGATTAACCATTTTGACATCCATTTGGATTCATTCCCCCTTTTACTTGAGGCTATTTTTCCTATGGTTATGATACCCGTATTTAGGGTATAGCTATCCCATAGGTTTCTCTATATGGATAGGGTATAGAAATCCAATGGGCTTCTCTTTTGAGTGCAATCTTTGGGAGAGTTAATACTGTGCATGGGATTGATTGTTATAATGCAAATATGCTCTCTCATTGTTTTGCATGTGGTTTCTAATAGTAAATTGTATTTGTGCCGAGCTAGCATTGTACTGTCTTTGTCATCACATTTTTCCTACAATGGGTAGGTGTCATTAATTGATTGCTCATTTGTGTTTTTTTTTATGGATTACTTAATAAAATTTGGCTATTTTTATATACCATTTGGTGTGGCTTTTTTGGTGTTGTGGATCCGTGGATCCACAAAACACATATGGACATCTGAATGGAGCCTTACAAGGGGTGTGATCAATGACAGGGGGGTGATCAGGGAATCTAGATGGGGTGATCAAGGGGTTAACAAGTGGTTAATAAGTGAGGGGGGGGGGGTAGTGTAGTGTAGTGTTTGGTGCAACTTTACATAGCTACCTGGTCCTCTGGTGGTCGATCCCAGCAAATGGGACCACCAGAGGACCAGGTAGCAGGTATATCAGACGCTGTTAACAAAACAGCGTCTGATATACTTGTTTGATGCGAATTATTTCACATCTACAGCCTGCCAGCGATTGATCATCGCTGGCAGGCTGCAGTACAAGTTGTGAGACGCGCGTCGGTGCGTACAGCTGTCGGGAGGCGGTTAAACACGTGATTGATAGCGTTAACGAACAACGTGTTTAAAAACACACCACACCTTCGATTTGTTATGCATTTTCATATTCCAAAGCTTCCAAAAATTGTCCCTTATCGAGGGCAGATGATATTTAAACAAACATGGTGTTATGGGAAAAAGAAACTGTGGCTTGTTGGGGATCAAGCATCCAAAAATCGCTTTCACAGTGGCTGATAATGCCTGCCTATATGATAAACACGAATGTTACTTGTCAGAAGAAAGAGTGACTTTCTGGGACCAAGCCTTGCCATTCTGGCCAGCATCCCTGAGGACCCAGTTCTTTTTGGCTCCGCCCACTACTGAATTGACTGGATATTGTGTCCACTGTTATCGTCATCATCTGCTCCTCTAACATAGGACTTTCTCCTTTTGGGTCCCCAACTACAGGGCGGCAGCAAGATTCGTTAACTGTCCTTTTTCTATCGTCGTCCCTTGTTGCATGAGCATGAGCATCTGTTCTATGATAAATATCAGGGGGATGATATCATTTATGCCGCAGTTGTCCCTAGTGATGAATTTGTTGGCATCTTCGAAGGGCTTCAGCACTTAACAGGCATCTTGGATGAGCTGCCACTGCCTGACCTTGAAACAACACACAATCACTGGGAAAGTATATAAAATAAAAAAGTATCCTTGACAAATAAATCACAGAACACTAAACTTGTTTAACTTGATGTAAAAAAAACAGATGGATCCCTATATGATATAGATATATTACAATATGGCCCGGGGCCATGGTGATCTTGCCGCACAGTGGGTATATTGTGCGGTGCCTGGGTCCCGCCCTCCGCTGGTGCCGTGCTGGGTGTCCGTGGTCGCGACGCAGTGCTGCGCCTTAGCTAGAGTAGGTTCCCACTTGATAGAGGCAACCTTGTCGCGGTAAGTGGGCCTATGCGCTTTGATCAAACTGTATACCAATGCCTCATGATTATGCATAGCATTTTTTGACATGAGTTATTAATTGTGCTGACAAGCCCATTTAAATATGGTGAGAAACAGTGGTTATATCAAAAGCATAGTGTTTAAGGAGGTGCGACCCAGATTCATTCTCTTATATTGTCCTATATGATATAGGGACAGGGGGTCAACTAGTTAATAGATGTAACAACTCTTTGGACACAAAAAATTACATAAATATTTCCGAAACCCAAACAGACATGCTAATATGGAAACACCACTTATGTCCCACTGTGGAGATGGATATATACAATAATAGAGAAGGGTATACAAAACAAAAAAACTAAGAAAAAAAAAAACTGGGGGGGTTGAGTATAAACAACTTACAGATCACAGATAAAATACCTTAGAGAGATCCCCCAGGGTATCCCACAACTGAGGGAAGAACCAGTGGCGTGCCTAGGGTGTTTGGCACCCGGGGTGGGTCTTTTCTCTAGCATACCCCGCCCCCCCAATACAAATTGTGCCACCTTGTACAACCTTCACAGTAGTTTTGTCCAGATATGTGCTCCCTAAAAAATTCCACATTGTGCCTTCTCATGGTAGTTATGCCTATATTGTGCCCCACTTAAAGTACTTATCCCTTCATTATGCCCCTTTCACAGTAGTAATGCCCTATCTGTGCCCCCTTCACAGTGGTAATACCCTTTCTGTGTCCCCTTCACAGTAGTAATTCACTCTGTGCCCCTTCACAGTGGTAATGCCCATTGTGCCTCCATCACAGTAGTAATGCCCACTCTGTGCCCCATAACAGTTATGCCCCTTTACAGGAATAATGCCCTCTGTGTCCCTTCACTGTAGTAATTCCCATTGTGCCCTCTTCATAGTAATAATGTCTATTGTGCCCCCTTCATAGTAGTAATGTCCTTGGTGCCCCCTTCACAGTAGTAAAGCCCTCTGTACCCCTATTATAGTAGTAATGCCTTCTGTGCCCCCTTTATAGTAGTAATGCTCTGTGTGCGCCTTTATAGCAGTACAAATGCCCTCTGTGCCTCCTTTATAGTAGTAATGCCCTCTGTGCCCCCTTTAGAGTAGTAAAGCCCTCTGTGCCCCTTTATAGTAGTAATGCCCTCTGTGCCTCCTTTATAGTAGTAATGCTCTCTGTGCCCCTTTATGGTAGTAATGCCCTCTGTGTCCCCTTAGTAGTATTAGTGCCCTCTGTGCCCCCTTTGTAATATGAATGCCCTCTATGCCCCTTTGTAGTAGTGATGCCCTCTGTGCCCCCTTTGTAGTAGTAATGCCCTCTGTCCCCCTTTATGGTTATAATTTACTCTGTGCCACCTTTGTAGTAGTAATGCCCTCTCATCTGTGCCCCATATGTAGTAGTAATGCCCTCTGTGCCCCCTTTATGGTAGTAATGACTTCTTTGCCCCCTTTGTAGTAGTAATGCCCTCACCTCTGTGCCCCCTTTGTTGCAGTAAAGCCCTCTGTGTAAAAAAAACAAAAAAACACAGTAACTACTCACCTTGTCCCGTTCCTGAAGCTCACATCCAGCTCTCCCCTGCATATACAGATCACTCTGCCGGCCTTCAGGCTGAATGATGGAACAGGAAGCAGAAGTCTTCCTGCTTCACCACTCAATGTGCCGCCGGCCTGAAGGAGAGAGGGAGCGTGGGGAGCTGGGCCATCAGTAAGTGACAGGACCGCAGCTCCCCAGCGCTCCAGCAATGAGCGCCTCCATCCGTATTGATGGAAGTGTTCATTGCTTCTGACACCCCTCTGAGAGCAGGCACGGGGATGGAACGCAGACCCCTCCTCTCCCCCCCCCGGCACTCCACCTGGAAGGACTATTCCTCAGAGGTGGGACAACTGTGGATCTACCACCAATTATCCCAATTCCAACGCGTTTCCCTGTGATTAACGGTTCCTCAGGGGATAATTTCATAGGAAATAAAAACCACATGAATTGCACACTATGATAATACGTATTTCTGATAGAAAAAAATATATTGTGTCAGTGTTCATACTTGAAAAGCACCACTTGACACTACCATTCTCTACACACATAGGGGTGTGTAGCTGTAGAGTATCCACCACACTTGACTAGCCATACAGGAGATACAGTAAATGCCATTGTCCATACGGTATACTGTATATGATGAAGTATGTCACCAGATTATCTCCAGAGGCTAATCCATCAGTGGCAGCATGTTCCAAACATAGATGAGCCTTAAGATGTGAACTCTTAGTGGTCCATAGAAAACATATAAACGATACATCAACATTTAATATTCACTGAAGATCCCAGTTTGGATATGCTTTTCTTAACGCATGCAAAACAGCTCCAATAATATAAAGATTAGGGGTGATATAATGGTGATATATCCATTGTTCCAGCCTTGGTCAACATCATCAGGCACCTTTACTGTGTGTGGGACCTTACTCTTGAATCCTTATCTACAAATTCCATGTGAGCGTGCAAGGCAAGGATGGCTTTTTGGGAGAAATAATGCCAGCTAGGTATCTTCCAGTGAGGCTGAGTGCACGTCATCAGCAGACCCAACTTAATGGTACAGCGACCAACAGTAACCTCTCTAAGGCCTAATTCACACGTCCGTAGTGTGTTTTACGGATCCGCAAAACACGGACGGCTGCAATGTGCATTCCGCATTTTGCGGATCCGCACATTGCTGGCACTATATAGAGAATGCCTTTTCTTGTCCGCAATTGCGGACAAGAATAGGACATGTTCTATTTTTTTGCGGAAAATCGGATGCGGAAACACGGATGCGGAAATGCGGACATCACATAGTGTGCTGTCCACATCCATTCCTGCCCCTTTGAAATGAATGGGTCTGCAACCCTTCCGCAAAATTGCGGATGGGATGCGGATCCATTTTGCGGACGTGTGAATTAGGCCTTATGATGTAAGGAAGACTGGTTGCTACCACTGCTCTACAATAGTTGGTAATTACTGTATTTTTCGCCCTATAAGACGCACCGACCGATAAGACGCACCTAGGTTTTAGAGGAGGACAAAATAAGAAAAAAATATTTTTCATTACACCTCAGGTCAGACCACCAATCAGACCCCCAATGTTAATTAGAACTCAGCTGACAGCCCCAATCAGTCCCCCAATGTTAATAAGACCCCAATAAGAACTCAGCTCAGACCCCAATGTAAATGATCCCCAATCAGACCTCAGATAAGAGCCCCAATCTAAATTAGACCCCCATTTAGACCTCAGAACAGCCCTCATGCCTCTTATCATCAGCCCCCATGCCTCTTTTCATCAGCCCCCATGCCTCCTATCAGCCCTCTTACCTCTTATCAGCCCCCAGCCTCTTATCAGCTTTCATGCCACTCATCAGCTTCTAGGGCACGTACACAGGAGCAGGCATGTGTGAAGACTTAGAGGCGGAGCAGGCATGTGTAGCAGGAAAGACTGCTCCGCCCCTCATCTGCTTGCTCCCACGCTCCCATCAACGACTCCCTGCAAATCTGCCGGCCGGTCCCTGTCAACCGTCACCAGACGGGGCCGGCCGTTCTCTTTCACCCTGCACCAGCCACACCACCTGACCCTACCACCCAGCAGCCGTCTCTATCAACAAGCACGCTCTGCGGCCGCCGGGCTCTCCCTCTTCAGTTAACACGGATGTCTGGTACATCTCAGACTGCTGTTTCAGTGCAGCGCAGCTTGCGATTTACCGTGCACAAGCAATGTGCCGCACATTTTATATTTTTTTGCCCTGTAGTGACCCCATAAGACGCACTAGGGTTTTTCCCCCCATTTTAGGGGGGGAAAAGTGTGTCTTATGGAGAGAAAAATACGGTATGTAATTCTGCCTATAATATGCCATCATGGCTGAGCAACCTTACAGGAAAACACACTAATATGTAATGTATGCAAGTGCCAGAGTGTTATGTGTAGTAAGAATGCCACCTCCCCTCCCGGACAGTTCTGTAAGTGGAGACAACTAATCTTGTTCATATTCTAGGTCAGGGATGCTCAACCTGCGTCCCTCCAACTGTTGCAAAACTACAATTCCCAGCATGCCTGGACAGCCTACAGCTATTAGGACATGATGGGAGTTGTAGTTTTGCAACACCTGGAGGGGCACAGAAGACTGTTCTGGGTTATGTTGCTGGCGCCATTTTGAATAACTCTATGAGAACCCCTTTAAGCTTGCGCATCACATGTTAAGCATGTAAAGTTGTTTCCTGGCCACATATTCCATTATCGATAGCTGAGATGGAGTGGAGGAAGAGTCTTAGTGGGAAAAGCAGTATGTAATGATGACAATGACAAGGACACCGTAAAGGCCCGTGGATATGGCCTGGCTTCCGCAAAGGAGACCAGAAGAAGGAGAGAAGTCTTCTTGTGTTGTTGTGCTAGCTGGTGGCCACCTCTATTTTCATACTGGATCGGGTGATGCCGCTTGGTGCTTGACTGCCTAAGGCTTATTTTACTCTTGCAGATCTTGCACAGGGCAACACTGTTGTCTTCCAGCAGCATGGAGAAAAACTGCCAGACAGGAGATACTCGTGCAGAGCACGGCTTTGCTCTGGTACATTTTGGGCCTAGTGCACCCACACTATTAGCAGTAGTGATGAGCGGCAGGGGCAATATTTGAATTTGCGATATTTCGTGAATATGTGGGCGAATATTCGCCATAAATTTGCGGATTCGCCATTATTTTCTTGATTGCGAAAATCGGCAATGGAATATTCGCGTAATGCGCGCGCAATACAGGCGTGGGTCACTTTTGCTACATTTTTTAAGCTTGAAGTTTTCTTAGACTGGAGAAATTGGTTGGCATGGCAGAATATTACAATAGCTTTATACGCAGATAGAGTGCTCCAATATATTCGCAAATGTGCAAATCGGCACTAATGATACAAATATTTTGGAACAATACGTGCAACTTTACATTTTAGCAGGTCTGACTACGTATTAGTGATTGATGCACTAAGTATTGTTGTGAACTTGTGAAATCACAGCACTATGTATGTATGTAGCATACATACATACATACAGCACTATCAGGGGCGTACATAGAAATCACTGGGCTCCATAGCAAGAATCTAAATTGGGCCCCCATTCCCCTTTTATAGCCCCTCCCACTACCCATTCCAGGCCTCTCCCTTTTTTCCATGAACTATGCTTGCTGCTGTGTTTTATAATTTATGCCATCAGGGCCGGATTGGGATTACAAAACAGCCCTGGCACACAAAAGAGGTATAATAGATGCAGTGTGTACAGATATATAGTATGTAAAGCAGTGTACTGATATGTGAGGTACGAGGTATAATATATGCAGTGTGTACAGGTATCTAGTATATACAGTAGTGTACTGATAGGTGAGGTACAGGGTATAATATATGCAGTGTGTTCAGGTATATATTATGTACAGCAGTGTACTGATATGTGAGGTACGAGGTATAATATATGCAGTGTGTACAGGTATATAGTATATACAGTAGTGTACTGATATGTGAGGTACAGGGTATAATATATGCAGTGTGTACATGTATATAGTATGTACAGCAGTGTACTGATATGTGAGGTACGAGGTATAATATATGCAGTGTGTACAGGTATATAGTATATACAGTAGTGTACTGATATGTGAGGTACGAGGTATAATATATGCAGTGTGTACAGGTATATAGTATGTACAGCAGTGTACTGATATGTGAGGTACGAGGTATAATATATATATGCAGTCTGTGTGTATGTGTATATATATATATATATATATATATATACATAGAGCAGTGTATTGATGTGATACATACAAGGTATAATACTGTAGATGCAGTGTGTACTGATATATGTGGTCAGTTATACATTATGGTCACTGTGTGTGTGAGGTACATGAGGTAGTGGTCACTGTAACTATCTGAAGTATTATACATGAGTGAGCAATGAGTAAAAACAGGGCATGGGGGGGTGTAAATGGCGAGAAGTGTGGAGGACCTCCTCTTACCACTCCATCCCAGTCTGTATGGATCAATACAGAGCTGATTGTGCACTTCTAATACTTGCTGTTAGGGGTTGAAGGACCTGCCATGATGTCACCACAGGTCCTGGCAGATGTACAGTACCTTTCAAACCTAGGAATTACACCATTTTTGGTGCAGTTCCTTTGCTAGATTCTGCAGGACCTGTGATGTTGAAGATGATGTCATCATAATGCCAGATGCACTGTTTTTACCTGGGAACTACACTTTACACTGTGCAGTTCCCTTACAGGACCTGTGATGACCTCATCAAAGGTCCTTTAGCTTTAGAAAGATAGACAGTAGCAATGAGGGAGTGGGGTCTATCCTCCACTGTGGGCCCCTCTTCCTCACGGGCCCCATAGCAGTTGTGTGGTCTGCCTATATGGTAGGTATGCCACTGAGCACTATGTCTGTAGCATGTATGAACAGCAGGACCTATCACACTACCTAACTCCCTGCACTAGAACCTATCAGCTACACTACATCCAGGGGCGTAGCTATAGGGGGTGCAGAGGAAGCAGTCGCTACTGGGCCCAGGAGCCTGAGGGGGCCCAAAGACCCTAGTGCCACATAAGAAGACACACAAAGCACTGAGGGAAGAGGGGCCCAAGCTGAACTCTTGCACCAGGGCCCATGAGCCTTTAGCCATGCCCCTGACTACATCACAATCTAATCTAGACTGACTATCTCCCACTAACTATCTGTATTATAAATACAGTATAAGCTAACTAACTAACTATGTAATGTAATGTGACACAGGAAAGCAGAGTGCACAGCAATAACACTGCTGTCTCTCTCAGAACTGTAATAAACTGTAGAAAATGGCTGTGGGGGGGTTCTTATATACTAAAGGGGTAGGCAACTTTCCTAATAGTTGCTAGGGATGTTGCTAAGCTCAGACAAAGACATTGCAACCTTCTCCTTGGCCCACAAGTAAGAAGTAGGGAGGGATCATGGGTTCAGATGAAAAAAAATCTAGAATTTTTGAAAATACGAATATATATCACTATATTCGAAATATTCGTAAGTTCTTGGAGTTCTATTCGCAATAAAAATTAGCGATTTGAATATTCCCAACAATAATTAGCAGTATCACAAGTTACCAAAGCAGATCTGGCCCTTGCACTTCTCTGGGAGGTTCTGGCCATATGTTGCCTCTGCTCTTTATTGCTGCTGCCACAGCCCTCCTCCTCGAATGTTACCTCCTCCACTGACAATCATCATCAGAGTTCTCATCCTCTGCGTGCTAGACTGTGCTATATCATGGTGGGCTCCTTGGTTTCCCTCCTCTCTGCTATGTTCTTGCTCAGTGTG
This sequence comes from Bufotes viridis, assembly GCA_033119425.1. Lineage (NCBI taxonomy): Eukaryota > Metazoa > Chordata > Amphibia > Anura > Bufonidae > Bufotes > Bufotes viridis. Next base: position 145,628,549 of record CM065594.1, on the reverse strand, counting down.
CCACTGTCATTACCACTGCCGCCACCAAAAATACTGTGGCTACGAGTGCCACTTATTACCACCACAGCTACATACTTATCAACGTTTCTGTTTGTAAGGAATAATCATTTATGGGTGTGGGTTTATGTTAGTCCCACACATTTTTGGCCTGGGAGAACACAAATTTGCCAGGACTGTCTCTGAAAATCAGGACAGTCCCAGCAAATTCAGGACAGTTTGCAACTAAGCAGCTTTGCATGGGTTCTCCAGCCTACCCCTGAATCTCTTCCTCAGGGCATTCCAAACGCTGACTGTTCTCACACAAGTCATCAACAGGGAGACTCTCTTGACTGGAGAGCATGATGGGGATTTGTTGCCACTTTTTAGGAGAAAGATGTCCCACTAGGAAGGGGCAGTAAAGGCTGAGATGACTTTACTGAAAGCCTTGTCTGGGGCTGCAAGGTGAGGGAGCAGGAGAAACGCTGTGGGCCGTGACTCCATGGCGCGGTATCAGACTCAGAAGTCACCTCCTCGTCATACTGCTGTGACTGAGAGGAGGAGTGAGCCATCCAATGTACAGTCTCATCCTCTTTCTTCTTAATCTGAAGAGGATGAGATCAGGGAGAACTGTGGCCTACTGCTACTACTTCCAGCAGGATAGCTGGGGCTACTACCCACATTCTGTCTCTGAGAGGAGACTAGGTCATCAGTATTAAACACTTGGACGACTTCTTTTAAGTGATTAAAATAGCTGTGGTAGGTTAAAGAGGTTGTGCAGGGCTTTTATATTGATAATCGATCCTGAGAATAGGTCATCACTATATAAAACCCCTGCACAAACCTAGTATATCCCAAGCCCAGCTTCAAGAGCAAGGAGGATAACTACCACAGATACGTAGTCGATCGTCACTCATTTGCATTGGCCTATTAACTCCTTAAGGACTTATGACGTACCGGTACGTCATGGGTAGTTCCGATCACTGCTCCTCAGCCGGCAGTGATCGGAACAAGGTACCTGCTGAAATCATTCAGCAGGTACCTTGTTACAATGCCCAGGGGGGGGGGGTCTGTGACCCCTCATATCGGTGATCGCTGCAAACCGCAGGTCAATTCAGACCTGCGGTTTGCAGCGCTTCGTGCGATCTCTGATCCCCGCGGTCTGTGACCACGGGGATCAGAGAGTTAATGCCCCCAAAGTGTTAATTTTTAACCCCCCCTGCAGCCCCCAATAATATTTTGGCTGCGGAGGTGCAGAGGGGGTGGTTGCGGGAAGCGGTTCTGCAGATGTCAGCAGTTTTAGCCCCTTCCATGCCGCGGTCCGTACGGACCGCTATATGGAAGGGGTTAACAGGAAGGGAGCTCCCTCCCTCTCCCATCGGGATCTGCTGGGCCTTTGCAGCCCCCCGACAGGATGGGATCGCAGAGGGAGGAAGCCCCCCTCCCTCCCCATCACCCGCTGCTGACAGCAACGGGTGTTGGTTACCATGGCAGCAGGACGCTTTCAGAGGCGTCCTGCTTGCCATGGTACTGTAAGTCTAATCAGACTTGTGCTAAAGGCAAAAGTCTGCTTAGACTATGTAAAGTAAAAAAACATACAGTACAGTACACTATACAGTGTACTGTACTGTATTATATAGACACCAGATCCACTGGATCTACAAGAACCAAGTGGGTCTGGTTCAAAAAAAAAAAACACATATCGCCACGTCCGAAAAAAATGCTCTATAAAAATATCACATGACCTAACCCCTCACGCAAATACCGTAAAAAAAAAAAAGTTGTAAAATAGGCAATTTTTTGTCACCTTACATCACAAAAAGTGTAATAAAAAGCGATCAAAAAGGCGTGTCTCTCAAGTAGTAGCAATCAAACCGCCATCTCATCCCGCAAAAAATGAGCCCATAAATAGGACAATCGGCCAAAAAAATTAAAAAATATGGCTCTCAGACTATAGAGACACTAAAACATTATTTTTTTTTCTAAAATGCTTTTATAGGGTTAAAGTAAAATAAATGTTAAAAAAGTATACATATTATGTATCACCGCATCCGTAGGAATCTGGTCTATAATCATATCACATGATCTAACCCCTCAGGTAAATACCGTAAAAAATAAAAAATAAAAACAATGTAAAAAAAACGTTTTTGTCATCTCATATCTCAAAAACTGTAATAGCAAGCGATCAAAAAGTTATATGCACCCAAAAATAGTTCCAATCAATCCGTCATCTCATCCCGCAAAAAATGATACCCTACATAAGACAATCGCCCAAAAAAATAAAAAAATATGGCTCTCAGACTAAGGAAAACTTAAAACATGATTTTTTTTGTTTTAAAAATAATATTATTGTGTAAAACTTGAATAAATATCAAAGAAGTATACATATTAGGTATCACCGCATCCGTAACAACCTGCTCTATAAAAATAACACATGAACTAACCCCTCAGGTGAACACAGAAAAAAAATGATATAAATACCGTCTCAGGTAAATACCGTAAAAAATAAAAAATAAAAACAATGTAAAAAAAAACATTTTTGTCACCTCACATCTCAAAAACTGTAATAGCAAGCAACCAAAATGTCATATGCACCCCAACATAGTGCCAATCAAACCGTCATCTCATCCCGCAAAAAATGAGCCCCTACATAAGACAGTCGCCCAAAAAATAAAAATTTAAAATATGGCTTTCAGAATGTGGAGACACTAAAAAATATTTTTTTTCAAAAATGCTTTCGTATGAAACACTGAAACAAAAAACCCCCAAAGTAGTCATATTTGGTATTGTCACGTCCCTAACAACCTGCTCTATAGAAATAGCATACAATCTAACCTGTCAGTTCAATGATGTAAATAACAAAAAATTAAAATGGTCCCAAAACAGCTATCTGTCGTTTGGCCATACAGCAGTTTACGACCACATATGGGGTGTTTCTGCTTTGTTACTGGAAAAAATGGATTAAAATGGAAAATGTTCCAAAAAATTGAAATTCTGAAATTTTTTCTCCATTTACTATTAACTCTTGTGGAAAACATAAAGGGTTAACAGCATTTGTAAAATCAGTTTTGAATACCTTGAGGGGTATAGTTTTAGAATGGTGTCATTTTTGGATGGTTTCTATTATGTAGGCCTCACAAAGTGACTTCAGACTTGAACTGGTCCCTAAAGAGTGGGTTTTGGAAAATTTCTGAAAAATTTCAAGATTTGCTTCTAAACTTCTAAGCCTTGTAACGTCCCCAAAAAATAAAATAGCATTCCCAAAATGATCGATACATAAAGTAGACATATGGGGAATGTAAATCAATAACTTTTTTTGGGGGTATTAATATGTATTATAGAAGTAGAGAAATTGAAACTTGCAAAATTGCTAATTTTTAACAATTTTTGGTAAATTTGGTATTTTTCTATAAATAAAAATGAACTTTTTTGACTCCATTTTACCACTGTCATAAAGTACAATATGTGACGAAAAAACAATCTCAGAATGGCCTGGATAAGTAAAAGCGATTAAAAGTTGTCGCCACATAAAGTGACACTGGTCAGATTTACAAAAAATGGCCGGGTCCTGAAATAGGGCTGAATCCTTAAAGGGTTAAGCAGGCCAATGTAAAGTGACTGGGGAGGAATAATCGCTATAACAGTCATTGCTCCTTCATTTAGTTACATTGCTTATCAGTAGCAAATCCCTGATTACACAGAGAGATGTGCGGCACGATTATACCGGCCAGTTATCATGAATGAGCATCCTATGAAGACTTGTTCCCAGTAATTGACCTGAATATCTCAGTATTAGTGTATTAGGGGCTCAAAGGAATTTCCCAGTAAAAATGAATTTCTAACACGTTCCTGCAGCATGGCCCCTGAAACCAAATAGTAAAACTTTCCTACTCGCCGCCAATGTCTTTTTTACAGAAAAAACCTGGAAAAGTGCGACATTTAATTCCATCCTGCCTCCCATTCATAAATGAGTGCATTCCTTTACCGCACGGACGGTAAATATACTGCTCCCCACTACACTTTACCATGGCACCCAGGACTTTAGCGTCCTGGCTGCCATGGTAACCATTCAGAAAAAGCTAAACGTCGGATCCGGCGATGCGCCGAAACGACGTTTAGCTTAAGGCCGGATCCGGATTAATGCCTTTCAATGGGCAATAATTCCGGATCCGGCCTTGCGGCAAGTGTTCAGGATTTTTGGCCGGAGCAAAAAGCGCAACATGCTGCGGTATTTTCTCCGGCCAAACAACGTTCCGTTCCTGAACTGAAGACATCCTGATGCATCCTGAACGGATTTCTCTCCATTCAGAATGCATTGGGATAATCCTGATCAGGATTTTTCCGGCATAGAGCCCCGACGACGGAACTCTATGCCGGAAAATAAATACGCAAGTGGGAAAGAGCCCTAAGCTCTTTCTCTTACTAGTGGGGAAAGCGCTTATTGGTTAACACTTTAATAACCAGGCCTGAACAGACACTTTTTTGTGATTTAGCGCACATGGTGGTTCAAACGTTTGGAACTTTTTTATCTTTTATGTGTTGGGACTACCAAAATAATTTTTTAAACAATTTTTTACTTGACACATAGGGCCTTATAATTTATTTTTTAGTTTTATTTGGGGGAAAAACTGTACAAAACATTTTTAAAAGTATTTTTTTTTTTCAAACTATAGCTCCTTATTTTTTAAATATGCAAACTGACACCAAAATAAATTATTCTAATTAGTTCCCTATTTTGTGTCGGTCATTTTGTTATATAATATCTATGGTTTCACCTGAATGGGGCGATAATGGTGACGGGTTTGGTTGGTATGGGTGTTTTTTCTTTTATGTATTTTATTTTTTTAAATCTTTTTTTTTAACTTAATTTTTAATATATTTTTGCTTCAAATTATATTCCCCAAGAGGTTATAAAAAGATCTTTGGGGGACACTGACACTTTTTGTTCATTTTTCACTTTTTCTTTTTATTTGTATTTTATTAATATTCTTTTTTTTTATAATTGGCTTATTACTTATTTTTTTAATATATATTTTTGCCACATAAAATGTCCCCCCAAGGGTTCATAAAAAGCCTGTTGGTGGACAGTGAACACTCTGATATTTAGCAATTTTTCCTTTTTTTATTTGTAATTTTTTTTGCCACATCATATTTTATTTATTGTTTTCTTTCAATTGTGTTTTAATATATTTTTATTTAAATAATTTTTTCATTTATTTTTTAAATATACTTTTTCCACATAATTTGTCATGAAAGACCTTTGGGAGACAATAGGAGTTTTTTTTTTGCACTATTTCCTCTGTAACTGGGGCATCCAAAAGAGTTACAGGGGAAATCAGCCTGCTGTGGGGGCTGAGCAGGGTCTCTCTGCGCTCCCTTGTCCCCAAGGTCCACCCTGCATAGTCTCACCTGTGTGAGGAGAAGGCAGAAGCGATGACACACTGCTTCTGCTTTCTCCTCGGGTCTCCTGCTGTCACTGACAGCTGAGGACCCGTCCTGCTCCTGCTACAGTGCGGGAGCAGGAGCTGTAATGGTCTGTCGTGTGGTGCTGCGGGCAGAAACACAGCTGATCACACGATCATCTGTGGTTCTGTCTAGGAGGACTGGGGCCGCAAATCATGGCTCTGGGGGCCGCAGGTTATGCCCTGGTCTAAACTGTACAGCTCTGGTAAACAGCTGTCTAGCTATTGGTCGGGCTGTGGCGCTGTTTCCATCTGCGGCTCTGAGCCTCTCCTTCCGCACATCCAGAATTCTATGGTGAGGTGAAAGGTCTACCGGAAGTTATATATGCAGCATGGAGCGCTGAGTGCAGAGATCTGGCAGAACACCGGTGCACGGTTACAGTTCACGCGTTGCGGATAGCTCAGAGCGGCACAATGAAGGAACAGTTTAGAGAAACCGATGTGGCCAAGAAGATGTGAGTGCTAGTGTGTCCTGCTGGAGCGCGCATGTGCAGAACGTGACTAGAATGACACGAGAGTGTCTGCATTTCACATAGTTGTGAGAATGGGTAGGGGGCGTCATGAAAAGAAGTGTCACAATATGGTCTGCAATGTGCTTCACTGGCTGCTGTTCAATTGCAGCTCCTAGCATGTGCTGTGAAGAGCTACTGGGAGTTGTAGTTGGAGATTACGACTGTTATACTTGTAATGTCATTTATGGGATATGTCTAGGTGTGAACATGCGCTTAGCTGCTGATGTTTCATATTAAGGACTTGTTACATAGCAGTTAAGCTATGGTAAAGATCAGTAAGTTTCCTCTAGATCTGGTTGTATGCCCCTGAAATACCAGGGCGGTAAATGGTGGCACAAGTACGTGTTGTTACAACGTCCGTAGTACTGAAAAGGTTGGGTTCACATCACCGTTTCATTTTCCATTCTTCTGATCCGTGAGAAGAACAGAAAAAAAAAGCGTCCGGTTAAAACAAATGGATCTTAAGCGTCTGTTATGCACACTTTGCATCCTTTTTTAGCCATTTCTGTATGAGATCCATTTTTTAGATGGAAAAAAAAGTCCTGCACGGAAATGGCTAAAACGGGTTCAGAATGTGCATAATGGATGTTCAGGATCCAATTTTTTTAACAGGATCCTTTTTTTTAATGTTTTTCGGACCGTTCAGAACGTAAAATGAAATGGTGATTTGAACCTGGCCTTACCTCCACATGAGCGGTAATCCAGCGCACACAATGTTCTTAAACTCCTTAATATAGGGTATATAAATACAAAATGATCATTGTGGATAAAACCTCTGGAACCACAACAGATCTCGAGTCTTAGCAGAATTGGCACTGCAGCTCCTTTAATCCTTTTGACGATTGGTGGGAGTCCAGACCGCACCAATCATAAAGTGATGGAATATCCTAGCAATGTACCATTAGTTATAGAGGGGAGGAGTACCCCTTTAAATCCAGATTTCTTATGTTTTATCCCCACTGGTCGTCAGCTAGAATCAGAACTAGCTTCTCTGTGACTTGTGGTGCAACTGTCCATCTTCATTTAATGGGGTTGTCCCATCTAGAAATTTATGACATAGCCACTGGGGTTGAGACAACTCGTGTTTTAAGTTCTGCGTCCAAAGTTTGGGTTATCGAAGAATCCCGTTATGGATTCCGCTACCACGGACCATAATGGAATTTGGAATCCATAAGGGGATTCTTCAATGAACCCCAACATTGGACGCCGAACTTAAAAAAACAAGTTCAACAGTAAGGACCTGGGGTCACCGTCATGTGATCAGTGCAGGGGGCGTGGCTCAGTACTGGACTGGACAAGAGGTGGTAAAGGGCCTGGTATAATGATCATGTGACATGAGGGGCGGGGCTCCTGTGCTGTGTGTGGAGGAGAAGAAGGAAGTAGAGCAGTGAAGGACGGTTGTGCGAACCTGTTTTTTAAGTTCGGGTTCATCGAAGAATCCCCTCATGGATTCCAAATTCTGTTATGGTCCGTGGTAGCGGAATCCATAAGGGGTTTCTTCCATAACCCGAACTTTGGATGCCGAACTTAAAATACAAGTTCGCTCAACCCTAATAGCCACATGATATGTTATTAATATCTGGTAGGTGTGGGTCTCTCCCCTGGGACCCACTTCTGTCTCCAGAACCGGGTTTATTGGATTATTTTTGTAAATCGCATAACAGTGACAGGAGAAAAGCGTGTAAATGAGGTGCCCGTTCCTGACCGGGTCCTGTTTTTGAGGTAGGAATAGGTATCAGAGTTGGGACACGCACCTGGGTCAACCTATTTAATGACAATAAAGATAATGGCTCCATTTAGTACCATTAGAAAGGCCTACAAAATTTCAAAATAAGACAAATATTCACTTTTTAAAAGATTCCTGATCACAAAGGTTTGTATATGTAAAAAAAACTAACAAAAAAAAACATATATATATATAATGTAAATATTATATATCACACTCAGTCTTATTTTTAAAAACTTTTGCCAAGAAGTGCCTGTTTCTGTTTTTCTTCCTCCCATACTTCTCTAGAAGCCACATCTGCTTTGGGGTGAAGTCTGCAGAGCAGATGAGGCAGCAGGCACACATCCAAGTGGTGAGCAAGAGTCTGTACAGCCAAGACAACAACCATTCACCTCTTCCTTTTGGGGTCCTGGACCATCGTATGGTATGTAAATACTCTGTATTCTACATTTCTTATTTTGGTTTTTGGACATACACTACTCACAAAAAGATACGGATACGGAAACATCAATAACAGCTTGACAACGATGTCTCATGCTGTTCACAAGTCGACTTTTAGACTGTGCTTCCGATCCCTAGGACCCGTAGTAGATCCAGCAGGCTGTGCCTCTCTGGCGCAGCCTGCTGGTCAATTTTAGAATAGCATTGCTGTTAAAAGACAGTGCGTTAGGCCTCATACACATGACTGTGTGTTTTGCGGTCCGCAATTCTCGGATCTGCAAAACACGGAAGCTGTTACGTTCCACAATTTGCGGAACCCACGCGGCCCATTGTAGAAATGCCTATTCTTGTCCGCAAAATGGACAAGAATATGACATGCTATATTTTTTTGGCGGGGCCACGGAACGGAGCAAAGGATGCGGACAGCACACGCAGTGTTGTCCGCATCTTTTACAGCCCCATTGAAGTGAATGGGTCCGCGCATTTTGCGGCTCGGATGCGGACCCAAAATACATTTGTGTGCATGAGGCCTTATAGAGATAATGCATTGTATTTTAAAAGCAATCAAAATACTGTTTGTTATAGTGCCATTGTGGGACTATTAAGTGGTAAAAAAATTCCATAAAATAAAAAATATGCTTTTTTTTACATTGAAAAATACACTTTTCAATGACGACTTTTTTTTTTTTATTCCTTTTTATTGTTTTTACAAAATAACATTAAAAGATGAAACATACAAAACCAATCTAGAACTTAAGCCATTGCGATGTAACCAAATCTCTCATTAAAGAGGACCTTTCACCGGTCCAAAGTGGCTGCTGTAGATGCTCATATCTTTCAATAGGTAGCAGCTAGAGATGTGGGCTTTGTATTGTTTGAAAGCAGGCATTCAAACAGTACCAGAATTCCAGCATTATTTTCAATACATGGGAAGATATCGCTGTTAGAAATTGGGATGCAGTAAATGCAGCTGAAAGTCAAAATAAAAGCAGGTTTTGCCCTCCCGACTTGATTTCTATCAATGATATCTCCTGCTTATGTTGTGCTAATGCTGGTCTTGTATGAAAGCCTGGAATGCCAGCTTTCACACAAGACCAGGCATGTCGGTAGCTGATGCCAATCAGGAGATATAAGCAGCTAAAGCAGACTCCACTTTCCCCTTCTGTCCGAGCCCAGCTCCGGCAGAACAGTTAAGTGCTTTTCCTAGAGCCTGAGTTGGACTTGGGGAAAGTTGTTAGGTGGTTGTTATGGTATATGAAATGGGATGTCAAGACTATAAATCCCCTTTATTATTTTTTTGTATGCAATTTTAGGGTACTAGTGAGAAAGATCGCCCCTGCCAGACTTGCGGGAAGAACTTGGCTGACTGTCTAGGTCATTATGGATACCTAGATCTTGAATTACCTTGCTTTCATGTAGGGTATTTCAAGGCTGTGATTGGCATTTTACAGGTAAGTCGATTAATGCAACACTATGAAACTAATGAGACTAATTTTATTAGTTTATGCAGCTCATACTTTTGTATATAGACTTTTAACAACAAAAACATGTCAATTACTTAGTTTAGATCCTATCTTCCCTTATAAAATAGTTTTGTAATATGATAATTTTTTTAACTCTTATTTTAAGTGGGCTATTTTAGCTAATTGTAGTTGGTTTTGGATTAATGTATGGGCTCATGCACATGACCATTGTTCTGCAGTCCGCAAATTGCGGATCTCTAAAACACGGAAACTGGCTGCGTGCATTCCGTATTTTGCAAAACTGAACAGCTGGCCCCTTATAGAACAGTCCTATTTTTGTCCGCAGTGCGGACAATAATAGGATGTTCTATTTTTTTTGGAGTGTGGGTGGGCGAGTTATTCGATTATCTTAACCACTCCCGGACCGCCGCACGCAGGATCGCGTTCTCGCGGCGGCCGGGCTCTTCTGATCCGACGCATCGGCGCGTCATCTCGCGAGACGCGAGATGACGCGAGCACGCGCCCGCACATGCGCAATGCGCGCCATCGGCGCGCTCGCATGTAGTTATACTACAGCCTGCCAGCGCCGATCGTGCGCTGGCAGGCTGTATATGGCAGAAAAAATCGCAGATCAGACGTTGTTCTGTGAACAGCGTCTGATCTGCTGCTACCACTTCTCTGGTGGTCCCTTTGCTTGGGACCACCAGAGAAAAATATCAAAGTGCACCAATCACCACACAACCCCCCACCGCCCCCACCCACCCACCACCCCCACTGTCACTGATTAACCCCTGATCTCCCATGTCACCCCCTGATCACCCCCTGTCACCCCCTGTCACTGATCACCCCCTGTAAGGCTCATTCAGATGTCCGCATGTGTTTTGCGGATCCACGGATCCGCAAATCCGCGGATCCGCAAAGCTACGGACACCAGCAATGTGCTTTCCGCATTTTGCGGATCCGCACATTGCCAGAACTATATAGAAAATGCCTTTTCTTATCCGCAATTGCGGACAAGAATAGGACATGTTCTATACTTTGCGGATCTCCAATTACGGATCCGCAATTATGGATCCAGCGGGACAAAGTCTGTCCCCATAGAATTGAATGTATCCACAATTCTGTTCCGCAAAATTTTGCGGAACAGAATTGCGGGCAGCTGAATGAGGCCTTAGGGTCCCTTAGCGATCGCAGCTTTATAGCTTTTCCCTCTTTTTTTGCACATTTTTAGAGATTTTTCATCCACATTGATCAATGTGAATGGAAAAATCTGTGACGTTCATTTTTTCTTTCAGCGCAGAGGCTGAACGGAAAAAAATTCTCATTACCCGTATGGTCAATATAAGGAGAATCGCAAAAACTCCTAATTCTGGCCATACGTGTAATGATTGCGGAGACCCCTAAAATGCCAGGGCAGTACAAAAACCTCACAAGTGACCCCATTTTAGAAAGAAGACACCCCAAGGTATTCCGTGAGGGGTATGGTGAGTTCATGCAAAATTTTATTTTTGTCACAAGTTAGTGGAATGTGAGACTGTAAAAAAAAAAAAAAATAAAAATACCATTTCCGCTAACTTGTGCCAAATTTTTTTTTTCTGTAAACTCGCCATGCCCCTCACGGAATACCTTGGGGTGTCTTCTTTCCACAATGGGGTCACATGTGGGGTATTTATACTGCCCTGGCATTTTAGGGGCTCCTAAAGCGTGAGAATCCAAATGCGTAAAAATGTCCTGTGAAATCCTAAAGGTACTCATTGGTTTTAGGGCCCTTTGCGCATCTTGGCTGCAAAAAGTGTCACTCATGTGGTATCGCCGTACTCAGGAGAAGTAGGGCAATGTGTTTTAGGGTGTATTTTTACATATACCCATACTTTGTGTGAGAAATATCGCTGTAAACGACAACTTTTTAATTTTTTTTATTCAAAGTTGTCAATTTACAGAGATATTTCTCTCACCCAGCATGGGTATATGTAAAAATACACCGAAAACACATCGCCCTACTTCTTCTGAGTACGGCGATACCACATGAGTGACACTTTTGCAGCCAAGATGCGCAAGGCACCCTAAAACCAATGAGTACCTTTAGGAGGGCATTTTACGCATTTTCTTCTCACGCTTTAGGGCCCCTAAAATGCCAGGGCAGTATAAATACCCCACATGTGACCCCATTTTGGAAAGAAGACACCTCAAGGTATTCGCTGAGGGGCATAATGAGTCCATGAAAAATTAAACTTTTTGTCAAAAGTTAGCGGAAAGGGAGACTTTGTGAGAAAAACAATGAAAAATCAATTTCCACTAACTTGTGCCAAAAAAATCTTCTATGAACTCACCATGCCCCTCACGGATTACCTAGGGTGTCTTCTTTCCAAAATGGGGTCACATGTGGGGTATTTATACTGCCCTGGCATTTTAGGGGCCCTAAAGCGTGAGAAGAAAATGCGTAAAAATGCCCTCCTAAAAGGTACTCATTGGAATTAGGGCCCTTTGCGCATCTTGGCTGCAAAAAGTGTCACACATGTGGTATCGCCGTACTCAGGAGAAGTAGGGCAATGTGTTTTGGGGTGTATTTTACATATACCCATACTGGGTGAGAGAAATATCTCTGTAAATTGACAACTTTGAATAAAAAATTTAAAAAGTTGTCGTTTACAGCGATATTTCTCACACACAGTATGGGTATATATAAAATACACCCCAAAACAGATTGCCCTACTTCTCCTGAGTACGGCGATACCACATGTGTGACATTTTGCAGCCAAGATGCAAAGAGGCCCTAAACCAATGAGTACCTTTAGGATTTCACAGGCCATTTTTTTGCATTTGGATTCTCACACTTTAGGAGCCCCTAAAATGCCAGGTGAGTATAAATACCCCACATGTGACCCCATTTTGGAAAGAAGACACCCTAGGTATTCTGTGAGGGCATGGTGAGTCCACAGAATTTTTATTTTTGGCACAAGTCAGCGGAAATTGTTTTTTTGTTTTTTTAATTTTGTTTTTTACAAAGTCTCATATTCCACTAACTTGTGACAAAAATAAAATTTTACATGAACTCACCATACCCCTCACAGAATACCTTGGGGTGTCTTCTTTCCAAAATGGGGTCACATGTGGGGTATTTATACTGTCCTGGCATTTTAGGGGCCCCTAAAGCGTGAGAAGAAGTCTGGAATCCAAATGCGTAAAAATGCCCTGTGAAATCCTAAAAGGTACTCATTGGTTTTAGGGCCCTTTGCACTCAAGCTGCAAAAAGTGGCACACATGTGGTATCGCCGTACTCAGGAGAAGTAGGGCAATGTGTTTTGGGGTGTATTTTACATATACCCATACTTTGTGTGAAAAATATCTCTGTAAACGACAACTTTTAAAATTTTTATACAAAGTTGACAATTTACAGCGATATTTCTCTCACCCAGCATGGGTGTATGTAAAAATACACCCCAAAACACATTGCCCTACTTCTCCTGAGTACGGCGATACCATATGAGTGACACTTTTGCAGCCTGGGTGCGCAAAGGCCCAAATTCCAACGAGTACCTTTAGGTTTTACATGGCGGCTCACAATTTAGCCCGCCCAAAATGCCAGAACAGTAAACACACCCCACAAATGACCCCATTTCGGAAAGTAGACACCCCAAGGTATTCACTGAGGGGCATAGTGAGTCTGTCTGAGATTTTTTTTTTTTTTGCCAGAAGTTATCAGAAATTGAAACTTTTTTTTTTTTTTTTCTCAGAAAGTGTCATTTTCCGCTAACTTGTGAAAAAATGAAATGATACATGAACTCACCAAGCCCCTCCGCGAATACTTTGGGGTGTCTTCTTTCTAAAATGGTGTCATTTGGGGGGTATTTATACTATCCTGACATTGTAGCACCTGAAGAAACATGACAGGTGCTCAGAAAGTCAGAGCTGCTTCAAAATGCCGAAATTCACTTTTTTGCACCATAGTTTGTAAACGTTATAACTTTTACCCAAACCAATAAATATACACTTATTGGATTTTTTTTTATCAAAGACATGTAGAACAATAAATTTAGAGAAAAATTTATATAGAAATGTAGTTTTTTTTGAAAAATTTTACAACAGAAAGTGAAAAATGTCATTTTTTTGCAAAAATTTCGGTAATTTTTGATTAATAGCAAAAAAAGTAAAAATGTCAGCAGCAATGAAATACCACCAAATGAAAGCTCTATTAGTGAGAAGAAAAGGAGGTAAAATTCATTTGGGTGGTAAGTTGTATGACCGAGCAATAAACGGTGAAAGTAGTGTAGTGCGGAATTGTAAAAAGTGGCCTGGTCATTAAGGGTGTTTAAGCTAGGGGGGCTGATGTGGTTAAGATTCTTTGACTTTGTTTTCATCCAAGCGTAGGGCTTTTGATCAGGTCAAGATAAGTTTGCCAATCTAGTTATGAGTGTTTTCCCTTGAACCTATTTTAAAGTGTGACTTTTATTTAACTATGGACGTAACATGGGAGATGCACTTTAAAGTGTTTTATCAGTTGTCATATTTGGACTCTCTTCCAGATGATCTGCAAGACCTGCTCACATATCATGCTGAGCACAGAAGAGAAGAAACAGTTTTTGGATCACTTAAAGAGGCCAGGCCTTGCATACCTGCAAAAGAGAGGACTAAAGAAAAAAGTCTCTGAGAAGTGCCGCAAAAAGACAGTTTGTTTGTACTGTGGGGCTTTCAATGGTTAGTTTTTTTTTTTTGCATTCTTATTTTTTACATACACATTGCACCTACAGGAGCTTTTATGACATCCCCTTTTAAATCCATACGCATTAATATTGAATTGCCTCCCCCTCCTCCCACTCTTTCTACAAGATTTTGTGGTATTTGTCGAATTTTTGCCCATTCATCCAGGATAGCATTTGTGAGGCACTGATTGGTGATAGGGCCCGGTTTGCAGTCTTCATTCTAGTTCATCCCAAAGGTGTTCAGTGGAATTGAGGTTGGGACATTGTTTTGGCCAATTAAAGGTTTGTCTCATCTCAGACAATGGGGGCATATCGCTAGAATATGCCCTCATTGTCTTATAGCTGCAGGTCCCTTCTGGGATCGGCACCTATATCGAGAATGGAGCCCTGAAAGTGGTGGAGGGTGCACTGCACATGCGCAGCCGCTCCTTATTCATTTTCTATGGGGCCACCGAAAATAGCAGAGCACTGGCTCTGCTATTTCTGTCAAGCCCATAGAAGTGAATGGGAGCAGTGGCCGGTCATGCACTGCCATTCACTTCTATGGGGAGAACGCTTGGTGGTGACCGGACCGGAGTTCTCCATCCACCACTCTGCGGGGCTCTGTTCTCGATATAAGTGCGTGTCTCAGCGGTGGGACCCAAACCTGCAATTGTCCAAAATGTCTTGTGCTGAAGCATTAACATTTCCAGTCTGTGGAACTAATAGGTCAAACCCTGAAAAACATTTCCTTAGCATTATCTGTTCTCCTCCAACTTTTCAGTTGACACAGTGCAGTCAGGCTGGTAACGTTCTCCTGTCATTTGCTAAAACGCACACGCATCCATACGATTTCCAGATATAGGAGCATTATTTTTCACTCCACAGAACACATGTCCGGTGGCGGTGTGTGCTTTACACCACTCATTCCAATCCCTGGCTTGGTGATGTAAGGCTTGCATGCAGCTGCTCGTCATTGGAATACCATGCCATGAAGCTCCCTACGCACAGTTTTATGTGTTGATGTTAATACTAGAGGAGGTTTGGAACAGTAAGGCCTTATTCACACGTCCGTTGTGTTTTGCGGATCCGCAAAACACGGACATCGGCGATGTGCGTTCCGCAATTTGCGGACCGCACATCGCCGGCACTCATAGAAATGCCTTTTCTTGTCCGCAATTGCGGACAAGAATAGGACATGTTCTATTTTTTTGGAACGCAATTGCGGACTCGAAGTGCGGATCCGCAATTGCGGACCCGGCCGGGACATCGTCTGTCCCCATTGAAACTAATGGGTCCGCAATTCTGTTCCGCAAAATGCGGAACAGAATTGCGGACGTGTGAATAAGGCCTTAGTCAGCAGAGCACTTGGCAGCCCCGTCTGTAAATTTACGTGGCCTCCCATTTCCCACTGGCTGAGTTCCCCTTTACAATAATGCCAATCACTGTTGATCATGGAATATCTAGGAGGGAAGAATTGTCACTTGTTGCAACAGTGACATCCTATCACAGTACCCCAAACAAATTCAAGAATGACTCATTCTATCACAAATGTATGTAAAGGCAGACTGCATGGCTAGGTGGTTGATTTTATATACCTGTGGCAATGGGACTGAATTAAACACTGAAATTCAATGATTAAGCGTTTTGTGCCAATACTTTTGTCCATATAGTCAATATGAAGCAACTGGTTTGGTTCCTAACGTTCCTGAAGGTACACAATTGTTTCTTGTGTACTTCAGTCTGTTTCCGGGTCATGCTGACTGCTTCATATTTCACAGTGGATTTATATTACCTATGTCAGGAGAAAAGAATCTTTTATTCTGCTGGTATATACAATAATTACTAGAAGACTTTTGTTTTTGTTTTACATTTTCAGGCCCAGTAAAGAAGTGCGGTTTGCTCAAAATCATTCATGAAAAGTACAAGACTACTAAAAAGGTGGTAGACCCCATGGTGTCTCACTTTTTGCAGTCTTTTGAGAATGCTATAGAGCACAACAAGGAAGTGGAGGCTCTCTTAGGGCGGGCACAGGTCAGTGCATTTTGTCATTTGTAAAATAAAGATGTGCTTGTGTATTACTATTGTTTGTTTGTGTACATCTTGATTTCTGTCAACTTGATCTATGCAAGATTCTTTTAAGGGTACTTTCACACTAGCGTTATTCTTTTCCGGTATTGAAATCTGGTAAAGGGTCTCAGTACTGGAAAAATCCCATCAGTTTTGTCCCAATTCATTCTAAATGGAAAGTAATCCGTTCAGTATGCATCAGGATGTCTTCCGTTCCGTCCCTTGTACGGTATTTGACCGGACAAAATACAGCAGCATGCTGGGGTATTTTTTCCAGCCCAAATCCCGGAACACTAGTGCACTTGCCGGATCTGGTACCAAGTGTTCTGGCAATTGCCGCATCGCTGGATCCGGTATTCCGGTCTGCGCATGCGCAGTTCTTTCTAGCTGAAATTTTTTTTATACCGGATCCGTTAAGAAAAGAGATCCGTTTGCACACGGATTTTCGGATCTGGCCGGCAGTTCCGGCATCGGAACTGCCTGCCGGATTCTTCTAATGCTAGTGTTAAAGTACTCTAAGTATCCAATAACCTAATTTTAAGTATTGATTTCAACTAATCCATTAACCCTTTAAAAGGGTATTTCCTCCCAAGACACTTTATGCCAAAAATGTTTGTCTCTTGTGGAACCCCTGCTTATCCAAAGTCCCTTGATCCCTCTTTAGCCAGCTGAGCTCAAAGCCACATTTTGGAAAAATATAGCATAAATATTAATATTGAAGGGGTTTTAACTTTATATCTAACTTATTGCAGGAAAATCTGAACCCGTTAGTGGTGCTAAATATTCTGAAACGGATCCCAGCTGAAGACATTCCGCTATTACTTATGAATCCAGAAGCTGGGAAGCCATGTGATCTTATCCTCACCAGGCTGCTTGTTCCTCCACTCTGTATCCGTCCTTCTGTAGTGAGTGACCTGAAATCTGGCACTAATGAAGATGACCTCACTATGAAGTTGACAGAAATAATATTCTTAAACGATGTAATCAAGAAGGTAAGGCAGCTTTGTTCTTTTAGTTATTTTGACGTTTTCCAGGTACAATGGCATACTTAGGGGCTATATGTTCAGGATATCCTTCAGGAGATTTCCCCTGTTTGTGAGCCGGACATAATGTAAACCCAGCCATTATTATTTAGTGCACTGATATTATGGGAGACAGAAACTGTACGGTTACGTGAGCTGGTAATTTCGGGAATTTCACAGCACCATAATGTAGAGTTGTTTCGATACCAAAATTTTGATTTGGTATCGATACCATAAAAAAGTATTGCAATACTCGATAACATTCGATAGCACGCGAAAAAAAAAAAACTAAAAAAAAAATAATAAATTGTGAATTGCGCATTTTTTTTTAACTTTTCTGTTACGACGTTCACAGCATAGGTTTATTTTATTTTTAACAGTTTGGAGTCAGACTTTAGATATGACAATATGTTATATGTTTATCTATATGTTTTAGATGTAAAATTGGAAAAGGCGCGATTTTTACTTAATATTTCGGTGTGTGTTTTTTTTTTTTTTTTTTTATTACTACTTTTTATTTAATTTTTATTTACTATTTCCCCCCGTAGGGTAGAACCTGGGATCTTTTCATCCCTTGTCCTATTCACCCTAATGGATCTCTATCAGGGTGAATAGGACTTCACATTTCCCTGCTGCTCTGTGCACACAGCAGCAGGGAGCCCCCATGGCAGCCAGGGCTTCAGTAGCGTCCTGGCTGCCATGGTAACCGATCGCAATGTAGGGCTCTAATCGGTTACCATGGCAGCCAGGACGCTACTGAAGCCCTGGCTGCCACCAATGGACGGGACCCTGTGGCCACTGCCACCAATGATCTAAAAACTTTAATACTTGGAGGTGGGGCGGGATTGAGGGCGCCCTGCCCGGTCATTTAGTTTAATATGGGGGGAGGTGGGGGTCGCACTGCCCACACAATAATTAACCTTTAATACAGATACAGGAGGCGGATACCGCCGGCACCCGCCTCCTGTATCTGTATTAAAGGCTAATATTTATTGTGTGGGCAGTGCGACAGGACCGGGGGCTGAGAGGCAGGACGTGTACTTGTTGCAGGCAGAGGAGCACACAGGAGGAGGAGGCTGCTGCCATTTGCCCGGCACAGCAGTTCTCTCCTCCCACGTCCCTCCTCCCGCACCAATCACCGGCGGCCGCGTCATAGAAGGGAGGGATTCCCTACCTCCCTCCTTCCTCACTGTCTATGGCCTGAGGGAACACCGCGTTTGCCGAGCGCTGCACACGCCGTGTCCCCACATAATAGGAGATACTAGACTGCACAGTAGCGCGGTCTAGTATCGAAAAAACGAACATCCCGATACCGAATCGATACTGGCATAAAAGTATCGATTGGCTATCGAAAGTCGATACCTGAAACAACCCTACCATAATGCCGTAATCACAGGAAAACTACAGTAAAACAGATTACCACATTATGGAACTGTATGTACCAAAACTTTTTACTTTGGTTTTAGGATGTTGTCGTTTTTCCTCAATTAGGTGAAAACAGCTTCTTTATTCTGCAGTTTGCCTCTCCAGGGAAACAGGGAGGGGTTTATTTCAGTTATCATTCCATTTGTAAAGGGTGCATTCTTTATATACTATAGAAACTTCACTGTGAAGAAGTGATATTAAAACTAGACCCAAGTGGGATTTTACGAGCACATATTGACATTTTCTGTTTGGTTGTCAGCATAGAATCTCAGGAGCCAAAACTCAGATGATTATTGAGGACTGGGATTTCCTTCAGTTGCAGTGTGCACTATACATAAATAGTGAACTCTCTGGGATTCCTTTAAATATGGCTCCGAAAAAATGGACCCGTGGCTTTGTTCAAAGGCTAAAGGGCAAGCAAGGTAATGGTCATATTACTAAATCTGCCCTTGCATGTAAGCTTACATGGTTGTTAATGCTACGACTGGTAAATGTCATGTGCGACAGTTAGACTAAAGGTCCTTTTACTTGCACCAATGTTTCAGACAATTATCGTGAAGAAGCCAAAAGTTCCTGATAACTGCCTGATCATCAGCAGATACGAGGGCTTCATTTACTTGCAGCAATCTCCTGTGCTGTACGAAGCGAGTGGTCGCTACAGCAATTGCTTGTCCCCATAAAAATCATTGTTTCTGGGCAGCAGATCCCTGTTCACACAGCACGATCTGCTGCACAGAAACAATGATTTTTTGGTGCTGACTGAAAGACACAATGCCCTGATGAATGAGTGTTTGTCTGTTAGTCGGTTCATCCCTGGGACCGTTTACACAGGCCAGTTCAGAACAAGTCTTTGTACAAACATTCATCCCTGATTAATTAACCTGATTATCGATCTGTGTAAAAGGACATTTGGGCTGCATGTATTCGCATTGGTAAATCACGTGATTGCTGCTATCTTGCACCCTATGGCTGCAGTGACCAAGGCTTGCAGGATTTACATAGCCCATAATTGATGCAATGAACAGATATGTGTGTGACATAAGCAGAGAAAAGCCCCTTTACATGGGATGTACAAAGGTTTGTTCGTTGTGTAAAACATCTGAGTTGGATGCCAAAATCCTCGCTTCTGGGCAGCAGATTGTCCAATGTAAACAGATCTGCTGCCCAGAAACAATGAAACGCTATGGGATCACTGTATTAGTTGCTAATCCTTATACAGAGATTGCTGCATGTAAATGAAGCTCTCGTCTGTCATCACAATCGCACAATTATCATGAGCGTATGGTTTGTTCCCAATAATTTCCTGGTTAGTTGGCTCATTTAAAGGGGTCGTCAATGATTATTTTTATAAAGTGGCCAACCCCTTTAATTTGAATATGGTTCACTTGTCACTAATAATGTTTACAAACCGATACCCGGCGGCAGTAAGGACCTGTACCAATGTACAGAAATGATATAGAAACACCCATTGAACCTGTGTGTTCTCATTTGGCATCACAGTCCGTTAGCTCTGAGGACACTTTCAGTGTTGATAGTGAATTATTACTGTGAGTTACTGTGGAAATCAGTCTGTCCCAAGGATGCTGTACTGTGCCCCTGAAGCTGTACCCGCCCAGTTACCTACCAGACTCTTTCGCCCAGCATTTAGGCTAGGATCATCACTGGGGAGACAATAAAAAGAGGAACCGGTTACCTGAATGTCAAGGTGCCTACCATGCCACAGTGGCCATGATTTATATATGGTGAATTGAAGGCAGAGCCCTCTGGGATTTAGTGCTAGGTAATTAATAAGGTTTGGGGGTTTAGCTTTGTAAAGTGGCCCTTTTCAAAGGGTAGGTGTTCTGGGTGGCTGAGTAGGACACCCTAGGAACAGACTTGAATGTATTCTTGTTTACTTGCAGTAAGAAATCGCCTCCAAGATTAAAATGTACTGGGAGTAAATGGTCTGAGGACACAGCACACGTGGGTCCAGGGAGTGTGTCCTTGTCACTTCTGTGAACTAGTACAGGTCCTTTCTGCTGCTGGCTATCTGTTACTTTTAATAGATCTTTTTTTTTTTATTATTATTATTGTTCTGATTTTGATCAAAAGTTTTGAGCATTAGTGGTCTGATTTTAGTGATATATGGTTTTGTGGATTCCTTACACCTATGTGTGTGATTTGTGATATTTTCTTTTTTTGGTCATTGCTGTCAGATAGTTATAGGTATTCATGTTCTTTATTTATTAAAGCTAGTCATAGACTCGAGCCAGTAGACATGTTAGGGTTCATTTAGACGACCGTATTTCTGGGTCCAAATTGTGGAAGGGGTGCAGACCCATTCATTTCAATAAAACCGCAAAAGATGGGGACAGCACACCGTGTGCTATATGCATCCGTAGTTCTATTCCGCAGCCCCACAAAAAGTATAGAGCATGTCTCATTCTTGTCTGCAATCAATGCAAGAATAAGCATTTCGATCATAGGGCTGGCCGCAAAATGCGGAACGTTCCCGGCTGGTATCCGTGTTTTGCAGATCATCAATTTGTGGACTGCAAAACCGTTATGGTCGTGTGAATGGACTCTTAACCAGATAATTGAGGCCTTTTTTCTGTGAGAGTGGAAAACAGGATATGCAAAAGCCTTTGGTTAAGCTGAAAATGTCAAAGGGGTCGTCTCACATCAGCAAGTGGCATTTATGTAGAGAAAGTAATGTATTGTCATTGTCCATATTGCCTTCTTTGCTGGCTTGTTTAATTTTTCCATCACATTGCACACTGCATGTTTCCATGGTTCACCATGCTGTAATCCAGCATCGGTGGCCGCGCTTGTACAATATAGAAAAAAGCGCAGCCTTCTCTTGTGGCTAGGACGGCGGTAGTGCTCCTAGTCCAGCACTTTTTTCCTATAGTGTGCAAACACGGCCACCACTGCTGGATTGCACGATGGTCGTAACCATGAAGCAGTGTATAATATGATAGAAAAATGAATCCAGCCAGCAAAGGAAGCAATATGGAGAATTGCAATACATTAGTAAGTGCCCTGTATTAACTTTCTCTACATAATAAATGCCATTTGCTGAAGTGACACAACCCCTTTATGTTGTAAAGATGATTTAAGAAGACACTTCATAAAAATACTCTCATTGCACTTAATAGGGAGCTTACCTACCTTTTTTTTTTTTTTTTACTTAATCTGCTTTTTTTTTTACCTTTACAGGTCGGTTCAGAGGGAATCTCTCTGGTAAAAGAGTAGATTTCTCTGGCCGCACAGTTATCTCTCCTGATCCAAATCTCCGTATTGATGAAGTTGCTGTTCCTGTGCATGTGGCCAAAATACTTACTTTTCCTGAAAAGGTAAACTTCCAATTTATATTTCACTTATAATTATGAAAGCATTCATTGTCCGCTCTTCTGGTAATGTGTTTCTCTAGAGTGTTGCCACGGTTTGCATACACTAGTGGGGTTGTGCACTATTATAAGGCCACATGGCATTGTTCAATATTCTACTTTATTCCAAATGTGTTCTTGCAGTCAGAGCTCTGTGCAGGTAAGTCAAGAAGCCCCCACTTTCTGTTCAGGCTGCAGGATTTCCTGCAGTACCCAGATATTGAACTCATTTGGGTGATTTATATATTTTTTTGCCTGGCATGTGGATGTGGTTTTCCAGTTGACCACTAAGCTCTACCAATGAGCGAACACTTCCTATTTTGTAAGGATCAGTTTTCTGCCAGAGCTGTGTACACTTGGGGTAGTTCAGCAGTCGGCTAATTATATAGCTGGAGACAGATAACTCTAATATATTTTAAGACTTGATTATGATCAAACCAAAAATTGGTCACCAAAACTTTTTTTTTTTTGCTGTCTGCAGCCAAACCATGAAACTCATCCACAATTATCAAACAGCCACTGAGCATTACTCCCTCATCATGAAATTTTAAATGAGTTTTAAAGGGGTTAGCCCATCTGGGACATTAATAGCATATCGCTAGGCTATGCCATCAGTGTCAGATGGGTGCAAGTCCTGTCTCCAGAGTGAGGCCCCTAAAGTGAAGGGAGAGTATCCACACAAGTGTGGCCACCCTCCTTTCACTACTATGAGGGTTCCGAAAAGCATTAGCCCCATTCAGGGCTTTGTAACTGCGGAACGCTGGTTGCTATACTTGCAATTGCTCATTAGCAATGACTGGTGTATTTACCTGCTAGTGATACACTCTATTTTTTCTTTGATAAATTGGATATCGTTTGCCTGATTTTGGCTATTATTTCCTTGATTTTGCTCAGTTCTCTGAACTCTACTTAGGCCTCTGGCTGGGTGCCCTCATTTGGGTGCCCTATTCCAACGCATCTTGGACCATCTCCTTGACTGTTCCCTCATGGAGAAAACTGAATTCATCATCTTTCCTCCATGTCACTCAGTCCGCCTACCAGACCTATCTATTACAGTTAATAGAACAACGCTTTCTCCAGTTTCACAGGTCTGCTGCCTGGGGATAACATTTGATACTGCCCTGTCCTTTAAGCCACACATCCAAACCCTTAACTCTACCTGCTGCTCTCAGCTCAAGAACCTCTCACGTATTCGCTCCTTCCTTGTCATTGAGTCAACTAAAATGCTAGTGCATGCCCTTGTAAACTCCCGTCTGGACTACTGCAACATCCTTCTCTGGTCTCACATCTAGCACTCGTACTCCTCCAAACTATCCTCAACTCTGCTGCCCGGTTAACCCACCTCTCCCCTTATTTCTCCTCTGCCTCCCCTCTTTGCAAATACCTTCACTGACTCCCCATTACCCAGCGATTTCAGTTTGAAATACTAACAACTACACAGACTGTCTCCTCCTTACATTTCTCACCTGCTTTTGCGATACATCCCCACGTGTAATCTTTGATCCTCACAGGACCACCTCCTTTGTTCTATTCTCATCTGTTATTCACACAATAGTCTACAAGGATTCTCAAGTGCAGGGCTTGACAAATTTCCTTGGAATCTAGGAGCCAGCTAAAAAAGTTAGGAGCCAGGCGGAGCCGCGTCATAAAGCTCCCAATAGATGCCCCCATAGTGCTCCCCCCCCACTTCTCCATAGAGCCCCCCCAATAATGCATGCCAGTACATAGGGCCCCCAGTAGATGCCCCCATAGTGTTCCTTCCCCTGTTCTCCATAGTGCCCTTCATAGTGTGCGAGTATATAGGGCCCCCCATAATGCTTCCCGTCTTCAATAGGTTATATGACACGTCAGATGCTGCCAGCGTCTAAGTGATCGCCACTTGCGGCCGCCATGACATGTGGAAACCCTTACAAAGATTACAGGGTTCGGAGGGGAGGGCAGAGGGGTCCGGAGGAGAGGGGAGGAGGGGTCCGGAGGGCACAAACACAGCGGGCACCATGACATTTTACTGAGCACTACAACCCCCAGCTGGCGCTCAGTCCCTGCATCACTACAATGCCCAGCTCTTTCCCCCTCTTGTCATTCACTTTCCCCCTCTTGTCATTCACTTTCCCCCTCTTGTCATTCACTTTCCCCCTCTTGTCATTCACTTTCCCCCTCTTGTCATTCACTTTCCCCCTCTTGTCATTCACTTTCCCCCTCTTGTCATTCACTTTCCCCCTCTTGTCATTCACTTTCCCCTCTTGTCATTCACTTTCCCCCCTTGTCATTCACTTTCCCCCCTTGTCATTCTCTTCCCCCCTTGTCATTCTCTTCCCCCTTGTCATTCTCTCTCTCCCCCTTGTCATTCTCTCCCTCCCCCTTGTCATTCTCTCCTCCCCCTTGTCATTCTCTCCCTCCCCCTTGTCATTCTCTCCCTCCCCCTTGTCATTCTCTCCCTCCCCCTTGTCATTCTCTCCCTCCCCCTTGTCATTCTCTCTCTCTCTCCCCTTGTCATTATCTCCCTCCCCCTTGTCATTATCTCCCTCCCCCTTGTCATTATCTCCTCCCCCTTGTCATTATCTCCCTCCCCCTTGTCATTATCTCCCTCCCCCTTGTCATTATCTCCCTCCCCCTTGTCATTATCTCCCTCCCCCTTGTCATTATCTCCCTCCCCCTTGTCATTATCTCCCTCCCCCTTGTCATTATCTCCCTCCCCCTTGTCATTATCTCCCTCCCCCTTGTCATTATCTCCCTCCCCCTTGTCATTATCTCCCTCCCCCTTGTCATTATCTCCCTCCCCCTTGTCATTTTCTCCCCTCCCTCCCCGCCTGTAATGTAGCGTGGCCGAGCTCTGTATGGTCCCACGGGTACAGGAGCTTTAGTTTCCTGTACCCGGGCACTGTGTGCGCACTTCATGTCAGTCCGGCCGGGTACAGGAGACAGATGCTCCCTGTACCGCGGACCATACAGGGCTCGGCCACACTACAATGAAGGAGTGACAGGAGGGAGCGCTGAGCGTTTCCCTCCTGTCAGTCCCTCTCTTCATGCTGCGTCCGGGAGGTGCGTCCTCATGGAGAGCCTCAGGCGGCTGCAGCATGGGGGGGGGGCCAGCGCTCCTAGTCCGCGTGTAGGACGCACCGGCCGTGCCCCCTGGCACCTGAGAGAACGGGCTGACAAATACCTGGCGCCTGGGATTTGTCGAGCCCTGCTCAAGTGCATCCCCCATACTTTGAAACTTGCTACCTCAACACATTATACTCTCCCCCAACATCCAAACCATCAAAAGCGACCTGGAAATCCACCCCTTCAGGAAAGCATACCACCTACAATGAGCATGCTGCCACCATACAACCAGATGAGCAGCTTTTACCCTCACCTACTGTTTCCTTCCCTATTGCTTGTTTGCATGTCTCATTCTTGTTTTTAGGTTTCTTCCTTTTTGCCATAGCTATGTTTCCTTTTCTCCCACAGGGGCTGACTGTGTGCCCAAGCAGGATTAGGTTCCTACCTTCTTCTGCTCCTAGGGTGCTTCATCTTTCTCCACCTGGCCCTCAGAGGAAGGAGCCTTTTCTCCCTTCCTATGGTGATAATTATTTATTCCTTATCTAATATATCCATCCCTCTAGTGCGTCTTTAGTTTCCACCTTGCCCTGATGTCTGCTCCTGGACCCTCACATAGTTGTCACCCACGGTCATGGCAATTCTTTAGTCTGGGACAATTCGGGGTTTTCTTGGTATACTTCCTTCCCGTCTATGCTCCACGGAATAGTCTTCTTTCTTGTCCTGGTGGGCACTCCTCGGGGTCTTCCTGTAAACCTTTTTCCAGTGTGGTTATTCCTTTGGTACAGAACCACTCTTGTCTATTTTTCATGTCTCCCTAATGATATGTCTCCAAGATCTGAATTCTTTCTTAAAAGTCGCAGTTGGAAGTTTTTTTGGAAATTTGAAAAATTGCTTCTTCAAGTATTAAGTCTTCTAATGTCCTAAAAAAAAATTACATTTATAAAATGATACCAACATAAAGTAGACATATGGTAAATGTTAATTAGTAACTAATTTGTGAACTATAATTATCTGTCTTAAAAGCAGAAAGATAAAAATTTTGAAAATTGCTAATGTTACCAAGGAGAAATGTATTGGCTCAAGTTTACTACTAATGTGAAGTACAATGTGTCAGGAGAAAACAGTCTTGGCATGGTTTGGATAAGTAAATTTTCCAGTTATCTCATAAATTCATAAAGTGACACATGTCTATTTTGCTAAATTACGCTGTCAGGAAGGGGAAAACTGGTTGTGTATTGAAGGGGTTATTGTCCTAGATGGTAATACTCCTAAGGCAGTGATGGATAACCTCTGGCACTCCAGATGTGGTAAAACTACAACTCCCAGCATGCTCCATTCACTTCTATGGAGTTCCGAGAACAGCCAAGCAAGTGTGCATTGTGGGAGTTGTAGTTTTACTACAGCTGGAGTGCCGGAGGTTATCTATCACTGCCCTAAGGCCTAGTCCACACTTCGGTGATTTTCATCAGCGATTTTTAAACCGAAACCTGGAATGGAGCCTCTATTGATGAGTTATCAGAGAAGGATCTGCACCTGTCCTGTGTTTTGGACCTGCACCTTGTTTTGGCTGGAAATCACTGACTAAACACTGAAGTGTAAACTAGGCCTAAATTATGTTTGTTTTTATGATTTTCTTTCTCCTTTTCTTAAGTATCTCTTGAGCCCTGAGTTTTACATTTCTGGTTTTTCTTACAGGTCAACAAAGCAAATATCCATTTTATGAGAAAGCTAGTGCAGAATGGGCCAGATGCACATCCAGGGGCAAACTTCATCCAGCAGAGACATACCCAAATGAAAAGGTTTGCCTTTCCTGTGTTAAAGCCTTTGTAGAAGTATTAGGTGCCTTCCTACTGTATGTAGCGTCTACAACTCAGTGTGGTGTTTATCGTTTTTTTTTTTTTTTTGGCTGCATAAATGAAGGACATGTTTATTTTTTAAATAGAACTCAGCAAAGTAACTGTATTTGCATTCAGTATGTCAACGGTTTAAAATTCACTTTTTCAGATTTCTAAAGTATGGTAACCGTGAAAAGATAGCTCAAGAACTCCGATATGGAGACATAGTGGAGCGGCACCTCATAGATGGAGACATTGTTCTTTTCAACCGACAGCCGTCCTTGCACAAACTCAGCATCATGGCTCACATAGTGAGTAATGTGGTATAGGAATGATTAGTGTATGGAAGATGATCATACAATGTGCAATTCGATATTCATTATTATCTGCTGTCTATTAACTTTATAGCGATATGCAAATTTTATGGTTTTGCAAGCATTTTTCTTTACAGTAAGTTTTGATATGAAAAAAACTTCTGTGTAACCTATTATATATTTAACACTATAAAACCTACTCAATATAAGTTCATTTTCAGGCCATGTATGTACTGTACACTCACTGAAAAAAAACAAAAAAAAAACGCACCCAGATAGATATGTTGGATTGCTACCAAACTTTGCATGTATTAAAGTCTCAGGCCAATATTGAAATGATTTTAGATGTGGTCTGATTAGATACTGGGTTTTGCAACAAGAGGGCATAAAATTGCTGTAAAAAGGCTCTCAGAGGCTACTTTTGGGTAGTGTACTCTAGGGTTGCATCGAGTTGCGTAGCCTGGTTTCTTTTAGAGAACATGGCACGCAACGCCCTCGCTCCATGTTCTCCTAAGCCGGCACAGTGGAGAAGGAGAGCGTTCTTCCCCACTGTGACGCGGCCGCCACTGCCACCAATGGCAGAAAAGAGAGGCAAAGGGGGTGTTAAGCTGCCACTAATGAAAATAGCACTAAGTAGAAGGAGAGGACCTGTTGGCCACTGCGTCACCAATGAATATAATTAACCCTGTAATACAAATGTACGCAGTGGGTGCCAGCTGCATCACACAGCCGGCACTAGGCCTCAATGACACCTGAGGGGTTAATTGACGTGGTTCGGCGGGTTCCCGGTCATTGAAGCTGGGTACCGGCTGTGTGTTGAGGCCGGCACACCCGTGTACATTTGTATTAAGGGGTTAATTATATTCATTGGTGGTGTGGTGGCCAACAGGCTCCCCCCACCCTCCTAAGTGCTATTTTCATTGGTGGCAGCTTCCGATCAGAGCTCCAGCAGTGAAATCGCCAGGCTTTGGTTACCATGGCAGCCAGGACGCTACTAAAGCCTTCCATGGCTGCCATTGTAAGCTTCCTGCTGCTGTGTGTGCAATGCACAGGGCGGCAGGGACAGTGTAAAATCCAATTCATCCTAATAGATCTCTAATTGAGGTGAATAGTACAAGGGTTCTAGCCCGCAAAGGTGGGTAATAGTTAAAAAGTCAAAACTATTAAAATATTAAAAAATATCTTCCTATGTGGTGAACGCCGTAGCAGAAAAAAAAACACAATTCGGTATTTTTCAGTCACCTTGTACCCTCCCCCAAAAAATAGGACAGGACTGTTCCATTATACAACGTTCCATAAAACGCACGTGGCTTTTTTTGGTGTTTTATTTTTCTTTCACGTGGTATCGACTAGTATTGCAATACTTTTTTATGGTATCGAGATCAAAATTTTGGCATCGTGACAACCCTAGTGTGCTTCCTGGTGAGAGGTCATTGATTGCTACACATTTCTCTGAGACATACATCATTGGACTGAGAGTAGCAGGATGGTTGTTTCAACAAATTGTCCACCATCCACTGCTCCCAGCACCTCCTATGGGAGGACACGCACTTATGGCAAATAGGCTCCTGACAGCCCAGACAAACCACCAGTAGAGAGGATCGTTTCATCCACAGAAAAGGACAAGCAGCCCCCACTGTTTTGTTGTCGTCCATCCAGACACAGGTGGCATTTTCATTACACACCCCTGTCTCTACCTATGTGCCTCAAGAAACCATAGGAACCTGTGTCTCCATGCCCAACAATATCGTGTATCCATGCTAGAGGTAGACCAACAGGTTACTGGAGCCTTCTTTCAGGTGTATAGTTCTCTCCAATAAATTTATCCTTTCACTCTAATATTGTAATTAGGGATGAGCGAATGGAGCTTTGGATCCAAGATCCGAAGTCAATTCGCTCCAAACTTCATTTCAGTGCTGTACGGAGATCCAGTGTTGAAAAATAATAAAAATCTTTGGAAAAAGAAAACGTTTGAGGGAAATTAGTTATCACCAAAGTCTTGCGGGACTTTGGTGAATAACTTCGGGATTTGATTTTTCAACTTGAAAAGCATTTTAAAACTTGGTTCCGACATCTGCTTCAGTAACGAGGTGCCAGTCTGTACCGAAGCAGACTTCAGACTCCTGATTTAAAATGGTTTTCAATCTAAAAAATTGAATGTTGAAGTTATTATAACTCATTTCAACACGCCGGAGCCCATACATTTGAATACTGTACAGAGATTAAATCTCCGTACGGTATTCAAACGATGTTTTGAGCGAAGCATCATCTCTGCATCAGTCCCCGTCGGTTCCCCATGAATGTAATTGCACAATGCTGACATGGCAACTGTGATCCTAAGAAGGGCCCCTGGCCTGCCAAGACTGTGTATTAGACTGTGCTACAGGCACGGGCTGAGACAGCCTGTCACTGTTAGTGATAGACAATAATGCAGTGGTATAAACAGTCACCAACTGGTGGACTTTCTATTGGACCCGTCCTCAGGACACAGATACAGCTGAATACAGTGAGAGCATCATAATATATCACGGGCATTAAAGAAGCATTATACTGTGTGGGGATGCCAAAGAATCACCATGCTGCGAGGGGGCAGTTAGGAAACATCCTACTGTGCTGGTGCTAAGAGGGCTAAGGACAGTAAAGAGCAAGATTACTGTCTGAGGGACACCACGGGCATCATTACATATTTAGCGGGCAACGCTACTTTGAGGTGGCACTACAGGACATTTTTACTGTGTTGGGGTACTAAGGATGCTTCCTTACTGTCTGAGGAGGTGAAAGGAGGCACAGAGGGGATTGGGCAGGGTTAGAGACATGTCTTATTGTTAATCAGTTTAACTGCCACTGGTGTTGTCCTACTCTGACCACACAATGACAGACCCAGGTATGCCCACCTTTATACAACGTACTTGAGTACCATTTTTATACCAGATATACCAATGCTTTAAATATTGCATTGTGAAAAAAATTATAAAACCATTCTTTCTATTTACAGTGGTTTCATTTTGTAAAAATAGGAAAATAAATGTGTACACACATATAATATAGTTAAGTTTGTCATAACCCATATAATAAAACATTCCCCTCAAAAAAGAATAATGAATGTTAATGTTAACCCCTTTAAAGATGGCACCTGCTTCGGAGCTTTGCGAGCGCCATAGCTTGCGGGTGGCTGCTTTCATACAACAGACACCCGCGGCAAATGTCAGCAGCGTGATCGCATTTCCCCATCATTGTGGTACTATACAACCAGCAACTGCCACGTATGGAGCAGGTTCAGCACAGAAGCCCGCTCCATACAATTCCCTGCGCATAATGCCTTGCGGCATTATGCGTTACAGGTTTAATGTGAGGCACATGGTGTTATTAATTTTAAACTTCCATGTGCCTCATATTAAAAGTGGCACCATCATTAACCCTATGTAGCAGATTATATGAGGACATAATGGGGTCACTTGCAATGAATATGAGTCACATAGTAACATAGTATATAAGGCCGAAAAAAGACTTTTGTCCATCCAGTTCGACCTGTTTCCTGCAAGTTGATCCAGAGGAAGGCAAAAAACCCCTGTGAGGTAGAGCCAATTTTCCCCACTTAAGGGGAAAAAATTCCTTCCCGACTCCAATCAGGCAGTCAGAATAACTCCCTGGATCAACGACCCATCTTTAGTAGCTATAGCCTGAAATATTATTACGCTCCAGAAATACATCCATGCCCCTCTTGAATTCCTTTATTGTACTCACCATCACCACCTCCTCAGGCAGAGAGTTCCATAGTCTCACTGCTCTTACCGTGAAGAACCCTTTTCTATGTTTGTGTACAAACCTTCTTTCCTCCAGACGCAGAGGATGTCCCCTCGTCACAGTCACAGTCCTGGGGATAAATAGATGATGGGAGAGATCTTTGTACTGACCCCTGATATATTTATACATGGTTATTAGATCTCCCCTCAGTCGTCTTTTTTCTAGAGTGAATAACCCTAATTTTGATACCCTTTCAGGGTACTGTAGTTTCCCCATTCCAGTTATTACTTTAGTTGCCCTCCTCTGAACCCTCTCTGGCTCTGCTATGTCTGCCTTGTTCACGGGAGCCCAGAACTGTACACAGTACTCCATGTGTGGTCTGACTAGTGATTTATAAAGTGGTAAGACTAGTTTGTTATTTATTAAAATTCCTAGATCCTTTTCCATGTCAGTGTTACCGAGTGTTTTACCATTTAGTATGTACGGGTGACTTGCATTATTCCTTCCCATGTGCATAACTTTACATTTGTCAGTGTTAAACCTCATCTGCCATTTCTCTGCCCAAGCCCCCAATCTATCCAAATCCCTCTGTAGCAGAAAACTGTCCTCTTTAGTGTTAATTACTTTACACAGTTTAGTGTCATCTGCAAAAATTGATATATTACTGTGCAAGCCTTCTACAAGATCATTAATAAATATATTGAAGAGAATAGGGCCCAATACTGAACCCTGAGGTACCCCACTAGTGACCGTGACCCAATCTGAGTGTGTACAGTTAATAAACACCCTCTGTTTTCTATTACTGAGCCAGTTACTTACCCACATACAGATATTTTCTCCTAGTCCAAGTGTTCTCATTTTATATACTAACCTTTTATGTGGTACAGCGTCAAATGCTTTGGAGAAGTCCAGATATACGACATCCATTGATTCGCCGCTGTCAAGTCTAGAACTTACCTCCTCATAGAAACTGATTAAATTAGTTTGACATGACTGATCCCTCATGAAGCCATGCTGATATGGTGTAATTTGCTTATTTTCATTGAGATCCTCTAAGATAGCATCTCTTACTAAGAGATAGAGTACTAATGTCATAAAACCATGTGCCTCACAATAATACAGGCACAGAGCATAAAGCACATACCTGTAAAACTGCAGGAAACTTCCTGCAGCGAGATCTTCCTTGATGCTAAGTTATAAGATCTTTGATGTCCTCACCATGTGACCAGTAACAGGTGGACGTTATTGATCCCATGGCGATGACTTCATCAAAGGTCCTTTACCTTATCAGCATTTAGCAATGTGAGGACGTGGCGAGTTTGCCTCTCGTCTGCCCGCCTTCCCTCCCTGACACTTCCCCATCGGGCCACAGGGCTTTTTCATTGTCGGCCGGACATGTTGCGTCGCAGTTAGGAGAGAAGGGATGCTCTCCCTCCTTCTCCATTGTGTTACTGTGCAGCTTAGAGGGAACACTGCCAACCCATATGATGTCACAAAACCAGAACTGAAAAAAACATTACGGTTAATCAGGCTGATCGTCGATTTCGAGGTTTTTTTCGATTATCGGCCAAGCCCTAGACAGAACTGATTGTTTCCAATTTCACCCCATTTGGAATTTCTTTTCAGCTTCCCACTACATTCTATGCAATATTTAATGGTGCAGTTAGAAAGTGCAACATGTCCCGAAAAATACAAGCCCTCATACGGTGAATAGAAAAATAAAAGTTATGGCTCTGGGAACGCAGGGAGCGAAAAGAAAATGGAAAATTGCTGCATCATGAAGGGGTTAAAGAGCCTCTTTGTCACCAGGATCAACCTGATTAAACCTGG
This sequence comes from Bufotes viridis, assembly GCA_033119425.1. NCBI lineage: Eukaryota > Metazoa > Chordata > Amphibia > Anura > Bufonidae > Bufotes > Bufotes viridis. Next base: position 145,595,637 of record CM065594.1, on the reverse strand, counting down.
CAGGGCTCATCATGCTGATCAAAACAATACTTTTTTTTTTGTCTGTATTATAAATATCTACAGAGATATCAGCATTTTTATTTATATGCAAATGAGAAATTCGAGCACCAGGAGGCAAGGCTGAATCCTTTGAGCAGTGCTTTGAAACGGCTCCTGTGCTCTGCACACTAACTTCCCCTTGATTGACAGGGCTAGACATCAGCATGCTGAGGGCAGAGCTGTGTTCTAGCATGTACATAAAAATAAAGGGAACACTTAAACAACTTATGCACACGACCATATGCCCTCCGAGACATACGGTCTGTGAGCGGGCCATATGTCCCGGATCAGCATTCATCGTGCGCACGGGAGCACACAGCATCATAGATTACAATGATGCTGTCCATATTGGGCTGCCCGTCGGACTATTGTCCTGCACTCAGATCATATGCGTGTGGGACAATAGTCCCGCGGCCAGCCTGACGTGCACAGCATCATTGTAATCTATGATGCTGTGTACTCCCGTGCGCATGATCGATTACACTGCTGGGATTCCGATCACTGCCACCAATGATTTTAATACTGGGGAGAGGGGGATTGAGGCTGGGGGGCTGATGAGAGGCTGGGGGGGCTGTTTTTTGGACTTTTGGTTGGTCAGTGGTCACAAAATAAATGTGTTATTTATTTTATTGTTAAAATTGGTATCGGTAATTGGTATCGGCGAGTTCTTAAAAAAAAAAGTATCGGTACTCGTACTCAGTCTTGAAAAAATGTTACCAGGACATCCCTAGCAATTAGCAAGACAGCCCCTATAAAGGAGTGGTTCTGCAGGTGGTGACCACAGACCATTTCTCTGTTCTCATCCCTTTTGGCTGTTTTAGTTATTTTTTTTCAGACTCCATGAGGGTGGTATGAGGGTCCGATGTCGAAGTTAACCTTCTTGAAATTGTGATTTGGATTTTAACATAATTATAATGATTAATAAAGATTGTTGTGTTTATTAAGAAGTTGTGTAGTGGTTCTCTTTGGTGTAGTCAGTTATTTGGAGGACTTTTTCTTTTCTGTGGGTGGGCAGCAGTTCATTAAGCATCTGCGACTCCCAGGATGTACTGCAAATAGCTCATGTTCTTTCACGCGTAGAAAATAGTTGCTCAGATGTAGCTCCAGACATACCTATATGTTATGATGTTATGTCCCCACAATTTCCTTCTCCACTGTCTAGAGCAGGCATCCTCAAACTGCGGCCCTCCAGCTGTTTTAAAACTACAACTCCCACAATGCCCTGCTGTAGGCTGATACCTGTAGGCTGTTCAGGCATGCTGGGAGTTGTAGTTTTGCAACAGCTGGAGGGTCGCAGTTTGAGGATGCCTGGTCTAGAGAAAGATAAAGCTGTATATTTCTGAGTTTAGATGTTAGGGGTGAATGAATGAGTGGTGTCTGGACCACGTCATCTGCTTCTCTGACATCAGTGCATCTGCACAGAGGGAAGAGAAAGGGAGCGGGGAAGCTGCAGAACATGTTGGTCCACCTCTGAATGCAGGAGGTGGAGAAGGCGCCCCAGAAATATAAACAGGGGGAGCTACCGGAGAGGAAGATGTAATGTGCGTAGAAAAAACTAGCTGTATTTTTATTACATGTGTATTGCAATAATACTTCATTTGAAATGCCCTATTCATTGGATAGTAATACTTTTGGTGGGAGAACCCCTTTAAGTATATTTCTTATTCCCAAAAAATGCACTACTTTACACATTTTGTTCTAAAGAGATTGTGCACATAGTAACATTCAGATATGTTTCTTGTGTAGGCTAAGGTTAAACCGCATAGAACTTTTCGCTTCAATGAATGTGTCTGCACACCATACAATGCTGATTTTGATGGGGATGAAATGAACCTTCATCTCCCCCAGACAGAGGAAGCCAAGGCTGAAGCCTATGTGTTGATGGGGGTAAGTGCTTCCAACCAGATCCAAGTGCAGTCTGAAAACTCCTGTATTTGTATTATAATGCTATAGCATTTTCTTTTCGTGTAAGGTGATAAAGGGAATTTTTGGAAATTGGAGACTTATGTCTATCTCCATATTCCATCCCTTTTATTCTGTTCCTAGACTGTTGTCTTTGTTTCCTATATAACCTACTTATTCTGTGTAATATATACACCGCTCCAGTCCTTTATACACCCCAGTAGTAACTTAGATCCCTCGCAGATACTTATATATAAAAATAGTTTACTGATAACATAGAGATGACAAAGCAATGGACAGTATACATAAATATACATACACTACAAACAACATCGAGGACACCACCACACACAGCTGCCTCCATTCCTGTCCTCCTTGGATGGTAAGCAAATGTGTATGTATATACAATATATCCAGATTCCTCCAATATACTTTCTACTGGATCTACTCTTCTACCCAACTTGCATCTAGTACTTGACCATTAGTACATGTACATATAGAGACTCATGCATAAATAGCATTTATAATCTACTGGTAATACAAATACCTATATGCACACATATAAAGTCTACTGGGATATTATACTTATATACTTACATACGTAAGCACACATATAACTTAACTTGCTCATCCCGGGGTTGCAGGAAGAGGGTCCCCAAGTTTCTAATGGCATATATGTTCCTGTATCTCAGCCTCCACCATGTGACCACCCAAATATCTTCTCAATTTTTTGGCCAAGAGAATGTTGTCCAACTGCTTTTACAATGTGCCCTTCCTGCCTTTGATATGCTGACAAGGGACACAATGACCAAATGGCTTCTGACCATACTGATATCTCTCAGTGGGTAAATACCACAGGATATAAATGTACACTATATCCAATTAGGCATATTTGTGTGGTCATCAGGCTGAGAGCCAGTAACATAGTAACATTTTCCTGTAACATAAGGTGTACATGGTTTCATTTTCTAATATTGAGTGCCTGTACATGGTGCAGCACACCCACCGGATCTACATACAGATTATCATAAATTTTTGGGCTGCACATTTACGTGCCATTTGCAACCCTGGTAATTAGCAGTAATACACATGTGGATCCGGTCCTGGTCACACCAATTATGGTCTCCCTTTGTTACACAATTTTAGATAGCTTGTTAAAGAGAGCCTGTCACCAGGTGCTGGTCCTTTTTTAATTTACTAATGGTCCCCATAAATATTCCTCTAAATATAAGCCATAAAAAGTCTTTTTACTGAGTGCCAATAGACGACTCACCTCTGAAGCTGGTGTGTGCATGGTGTCTTCCCATGTACCGCCTGTGTTATTCCCCCTTACAGCCTAACGGAATAGACTAAATATCGCTGGTGTAAATAAAGGAGCTATTTGACTAGTTATGCTATAGTTAATTATAGCGTTATAAACTATAGTATAAATATTCAAATGTAGCTTTGCTCCCTTATTTACACCCATGGGATCTTGCAGCAGTTATTGAGGATTCACGTGTTTCCGTCTCTGCCCCTGTGGTGTATGGGGGAATAATATAGACATTGCGTTAGACGTCAAACCATGTACGAGCTAGTTTCAGAGGCAAGTTGTCTATTTGCATGGTAGATGCACTCGGGAAAAGGCTTTTTTTTATAAAAAAAATTTACAAGTTAGATTTAGATGATCATTTGCAGTACTTAACTGTTTATAGATTAAGAACTAGAACCTGTTAATAGGATCTGTTTGGTAAATTAAGACATTGCAGATTTTTGGACCATGACTGTTTACTGTACTATACATGTGGATTTTCAAGACCCTATCTACACACAGCAGATAAAATATTTATGAATTTCTTGGCAAGCTGCAAATTTTCAAATCCATTATCCATATTGTACAATTGGTGTGGATCTTTAATCTTGAAGTAGGTCTGTTCTTTTAACAAATGGCTTATTTGCTATGTTTCACACCATTGCTGCGCTAAATAAAACCACGTGTATTTGAACTTTGCTACCCAACTGCCTATCAACAAGAGTTGTGCTGTTTTTGCAGAATCTCATACAATATCTTTAATATCTTTTATGTAGAATTCTGATTTTAACTTGTTTTTCAGACTAAAGCTAACTTGGTCACACCACGTAATGGAGAGCCTCTGATTGCTGCTATTCAGGACTTTCTTACCGGTATGTGACATATACTATTTATCTAGGCTTGCTGGATTCCCAGCCTCCTCAATGCCAATGTTTGGGAGTATTGAACTTGTGTTTACTGTACAGTAATGCAGAATAATAGTTATAATGTCTTCTTTTACTAGCTGCCTATCTCCTGACTCTCAAGGACACATTTTTTGATCGTTCCAAAGCTTGTCAAATCATTGCATCTATTTTGGTTGGTAAAGATGAAAAGATTAAAGTCCGCCTGCCTCATCCAGCAATCCTAAAGGTATTTGTCTGTAGTCAGTCTTAGGAGTAGTTAATGTGGATTTCTCATCTGTCATTGGTGGACCCATGATAGACCATAGGTATTGCTGCTGCCATTAGGAGGCAGCCACTAAGCATTAAAAGTTTTTCTCCCACCATCTATACCCTTCCCACAGGGGCGAAGCTAAATCCGTTTTAGATTAGTATCTTTAGGAGGCAGACATGCCTGCCTTGACAGGTCTAACTTTTTTTTCTCAGTTTTTTTGGTATAGGGATTACAGACAGCACTGCACCTCATCCTCCCTTGTGTACAGGGAGGAGAGTGGGTCACCAAACCCACTACTTTTTCCCTGCCTCTAGAAGACAAATGTACAGCAGATCTCAAAGTCTAGAGTTTCCTCGGAGTGAACTGCCCTTCTCAAGGGGCACTACAATGAAGAAGGTAACCCTGTTGGAGTTGAGGGACCACTCTTGTGACAGACAAGTGAGTTTCTGCATCAGTTCTCTTGACGCTCTGCACCCCTGGCCCTTCCTCCCTCCAGCTGGTGTTTTCTCACTCTTCACCCTGTTTTTGGCTCTCCTTCACTTAAGGGGAATTGTTGCCATCCTATACCTGGATAACCTCCTAGTTAAAGCTCCCTCCAGAGCGTCCAAACTGGCCAGCCTGATGATAGTCCTGGTACTCTACACTGCTTTGGGTGGTTGATCAAACTCCACAAATCAACCTCACTCCCTCCAACTACTCATCTTCATAGTTATTTGCTTTTACATGTGTCTGCCCAGAGTCATATTTCCACCAAAGATAGTCCACCTACGCAGCAGTATCCTCAGGATTTATCTTCCTTGCCTGTACCCAATACGCCTCTCCATGTAAGGCCTCGATCTCATAGCCACCATGGAAGCCATCCTATACAACCAATTTCATTCTCTTTGTCACACAGTCATGCGTGTTGTTGGCATGATTCTAGCTAGTCCTCCAACTACAGCAGACTGGGTCTAATTCTTGACTCCTATTTACGGTTTTCCTTCTTTTACTGTTCATCCCCATTTAAACATGTGCTCCATGGACAATGCTCCTAAGTGTGTGTCCTGTGCAATGTAAGCGTTCCTTGAAGAGCCTTTTGAGGGTGAATACATTTGCACTTAGACCTCACTGTGCAGGCACTGACTAGGGTCAGTGAAATGGAGGTGGGAAGAGGAGGGCAAGATCAGGACTATCAGGTCAGCAGTTGGGTTAATGTAGGAAGAAAGGGTAGAGGGAAAAGTGCCAGGAGGCTATGTCCTGAGCTGGAACGCCCTAGTAAATATGCCTTTTTGGCTGATATTAGCAATAAAAGCCCAGGGCCAGCAACACTGCAGCAGGGCATTTTTACTAGCGACCAGGAGGATGACTACTGCAGGAAGGATGGGAAAAGGAGTGCAGCAAAGGTCAGATAGATGCTGGTGGTAGGGGACTCTATTATTAAGAAGACAGACAGGGTCATCTGTCGCTGAGACTGTAAATGCCGAACACTGTGTTGTCTGCCGGGTGCTCGGGTTCGGCATATTGCGGATTGGATTGACAGATTGCTGTGTGGGGCTGGGGAAGACCAGGTGGTCATGGTACACATTGGCACCAATGGCAAAGTCAGGGGGAGATGGAAGGTCCTTAAAAACGATTTTAGGGAACTAGGAGAGAAGCTCAAGTCCAGGACCTCCAAAGTAGTGTTTTCAGAAATACTATCCGTGCCATGAGCGTCACCCGGACAAAAGGGAGCTTAGAGAGTTAAATAAGTGGCTCAGAAGTTAGTGCAGGAAGGAAGGGATTAGCTTCATGGAGAACTGGGCCGACTTCTCTGTCAGTTACAGGGTTTACAGTAGGGATGTGCTGCACCTTAATGGGGAGGGTGCAACTGCCCTGGGGGGAAATTGGTTAGACAGCTGGAGGAGCTTTAAAACTATGATCTGGGGGGGAGGGTGGGGCATCATACTGATAAGGGGGTAGATAGTGGAATATAGAAGGGGACAGTGGGGATTTAGTGGGGACTGGGGTTAGTGAAAAAAGTAGGGAATAGACTGGGCAGAACTATACACTTAGGAAAAATATAACTGCTGGTAACAAGAACCTGTTACATACAAACATCAATCAAGGTAACTCAAAAATCCCGGATTTTCACTTTCACTCAGGTAATAGTAATTTAAAATGTATTTTCAACGCAATATTTAGAGATCTGGAAGAAGAAAATACCACCCATAAAACTTGCTGTTCTGTGTAGACCTAAAAACCAGGAGGGTCTCAGTGTCCCTGACCCACGCATGTATTATATGGCAGCCCAACTGCAGCACCTCCGAGGGTGGGGGGAGGCGGATAAGTTGAATACAGTGGGGCGAGTTGTGCAGCGACTTGTTCACACTAACAATCTAGTCACAGCGTTAGAAAGCGGTATTTTCTATTATAAGGGGAGGCAATACAATATATTGCGCACCGTACACACAGTTTGGTGGACAGCTAGAGAAATTGTGGGGATTTGCGGATATACGCAGTTTACCCCCATCTGGCCTAACTGTCTATATAAAGAACTGAACGCGGTCTCTAACGTGAGGCTTTGGGATACCTATGGTCTTAATCGAATATGTCAGCTGTATGAGAATACTTTACTTAAGTCCTTTGCTTCATTACAGCAAGAGTTCGGACTACCTAGAACATTGTTCTGTGTCTATATTCAGATGCGCAATGCTGTACAATCGTACGGAGAAAATATCTCCTGCTGCTTCGCATTTGATTATCACACATACGGCTACCCAGGGGGGTACAAAAGGCGTGATCTCCTTGTATTATTTGAGCCTCATGGCTTGGGGAGAGGGAAGGGGGAGAGAAAGGGTGGAATTGTGCTTTGTGTTTTTTTTTTTTTTCTGTGGGGTTGCTTGTCCACAACCCTTTTGAAAATCAATAAAAAAGATTTTTTAATGTATTTTCACAAATGCCTGAAGTCTAGCTAGAAAAATGCAGGAGCTGGAGGCTATGGTACTAGAAGAACACATAGATATAGTTGGTGTTTCCGAGACATGGTTGGATTCTTCGCATAACTCGGCTGTAAATATTAAGGATTTTACACTATTTAGGAGAGACAGGGTCAATATAAAAGGCAGTGGCATGTGCCTGTATGTGAGGAGTGATCTGAAGACAAGTGTGAAAGAGGCAATTGTGGGTGAGGATGTGGAAACCTTATGGGTGGAAGTTCAAAGGGATAAAAAAAACTGAAAAAATAATACTTGGTGTAATCTATAGACCCCCTAACACCACAGAAGAGATAGAAATGTAACTCTATAACCAAATAGAGCGGGCTGCACAGGCTGGTACAGTGGTTGTAATGGGAGATTTTAACTTCCCAGACATTGACTGGTGTCATGATTCTGCCTCAGCCGCAAAGGGGAGAAAATTCCTCAACTTGCTGCAGGACCACTTTATGCTCTGGCAATTTCTAATGATGCAGAGCTTGTTGGAAATGTTACGGTTCGAGAAACACTAGGTAATAGTGGCCACAATATAATATATTCCCCCTACACTATAAAAAGCAAACTTTGTCAGGCATAGCAATGACACTAAATTTCAAAAAGGCTAATTTCCCTGGTTTGAGTTCAGCATTTTAGGGCATAAACTGGGAGCAGCTACTGTCACATAATAGTACTGCGGATAAATTAGAGAGTTTTAAATCCACATTACGTAATTGCACTAAAAAATGTATTCCTTTAGGTAACAAGTATAAACGGCTAAAATTAAACCCCTCAAATCTGAGGGGTCAGCTGTAGCGTTTGAAGATTACAAAGGGCTTAATAAAATCTGTAAAAAGGAGATAAATATAGCAAAAATACAAAACGAACAGCAGGTAGCAAAAGAGAGCAAAACAAATCCCCTAAAATTATTTAAATATATAAATGCTAAGAAACCTAGGTCTGAGCAGGTAGGTCCACAAAATAATGGTAAAGGGGGGGGGGGTGTCACTGAAGATAAGGAAAAGGGAGAGTTATTATTTTTTTTGTAGCTCTGTATATACAAGAGAAAAGAAAGGAGCTGACATTTGTGGTGCTGGGGCTGTTAGTGCATCCAGTAATATACTCAATTGGCTAACTGTAGATATGGTCCAAATCAAGTCAAAGGGGTTGTCCCACTTCACATTTTCATACTTACCTGCTGCAAGCCCGCAAGTCACTTCCTGGCTTCATCTTGATTGAAGTCTTCTCCTGGCCGGGTCACGCGCTGGACTGAACGCACATGCAGCCGCGCATGCGCCATGGTGCTATAGTACAGTGCGCGTTCGCAGCTCTGTTCTATACTGCATAGGAAGAAGTCACCACGGCACGTGCGCGTTCAGTCCAGCACACGGCCCGGCCGGGAGAAAAGGAGTCGTCTTCTTCGCAAGCGCGGCCACCATGATCAAGTAGAGAGTGGTGGCCGTAACCAGGAGAGACCGACTGACAACAATCAGGTAAGTGGGGATGAATTTCTTAAAAAGGTTGGGAATTGGGTAATTATATTTACAAAAATGATCACTGTGAAATCATTAACAGATTTAACAGTGATCATTATGATGGGAATACCCCTTTAAATAGGGTAAATGTAAACAAGGCTCCGGGTCTAGGTGGATAACACCCAAGAGTGCTTAAAGAGCTTAGTTCAGTCATTGCTGTGCCCCTGTTTATAATTTTTAAAGATTCTCTAGGTACTGGTACAGTGCCAAGCGATTGACACAAGGCAAATATGGTGCCCATATTCTAAAAAGGATCAAGGTCCTTCACCGGTAATTATAGATCAGTTAGTCTTCTGTTGTGGGAAAAATGTTTGAAGGACTCTTATGGGACTATATACAGGAGTATGTGATTGTAAATAATATTATAAGTGATAACCAACATGGGTTTACCAAGGACAGAAGTTGTCTGACTAACCTGATTTGTTTTTATAAGGAGGTGAGTAGTAGCCTGGACAAGAGGGGTGGCTATGGATGTAGTGTATCTGAATTTTGCAAAGGCTTTTGATACTGTCCCTCATAGACGTTTAATAGGTAAAGTAAGGTCTATAGGCTTGGAAAGTATAGTTTGTAATTGGATTAAAAACTGTCTGAGTGACCGTGTCCAGACAGTTGTGGTCAATTTGGCACCACGGAATGTGTGGAGTAGGTTCGGCATGCATGTTGGTACCTGTATTCTTTAGATTCAATGGAGGCCATGTGTGGTTTAATGTTGGGAACCAGTCTAATCAGAGATCGCCTTCACGTGTGGCAGATGGGCTCAAATAATTTTGTACAAAATGTATTTGCCAAGCATCTCTAATTTAAGCATAGTATTAGCAATATAAATACTTTTTTGTACTTTATTTGGATCGCAGAGTGCTGTTGCATTATATATTTAGTTTAGTTTTGTTTTCAGCTATAGCAACGTGCACCTGCATATTGGGATGTGCTGACTAACCCCCTTCTGTTATTCTTTCCAGAGAGTTGTGCTCAATGATTTCTATTCAGAATGGTCCTGGGTTTTAGGTGGTGTACCCCAAGGTTCAGTGCTGAGCTCTTTATTTAATTTATTTATTAATGCAGATGATATTAAGTAGGGATGAGCGAATCGACTTCGGATGAAACATCCGAAGTCGATTCGCATAAAACCTAATTTCAATACTGTATGGAGCGAGTTGGGCATCAAAAGGAGGAGGACAAATGTAAAGTTATGCATCTTGGTAGTAATAATCTGTGTGCTTCAAATGTCCTAAGTGATGTAACACTGGGAGAGTCACTTACAGAGAAAGATTTGGGTGTCCTTGTGGATGGCAGATTAAATTACAGCATACAATGTCTATCAGCTGCTACTAAGGCCATTAGGATATTGTCATGCATTAAACGAGGCATCAACTCGTGCAGCAGGGATGTCATATTGCCACTTTACAAAGTGTTGGTGTGGCCTCATCTAGAATATGCAGTTCAGTTCTGGGCACCAGTCCATTGTAAGGACGCACTACAGATGGAAAAAGTACAGAGGAGAACGGCTAAACTGATAAGGGGCATGGAGGGTCTTAGTTATGAAGAAAGATTAAAAGAATTTATTTAGTCTTGATAAGAGGTGTCTAAGTGGGGACATGATTAACCTATACAAATATATAAATGGGCCATACAAAAATATGGTGAAAAACTGTTCCATGTAAAATGCGCTCAAAAGACGAGGGGGAATTGCCTCCGATTGGAGAGGAAAAAGTTCAGTCTCCAGAAGCGTCAAAGCTTCTTTCCTGTAAGAACTGTGAATCTGTGGAATAGACTTCCTCAGGACGTGGTCACAGCAGGAACAGTGGACAGTTCCAAAAAGGGTTTAGATGAGTTCTTAAAAGTAACAACATTAATGCTTATTAAAACGTGTACAAATCTGAGTCTCAATTCCTTCTGGGATTCACATCCCCACATATCCCTTGGTTGAACTTGATGGACTTATGTCTTTTTTCAACCATATTAACTATGTAACTATCTAACAGTCACTATGGCGGTAGAAGCTCTCATCATTCACATTTTCTTCCTCCTCCATTATTGACCCAGATACTCAGGAAAATATGGGCCAAGGATCTGCTCATAATCTAAGTTGCTCCAGACAGGCTTTGGCAGTTGTGGTATGCATCTCTGGTTGCCCTTCTAGTGGACCAACCCTGGCCTCTTCCATTGCAGGATGAACTCCTCTCCCACCTGAATTTACCTTTGCTGCGTTTAATCGCATAGTTGAATCTGCCATTCTCAGAGCTAAGGGATTTTCAGAATATGTAATCCAAACTATGATGAAGGCAATAAAACCAGCATCCTTTCCTGTCTACCAGAGGGCTTAGAAGTCTGCTATTTGCTGGTGTGAACATTTGAAACTTTACCAGTGCACTTCTCCCTCGCTCCCATCCTCTTTCCTTTAGATGGTTTGGAGCTGGGCCTGTACCTCATTTCTCTCAAGGGGCAGGTCTCTGCACTATCTATACTTTTTCTGCACCCTCTTGCCACCAATTTCGGGATTTGCATCTTTCATCAGTATGACCAGGTTTGTTACCACCTTGGAACCTCAGCCTTGTGAAGAATGTACTACATCAATCCTCATTCGAAGCCTTACAGGAAATTTCCTTCTGTTTTCTTTCCCTCATGGTAGCCTTCCTGGTCTTTGTCACTTCTATACGCAGAGTTTCGAAACTGGTGGCTTTGAGCCTTGTGTAAATCCCCTTTCTGGGTTCTACATCAGGACAAAGTCATCATCCGACCAGTACCTTCCTTGTCGAAGGCTGTGTTGGCCTTTCATATTAAAAAAGACACTGTCTAGCCCTTGTTTGGTCCAGCTCCAACTCAGGATAAAGAACAGGCCCTCCATACACTGCATGTAGTGTTGGCAGTCTGCATTCATCGCTATAGCACCTCCTCGTTTCAGAGATCAGACTTTCTGATCACTGAGGGTCCTAGGAAGTGTCTGGTGGCATCTAAATCCACAATCTCCCGTTGGATCCATCTCACCATTTCCGAAATTTACCGCTCTATGGGCAGGAAGCTCTCCTTTCAGGTTACCACTCCATTGCATCGTTCTGTGGGGGCCTCTGAGCAGTTCGTCACCAAGAGTCTGACATACAAGTGTGTAAGGCTACAGCGTGGTCTTCTCTGTACACCTATTTAAAATTTGGCTGGACACATTTGCATCTGCTGACACAGCAGTGGGATGTTAGTCTTCTGAGTACTTTTGTCTTCCCATCCTAGGGACTGCTTTGGAACGTCTCATAACACAGATGAGAAAAATAGATTTTTATTTACTGTACATCCTTTTGTCTTTCATTCATTGGGGGACAGGTACCACTAATCTAATCATTTGCTGGGTATTTGGGATTTTCCTGGGTTTTCCCGACTGTTGTGGTCTGGCTTTCTTCTTAGCACCTATGTTACTTTGGCTATTTTTTTTTCTGTTTTTCTACTACCGCTCTAGAACGCACTGAATTAGCTTTAGTTGCTGTGGGGAAAGGTATAACTGGTGGGAGGAACGAACAATTTTTAGATTTATCGTACTCTCCTAGTGGCAACAGCTATACCCATGGTCTATGCTGTGTCACATAGTCTATCTTGTGTCTCCCAATGGTGGTTTCTACCTTACACAATTCTACTTTTTGACTTTCACAGCCAGTAACTCTGTGGACTGGAAAGCAGATCTTCAGCATTATCATTCAACCAAGTGTGGACAATCCTGTTCGTGCCAACTTGCGTACCAAGGGCAAACAGTACTGTGGGAAAGGAGAGGATCTGTGCACTAATGATTCTTGTAAGTTCTGTTTTGGTCTTTTTACCTTAAAGGAATGCCTCAAGATTACAAATAGCAACTTTCTTTGATTTTGCCGGTTTTGCTGCTCGGTTCCATTGGAGTGAGTGGGGCTGAACTGCACTACCACACAGTGCATGTCTAGAACACACTCCTCCAAGTCAATTAACATTTGCACACTTCATTACTATGGTCCATGGTGGTTGCTGTAAAGCATCTTTTTAAATACTGTTAACAGCAGCTCATATAAAATGGCTGCCCCACAATCATGTACAGAAAGTCAGGCCTCTTTCACACTTGCGTTGTTACTTTCCATCCTAGAGTTCCGTCGTCGGGGCTCTATGACGGAAAGATACTGATCAGGATTATCCCAATGCATTCTGAATGGAAAGAAATCCGTTCAGGATGCTTTAGGATGTCTTCAGTTCAGTATTTAAACGTTTTTTTGCCGTTGAAAAACTGCAGCATGCTGCAGATTTTTCTCCGGCAAAAAAAACTGAAGGCATGCCGCGAGGACGGATCCAGAATTAATGCCCGTTGAAAATCATTAATCCAGATCCAACTTTAAGCTAAACGTTGTTTTGGCGCATCGCCGGATCCGACGTTTAGCTTTCTGAATGGTAACCATGGCAGCCAATATGCTACTAAAGTCCCGGCTGCCATGGGAAAGTAGTGGGGAGCAGTGGAGAAGCTACTTACTGTCCGTGTGGCTCTCGGGGCGCTCCACAATGACGTCACAGCCCCCCTACGTCGCATGGATCATGTGATCCATGCAACGTAGGGGCGCTGTGATGTCATTGTGGAGCGCAACCGGGAGCCGCACGGACGGTAAGTAGCATCTCCACTGCTCCACACGACTTTTCCATGGCAGCCGGGACTTTAGTAGCGTCCTGGCTACCATGGTAACACTGAAAGCATTTTGAAGACTGATCAGTCTTCAAATGCTTTCAAGTGTGTTGCGTTGCGACGGATCTGGCGGGCATTTCCGGCGACGAAAGTGCACACCGAATTCTCACAACGCTAGTGTGAAAGAGGCCTAATATAAGTAAAACCATTCCAGAATTACTACATAAAATGACACATCAGTTTTTCAAAAATAGATGTGGGCAGAAAGATGAAAACTGGCCTGGGATCTAGTCTTGGATAGAAGGGGTTAATTTGTGTTCAAATACATGTAGAACCTGTTTAGTTCTAACCCATTTAAAAAAAAAATGTTTTAAATAAACTGTGACCAAATGTCAAAGAAACTTCTGACTAAAAGTTAAATTGTTTACTTTTCAAGTTGTATGACTGTTTCCATAGATGTTACAATTCAGAACAGTGACCTGATGTGTGGTAGCATGGACAAGGGAACTTTGGGTTCTGGCTCAAAGAATAACATTTTCTATATCCTTCTGAGAGACTGGGGACAAGTTGAGGCTGCTGATGCTATGTCACGTCTGGCAAGACTGGCACCGGTATACTTGTGTAAGTGCAATCTGTGACAGCGGCATGTAAACTAGCCTTTTTTCCAGTTGTCTAATTGGTAAAAAAAAAAAAAAGCCTGCTTTAAGTTGTCATATAATATATGGTTCCCCTTTTTAAAGGGGATGTCGGGGTTCAGAGCTGACCTCGGACATACACATATTTTCACTCAGGCATCCCTTCTGATATGAACGTCGGAGCATTTCATGTTCTGATGCTGTCCTTTGCCCTGCGCAGAATCGCGAAGGGAAAAGGCTTTTTAAGATGACGTATTAAGCTCTCCACAGGGACTGCGCTAAAGCCTGCCCATCAGAACCAGTGACATCACCAAATACACTGCTGGGCGGAAGCCTCTGCCTAGCAGTGTGAAAATGTAAACAAGAAAAGTCCTTGGCTTGCACAATCTGGCCTGTCTGAGTGAAAAATTGGGGTATGTTCGGGCTTAGTTCTGAACCCGGACAACCCCTTTACTGTTGAACTGTACAAAGGGGCTTTTCACTGCCAGCTTGGTGATGGGACATGTTACTTAAAAAATGTCACTAAATGCTAAAAACGTATCTAATTTTATTTTATGCAGCTGGGTACCTTTTAATACTGTACGCCTAAGCGCCTGTTCACATGACATTTGTACATCCTGTTAGGATGAATTAGTTGTCTTTTGACCATGCATTGTAATAATTGTGATATCCTATCCTTAAAGGAGCTTTTCTGACCACTGGAACCCCCTGAATCCCAAGCACAGCTGTCCCCTGTGTATCGGCAGTGCAAATGTGTGACCTCTGCTCTATTCACTTCAAAGGAATTGACAGCACGCAGCTATCTCTTAGTCCCATAGAAGTGAATAGATGTGGTAGTCATGTATGTGCACTACTCCAGTCACACAGGAGAGTCAGGGACCCTCGGAATTGGTTGGAGTTCCAGTGGTCCGACCCCAGGGATTATAAGTATTATCTCCTATCCTGTGGATAGGTAATAAATGTTCTTTGTGAGAAAATGTCTTAAAAATGTACTTCATATTCTTTTTCCCTGATTCAGCAAACAGAGGTTTCTCCATTGGCATTGGAGATGTCACTCCAGGACAAGGTCTACTGAAGGCCAAACAGGATCTTTTAGATGCTGGGTACAAGAAATGTGATGAGTACATTGAAGCTTTAAACACTGGAAAGCTGCAACAGCAACCTGGGTGTAGTGCAGAGGAGACATTGGAGGTTGGTCCTATATACATATATACATACATACAAACATGATTTTTTTGTATTTAAAATACATGTGTAAACTACACATGCAATTGTGCTTATTCATATAATTTTTCCAGTTAAAAATACGAAACGGAGATAAAACCGGATTCCAAAAAAGTTGGCGACACTATACAAATCGGGAATAAAAACTGAATGCAATGATGTGGAGGTGCCAACTTCTAATATTTTATTAAGAATAGAACATAAATCACGGAACAAAAGTTTAAACTGAGAAAATGTACCATTTTAAGGGAAAAATATGTTGATTCAGAATTTCATGGTGTCAACAAATCCCCAAAAAGTTGGGACAAGGCCATTTTCACCACTGTGTGGCATCTCCCCTCCTTCTTACAACACTCTGGGGACCGAGGAGACCAGTTTCTCAAGTTTAGAAATAGGAATGCTCTCCCATTCTTGTCTAATACAGACCTCTAACTGTTCAATCGTCTTGGGCCTTCTTTGTTGCACCTTCCTCTTTATGATGCGCCAAATGTTCTCTATAGGTGAAAGATCTGGACTGCAGACTGGCCATTTCAGTACCCGGATCCTTCTCCTACGCAGCCATGATGTTGTGATTGATGCAGAATGTGGTCTGGCATTATCTTGCTGAAAAATGCAGGGTCTTCCCTGAAAGAGATGACGTCTGTTGTTCTAGAACCTGAATATATTTTTCTGCATTGATGGTGTCTTTCCAGACATGCAAGCTGCCCATGCCACACGCACTCATGCAACCCCCATACCATCAGAGATGCAGGCTTCTGAACTGAGTGTTGA
Organism: Bufotes viridis; assembly: GCA_033119425.1. NCBI lineage: Eukaryota > Metazoa > Chordata > Amphibia > Anura > Bufonidae > Bufotes > Bufotes viridis. The sequence continues at coordinate 145,579,540 of CM065594.1, read as the reverse complement.
TAACAACTTGGGTTGTCCTTGTCCTCTTTGGTCCGGATGACATGGCGTCCCAGATTTCCAAAAAGAACTTCGAATCATGACTCGTCTGACCACAGAACAGTCTTCCATTTTGCCTTAAATGATCCCTGGCCCGGTGAAAACGCCTGAGCTTGTGGATCTTGCTTAGAAATGGCTTCTTCTTTGCACTGTAGAGTTTCAGCTGGCAATGGCGGATGGCACGGTGGATTGTGTTCACTGACAATGGTTTCTGGAAGTATTCCTGAGCCCATTCTGTGATTTCCTTTACAGTAGCATTCCTGTTTGTGGTGCAGTGTCGTTTAAGGGCCCGGAGATCACGGGCATCCAGTATGGTTTTACGGCCTTGACCCTTACGCACAGAGATTGTTCCAGATTCTCTGAATCTTCGGATGATGTTATGCACAGTTGATGATAGATGCAAAGTCTTTGCAATTTTTCGCTGGGTAACACCTTTCTGATATTGCTCCACTATCTTTCTGCGTAACATTGTGGGAATTGGTGATCCTCTACCCATCTTGGCTTCTGAGAGACACTGCCACTCTGAGAAGCTCTTTTTTTGTACCCAATCATGTTGCCAATTGACCTAATTAGTGTTAATTGGTCTTCCAGCTCTTCGTTATGCTCAAATTTACTTTTTCCAGCCTCTTATTGCTACTTGTCCCAACTTTTCTGGGATTTGTTGACACCGTGAAATTTTTAATCAACATATTTTTCATCTACGTTCTATTACAAATAAAATATTGACATTTCCTATCTCCACATCATTGCATTCATTTTTTATTCACAATTTGTTTAGTGTCCCAACTTATTTGGAATCCGGTTTGTAATTTACAAGTGTTAATGGGAAATCCTTCATCAATCTTTAGAATTAAAAACTGTTATCTCTCTGTCCTGTTATCTTCTTACAAGGCCTTGATCTTGCGTGAGCTGTCAGTGATCAGAGACCACGCTGGCAGTGCCTGTCTAAGAGAACTGGACAAGAGCAACAGCCCGCTCATCATGGCTTTGTGTGGCTCCAAAGGTAAGTCATGTGTCAAAGATGAAGACCAGCTTTGATTGCTATGACTTCATAAGTCATCATCAATTGGACTTGTTACCACAATCATTCAAGCGGTTTCCACAGGATAGGCGTCCACAAGCGCTGCCGAATTGACCAATGAGATAGCAGTGGTGCTGCACATGTGCGCCCTCTGCTCTATTCACATCTACGAGACTGCCAAGTACAGCCCTGGCAGCAGTCCCACAGAAGTAAATGGAGCTGAGGACGCACATGAACAACACTGCTCCATTCTCATTGGGCAGTTCAGCAGCACTTGCGGACCCCTGTTCTCCTGATCGTTGGGGGTCCCAGCAGTCGGACCCCCAGCAATCAAATAACTATCCACTCTCCTGTGCATGAGGGATGTTTGTGGCACCAGCCATTTAATTGTACACTATAATCTGGCTGAAGGAAACCGGTTTGTATCATCACTTGCTGCGCGTACACAGGAAGAACATTTGAGTCTAGTCCTGGTGCATTTGATCATTTAACTTTGTTTAGGTTCCTTTATTAACATCTCCCAGATGATTGCCTGTGTGGGCCAGCAGGCTATCAGTGGGTTTCGTGTTCCTGATGGCTTTGAGAACCGATCCCTTCCTCATTTTGAAAAGCATTCAAAGGTGCGTTTACAAATTTATTGTTAAGTACTTTCTTATGTTTGATTTACTGTATTTATGTATTTGATTTCTTTTAAAAATATGATCTAAAAATTGTCAGGGTCCTTGACTATTATAAGGAGACATACTCCTCACCTGGACTTTATTTAGGCTGTGTTCACAGCAACATAGTGACTTCTGTCTTTGATGGAAGCACAAAATGCTGTATTGGATCTGTTGTCCGAGTCCGTAGGTTTGACAGAAATTAATAGTGTTGCATGTTAATTATGATGAAAGCAGTAATGGAGCCTCTGATGCTGATGTGAACACAGATGAAGTTGCTTGAAGTTTGGTAACCTGTTTACTCTATAGCATACATGTTATTACTTATCTGCATTCTCATTTTAGAAGTGCTTGCAAAAAAAAATCTATTTAATTTTCTGCATCAACATTTAATTGTTAAACTGCATTCTTAATCCATATTTACAGCTACCTGCAGCCAAGGGATTTGTGGCGAACAGCTTTTATTCTGGCCTGACTCCCACAGAATTTTTCTTCCACACCATGGCTGGACGTGAAGGTCTGGTAGACACAGCTGTTAAGACAGCAGAGACTGGTTATATGCAGGTATGGCACGCATACTGTAGTAGTGTACATGGAATATTTTATTTCGTGCTACATGTATCACTTCATTTGGTGCTTTAATAACCTGTCTTGCCAGCATTTTTTTTTTTGAAGCTCATTAACAGAGCTTGTGATTTGGCAAAGTTTAGTGGCAATAGCATTTGAAGTTGTGACCACTGGCACCACATGTCAGCAGTTAAGATGCAGTCAGACAGTGGTGCCTGGGGGAGCCTGGCACCACAGATAAGAGGGTAATAGTTTCAGTAAGAACGCTAACAATTCCCGTTGGACAATAATCTTGTACTGTAAATGTATGTAGTGAGTGAGCAGTTGTGCTACAAAAGCTCATTCAATGCTTGTAAAATGTTTTAGGCGAACAAATCAATTATTATTGAATTGTGATAATGTAAAGGAAAAATCACAATGTGAGCGATGTAAAACAGACATGTTTTATGTCTGTGAACACATACAGTGAACCATCCTCGATTAAGCGAGTAAACGACCTAATGCAAACAAATTTGTGCACAATCCTTGCATGAAAATGTTTGTCAACGGCTTTAAATTGTTAACTGCAATTGTGTCAATCGCCTATGTAATTATCTACTTGCCTAATGCGCCCTAAAAGTGGTATAAATCTTAATAAGCTATACTCTGGATAGATCAACTGTATCAGATCGCCAGTGTTCCGACAACCAGAACCTCAGTGATTGGCTGTTTGAAGGGGTCACAGTGATCGATTGAGCGCTGCATCCTCTTCAGTGTTTAACTGCACGCCATCTAGATTATAGCAAAAGTGCACTGTACTGTAGTTACAACTGCTTTTCACATTCCGGTAAATTGGACGAGCAGAGGTAATTACACTGCACCACTGCTACAAGTGCAGGTAAATAACATGATAACTTTACTCTCTGGTTCTATATGAATACTGCACCCCAGCTGAGCCGTGGAGGTTTTGGGAGTCGGACACCCACCAATCTATTGATGACCTATACTATCAGTCAACCAATTCCACTGCCTTGGAGTAACCTTGGATTCTCTCCTGTCCTTCAAACCGCACATCCAAGCCCTTTCCACTACCTGCCGCCTAAAACTCAAAAATATCTCCTGCATCTGTGCATTCCTCAACCAGGAGTCTGCAAAAATGCTTGTAAATGCCTTCATCTCCTGCCTAGACTACTGTAACCTCCTCCTATGTGGCCGTCCATCTAGCACTCTCGCACCCCTCCAATCTATCCTCAACTCTGCTGCCCGACTAATCCACCTCTCACCCCGTTGCTCCTCTGCCAATCCCTTCACTGGCTCCCCGTCACCCAGCAAATTCAGTTTAACATACTAAGGGCCCTTTCACACTGGCGTTTTTGTTTTCCGGCATAGAGATCAGTCGTCGGGTCTCTATGCCGGAAAAATCCTGATCAGGATCATCCCCATGCATTCTGAATGGAGAGAAATCCATTCAGGATGCATCAGGATGTCTTCAGTTCAGGACCGGAACGTTTTTTGGACGCAGCAAATACCGCAGCATGCTGCGCTTTTTGTTCCGTCCAAAAATTCGAAACACTTGCCGCATAGCCGGATCCGGAATTAATGCCCATTGAAAGGCATTAATCCGGATCCGGCCTCAAGCTAAACGTCGTTTCGGCGCATCGCCGGATCCGACGTTTAGCTTTTTCTCAATGGTTACCATGGCAGCCAGGACGCTAAAGTCCTGGTTGCCATGGTAGAATGTAGTGGGGAGCGGGGGAGCATTATACTTACCATCCGTGCGGCTCCCGGGGCGCTCCAGAGTGATGTCAGGGCGCCCTACACGCATGGATCACGTGATCCATGGGCATGGGGCGCTCTGACGTCATTCAGGAGCGCCCCGGGAGCCGCACGGACTGCAAGTATACTGCTCCCCGCTCCTACTATGGCAACCAGGACTTCAATAGCGTCCTGGCTGCCATAGTAACCTGAAAGCATTTTGAAGATTGATCAGGATCCTGATCAGTCTACTAATGCTTCAGGCGACTTGCGTTCTGACGGATCCGGCGGGACGGAAGTGCCTGCCGGATCCTCAGAACGCAAGTGTGAAAGGACCCGAAGGGTACTTTCACACTTGCATTTTTCTTTTCTGGCAAAGAGTTCCATCATAGGGGCTCTATACCGGAAAAGAACTGATCAGTTTTATCCCCATGCATTCTAAATGAAGAGAAATCCGTTCAGGATGTCTTCAGTTCAGTCTTTTTGACATTTCAGGACAGAGATAATACTGCAGCATACTGCAGTTTTATCTTCGTCCAAAATTCCGAAACACTTGCATTCAAAGTGCCGCAATGCCGGATCCGTCCTTTGCAGACCGGTAAAAATGTGAAAAATATATATAACAGATCTGTCTGTCCGTGTGACAAGCGGAGAGACTGATCCGTTCTTGCAATGCATCCCCTATACTCTGGAATTCTCTACATCAATATATCAGACTCTCGCCTATAGTGGAAACATTCAAAAGAAACCTGAAAACCCACCTCTTCAATCAAGCCTACAACCAGTGACCCTGCTGCTGCTATACCGCCATGACCAGCATTACTCTCTCCTACTGTGTCCTTCCTCCATACCTTGTAGATTGTAAGCCCTGTAAGACTCCTGGACCAATGCATTTCTACTGGAAGGTGGTCTTACTCTTAATCCTTATTCCAAGAGCTATAGCTTTTTTTATTTTTCTGTCGATGTAACCCAATGAGAGCTTGTTTTTTGCCAGTCAAGTTGTAGTTTTTAATGCACAATTTTGGGGTACATATAATTTATTGTTTAACTTTAAGTTCATTTCATAGGAATGTTCATTTCATAGGAATGAAAAAAAACAGCATTACTGTTATTGTCTTTGTATGTTGTAACGTTTGTGACTATTTTTTGCGGCAAAAATAATATAACTTTACTTAGGTCAGTATGCAAAAAAACCTTTGTTTCTCTTCCGTCTCATTGGGGGGCACAGGCTTTGACCATGGGTATAGCTGTTGCCGCTATGAGGCGGACACTAAGCACATAGTGTAAGCTCCTCTTTCTTCAGCTATACCCTTCCTACAGTGACAAAGCTAAATCAGTTTTAGCTTAGTGTCCGTAGGAGGCAGACCTCCCTGCGTTGCAGATCTGCTGGCTTTTTGTTTTTTCTTCTTTCCTTCTTTAGCGGGAAGCTTCAGGCAGTCCGTAAAGCTGCCTGCACTCCCACCCAGGAGACGGGAGACCAGGGGGTCACCCAAACCCCCTGCTCCTTTCCGTGCTCCGGAAGAAACGGAGGACCACGTTTCGGGCCTTCCTCTCAACAAGGTACTTTAAAGATGGGCATAGAAGATTTACTAAAATTAGGAGCAATAGAACCTATCCCAGAAAATCAGCTGGGAAAGGGCCACTACTCTCGTCTATTCTTAGTAGAAAAACCAAACGGAAAATCCAGAATTCTAATAAATCTAAAACCCTTGAACAAACATGTTACATATCAAAAGTTCAAGCTTGAAACTTTAAGATCTGCAGTAAAATGTATAAAAAGGAGAGCAGTAATGGCCTCAATCAATTTGAGATTCGCCAATAGACCTGTGGTTGTGCTAGATATTCCTGACATTCCACTTGTATTAGATTTTTTACAATAGGGATGGAAGAATAAGCTTAGGCCTAGTACTTTAACCCTGGGTTCAGACCTGAGTGTTCTAAAAACGCGCGTTTTTCAGCGCGTTTTTGCAAATAGGAAACGCGTGTTCGTACGCGCATTCTTGTGATTGACTACTGTGGTGTCAATCACAAAACGCGCGACAAACGCCCCCAAAAAAGCTCAAGTACTTGATTATGCGTCGGGCGTTTTACAGCGCGTTCAAACGCGCTGTAAAACGCTCAAGTGAGAACCAGGGCCATAGGAAAGCATTGGTTTTCATGTGTTGAGCGTTTTACAGCGCGTTTGAACGAGCTGTAAAACGCTCAGGTGTGAACTTAGGGTAAAGGTTCAGATTTTAGCATTAAGCGCTTTAATTGAGTTTGTTAGCCGAACATCCTTGGTTTAAGCAGTATCCAAGTTGTCCCCAGTCTGTAAAAGTAGGGTTCCTCCCTGGGATTTAAATTTGGTCCTCTCAGCTCTCACTTCTGATCCTTTTGAGCCTATTGATAAGATCTCCCCAAAAAGGCTCTCCCTTTAAAATTGCCTTCCTTCTGGCCATTACCTCTGCTAGGAGGGTGAGTGAGGTCGCTGTGCTCTCCGTTGACCCTCCCTACTGTTCCCAAGAGATGGTGTTACCTTCCTTCTGTGTCACTCCTAAAAATAAGAAGCAATCGGAATTCCATTGTTTAGATGTTAGGTGTATTATGCAATATCTACTGGTCATTCAGCCTTAGGCTACATGCACACGAACGTTTTTTGTTTCCGCGTCCGTTCCTTGTTTTTTCACGGAACGAATGCTTCCACATGCATCTCTATTGGTCATTGAAAAATGTTGGCTAGTCATGTTTCACGTCCGTGAAAAAAGTAAGGCATGTCCTATTCTTGTCCGCAAAAAAACGGTTTGCGGACCCATAGAAGTCAATGGGTCCGCAAAAAATGCGGATGACCAAGGGAAGCCATCCATTTGTCATCCGCATCTGTTTTTTTTTTTTTGTGGATGGTTGCTTGGAAGCCAGGGCACTTGTACAGGTACTTTAAGAAACTGGTTTAAATTAAAATTTCTAGAATTCAAGCCTTCCTTTTTTTTTTTTTTTTTTTTTTTTTTGCGGATCCGCAAAAAAACGGAAGATACACGGAAACACAACCTACAAAATTTGCAGACACAAGGAACGGATGTGGATGTGAAAAAAAGGAAGACGGTTCAGCGATTTGCGGACAGTAAAAAACAACTGCCGTGTGCATGTAGCCTTAAAGGTCCTCCTCACGTCTGCTGCTTCTTTTGTTTCAGGGAGCAAAGAAAGGATCTCCGGCTTCTTCTCAGACTATTGCTAGGTTGATTAGGCAGGCTATCTCCTTAGCTTACACTTCTAGGCGGGTTGTTCCGCCCTCGGGATTTAGGGCTCGCGCTACTAAATCGGTCTCCACTTCTTGGGCAGAGAGAGCTTCACCTTCCATAGAGCAGATTTGTAAAGCGGCTACCTGGAGCTCTTCACATACTTTTTTTATGCACTGTAGACTTCAGATACCTTGTAATTGGGGCCTTACTTTTGGCCGTATGGTGCTTCATGCTGTTGTCCCACCCTAGATGGTATCTTGCCTATTCTCCAGGGGTGCTGTCATAGGTGAAAGAGAAATATTGGATTACACTGACTGGTAATTTCTTTGAGACTATGACAGCACTCGATTAAAATAAGTGACTAATATTTAGGTTATTAAGATGTTATGTTTCTTAGTAGAGTTGAGCGAACTTGTATTTTAAGTTCGGCGTCCAAAGTTCGGGTTCGTCCAAGTCCTTAGTGTTGTCCAAGGTTCGGGTTCACTGAAGAATCCCCTTATGGATTCCAAATGCTGTTATGGTCTGTGGTAGCGGAATCCATAACGGGATGCTTCGATAACCCCAACCCGAACTTTGGACGCCGAACTTAAAATACAAGTTTGCTCAACTCTATTTCTTAGTTCTTGAAAAAGGACTGTAGGTAGAGGGGATGGTCCCACTTTTAAAAGGTGGTTCTGATTTCATGTCCTGAGGAGGTGGAGGCGGTCTCTCCAGGGGTGCTGTCATAGGCTCAAAGAAAACCGATTACCGGTAAGTGTAATTCAATATTTTTGTTCTATGAGAGAGTAAGGAGTCCAGTTGCAATCTGGTAGCTCAGATTGCGAAGCAAAGTGCTTGTTGGTGAGCATATACCAGTATCACCAATTTGTCCTACAGTTTAGCCTGAGCTTAGACACCTTTCCTCTTTTTTGCAGAGGCTATGGCTATGATTCTACCCCATATAAATGCTTTTTGCCAACCAAACCCAGTGGGTATAGGAATCAGAAATATTATTGCGAAAGAAAGAAGTCAAGTATTTTGGGATAAATAGTGAGAACTGATAAGAGCCTTGGTGAGGTGCCAACGATGGGGTACACCCCACGCTGGGTGTAAGTTAAAAACTGAAAGAGCCACATCGTGGTCTGATCATGCATTAACCATGTGCCTTGAGTAGAGAAGGTGCATGAGGGTAGCAGTGGAGGAATAAATCACGTAAATTTGTGAGAAGTGGCGGTGTGCACTCTATCAGAATGTACCTGTATAAGCCCTCCTGGACTCATTATATTTCCTCCAAGTTTCTGCCAACCCCTTTTAATGACTAGCAACGTTTTTTGCTTTTGGCTCTCTGCATTTCAGCAGCCATAAAAAAATAATTTTGTTGATGTCTGAAGTATTTTACACGAGAAATGTTTTTATTGTGCGTCATTGTATACATAAATTACAATGTCGCTTGTATAATTTTCTCGTGAATTGTGTTGGGAAACATAGCAAAGTGGTTATATGCCCAGCTGCCACGAGGAGGCTGGCACTAGAAAAAAAAAAGTGGTGGCTCTGCCCAGGTTCCCTATACCAGTTTTAGGCCTCGGGCACACGAACGTTGTTTGTTTCCCCGTCCGTTCCATTTTTTTTCACGGATAGGATGCTTTCCCATTCATTTCAATGGGTCCGTCAAAAAATGCGAATGGTCAACCGTTTTTGTTCAGCTTCTGTGGTGAGTGTTTACATTCCGTCAAAAAAATAGAGCATGTCCTATTTTTTTCACGTTTGCGGACAAGGATAGGTATTATTACAATAGATCTGCCATAAAAACGAATCTGCTAAAACAAACGGTCCGTCATCCGTTTTTTTGGGCGGACGCAAAATTTGCGGACCGAACGGACGCGGAAACAAACAACAGTCGTGTGCATGATGCCTTAGTCTGTGTCCGTAGGAAGCAGAAACGACGTGCCTTTTTTTCTGCAGATCTTGCTGTCATTTAGTTTTTTTTATTTCCTCCTACTCTGCAGGTTTTATCTTGTGGCAGTAGGGTCAATTTAGTTAAAAAAAAAATTCTCTTCCCCTCATTGTTGCTTCTACCAGGGGTCTTTCCAATCTGGCCTGCTCTTTTCTTTGCTGCCCTGCTCTGTCCCAGACTTCCCATGATCTTGGGCTGCCAGCGGTACCTTGTTCCCAGCGGTGCCTTCTATTTGAGACCCAGGCTTTTCCCTGAACTAGGCCTCACCTTTTTCTGCCCCTGTATTTCTTCTTGGACTTTTTCCTTGGTGACTATCCTAACCACTACCCCTTGAAAAAGCTGACTGTGAAACGCACGTCGGGGAGTGGTCTGCAGGTCTTGGCATCTTGAACCTAGGTTGGTACAAATTGTCCTTGTTGTCGGCATAAAGTATTTTTTTTTTTTTTTGAACATACATCAGTGGTATGCGGGTTTAGTGTTGAACTTTCCTTGAATATAAAGTAGTGCTTGTATCAATTATCCATACCGCACCACTGGATTGGTCAGACACACATATTGATTATTGGTGCTGCCTTCCTGAATTGCACTTGCACTTTATTTTTGTGTTCTCGATACCATGACCTACAGACCAGTATTGGTTGGTTAAAAGATGGCTGCACAATACATCATAAACTGATAGCAAAAAATAGGAAAAGGGGCTCATTCCAAAAAAATGGAATGAAGGATGCACTTAGCGCACATTTTTTATCAAAAGTATGTCGGGCCCAAGTACCACGTCACGGTGGCTTCCGCACAAGGGTCCCTAACATTACAGATACTGCCTCTCATGGACTTACCAGTCTCCTTTTATTTAGGGCACTGCAGGAACCAGCTAAATTGCTTTTGTGCTGAGAAGTCCCAGGTACTTGGGCGTTGCTCAGTCCAAAAGAGGCGCCACCCTCAATATATACTATAAGACAGAGTTCAGACTAAGCAGATATGCATCTACACTCACAAGTGCATAGCCATAAGGCAAACTAGGTTGGTTAAAAGATGGCTGCACAATACATCATACATACAGACCAATATGTTTGTTTTTATTAATGTTTTTAATTTATTGTCAATCATGTGAGATTTGATTTGCTTAATAATAAATAATAAAAAATTGTGCTTTATTTTTGTAATTATTGTGCTATTTGACTTTTGTGTAATAAGAGCATTTTCTACATATTTTGACTGGTTTATCATGTTCGGTGATATGGCTTTATTATTGGGAATTCAGATTGGTGTTCTAAATATCAAGAGAACCTGATAAAACATAATTGGTTTCAAATTTTCAGAGACGTCTTGTGAAATCTCTCGAAGACCTCTGCTCTCAGTATGACTTGACAGTCCGCAGCTCCACTGGTGATATTATTCAGTTTATATATGGAGGAGATGGGTTGGATCCTGCAGCTATGGAAGGAAAGGATGAACCTCTTGAATTTAAAAGAGTCTTAGACAATGTAAAGGTAAGAGAAATAATTGTTTTTTAACTTTATTTTGTCATTCTTTTCTTGCTAGTGAAGTGCACCACTTACTTTGCAAATATTCTTGACTAAAAATATTCTAAAGCCTCTTTCACATTTCCTTGTCTGAAGTCTGTGGAAAACTCGTCTGCGTTTTATCCGTGTGTCCATTATTTGCCATCCATGTGCCATCCATATTCCACGGACACTGCTCCTACCAGTGGTCAGTGCAAAACGGACCAAACATGGTTGCCATCAGTGCAGTCAGTGATTTTTCACGGACCCTTAGACTTCATTCGGTGTGTTTGGGCCACACCACGGACTAAAGTAGTGCATGTCTGTGTGATTTTTTTGTGTGCGATCTGTGTAAAATGCAGACAGCAGACGTCAGTGAAAAACGGAAATGTGAACGAGTCCTGTTTTCTAGCCATCTCCCATGCACATTGTGATGAAATGAGACTGCAGACAAGACTGGCTAAGAGCTGTAGACACAGATTTAAGATATTTAAAACTGTTTACTACTTGCTTCAGTTGTCATTTGAGGTGCATTTGAGCAACAAATGAGTCTTTAAGTTTAAAGGCAATGTCTCAGAAATCACATTTATCACCTATCCGTAGGATAGATGGTAAATGTCTGACCACTGGGGAACCAACAACTGGGAACCTCACCTATCCCTCTAAAGGTAAATATGTAGAGAGTTGGTCAGCACTGCCCAGAGTGGACCATATACATATGTGGACTACTCCTGCGTTCATTTGTGATCTCTGGCGGTGGTTAGCTGACCCACAGCTTCAACTCTTAAACCAACATCAGCAAAAGGCAACAGCCGTTCACGCTTCCACAGGCCTCAACAGGAAGCGCAAAATGGCTGTTGCCTTTTGCTGTGCTGTACCCGCATCCACCGTATTTTAATGGAACAATAAAAGCTGCAGAAAGAATATTGGTGACCGCCACTGTTTGTTTCTATCTACATGATTTTGATCCCTCTAAACGTGCTCTTGATCCGCATACTCCTCCTTATTGCCCGGCAGAGAGAAGAACTTTATATAGAGTCGCGGATGAGTATGAGCAATAACACTCCATTCAAAGTACATTGAACAGATTGAAACAGATGCATACAGCACTTGGCTGTCTTTCAGTCATATAGACATTGCTGTAGTCACAGGTGGCATGAGTGACAACTACTGCATGTAAAGTTCTCCTTACTCTGCTCATGCATTGAGATGGACCATGGTCCATTCTGCTGATTAGAGGGAGACACGGTGTTCAGAGATTCATCTGCTATCCTGTGGATAGGTAATGTCCTATGTGGTGTAGCCCCTTTAACTAATGGTGCTTTCCAGTTGTATTCAGTTTAATTTGTGTGTTTAGAATCCTTACTCTTTCTCATACTGTTAAATTGATAGCAGCCTGTTTCATTTCCTAGGCAGTGTTTCCCTGCTCAGATGAACCAGCCTTAAGTAAAAATGAACTTGTTCTGACAACAGAGTCCATACTGAAGAAACCTGAATTTTTATCCTGTCAAGATTCTTATTTGCAGGTAATGCATGTGCCAGTTTTCAGACTGAAGTATATTTCCTAACCCTTTTCTATAATACATTATACAGTAATTTGTTTATGCAACAGATTATGTACTACACTTCTAGAAAAATATTTAATCATGAAAACTTACTTGAAGGCATGTGAGCTAACTTGAGTGCTGCTGAAATAGTGAATGTTTATGGTAGGTTTTGAGGCAGATTTTCCTGCAGGTTTTCAGCCAAAACCAGAAATAGATCCAGCAGGAAGAAGTATGACCTTCCTTTATATTTCCTATTTTCTTTCAAATCCACTCCTGGCCATGCATATTGCTCCTCAAATAAGCTGTTCTATGTTGATTTATATAGCTATATCTAGGTGTTGGTATTGTATGCAATCCCTGTTCTCAGCTGATAATGTTCTCAGCTGCCGTTACACGTTCAACCAAAACTAGGTGTGAATCATTAAGGCCAGGTTTACATCTGCGTTGTGAATTCCGTTGTGTTCAGTTCACTGGATCTGATATATATGCTGACTTTCAGACAGACACTTATGGAAAACGTACAAAGATCACGCTACAGTGATATTATATCATGAAAGTAGAGCATTTAAGTAGAAGATGCAATGGCGATTTCCTCATCTCAAACAATTTATGGAAACAAAAGCCAACACCAGTGGTGGCTATACCCCCCACAAAGAATGTCAATGTCTCAATAACTTGTCATGTGGCCTTGAGAATCAATTACAGTTTGACAATGATGTCTCATGCTGTTCACAAGTCAACTTATTGTCTGCTGAGGCATGGCATCCCACTCTTGAAGGACGGCCCTCAGGTCATTGAGATTCTGGGGTACAGAGTTATAAACCTCGACACACTCACTAAGCTGATCCCATAGGTTTACGATGGGATTCAGGTCTGGAGAAAGTGCAGGCCACTCCATTTGAGGTACCCCAGTCTCCAGCCTTTCCCTATTGATGCAACCTTGATGAGCTGGCACATTGTCCCTGAAGATGAAATTAGGCCTGTGTTGTCCATGCAGAGGCACAATGACTGGATTAATGATGTTATTAAAGTAGTATGGGCTTGTCACTGTACCATTCACAAAGTGTAGGTCAGTTCTGTATTGACTAGACACACTTGTCCACATTGTAACACCACCACCAGCAAAGACTCGTCTGGTGACAAGTGGCTGATGCATAGTGCTCTCCTTGACTTCTCCAACATCGTTGGCGGACATCATTTCTGCTCAGCATGAATTGACTTTAATCAGTGAACGGCACTGAGGCCCACTGGTCTCTCGTCCAGCATAATACTCCCTGGCCCATGCAAGATGAAGACTAGACGATGACGCCTGTGCCTGGTGGTGTGGTCAGGTACCTTCGCAGGTCGTCTAGCATGCAGACTGTGCTGATGTCAGTGGTTTTAAGTGGTCTGACATGACTTTTGGGTGCCTCTCACCTTCCTTAAATGTGCCTGGAGTTTTGTAGAATTCGCCATCCGGTTTCATAGGGCATTGTTCACAATGAAGCTGTCATCAGTGTGAGTTGTGGCCAAAGGATGTCCACTTCTATGCCTTTCTGTGACTCTTCCAGTCTCTCTGTATCTCTACCTGCTGATGACACTCTAAGCTCAGTGGCCACTTCCGTCTGAGAGCATCCTGCTTGAAGCCTCGCAATGGTGAGGTACTGTTGATTAATTTTTAGGTGTCATCAAAATGTGAACATCATGATTAGGAGGACTGTTTAAATACCAATTCTAATTGAACCACGAAATTTATTGGGCAATTCACCTGTTGTGACTTTTGCTGTTGAAGGGAACCTTTCATTAACCTTATGCTGCCCATACTACTGGCAGTATAAAGTAGAGACAGGTGAGTTGATTTCAGCGGTCTGTTATTTTTAAAAGTTAAAAGTGGTTGCCGAGAACCAACATCACAATCATTGCAGACTGGGCCTAGAAAAGAGTCACGGCCACCTAAGAAGAATCATTGTTATTCCTAAATTCCTGCTCTCCCTGCCCACCTGCTGATGACTGGCATTCTTCTACCTAGTTTTTTCTTTTTCTCTCTAGGAGCGAACTGCCAGCTATCAGCAGATGGGCCGGGAGAGAAGGAGATTATGAATAACCATGACTTCTCAAGTAGATTTGACACTTTTCAAGGCTTGGGCTGCAATGATTATGATGCTAGTCTCAGCAACCACTTACTTTTAGCTCATGAATGACACACCACTGAAATCAGCATTTCTGTCAGCATAAAGTTGATGACAGGTTCCCTTTGAACTCCTTGTTAGAGAACAGCAAGTTGTGCAAAAAGTACTGAAACATTGAACAGTTGGACAAGCGCATTCAAAAGTTTAGAGCAAGTCACATTAAGTTCACCTATAAAGGTTGGAGTACATTTTAGGTTCATCCTGAAATTTCACCCACAAGCCAAATATCATTAACTTTTTGTGAGTATATGCCAGAAAGCGGCCATATCCCATTATAGTGAATGGGGATCCGACAATGACTATGACTTCAGTAGTCTGTTTCTCTGCCAGAGTTCACAATGCAGATGTGAACGCTGCCTAACATAGACAATATATACAGGCAGATTCTACTCCTCCTTTGTGAATCCATACCTAGTTTTAGCATCAAAACTGCCTCAGAAAACCTGATCAAACCCAAGAAGTGGTCGAGCAGCCTTAGAATGGATTTACATAAATTGAGATCACAAGTGCTTACTCTTTTACCATTGAATTGTATGTAAAATCCTTAGATGACTAAGTGGTTGTGGAGTACCAGCGATATGAACCCACATTTTAGGCAAAAATACTGCCAAGTACACAGCACAGTGGCCAACACTCTGTAAATCCCATCACCCTGGATCAATGTGTCATTAAAAGAAATTGCTGTATGTATACTGTACAAAAATACACATACTGTGTGTGATACATTTGCTGTCGGATCCGGAAGTCCATATGCTAACGGATATCATTTGTTTCCGGATGCGGATCCGTCTGACAAATGCATTAAAATACCGAATCCATCTTTCCGGTGTCATCCGGAAAAACGGATCTGGTATTTCTTTTTTGCACATTTTTAAAGGTCTGCGCATGCAGCATTAATGCATTTCAATGGCAATCTGGCAAGTGTTCCTGGAAATTTTGCGGTATTTTCTCCAGCCATATATACCTAAAGGGATGGAACGGAAGACATCCTGATGCATACTGAACGTATTGCTTTCCATTCAGAATGCATTAGAACAAACAGCTTTTTTTTTCTTTCCGGTATTGAGCCCCTATGACGGAACTCAATACTGGAAATTACGTCACTACGTCACGTGCCTGCGCTGCCCAGGTTTATGAATGAAGCAGGCGGTGCTGGTATGTGATGTACTGACTCACGCTGCCTGTGCACGTCCTCCCGGCCTGCCTCCTCTCTGCACTGATTGTAAGTACAATAATACAACCGAGGATTACTAAGGATTTTTACTTAATAACAGCTTATAATAAGCTTATATACAGTGAGCGGGGCCCCTGTAGTAGAATACAGTCACTACACGGGCCCCGCTGTCATTATAAACGCAGATGTGACCTCCACCACCTGTATTGGGGGTCGTCACAGGGACACTTATGGGGGGTGGGGGGGGGGAATCTGTGGATGACACATAGCATAAGATGCTATGTGTCATCCACAGATCATTTCCCCATAGCAGTGTAATCCACAGATTCCCATAACAGAGCCATCTACAGATCCCCCATAACAGTGTGTCGTCTACAGATCCCCCATAACAGTGTGTCGTCTACAGATCCCCCATAAGTGTGTCGTCTACAGATCCCCCATAACAGTGTGTCGTCTACAGATCCCCCATAACAGTGTGTCTTCTACAGATCCCCCATAACAGTGTGTCGTCTACAGATCCCCCATAACAGTGTGTCGTCTACAGATCCCCCATAACAGTGTGTCGTCTACAGATCCCCATAACAGTGTGTCGTCTACAGATCCCCATAACAGTGTGTCGCTCTACAGATCCCCCATAACAGTGTGTCGTCTACAGATCCCCCATAACAGTGTCGCTCTACAGATCCCCCCATAACAGTGTCTCGTCTACAGATCCCCCCATAACAGTGTCTCGTCTACAGATCCCCCATAACAGTGTCTCGCCTACAGATCCCCCATAACAGTGTCTCGTCTACAGATCCCCATAACAGTGTCTCGTCTACAGATCCCCCATAACAGTGTCTCGTCTACAGATCCCCCATAACAGTGTCTCGTCTACAGATCCCCCATAACAGTGTCTCGTCTACAGATCCCCCATAACAGTGTCTCGTCTACAGATCCCCCATAACAGTGTCTCGTCTACACATCCCCATAACAGTGTCTCGTCTACAGATCCTCCATAACAGTGTCTCGTCTACAGATCCCCCATAACAGTGTCTCGTCTACAGATCCCCATAACAGTGTCTCGTCTACAGATCCCCCATAACAGTGTCTCGTCTACAGATCCCCCATAACAGTGTCTCGTCTACAGATCCCCCATAACAGTGTCTCGTCTACAGATCCCCCATAACAGTGTCTCGTCTACAGATCCCCCATAACAGTGTCTCGTCTACAGATCCCCCATAACAGTGTCTCGTCTACAGATCCCCCATAACAGTGTCATGCACAGACCACCATTAGTTCAAAACCCACCAAAAGCACACATTTTAGTTCAAAATATATTTTTTCTTATTTTTCTCCGCAAAAACCTGGGTGCGTCTGATAGGGCGAAAAATACGGTAATCTAACAGAGCAATTGGATCAATGTATGGGGAGATCTCTGGATCCACTTGAGGACAAGGCTGGTTCAAGCTTTTTTAGAGGTTGTCATTTACTAGATTATGTATGGTTTTCATTTTGTACATTAATCATGCAATAGCCCCTTTAATTGAAGTGAGAGGGCTTGATGAAGCGCAATCTGCATGAAACGCTCAAAAACGCAGTTTTTTTTATTCACGTAAATAAAATTTACGTTTTATTTTAAATTCCAAGGTGCTGGACCTATTGAAAATTTGGCACTGAAGTCCCTTTAAACAAAACCATAAAAAATTCTGTCATTAAAGTTGAAACATTTTTAGATAATTTTTTATTTTTCACTTTTTGATCCATAACTCTTACTCATCTTCTCAATTTGAAGTCCCTCACAGATACAGGGTCCAGACATTATTATGAGGTAACTGAAGCATGGGATGAAATCTGTTCTTTTGTGTGGAGAAGCAGTGTGCGTAGTTTGAACAGTACAATGTATCTTTTCTGTTGCCTCATGAACGTCTGCATGCTGCAAATTAATCTATTCAGAGGTTTTTTATGTAGCATCGACTCTTTGGTCTTTTTATGTGTACATTTTACCATTTGGATGGAGAGGGCTGTTATTAATGCACCTAACCTTTTTAATTGCAGGAGTACATGAAAGTGCAAAGGGAATCTTAATTTTATTCTAACCATTGACTGCATATTATGGATGCTCTTGATAGATCTGATGAGTCTAGTCAGCATGGTTTTATAATCCTGTTTGAGAAATTTTCGCTTGTGTCATTGTGGGGACACATCAGACCATGGGTAAAGGTTCTGCCGCAAGGAGGCGACACTAAGTGAAGAAAGTGTTAGCTCTGGCCTCCAGCTATATGTATTACCCCCGTAACAGGTGTAGAAATTACTCTTAAAGAGGCTCTGTCACCAGGATCAACCCTATTAAACTGGACATACTGCCTGGTAGGGCTCATCATGCCGATTAAAACGATACCTTTCTTTTGTCTGTATGCTAAACAACTGCAGAGATATCTGCATTTTTATGCAAAGCAGCACGTTAAAGCACCAGGAGGCAGAGCTGAATCCTTTGGGCACTGCTTTGTAATACTCCCAGTGCGCTGCACACTCCTCTCTCCCCTTGATTGACAGGAGCAAATGTGAACATGCTGAGGGTACAGCTGAGTCCTAGACTTGTCCCTTAGCATTTACGGTTCCCCAAAAAAAAACCCATGCAAAATGGACGTGTCACGGACGTCATCCGTATTTTTTGCAGACGCTAATACGGTAAGCTACACAGTCCAGAACCGGTGTAAGAAATGCAGCTTTTACTAAATTATTGCTCTTGGGCAACAGAGTGTGATTGAGGTGTCCGCACCTCTGATCATTTTACCCGAGGATCAAGGGGTTCATTTGTTCATAGGTTGATTTGCAGCACCTTTAGACTGGCAAATTATCGGGAAAGAGTATTCACAGGAGCGTTCATTCCCGATTATCGGGCTGTGTAAAACCACCTTTAGACAAAAGCACTAGATACATCCACATACCAGTCACAATCTCTGATTCACACACCTACATTGTATTAGATGTTATATAATATAAAGTAACATAGATTAGGCCTCTTTCACACTTGTGTTCTGAGGATCCGGCGGGCAACTTCCGTCCCGCCGAATCCGTCAGAACGCAACTCGCCTGAAAGCATTTGAAGACTGATCTGGATCCTGATCAGTTTTCAAAATGCTTTCAGGTTACCATGGCAGCCAGGACGCTACTGAAGTCCTGGCTACCATGGTACTCTGCAGCAGTGTACTTACCGCCGGGTGCTCCATGATGTCACAGGTCCCCACGGCGCATAGATCAATGCGCCGCCTGGATCTGTGACGTCATGAAGGATCGTCCGGAGGCCGCAGCGCAGGTAAGTACACTGCTGTGGAGTACTTACCATGGCAGCCAGGTAAGCCATACTTGATCAACACCACATACTGTAGTTCCAGGACATTATCCAGACTTCTCACTGCTCCTCTTTCTTCCTTGGGATCTCCCTGGGTAAAATCTGTGTATGTGGCTGGGTCTATCTACGTATGTCTTCTCCACCAGAAGGTTTGCACAGTCTGCCTGTTTTCCTGGTAAACGCACTCCGACACCTGTGTATATGGGCTATCCTTGAAATAGCTGTCTCACTAGGCACTAATGGTGCTTTTCCTCTATCCTTTTACAGGATTGACCTTATTTAGCAGTCCAGCTATTATCCTACTGTGGTCTGCACATATATTCCTCTCCTATCCATTTAGTATTCTCCACTCCTGGAATCTCCATGAAAGATGGGTCTTCATTCTGTGCCTCTGTCCTAAACTTAAGTTTCAAGTGCCCAGCACCAATTTTACTTTTTCTCCTACCCCAAATATCTCACACAGTTCAGATCCAGGCCCTTGGGGCACAATATTAGTCCCCCTTTAAAGGGAATAAGGGATTATTAGGTCTTGGTTTTTCCAGGTCTTCATCTTCCTTCCCTGAACTCAAAGTTAGCGGTTTATTCCTGTCATGACCGTCAAGCCTCAGCAGCACATCTTCTGCTAGTATGCAGGCCCATCCTGCTGCTTCAGTTTTTATTCAATGTATTAGTATTGGTCTCCAATGTCCCCTGAAGCTGTTGGCCATAGTCATAGCAGTCCTCTGCTTTGGCTGCTGGGTCTATTCTCCAGTCCACCTGGGCACCTCTGTTGCTTCTTATGTTTTTGTGCTCCCACCAATGTTAAAGGGGTATTCCAGTTGGATTAATCTATTACTATTAGATCTGTGGGGGTTCTACCGCTGGGACCCATACTAATCATGAGAACAGGGACCCCCGTACCTCCCAAAGCTCTCTTGAAATGAACAGGGTGATCAGTTACACATGTGCATGGCCGCTTTATTCATTTCTGTGGGTGTTCTAGAGATAGCGCCTGGCTATCTCCAGATTCCGACAGATTTTAATTGAGTGGCCACACATGTCTGACCAGCCCCTCCATTAATTTCAGTGGGGATACAGGGCCCTCTGTTTTGCTCGGAGGGGTTCCAGCAGTAGGACCCCTACCAATCTAATGGTTATGCCCTACCCTGTGGATAGGAGATAACTTAATCTAATCAGAATACCGCTTTAAAGCTGAAGATCCACAGTTCATTCCGCAGTCCTATGGGGCTATGGGTGGAGGTGCAGTCTGCAGCGCTCCTATCTTTGGTGGTCCACTTGGCAAATAATTCCTCATGGGCGGACTCTGATCCCATGCAGGCTTATTTCTCCCAGGAATCCATGCCGGACTTCCTTTCAGCGATTTGGGTTCATCGTCATGTTCAACATAGTTTTCCTGCTTTTGTTCTTGCTATTTCAGGTTTATATTTATTTGTCTTACCAGCCGAGGTTGGTGCTGGCGTTTTTAACAAGTCACCACCCAATTCTTCGCTGATGGATTGTACATTGGGTTCCATTATGGTCACTCTATGCTTTTTTGGAATCTCTACTACAGTCCTTTCTCTGGTGGGTGGCCTGGTCTCTTCCATTCGTTTGGCTCCCACTCAGACTAGGGCATGAAAATATGTGAACAATAAAAAACGTAAACATATTAGATATCGCAGTGTCCAAAAATGTCTGAACTATTAAAATATTTTTTTTTAAATTTCCTGTGTGGTGAACGCTGTAACAGGAAAAAAAAAAATTACCTGTGATTTGCTATTAGTCACCGTGCCCCCCCCCCCTCTCAAAGAAAATGAAGAACAGCGGTTAAAAAGTTGAACATACCACAAAAATGGTACCATTAAAAACTACAGTTCTTTCCACAAAAGACAAGCCCTCATACAGATCTTTACACAGAAATATAAATTATAAAAAGTTAGTGGCTGGCAGAAAATGGCGATGAAAAGAAAATTCAGATTTTTTTTTCTTCAAAGGTCTTTGTTTTTAAAATAAGACAAAATAAAAACTAGTTTAGCATCTCCTTAATCCTATTGAGCTGCAGAACAAGGATGTCATGTCATTTGTAGCACACAGTGAACGTTGTGATATCAAAACCTTGGCGGAATTGTGTGGGTTTTTTTTTTTCAGTCTTACCCCAAAAATATTTTTTTTCCTGTTTTCCAGGAAAAATTAATTAGTGACTTTAAAATATGCATCTTGTCCAACAAAAAAAGTCCTCCTGGCTATGTGAAGGGAAAAATAAGTTATGGCTCTTGGAATGTGGGGAGAAATAATCAAAAATGAAAATACCTTTAAAAAAATATCTTTAAGGGGTTAAAAAAAATAATCTCTAAGCCTAAGGGGTTAAAAAAAGCTATGGTGCCTTAAGTACATACTGTACACCTTTAGACTAGGTCGAGGCCCACACATACTTACATGCAAGGCTGTGCTTTCTATGTAGCATCGGAATTAATTTGGGCTGCTGCCTAGGAACAGACACTTATGCCAAATGGATTCAGTGAAACTCGCACCATTTTGCAAGCAAGTTCAGTTTTTTCTGTGCAAGTGCAATGCTTTTTGATACGTTTTTCACACGTGAGAAAAAAAAACCGGAAGATTTACAAACATCTACTAGCGACATCGGTAAAAAACGCATTGCATCTGCACTTCCGGGTGCAATGTGTTTTTCACTGAAGCCCCATTCACTTCTATGGGGCCAGGGCTGCGCAGAACTGATGCGTGAAAAAAAAAAAAACACTCATGTACACAGACCCATTGAAATGAATGGGTCAGCATTCAGTGCAGGTGCTATGCGTTCCCGTCACGCATTGCACCTGCGCGGAAAACTCGCTTGTGTGCGAGTGGCCTAAATCTCCATACACTTATGGAGATCCAGTCGTGTTTTACTTATGGAGATCCAGTCGTGTTTTACACATGCCTCCACCAGGAATTGTGCTCCTCTTTGGCACAGAGAATGATGCATGGTGGTCACTTGCACTGCAGTGTGGATTATTAAGTAATTATTTTGTGTCTTAATTCAGCAATTTGGTAGCTACTTTTGCAGATATGATATCTTTCTTACTATATTTTCATGTCAGTTTGATTTTTCTGTTACTTTTTCTTACAGGAAATTGGGAAGTTTGTGAAGGCAGTTTCAGAGCGCATCAAGAAAACCAGAGATAAATATGGCATAAATGACAATGGCACCACGGAGGTAATATTTGTATTTATCTAGGGATGTTTTAGAAATTCCTGTTTAAGGGCTTATGCCCATGAGCGTGCATGCCCCGCGCTGCGGTCCACAATGCAAGGGCAATGTCCGCGTGCATGCCGTTTGCGGATAGGGACCCATTGACTTGAATGTGTCTGGAATCCGCAAAAAAATAGGACATGTTCGCAGTGCTATCCGTTTTTATGTTCTGCACCACTCAGTATCTTGAGGATTGTGGACCCATTCAAGTCAATGCTTGTATATTGCAGATCCGCTGTTTGCCGTCCGCAATACGGCACAGGACACACACGCGATTGCTAAGGCCAATCCTCATCCCCATACAGAATCGTTCTTTGCCAGCAACAGAGTGCGTTTAGATGGCACAATTTGCTGCTGGCGAACTATGATTTTGGTGACGGCACAAACTATCATATTACATCATGAATGAGCGTTTCACTTTGGGTAATCAGCGGCTCCTTTACACGTATGAACGCTTGTTAGCGATTATCTGGCCGATATATAAAGGGACCTTAAGTCATACACACTTTGGCCAGTTTCATAGCCAATTAACCTACGTTTTTAGAGTAAGGGCAGAGTGTGTAAAGTGCATATCTTTATACCAGTTATACCGAACACAAGACGTGTTTTATTTATATAGGTTCTAGGAGAAAAAAAGTTCTTGATTGCACGTAAAATACTAAGAACCTAACTTGGTGTTCTGCTTAGGTTTTTATAGTGTAAGCACTATTTCTTTTTTTCATGCACAGCCACGTGTTTTGTACCAACTGGACAGAATTACACCATCTCAGCTGGAAAAATTTTTGGAGACCTGTCGTGATAAGTACATGAGGTATGAAAATAATGGCTGTTAAACTACTTGATATCAGAACCAAACTTTTTGGATTATATATATAATCATCTACCTCTGTCACAAGGCATATTCAAATTAATAGTTACAAAATGCCTTATTTAGTTGCAGATATACTGACATCCAGGTATAGCAACCATTTAAGTGGGCCAGTATCAGTTGTCACCATTATAATTAAGTTAGGCCTCTTTCACACTTGCGTTGTGAGGATCCGGCGTGCACTTCCGTCGCCGGAAATGCCTGCCGGATCCGTCACAACGCAAGACACCTGAAAGCATTTGAAGACTGATCAGTCTTAAAAATGCTTTCAGTGTTACTATGACAGCCAGGACGCTACTAAAGTCCTGGTTGCCATAGTAAGTAGTAGGGAGCTAGGGGAGCAGATACTTACAGTCTGTGCGGCTCCCGGGGCGCTCTACAATGACATCAGAGCACCCCACGCGCATGGATCATGTGATCCATGCTCATGGGGCGCTCTGACGTCATTGTGGAGCACCCCGGGACTCGTGAGCCGCACGAACGGTAAGTAGACTTCTTCCCTGCCTCCCCACTACACTTTACAATGGCAGCCGGGACTTTAGCGTCCTGGCTGCCATGGTAACCATTTACAAAGGCTAAACGTCGGATCCGGCGATGCACCGAAACTACGTTTAGCTTAAAGCCAGATCCGGATTAATGCACTTCAATGGGAATTAATCCGGCGTTACAGCATGTCTTCCGGATTTTTGGACGGAGACACATCCGCAGTATGCTGCGGTTTTGTCAACATCCAAAAAATGTTCACATACTGAATGGAAGACATTCTGATGCATCCTGAATGGATTTCTCTCCATTCAGGATGCATTAGGATAAATCCTGATCAGTATCTTTCCGTCCTAGAGCCCGAAGACGGAACTCTAGGAAGAAAGGAAAAAGGGGCCTTACTTGGGTGAGATCATTCACGGATTGTAAACATATGTTCAGTTTCGGAGGACAAAGCTGATATTGCTGAGGTCTATTTTCAAATGGCCACTGCCGCATAACCAAAAAATGGAAATAATTAACAACCATTGGTTAGAGCTATTATTTCTGTAGTTCTAGTATAAGACCAATTTGCCATTAGGAGTAGAAAAACTCTTAGAAATGGAAACGTAAAGGGAATTTGTCATCAGAAAATGACCTCTTTAAATTACGTTTTTATGTTAAACATTTTTTATTTTTATTTTCTATGTCACCATATTAAAGGATAACTGTCACATTTAGACCCAAATTTCAGTTTTCATATATGTAGTTACTAATATGATAATATACCTGAATCAATAACTATTAGACTTACTTACCCCTTATTTAATAAGATTCAGCCCTTAGCAACCAGTCTGCATAAAACTGCAATTTCACTATTCTGTTAAGATGGCTGCCCTCAGCCCTGAGGCTAATCCATAGGACGCCTGCAGTGAAGTTAGTGAAGACCAGCTCTGTATAGGCGGTCTTGCAGTAAAGTTCCCAGGTCTGGCTGAAGCCTGTAGTCCTTCTACAAGCTCTCCTCTTATCAGATAAGGCTGTCATTTATACACTGAGCAGCCACATTGTCCTGCACTGCTAAGGGAGTGTCTGCCAAGCACAGGCATGTGGAGACGTTCACACACACAGCCCAGCACTGTTATCTCCTGTCAGGAAGAACCTGGCTTTTTATACATTCCCTTACAATGCTGACTCACTATCAGTTCCCAGTGCACGCAGCTGGTAGACGGAAGGAGCATAGCAACCTGATTTTATCTCAGGTAACAATAGCTAATACTGGGGACTTTTAGGTGGCTTCTAGGGGTTATTTATTTAAGAATCAGAAATTAAAACAGGGCCAACAAGGTGATATTAATCACCAGAATCCAATAGTAAAAAAAAAAAAAATTTGACAGTTATACTTTAACCACTTGCCTACCACTGCATGACTTTCTACTTCGCGATGTTAGACTCTTAAGTCTAATGTATAAAAGTGTCGGGTTACATCGCGATCTGACGGTGACAAGCTGGAGCGGTCTGGCTGTAATACAAGCTTGTAAACACCAAAAATGTTGGGCACATGCCACTGTTACACCGGATAACCCTCCAAACATAAACACCCAAAAAATCATCCGGATAATAATCAACTAATTTTATTATAAATAATCAATTAAATATTTAAAAATTCATTCACATTCATTACATTTCACAATACATAAAGCTGGGGGTACAAAGATAGCACGATCCAAAGGAGCTATATCACAGTGATAACCATAAGTCATTACCCAGTCCCAATATACACAACCATACTGTGGTCCAATTTTCATCTTATAAAGTGCATAGTGCTGGAAAACAGTCCAACTGACATAATAGGGAATACACCTGTAGAGTGTAAGTGACCTCCTGCGTCCTCCTCCCGACGCGCGTTTCGCCAGTACAGCTTCCTCAAGGGAATAGAGCACTGCTTACGTGATCTCCTTAGCAACTATGCGTGAAAATCGCATTGCGTCTGCACTTGCTTGCGGATGCTTGCGATTTTCACACAGCCCCATTCATTTCTATGGGGCCTGCGTTGCGTGAAAAATGAAGAATATAGAGCATGCTGCGAATTTCACGCAACGCACAAGTGATGATTGAAAATCAACACTCATCAGCACAGCTCCATTGAAGTGAATAAGTCAGGATTTAGTGCGGGTGCAATGCATGCACGTCACGCACTGCACCCGCGCGGAAAACTCGTCCTTGTTAAAAGATACTTGCAGACAATGCATTATTAAAAATGTATTAGGGGAGAATACTGTTAGGGTATGCCAGTTTTCTGGCATAACTATGTTGCAAGTTTTATGGCAAGTTTCATTTTCCACAAAGAATTTCAACTTTTGGCTGTTTTAAGCCACTTAAAAAAAAAAAAAAAAAACTAAGCAATATCAATTTGTTTCACTCTAAATTAACTTTTTTTTTTTAAATGTTGAAAAAATCACTCTAGTAGAAAAGTCGTGTCATTCTAGTAAAAACTGTGTAGCATCTCTAGGGCTCATTCGCACGACCATATATTTCGGTCTATATCTATTCCACAGTTTTGCGGATTGGATGCAGACCTATTTATTGGGGCCGTATATCCGTTCCTTGGCCTGCAAAAAAGATAGAACATGTCCTATTCTGGCCTGTATTTGCTGACAAGAATAGGCAAATACAGGCAATTGGCCGGTATCCGTGTATTGAGGGGCCACAAAAACTGATACATTTGTGTAAATGAGCCCTACAGGGAACCTGTCACGTTAAAAATGGTGTTTGACCTACAGGCTGAATATTATAGAGCAGGAGGAGCTGAGCAGATTCATTAACACTTATTTTATTAATGTAAATACCTACTTAGAAGTCAGTAACTGGCAACTATCTCTGTATAGAAGTCAGGGGAGGCTGTCAATCCACATGGGACCACCTCCTTGACTTTTAAGGCCAGAATTAACAATCATTTTTAATGTATAAACTACAAGTTATACTGAATATTTTCCCATAAAAATCAATATGCCCTGGTCCTCCTGCTCGATAACATGCTGCCAATAGCTTATATTGCATTTACATTGTGACAGCTTCTCCTTTAGAGGGGTTGTCTCACTGCAGTAAGTTGCATTTATCATGTAGAGAAAGTTAATACCATGCACTTACTAATATACTGTTATTATCCATATTGCTTCCTTTGCTGGCTGGATTCATTTTTCCATCACATTATACACTGCTCGTTTCCATGGTTACAGACCACCCTGCAATCCATCAGTGGTGGTCATGCTTGCACAATATAGGGAAAAGCATCAGCCTCTCTGGTGGCCGGGACCATGGGAGCACACATAGGCATTGTGCATTTTCCTATATTGTGCACGCATGACCACCACTGATGGATTGCAGGGTGGTCTGTAACCATGGAAACGAGCAGTGTATAATGTAATGGAAAAATAAATCCAGCCAGCAAAGGAGGCAATATGGACAGAGTACATTAGTAAGTGGCTTGTATTAACTTTCTCTATATGATAAATGCCACTTACTGAAGTGAGATAACCCCTTTAAACATTAAAAGTACTGCCGATTAAGGGTCCATTCACACGTCCGTGTGTGTTTTGCGGAT
Organism: Bufotes viridis; assembly: GCA_033119425.1. NCBI lineage: Eukaryota > Metazoa > Chordata > Amphibia > Anura > Bufonidae > Bufotes > Bufotes viridis. The sequence goes on along the minus strand of CM065594.1, from coordinate 145,552,490 downwards.
CCGCAAAACACGGACATCGGCGATGTGCGTTCCGCAATTTGCGGACCGCACATCGCTGGCACTCTACGGACAAGAATAGGGCATGTTCTGTTTTTTTGGGGAATGCGATTGCGGATCCGCAATTGCGGACCCGGCCGGGACATCATCTGTCCCCATTGAAACTAATGGGTCCGCAATTCCGTTCCGCAAAATGCGGAACAGAATTGCGGACGTGTGAATGGACCCTTATTGAATCCTTTGCGCAGACACAAAAATCATTGTTTCCTGGAAGTGGATTGTGCTGTGTAAACGAGTCTGTATGGGGAAGAGGGATGTAATTAACGATCACTCCTCCCCATACTGTGGAGGAGATGCTCTTAGCAACTATCAGTGAAAAATGCATTGCATCCAGATGCCTTCAGTTTTTCACGCAATCCCCATTTATTTGGGGCCACATGAAAAATGCATAATATAGAACATGCTGCAATTTTTCCTTAACACAGAGATGATGCTCATGTACTCATACCCATTGAAATGAATGGGTCAAGCTTCAGTCGGGGTTCTACCCATTCAAAACTCGCTTGTGTGAAAGAAGCCTTGATGTCTTGAATTTTTTTCAACTTCCCCAGAGCTCAAATGGAACCAGGTTCTGCAGTAGGAGCCTTGTGTGCCCAAAGTATTGGGGAACCAGGAACACAGATGACTCTAAAGACTTTCCATTTTGCTGGAGTTGCCTCCATGAACATCACCTTGGGTGTGCCTCGTATCAAGGAAATCATTAATGCTTCAAAGAACATCAGGTATATCATGCGTTGATTGTGTTCACAAGCTTGTGATAAAGATCCCTTTTAAAAATGCCTTGTTAAGGTCTATAGGTGTCACAGAAGGGGAACAAACACTTCAGGATCCTCTCCCATCAGCGAGATTGATAGGGTGCAAAGTGTTATCTGTATCTGCCCTGTCCTCACCAGTACATGCTTTACAGACCAGGCCATGCAGGCTGCCGCATACCACATTTACATCTGCTGCAGTGGAAATGTATGGATAAATGCAGCTTCCCCTAAAGATGGCAGCTTTTCACTGTGGGTTTCAGGAGGTTGACTGGCAATCAATCGCTGGGTTGGAATTATCTAAAAAATTGTCAGCTCTCTTAATGAATATACGGTAATGGATGAAAACATTTCAAATCTGCACATTGACAATCTTCTTTATCATTTCAGTACACCAATCATAACTGCCCACCTGGATAGAGATGATGACTCTGACTTTGGACGTCTGGTAAAGGGCAGAATTGAGAAGACCCTGCTAGGCGAGGTAAGCAACTAAATTTTTTTTAGTAAATACAGTTCCTTATTGCATATGATGCTGCATTACTTACATCAGACTAATTGAAAGTAACTTTCCATGGACTCCTTCAAACCTCACAGTCTAAATTAGGTGGTACTGAGTGCAATCCCACGGACAGCAGTAGGTTACATTGGATTGAAGCGCAAACTACAAAGACCATTTATTAGAAGAAGCTGAGCACAAGCAATTTTTTTAACCCCTTAGTGACCACCCATACGTGTTTTTACGGCGGTCACTAAGGGGCCTTAGGCTGGGCTGGCTCTTTTTTACTGCGGCCCAGTCTAAGCTCAGCATGGGTCCTGCGGGGAGCTGCAGCCCTGCTCTAACAGCCCGGACCGGCAGGAGTGCCGATCCGGGCTGTTTAACACTACATGCCATGGCATTGGCACCCACTGCATATAAAGTGCTGACAGCGGGAGCGGACTCCCCCTGTCTCCCATCGGCACCCCGCAAATGCGATGTCTGAAGGCTGCCTGGGGGGCGTCTGACCAGCCTTCAGTGATTTCAGTGTTAGAATAGCATTGCCATTAAAATGCAATGCACTATAGGGGATAGTGCATTGCATTTTAAAAGCAATCAAAAAGCTGTCTGTTTATAGTCCCCTTGTGGGACTATTAAGTGGTAAAAAAAAAAGTAACAAAATAATTTATTCAATAAAAAAAATCCCATTAAATCCCACAAAAATCAAGCCCTCACAACTTGATAGGAAGAAAAATAAAAAAGTTATGGGTCTTGGGCAATGCAAAAACATTTTTGTCTTTTAAAAAAAAAAAATTAACGCCATAAAATTTATAACTTAAAAACACAGTGGCAGTATTGCTGTTTTTCCCATCTCCCTACCAGAAAGAGTTAATAAAAGTTAATCAGAAATGGCGCTATTAAAAATTACAACTTGACCCGCAAAAAACAAGCCCTCATCCAGCTATATAGATTAAACATAGAAAAAAGTTATAGCTCTTGGAACGCGACGATGAAAAAAAGGAAGAAAAACGCTTAAGGCCCAAAACAGGCTGGTCACTAAGGGGTTAAGCTAAGGTTTTTTGAAGAAGGTGAAAGTACTGGTCATCTTTTAGCTACTACTATTAAAGGGGTTATCCAAGTTATATTTATTGATGACCTATCATCAGGATAGGTCATCAATATCAGATCGGCGGGGGTCCGTCACCCGGCACCCCCGCCGATCAGCTGTTTGAAGAGAAGGCGAGCGCCGTCCCACCGCTGCCTCCTCGTCATTGTTTACATGCTGGCCGTTGCATCTGCAGCGGTGAGCAGGTGTAATTACACCCAAGCCGTTCCATTCATTTCAATGGGACGGCTCGTTTCTATACAAGTGTATACTACAGAGCCGTCCCATTGAAATGAATGGAACGGCTTGGGTGTAATTACACCTGCTCACCGCTGCAGATGCAACGGCCAGCATGTAAACAATGACGAGGAGGCAGCGCTGGCACGGCGCTCGCCTTCTCTTCAAACAGCTGATCGGCACCCCCGCCGATCTGATATTGATGACCTCTCCTGAGGATAGGTCATCAATAAATATAACTTGGATAACCCCTTTAAGGCTTAGCAGGGCCTATTATATATCGATTGTCTTCAGGAGTAGGGAGAGCTGCGGAAGCAGCATATGTCCTGTAGACTTTGTGTAATTGCAGCATAGCGAGAATGAGTTCTGGAGTTTTCTTGCTGGTGTCTTATTACCCGCCTTGACTGTAGGAAAAACTAGAGGAACAGCTACAACTAGAAGAATTGAAAGATATGTTGAAGGTTTTGCCTAATAAGAAGGCTCTGGGGGTAGATAGCCTCTCAGGGGAAATGTTTAAAAAAATATATATATAGATTTTTTTTACTGTCCCTCCTCTGCAACAATGTAAAACTTTTGGCCAATAGACTGATGAAAGTAATCTTATGCCTTCATGGTGACCAAACTGGTTTTATGCCAAGGAAGTCCACATCAATTAATATCCAAAGATAGTTTTTTTTTATTTGATATGTAGAAGGGGTTCTAATTGCAGAGCAGTTCTTTCACTCGACACCGCGAAAGCCTTGCGTGGAAGTCTCTGTGGGGAGTGATGCAGGCTATGGGTTTGGGTTTCTGAATTATGTCCCGGGTAAAACTGCAAGACCGTACAAGGACAAATGGTCTGTTGTCTGACACTTTCATGGTGGGCAGGGGTACCCATCAGGGATGCCCCTTGTCTCCGTTTTCGCTTACCGTATTTAATATTTTGACAGTTATAAAGGGAATTGTTATGGCTGTGTGGAGGAAGGCGTCACATTATACAAAGGTGATATGCTGCTGCAGTTTTTAGTTGTTTTTTTTTTGTGATGTGGGGTGTTCCTTGGAGCCTGCCATGCGTCTTATTGCTGATTTCGGTAACTATTACAGTCTATCATTTGGGTCAAATGAGTTCTGCTCCCTTGGATCCCCTGCCAGATTTCCATTCAGATGGAAGAGTATTTAAGTACCTGAATGTCTATTACTCTCAAGTTATCCATGTTGTATGCGCTAAAATACAAAGTCTGTTTTGTACCCTGATTTGGAACCTGCAATATCTGAGAATCCCTCCCGCTGCAGAGAGGTGGCTGATTGTCAGTACCAAACCCCTTGCTATACTTCTTGGCTGTGCCGGCTCAACAGGTTTGCAGCTGAGGTAGTTTGAGGACCCTAGAATGAGTGGGCGTTCTAGTGTCTTATTTCATGGAGGGGAGACCACCTGCTTATATTGTGGAACTTGGCTCTGTTATCAGACCTCCAGAAATCATTCCGAGTACGTGTTTTATCAAAAGCTTTCGGCCTCATGCACACAAACGTATTTTCTTTCAGTTTACGTTCCGTTTTTTGCGTTCCATTTACAGACCGTATATGGAACCATTTATTTCAATGGATCCGCAAAAAAAAAACCTAAAGGTACTCTGTATGCTTTCCGTTTTTCCGTTCCGTTCAAAGGTAGAACATGTCCTATTGTTGTCCACATAACAGACAAGGATAGTACTGTTCTATCATGGGCCAGCTGTTCCGTTCCGCAAAACACAGACTGCACATGGACGTCGTCCGTATTTTTTAAGGATCTGTTTTTTGCGGACCGCAAAATACTGAAAAAGCCATAAGGTCATGTGCAATAGGCCTTAATTAGCTGAGCTTCCAAATTCCCTTTTTTATCAATATATACAACTGTACAAGGCATATATTGGAGATTCAGGGTCAGTCAGCTGACCTAGCTATACAAATGTAGACCAAGTGATGACTGAACCAGTTTCTGCTGGATGTTCAAACAAAATTGGCGCATGACGTGGGTACCCTAATGGATGCACAATGGTCTGGGTTACTGCCCGTCTTTGTCGTTTTGTGAAGCTCACAGATTGTCACAGCTTTTCCTGATTCATAGTCTATAGGACTATTATGTTTATTCATTATATTACCTTCAACCTGGTATCCCAGATGCTCATCTTCATGTGTTTTGGGAGTGCTCTGCCCTTGGTCCCTTTTGGCAGGCGATACTAAGGTGTATGGTATACGGCCTTCTGCCGAACCCTCTTGGCTATTTTACAGAGGGGGAGTCTGTACAGGCATGTGCTGTCTCCTGTACCAGGTGAGAGAACTTATTGGGAAATGTTGAATATAAATGGTGGTGCCTTTCAAATATGAATGCAGTGATCAGATTGGAATAGGGAGTATGCCAAACATGTAGAACAAAGGCAAAATTTGAATCTCTCTGGGACCTTTGAATTGATACTTCAGGTCTGCCCTTATGGCAGCTGCTTAGGACTCCTGTGGGGGAGCTTTTCAGGCACAGCAGGTAGCGATACGTGGATGTTGTTGTCGGGTCTGTCTAGTGGAGCCGAGCTGCTTATTTCTAAGCTATTAGTACAAATGAAGGGAGACTCGGCTTTAGGCCTCATGCACACGACCGTTTTTTTATGCTGTTTGCAAAAAGGGGTTCCGTTGTTCAGTGATCCGTGTCCGTTTTTGCCTTCCGTTGTGTTTCCGTGTGTCTTCCGTTTTTTTTTTTAGCGGACATGACCCAAAAGATTTTACCAAAAGACAGGCTGACAATTTTTGCCAAGTGCCTGCCAAGGGATCCGCAAAGAAAACGGACACGGAACGCAGATGACACACGGGTGGCTATCCGCATTTTTTCACGGTCCCACTGACTTGAATGGGTCCGTGAACTGTTTTTCACGGACAAGAATAGGACAGGTTATATTTTTTTGACGGACTGGAATCACGGATGCGGAGGACAAACTGTGCATTTGCCGAGTTTTCCACGGAAAAAACCAATGGGTCTGCAGAAAAACGGAGCAACGGACACGGAATCAAACAACGGTCGTGTGCATGAGGCCTCAGTAGGAATAACTGTCTTTCTGCCTCCCATGGATTTTTTTCTTAATATACCGTTAGTTACCTAGAATCATTCAGCAGGTCCTACTCCTTTCTTAGGAAGTCTTTGAATTCCTGTCTGCTGGTATTTTATCTAGCTATATGTGGGATCTGTTACTGTGGGGGGAAGGGTTGTCCAGACAAGAAATCCCCTTTGATTGTTCACTAATGATATCTCCCCTTAGGGCTCATGCACACGACCGTATTTTCTTTCCGCTTCCTTTCCGTGTTTTTTTTTTTTGCGGACCGTATGCAGAACCATTCACTTCAATGGGGCTGTGGAATATACATGTGCATTCTGTTTCCGTTTGTCCGCATGGCTGTTCCGCAAACAAGTAGTGTATGTCCTATTATTGTCCGCAAATCACGATGCGAGGCCCCATTCAAGTTAATGGGTCCGCAAAAAATATGCAACGCACACGAAACACATCCGTATGTCATCCGTATTTTGTGGATCCATACTGTAGAAATGCTATGCCCAGCACATATTGCTCATGTGTTTGGTGATTAATAAGTTACTGTTTCAGTATACAATCCGCAAAAAACAGATCAAATACGGATATGTTTTGTGCAATAACAGAACGGAAGAGGACTTAAATTAGAGGATACTGAACAGCGGATCCGTGAAAAACGGACCGCAAAACAGCAACGGTCGTGTGCATGAGCCCTTAATTTGTTATATTTTTGTCAATGCTTACCGACATGTACGGGGTTTGCAGAGGGAGGGGGCTCCCTCCCCAACCCCATCAGTCCCCAACACTGCAGTGACTGGGACCGATGGCTTACACAGGCCTTGGGGCTTGCCTCATACAGAAGCCTGAGACCCAGCCCCCAGCAGGGTCTCATAGGTTTACCGTCAGTGCCGTACTGACAGTTCAATGCATTACATGATGTATTGTAATGCATTGTGGAGGGGATCAGACCCCCCGAAGTTGAAGTCCCATAGTGGGGCAAAATAAAAAGTAAAAACAATTGGTGTTTTTACAAAATTTTAAAAATAAAATAATTTAAATTAAAAAAGCCTCTTTCCCATAATCAAGTCACTTAAAATAGTAAAAAATAGAAAAAATAAAAATAGACACATTAGGTATCACTGCATTTGTAATGATCAGCTCTATAATATTACATGATCTATACCTCGCCCCCCCCCAGTTGGACGCCGTAAAAAAATAGAAACTGCCAAAACAGCCATTTTATTTGGTCACCTTGCCTCACAAAAAAGTGTAATATCAAGCGATCAAAAAGTATTATGTACCTCAAAATGATACAATATAAAAATGATATAATGAAAACATCACCTCATCCCACAAAAAATAAGCCAATACACAAGACCATCGGCAGAAAAAAAATACATGGTTCAATGGCGTTGCATAAACATGATTTTGTTTTCGGAAATGCTTTGTGGTAAAACAAAAAAAAATATATAAAATTGGTATCTCTGTAACCGTTCTTACCAGCAATAATAACATGTAATTTTTCCCTACACGGTGCATACTGCAATAACCAAACCCAAAGATCTGTTTATCCTGCTTCCCAAAAAGCGAAAGAAAAACTGTCCAAAAAGTCGTACGTACCCCAAACTAGAAGAAATGATGATGGCAACTCATCCTGCAAAATATTATCCCTTGCATAGCTCTGTCGAGAGAAACATAAAAGTATAGTCGCCAGAAAATGGCCTTACTGTCCTCTAAGGCCCCATGCACACGACCGTTGTTTGTTTCCGCGTCCGTTCCGTTTTTTTTTCACGGATAGGATGCTTCCCCATTAATTTCAATGGGTCCGTCAAAAAATGCGGATGGTCAACCGTTTTTGTTCCGCATCCGTGATCCGTGTTTTCATTCCGTCAAAAAAATAGTGCATGTCCTATTTTTTTCACGTTTGCGGACAAGGATAGGCATTTTTACAATGGATCTGCCATTAAAATCGGATCCGTCAAAAAAAAACGGTCCGTCATCCGTTTTTTTTTGACGGACGCAAAATTTCAAGGAGGAGCGGAGGCAGGCAACGGTCGTGTGCATGTAGCTTAAAGAGAACCTGTCACCAGGAAATTCACTGATAAAGCAGGCATGCTGCCTTGTAGGACTCACCCTGCTGAATATAATTATACCTTTTACTTGGTGATCTGTTGCTTTATTGTGGAGAAATATTACTTTTAATCCATATGCTAATGAGCTGATATGAGTCCAGTAGTTGATATGAGTCCAGCATTTTTTCTATTCAGAGCTGTAGCCCCTCCCCTATTTACTTCTTCAGTTGTAAAAGGGGCGTGGTTTAAAAAATGACCTGCATTATAGCCAATACAAGCCTTGCTGCCTTTCACTTTAAAGCCTAACTGCCATACCCACGGCGACATGTCCCTTATCAGCCATCATGTGTTTATCACCCCATGAATAAACTAGCCCTTATTATAATTACTAACTTCAATAATATATTCCTCCCCCTTTTTTTACCTAAGCATTCCCTGTTATTCATTTTCCCTCCAGTTATTAAAATGAATGAATGATGTAATAAACCACGCCCCTTTTACAACTGAAGAAGTGAATAGGGGAGTGGCTATAGCTCTAAATAGAAAAAACGCTGGACTCATATCAACTACTGGACTCAAATCAGCTCATTAGCATATGGATTAAAAGTACTATTTCTCCACAATAAAGCACCAGATCACCAAGTAAAAGGTATCATTATATTCAGCAGAGTGAGCCCTACAAGGCAGCATGCCTGCTTTATCAGTGAATTTCCTGGTGACAGGTTCTCTTTACGGCTGTTCAATAGCAACATGGTGCCCATAAAAGAATCCATCAAAATCTGCGCTGCAAAATTCAAATGGTGGTCTTTCCCTTCTGAACCATGCAGTGTAAATAGCCATTTATGGCATTTCGGTACCCAGTAGAACCCTTCTAACAATTTGAAGGGCATGGTCTATTGTAGATGGCACAAGATGGGCAAAACACATTGGTCACTGAAATGCCATATTTGTGTAAAACTTGCAATTTTTATTTTGCACCGTCCCCTGCTCTACAAAACACCGGTGGGGGTCAAAATGCTTAGTTGGCTCCCTTTTAAGCCTCTCGGAGTAATTCTCTGAGTTGTAATGAGGACATTGTTCTTGCATTTCTTCTCTGTCCCATGCTAGGGAGCTGTTCCTCTATCATCTGGATACTGTCAGGGCTCTTCTTATTTATTTATACTTGATGTCTTCCTTCCATTGTTCGGATTCTTTATTTTGGATTTTTGGATGACAGTTGCTAGATGGATGTGGCTGGCCATCGGTGAGGCCTACCATGCCAAAGGACGCCCCTATTTTGGGTCCCAGGTTATTCAACCAGGTCGGTTGGTGCCTCTTCAGCAGGGCGTCAATGGGCATCAGCTTTTCAGGAGTGTAAGATTGTTTTCTCGTGCATAAGACTTATGCAGTCAGCAAACTTACAATTAAATATCTATGGGAAAAATGGGCACTGTTTAGTCAAGGGCACTCTAGACACAATTATCTCTCTAGCCTCAGGATCACAATGGCTGCTTTATAGAAGTTGGAGGTCTGCTCTGGTGGAAACTTGTTCCTCCAATTTTTTTATGGTAATTTCTTCTTTCCTTTCCTTCTCGTGTATCTTGTCTTTCTACAGAGTCTTGCCTTCCCAGTACAGGAGATGGAGGACAAAAGCTTCCGCTATGAAAAGTTTGCAATAATACACAACTGTCAAATTCCACCTAGTTTCTCACCTGTTGTCTGTGTATCCTCCCTGCTCCTTGCTATAGTTGTCTAGGATTGCACCACGTATCGAACTTTCGATACCCAATCTATACTTTTGCACCCACATCAATACGATACTGGGATTTGCTATTGTCCGATACTAGCACAGCATATTATCTTTTAGAGAGGATGGTGGGCACCGCCCTCTGCGTACACCATGTTCTCTTCAGCCGACACAGTGGAGAAGGAGGGAGTCCCTTCCTCCCCACTGTGACGCAGCTACCACTGCCACCAATGAAAACAATGAGGGGAGGGGCTGTGAAGCTGCTGATGCCACCCATGAAGAAAGTACGGGGGGAATAGGCCAATGCGCCACCAATGAAAATAATTAACCCCTAAATACAAATGTAGGAGTTGGGTGCCGGCCGTATCACATAGCTGGCATCCGGCCTCAATGACAGGGAATGGTGATGCTGCCAAACCCAGTCAACTACCCCTCAGATGCCACTTCTGTGGTATTGCCATTCCCTGTCATTGAGGCCGGATGCCAGCTGTGTGATATGGCCAGCACCCCCCACCTACATTTGTATTTAGGGGTTAATTAGTTTCATTGGTGGCGCAGTGGCCTCCCCCACCCTCAGTATTATAATCATTGGTGGAACATTAGCCAACAGCCCCCCCACCACCTCAGTATATTCTTTGGCGGCAGTGACCGCTTCCAATCAGAGCCGTTACCATGGCAGCCAGGACGCCACTAAAGCCATCCATGACTGACATACTAAGCTCCCTGCTGCTATATGCACAAAGCACAGGGCAGCAGGGACAGTGTAAAATTCCATTCACCCTAATAGATCTATATTAGGGTGAATAGGACAAGGATTCTAGCCCCCTAAGGTGGCTAATAGTTATCAAATTAAAAGTAAAAAAATTTAAAGTTTAAATTACTCTAATTTCTTAATTTTACATATATAAAAAAACATTAAAAAAAAAACATATTCGGTATCGCCACTTCTCCTATGTGGTGAGCGCCGTAACAAAAAAAATAAAGAACACGCGATTCGCCATTTTTTTTTACTCACCTTCTCCCCCTCCAAAAAAAAAAACCCGGATAGGACTGTTCTATTATGGGCTGGATGTTCCATAAAATGCAGAATGCACACGTTTTTTTTTTCCGCATGAACGCTCATTAGCGTTCATCTGGCAGTGTAATACTGCCGCCGATTGCCCGATCAATGAGCAAACGCTCGATCATTAGGCAATCCAAATCTTTTGATGTGTTAAAAAATTATCTCTTGCAGGTGTCAGATCATGGTGTCTAATAACAATGTGCCACCGGCAAACTACTGTACAGCGAAGTGGATGAGCGATGACAGCGATTGCTCCTCCTCATATTGCAGAGGTAGATCACTGCATGTAATAGCAGTGGTCTCCTCTGCTAGCGAGCAGGTGATTGCCAGGAGGGAACTCTTCCATCCGGACAATTGTCTGCCACATCGGGCTGTGTAATAAACCCCGTAAGCGGTTGCAGATCTGTAGTGAGTGACAATATATCTCTACACAGATATCGGAGTACATAGAAGAGGTATTTCTTCCTGATGATTGTTTCCTCCTGGTGAAGCTTTCACTAGAACGTATACGGTTGCTAAGGCTTGAGGTGAGCAAATTTACATACTATGTATGGTTACTCTACTTTTTAAATAGAAAAGTTGCATTCCTAACTTGAGTGTGGCTGTCTTTCAGGTGAATGCAGAGACGGTGAAATATTCAATCTGTATGTCTAAGCTACGTGTGAAGCCTGGAGATATAGCAGTTCATGGCGAGGCTGTGCTTTGTGTTACACCAAGAGAGAACAACAAGAGCTCAATGTACTATGTCTTACAGTCACTCAAAGAGGAGCTCCCAAAGGTCAGTGCTACAGCTGATGTACATTATTGTATGTATGCTTAAAAGTCTTCTGTTAGCAACCAAGAAATCTGTAGATATCTGTGAAACAGCTTGACAAGACCCATTTAAATTGGCCCTTACCAGAAGCGATCATAATGATGATTAAGGAAGGTCCAAGCAATCGTTAAAGGGGTATTCCCATCTTAGAATGGGGCCACCAAAGTAAAAGAGCACACACCACCAATGCACGGTGAGCTGTTTATTGACTGCTATGGGAAGTTCTGAAAATTGACTGCACTTCCTATATCACTAGCTGGAGAAGTGCACTGCTCACGCATGACCTCCTCTCCATTCACCACTATGGGACCTCTGGAAATGGCCGAGCCAAGGCTACAGTATTTTCGGGACTACCATACTGGTGAACGGATGGTGGCTGCACGTGCAAAGCTGCTCTCCCTTCACTTTGGGGGGCTGTTCTGGCGTTAGAAGCGGGCCCTAGAGGTGGGATCTGCGTCTGTGACAGGGGGAATACCCCTTTTAACTTTGATCAGTTAAGAAAAACTGTTATGGTCAGTATATATAAATGCTAAATATAAATGTGAATAGTATAGTGAGGAGCAGGGGGCTACCTTTTCCTTTAGAACTGCTTCAGGCCTCTATATATTGGTAATTGGCATCGAATTAACATATACCTAAACTTTTTTTATTTCTATAATTCAATAGCGAAAATATATTTTATTAAAGAAAAGTGCCAGTTTCTGCACTTTTTACCCCACTCCCCACCTCTGTACTGGTCACTGTCTCTAATTGACTTATCAACTTCAAACTCAGAAGTCATACACAGGAGAGAACAGCTTGCAGAAGACAGACCAGACGTGGCTGCAACATCAAATTTACAGATTTTAACAGTCAATTTAGAGACAGTCCACAGTACAGTGGCACAAAATATATTAGAGTTCACTATTTTTATTTATACTATTGAATTATGAAATTTTAAATAATGTAGGTATAGTTTTTTTTCTTTTTTTGAATTCTTCAAAATTAAAAGTTTCTCAACTTGACAAATCTCCCTTCTCCTTATGATAGATATTTCACAGTCACAGGGAAAGTGCTGCTGGAATCCTCAAAATCAAACTGTTAATGCTAGGGGAAATGCTTTTTAAATGGGGACCGATTATAGAGCAGACGAAGTTGAGCAGAAAGATATATAGATTTATGGGAAAAAAATCTGTATAATGTTCAATTTATTCATTTAAACTCCTGATATTTCTATGCTCAGGAGTCATATGGGCAGTCCTACTAAGTAACTGACTGCTATATATGTATGCACAGTCCTACAGAGACTGCTGCCAAACACTAATAGGACCACCTACTAAGTGGAAAGAGCAGGGGGGGGATATCGATGAATAAATTCTACTACTAGTCCTACTGAATTTTCTTGGGGCTAATAGAGAGGAAAACTAGTGTAGTAAAATATAATTTGAATGATCTCCACCAGAGATATTTCAGAACCTTTTAATAGACTGATGTAAATAAGTATTACAAAATAGGGAAAACATATAAATAAACTAGACTTTGCAACTATACATTTTATTGTATTTATCAAAATTACGAAAACAAAAGTGTGAAAGCCATTTATACTGAAGGGATTTTGGCATCTGTTGTATAGTAAATGACATTGGTAAATTATTTACCAGTAGATATCTACAGTTATTTAGGTCCATTCACAGTGTTGATTCAGACTGATTCATTTGAAACGTCAGTCACATCTAACAATTTGAATGATTACCTCCCCTTTTTTCGTTTTTTGGTCTCCTCATTTTTTCCTATTTAGGTGGTGGTACAGGGCATCCCTGAAGTAGCGCGCGCTGTCATACACATTGATGAACAGAGTGGCAAGGAAAAGTATAAACTTCTAGTGGAAGGGGATAATCTGCGTGCTGTCATGGCTACCCACGGAGTTAAGGGCTCTCACACCACTTCAAACAACACCTATGAGGTAAGTTCCTGTGATTTTATTTTCTGTAAAGTCTACATATTAAGGTTTTTTAATAAGCTAAGGTTAATTTGTTAGTTTTTTTTTTATGTCTAGTGGTACAACTTATGCAGGTCTCAGATTCTACTTTTTAGTGAAACCACAGCAAAACCACACAACCACAGCAAAACCGCACAATTTTATTACAACTTAGTACAACTGCAATTTGGTAAATTTTGATTTACTTCTGTGAAAAACTGAAATAAAAATACTATATTTAAAATAATGGGGCACATTTATTAAGACCGGTCTTAATAAAGCCCCATAGCTGGTGGTGGTTCCCCCGAAGTTATAAAGAGGTGCCGGTCTCTCCTCAACTTGGGTGCATCCAACGCCAGTTCTAAATGTAAGACTGCTTCTGAGCTGTCTTACATTTAGACCATTTTCTATGCCTAAAACGTGCGTAGAAAATGGGGAAATAAGACAGGCCTGCCAGCCCTTCCCCGCCCATGCCACGCCCACTTTTTTATACCTGCCGTGAGCTGGGAGAAGTCAAAGATAGCGGCACAACTAAGCGTTGCGTCGTCATCTGCTCTTGAAATACTCCTAATTTAGGAGTATTTCTGCTTAGTAAATGACCCCCAATGTGTTTTCTCCATCAAAGTCAATGACATGGAGATATTTAAAAAAGTCTCAACCTATAGAACATGCTACGTAACAAAGGCAAGCTTTGAAAATCCCAAATGTGAATTAGTTTTTTGAGATCAACATTTTGTTTCTTTGCCATTTGACATCTGATATGTTTAAACACCTTAATTACATACATTTATTTCTTATGTTATCAGGTGGAGAAGACTATTGGTATTGAAGCAGCTCGCTCCACCATTATAAATGAGATTCAGTACACAATGGTGAACCATGGAATGAGTATTGATCGGCGACATGTTATGCTACTTGCAGACCTCATGACTTACAAGGTAAGGTATTGTCTTGTGGTGCTTGTCAAAATCTTCACACCACTTATATTCAAGCTATAATCTTTTCTTTTGTACCCTTACCACAGGGTGAGGTGCTTGGTATTACACGATTTGGTCTTGCTAAGATGAAAGAAAGTGTTCTGATGTTGGCTTCCTTTGAAAAGACTGCTGACCACCTCTTTGATGCTGCATATTTTGGGCAAAAAGATTCAGTCTGTGGTGAGTAAATTAGTGTCAAGATGTACAGCCTGGTCCTCAACAGTTAGGCAACTAAACTATAAAATACGAGGAGTTCATATATACCAGGCAAGAAAAGTCAATATTTTGATGCTGAGTCACACGCTGGTAGACGTCTGGGTCATGGAGTCAATCAACAGGTAAATAAGTACAAAGGGGTTATTAGATGAACAAGTTCTCATCTTCTCACTTCTTTTCTGGAAAAATGTTAGAAAGCTCCCTACATAAGACAGTCAGGATGGTGATAACTGGAGCAAAAGTTTAACTTTTCGCCGGGTTATCTGGGACTGTTTAGAGTCCCCTTCTGTACCTTGCACACTAACAGCTTGTCCCCTGCTGACGACCCTCTGCTCTTCACACAAGCGTTAGACTATGTCCACAAGTGACTGAAAAGCTGCATGTTTAGCTTCCTGGATTTTCGTGTGGCAAATCCTGTACACTACCAGTAAAGGGGATTTTATTTTTGAGAAACTTCATCACCACAGTGCATATAAAAAAATAACGTAAATTTACAATTTTGACGTGGATCTTCCGTGTGGATTTTCACCATTTGCAATGGGGAGAGAAGTCCACAGGTTTTTCCGTGGCAAATTACTATTCTTGTTTGTGCTGTGAAACTGCAGCAAAAAACGCTACGGACTTTTCTGCTGTATTTTCACGCACGTTTACACGTACCTTTTTAACGGGGTTTTAATATCCTTTTACCCCTTAAGCCACCATGACATACCTGTACATCATTAACTGCACGGTCTTCAGCCTCCATGATGTGCAGGTTTGTCATGGCAGCAAGCTGTCACCATGTCTGCAGACATGGTGACAGCGCTGAGATCCCAGCTGTTGGACACAGCCAGGGATCTAAGCTAACTGACCGGGGACCAATAAGGGCCGTTCCGGGCTGGTGATCGCTCTGATTGGCTAGTCTGTTCCTGTGACTGGAAATCACAACCTTTTAAAATGTTCTTAATTAGTGAGGAGCCTAGCTTCCCACCCCCACTTCAGGATGGCTGGCGGCCGCACTGCGCTCCCCCGCTGTGATCTTTTAGGATGGCCGAGCGGTTAGCAGATTGTCAGATTTACAAAGTTTGTAAAATAATTTTGGAATAATTTGAGGGGTGTAGTTTCTAAAATGGGGTTTTTCATGGGTGGTTTCTACTATGTAAGTCTCGCAAAGTGACTTCAGAACTGAACTGGTCCTTAAATGGGTTTTGGAAATTTTCTTAAAAGTTTAAGAATTGCTTCTACAATTCTAAGCCTTCTAACATCCTACAAAAATAAAATGACATTTATAAAATGATGCCAACATAAAGTAGACATGGAAAATGTAAAGTATTAACTATTTTGGGAGGTATTACTATCTGTCTTAAAAGCATCGAAAATAGAATTTTAAAAATTGTGAATTTTTCCAAATTTTTGGGAAATGTAGTTTTTAAAAAAAAATAATAAAGGTGATTTATACTATATTGACTCAAATTTACAACTATAATGAACTACACTATGTCACAAGAAAACAATCTCCGAATGGCTTGGATAAATAAGTGTTCCATCGTTATTACCACATAAAACGACACATCAGACTTACAAAATTTGGCCTGGTCCTTAACAATTTCAACCCCCGGCCCAGGCCATTTTTTGCAAATCTGACGTTACTTTATGTGGTAATAACTTTGGAACACCTATTTATCCAAGCCATTCTGAGATTTTCTTGTGACACATTGTACTTCCTGATAGTCATAAATTTGAGTCAATATATTTCACCTTTATTTATGAAAAAATCTCAAATTTACCCAAAATTTAGAAAAATTTGCAATTTTCTTAATTTCAATTTCTCTGCTTTAAAAACTGAGAGATACCTGATAAAATATTTATTACTTAACATTCCCCAAATGTCTACTTTGTTAGCATCATTTTTTAAATGTCTTTTTTTTTTTAGGATGCTAGAAGTTTAGAAGCAATTCTTAAAATTTTCAAGAAAATTTCCATAACCCACTTTTTAACCACTTAAGCCCCCCTAGCTTAAACACCCTTAATGACCAGGCCACTTTTTACAATTCTGCACTACACTACTTTCACCGTTAATTGCTCCGTCATGCAACTTACCACCCAAATGAATTTTACCTCCTTTTCTTCTCACTAATAGAGCTTTCATTCGGTGGTATTTCATAGTTGCTGACATTTTTACTTTTTTTGCTATTAATAAAAATTGAACGACATTTTTGCAAAAAAATGACATTTTTCACTTTCTGTTGTAAAATTTTTCAAAAAAAAATACATTTCTATATAAATTTTTCTCTAAATTTATTGTTCTACATGTCTTTGATAAAAAAAAAAGCCCAATAAGTGTATATTTATTGGTTTGGGTAAAAGTTATAGCGTTTACAAACTATGGTGCAAAAAAGTGAATTTCGGTATTTTGAAGCAGCTCTGACTTTCTGAGCGCCTGTCATGTTTCTTCAGGTGCTAGAATGCCAGGAAAGTATAAATACCCCCCAAATGACACCATTTTAGATAGAAGACACCCCAAAGTATTCGCGGAGGGGCATGGTGAGTTCATGTATCATTTCATTTTTTTTCACAAGTTAGCGGAAAATGACACTTTCTGAGAAAAAAAAAAATAGTTTCAATTTCTGCTAACTTCTGGCAAAAAATAAATAAATCTCAGACGGACTCACTATGCCCCTCAGTGAATACCTTGGGGTGTCTACTTTCCGAAAAGGGGTCATTTGTGGGGTGTGTTTACTGTTCTGGCATTTTGGGCGGGGCTAAATTGTGAGCCTCCATGTAAAACCTAAAGGTACTCGTTGGAATTTGGGCCTTTGCGACTCAGGCTGCAAAAAGTGTCACTTATGTGGTATCGCCGTACTCAGGAGAAGTAGGGCAATGTGTTTTGGGGTGTATTTTTACATATACCCATGTTGGGTGAGAGAAATATCTCTGTAAATTGTCAACTTTGTATAAAATTTTTTAAAAGTTGTCGTTTACAGAGATATTTTTCACACACAGTATAGGTATATATAAAAATACACCCCAAAACACATTGCCCTACTTCTCCTGAGTACGGCGATACCACATGTGTGACACTTTTTTGCAGCCTGGGTGCGCAAAGGGCCCTAAAACCAATGAGTACCTTTAGGATTTCACAGGGCATTTTTACGCATTTGGATTCCAGACTTCTTCTCACGCTTTAGGGGCCCCTAAAATGCCAGGACAGTATAAATACCCCACATGTGACCCCATTTTGGAAAGAAGACACCCCAAGGTATTCCGTGAGGGGTATGGTGAGTTCATGTAAAATTTTATTTTTGTCACAAGTTAGTGGAATATGAGACTTAGTAAAAAACAAAATTAAAAAAATATATATATATCAATTTCCGCTAACTTGTGCCAAAAATAAAAATTCTGTGAACTCGCCATGCCCCTCACGGAATACCTTAGGGTGTCTTCTTTCCAAAATGGGGTCACATGTGGGTATTTATACTGACCTGGCATTTTAGGGCTCCTAAAGCGTGAGAATCCAAATGCGTAAAAATGGCCTGTGAAATTCTAAAGGTACTCATTGGTTTTAGGGCCCCTTGCGCATTCAGGATGCAAAAGTGTCACTCATGTGGTATCACCGTACTCAGGAGAAGTAGGGCAATGTGTTTGGGGTGTATTTTACATATACCCATGCTGCGTGTGAGAAATATTGCTGTAAACGACAACTTTTACATTTTTTTATTCAAAGTTGTCAATTTACAGAGATATTTCTCACACAAAGTATGGGTATATGTAAAAATACACCCCAAAACACATTGCCCCACTTCTCCTGAGTACGGCGATACCACATGAGTGACACTTTTTGCAGCCAAGATGCGCAAAGGGGCCCTAAAACCAATGAGTACCTTTAGGAGGGCATTTTACGCAATTTTCTTCTCACGCTTTAGGGCCCCTAAATTGCCAGGGCAGTATAAATACCCCACATGTGACCCCATTTTGGAAAGAAGACACCCTAAGGTATTCTGTGAGGGGCATGGCGAGTTCATAGAAGATTTTTTTTGGCACAAGTTAGCGGAAATTGATTTTTTATTGTTTTTCTCATAAAGTCTACCTTTCTGCTAACTTTTGACAAAAGTTAAATTTTTCATGGACTCACTATGCCCCTCAGCGAATACCTTGGGGTGTCTTCTTCCAAAATGGGGTCATTTGTGGGGTGTTTGTACTGTTCTGGCATTTTGGGTGGGGCTAAATTGTGAGCAGCCATATAAAACCTAAAGGTACTCGTTGGAATTTGGGCCCCTTTGCGCATTCAGGCTGCAAAAGTGTCACTCATGTGGTATCGCCGTACTCAGGAGAAGTAGGGCAATGTGTTTTGGGGTGTATTTTTACATATACCATACTTTGTGTGAGAAATATCTCTGTAAATTGACAACTTTGAATAAAAAAATTTAAAAAGTTGTCGTTTACAGTGATATTTCTCACACACAGTATGGGTATATGTAAAAATACACCCCAAAACACATTGCCCTACTTCTCCTGAGTTCGGCGATACCACATGAGTGACACTTTTTGCAGCCAAGATGCGCAAAGGGGCCCTAAAACCAATGAGTACCTTTAGGATTTCACAGGCCATTTTTACGCATTTGGATTCTCACACTTTAGGACCCCTAAAATGCCAGGACAGTATAAATACCCCACAAGTGACCCCATTGTGGAAAGAAGACACCCCAAGGTATTCCGTGAGGGGCATGGCGAGTTCACAGAAAAAAAAATTTGGCACAAGTTAGCGGAAATTGATTTTTTTTTTTTTTTACAGTCTCATATTCCACTAACTTGTGACAAAAATAAAATTTTGCATGAACTCGCCATACCCCTCACGGAATACCTTGGGGTGTCTTCTTTCTAAAATGGGGTCACATGTGAGGTGTTTGTACTGCTCTGGCATTTAGGGTCTCCAATCATTACACGTATGGCCAGCATTAGGAGTTTCTGCGATTCTCCTTATATTGAGCATACGGGTAATGAGATTTTTTTCCGCTCAGCCTCTGGGCTGAAAAGAAAAAATGAACGGCACAGATTTCCTCATTCGCATCGATCAATGTGGATGAATAAATCTCTGCCAAAAATGTGCAAAAAAAAAGTAGTAAGGCCCCATTCACACGTCCGTCAAAATGTCCGCATCTATTCTGCAATTCTGCGGAATAGATGCGGACCCATTCAGTGTGAATGGGGCTGGCGGTGATGCGGAGAGCACACTATGCGCTCGCCGCATCAGCATTTGCGGAGCTGCGGCCGCAAACTTCCGGGTTTCGGCCCCCAAACATCCGGCCGCAGCTCCGCAAAAGATAGAGCATGTCCTATTCTTGTCCGCAATTGCGGACAAGAAAAGGCATTTTCTATATAGTTCTGGCAATGTGCGGATCCGCAAAATGCGGAAAGCACATTGCTGGTGTCCGTGTTTTGTGGATCCGTGGATCCATGGATCCGCAAAACACATACGGACGTCTGAATGAGCCTTACAGGGGGTAATTAGTGTCAGGGGGTGACAGGGGGTGACATGGGGTGATCGGGGGTTAATCAGGGGTTAATCAGTGACGGGGTGGGGTGGGGTGGATGGGTGGGGGGTCTGTGTGGTGATTTGGTGCACTTATAAAGTCTTTGGTGGTCCCAAGCAAATGGGACCACCAAAGGAACGATCAGCAGCATATCAGACGCTGTTAACAAAACAGCGCTGATATGCCATTTTTTAACTTCTACAGCCTGCCAGCGCACAATCAGCGCTGGCAGGCTGTAGCTTACCTTGTCCCCGACGTGATCCTGTGAACGCACGCGCGCGCGTTCACAGGAAATCTCGCCTCTCGCGAGATGACGCGCCCGCGTGTCAAGGAGGAACAAACCGACCGCCCGCAGGACGCAATCCTGCGTGAGGCGGTCGGCAACTGGTTAAAGACCAATTCAGGTCTGAAGTCACTTTGTAGAGCTTACATAGTGGAAACCCCCCATAAATGACCCCATTGTAGAAACTACACCCCTCAAGCTACTCAAAACTGATTTTACAAACTTTGTTAACCCTTTAGGTGTTCCACAAGAATTAAAGGAAAAGGGAGATGAAATTCCAAAATTTCACTTTTTTGGTAGATTTTCCATTTTAATCAATTTTTTTCTTTAACACATCGAGGGTTAACAGCCAAACAAAACTCAATATTTATTACCCAGATTCTGCGGTTTACATAAACACCCCATGTGGTCATAAACTGATGTAAGGGCACACATAAGAAAAAGAGCGCCATATGGTTTTTGGAAGGCAGATTTTGCTGAACTGGTTTTTAGATTCCATTTGAAGTCCCCCTGATGCAGCTTACAGTAGGAACTCTCAAAAAGTGACCCCATTTTGGAAACTAGGGGATAACGTGCCAGTTTTATTGGTACTATTTTGGGGTACATATGATTTTTAATTGCTCTGTACTAGGGGTGGACGGTATAGGCGATATGCGATATAAATTTGTGCCACGATATGGATTTTGTGCATATCGCCTATATCGCCGGACCGCGATATGACCTTGAGCGGCAGTTCCGATCGGAGTCCCAGCAGTGTAATGGGGGCTGATCAGAGGCTGGGGGCTGATCAGAGGCTGGGGGCTGATTAGAGGCTGGGGGCTGATTAGAGGCTGGGGGCTGATTAGAGGCTGGGGGCTGATTAGAGGCTGGGGGGCTGATTAGAGGCTGGGGGCTGATTAGAGGCTGGGGGCTGATTAGAGGCTGGGGGCTGATTAGAGGCTGGGGGCTGATTAGAGGCTGGGGGCTGATTAGAGGCTGGGGGCTGATTAGAGGCTGGGGGCTGATTAGAGGCTGGGGGCTGATTAGAGGCTGGGGGCTGATCAGAGGCTGGGGGCTGATCAGAGGCTGGGGGCTGATCAGAGGCTGGGGGCTGATTAGAGGCTGGGGGCTGATCAGAGGCTGGGGGCTGATCAGAGGCTGGGGGCTGATCAGAGGCTGGGGGCTGATCAGAGGCTGGGGGCTGATCAGAGGCTGGGGGGCTGATCAGAGGCTGGGGGCTGATCAGAGGCTGGGGGCTGATCAGAGGCTGGGGGCTGATCAGAGGCTGGGGGGCTGATCAGAGGCTGGGGGGCTGATCAGAGGCTGGGGGGGCTGATCAGAGGCTGGGGGCACATGAGAGGCTGGAGGGCACATGAGAGGCTGGGGAGGGGGTGATCAGAGGCTGGCTGCCATGGTCAGCTCCCTGGTGCTGTGTGTACTATATACAGGGCAGCAGGGAGAGTGTAACGTCCTATTCACCCTAATAGATGTCTATTAGGGTGAATATGACAAGGGTTCTAGCCTTTAAGGAGGCTAATGGTTATTAAAAAAAAAAAAAAAAAGTTTAAACACCTCCAAAAAAAAATATAGAAAATAATATATCGCGATATATATCGCATATCGCAATATAGATTTTAGGCCATATCGCCCACCCCTACTCTGTACTACGTTTTTTGTGAGGCGAGGTAACCAAAAAATGGCTGTTTTGGCACAGTTTTTATTTTTTACAACATGTATCTGACAGGGTAGATCATGTGCTATTTTTATAGAGCAGATTGTTACGGGTGCAATTATATCAAATATGTCTATGTTTGTTTTACATAAAAGCATTTTTGAAAAAAAAAAATTTCTCTATTTTCTGAATGCCTTATTTTTATTTTTCTGCCGGATCGTCTTGGGCAGGTGCTTGTTTTTTTGCAGTAGATGTTTTTATTGGTACCATTTTTGGGTACATATGATTTTTTTGATCATTCATTATTACACTTTATGGGGCAAGGTGACCAAAAAATTGGTAATTTGGCACAGTTTTTATTTATTTTTACAGTGTTCACCTGGGGGGTTAGGTCATGTGATATTTTTATAGAGCAAATCGTAACGGACATGGCAATACCTAATATGTGTACTTTTTTCAATTTTTTTTAAGTTTTACACAATAATAGCATTTTGGAAACCCAAAAAATGTTTGTGTCTCCATAGTCTGAGAGACATAGCTTTTTTTATTTTTTGACCGATTTGTCTTAGTTAGGGTCTCTTTTTTGTGCGATGAGGTGACTGTTTGACTGGTATGGTTTTGGGAGGCATAAGCCTTTTTGATCGCTTGGTGTTGCAATTTTTGTCATGTAAGGTGACAAAAAATTAATTTTTTTTTGGCACGGTTTTTATTTTTTACGGTGTTCACCTGAGCTCTGACCGCGGCATAGATGGGGTTAATGCGCCAGCATCAGTGTTTTCACTGATGCCGGCTCATTCATCAGGGGTACGGCTGATCAGCGTGCCGTAATACTACGGCGCTGGGCGGTAAGTCACGTCTCGCTGCGCCATACTATTACTGAAATATTACTTGGTACTGAAGGGGTTAAAATAACTATGGTTATGTATTGTATTGATAATGTATTTGGAATGTATTTATTTAGCATTTCTTGCTCTTAACTTCAGTTCTGGGCTGCTGTCACATGACAAAGTGCATGCAGCTCTTCCCTTTCCTATAACGATATATTCATGGGTTTTTCAAAGCAGCAACAGGGCCAATGATAGAAGAATGTCTGTGTAACTACCTAGATGTGAGGGAGCTGTAAACAAAGCATCATGGTTTTGGACCAAATGCCGAAGCCCCATTTTTCAAATCTGACCTGTTTATCTGGTACTAACTTTGGAACGCTTTTACTTATCTAAGCCATTTTGAGATGACACATTAAACTTCGTTAGTAGTGAATTTGAGTTGACACATTTTACCTTTATGCTTTAAATTAAAAATTTTCAGAAAATTTGGAAAAATTCCCTATTTTAAAAATTAGATTTTCTCAGCTTTTTAGATGGATAGTGATACTTCATAAAATAGTTATTACTTTATATTCTCCATATGTCTACTTTATGTTTGCATCCTTTTGTAGGTGTCATTTTATTTCTTTAGGAAGTTAGAAGGTTTAGAAGCAAACTAACATTTTTAAGAAAATTTCCAAAACTCCTTTTACGGACCAGTTCAGTTCTGAAGTCACTTTGTGGGACTTGCATAGTAGAAACCACCCATAAATGACCCAATTTTAGAAACTACACCCCTCAAGTTATTCAAAAGAGATTTTACAAACTTTGTTAACCCTTTAGATGTTTCACAGGAATGAAAGTAAATGGAGGGGGAATTTAGAAATTTCATTTTTTTGTGCAGATTTTTCATTTTAATCAATTTTTCCTGTCACACAATAAGGGTTAACAGCCAAACACACCTTTAATATTTATTAACCTGATTATGCAGTTTACAGAAACACCCCCTATGTGGTCTTAACCTGCTGTATGGGCACAAGGCAGGAAGCAGAAGGAAAGGAGCGCCATATTAAGGGCAGATTTTGCTGTAATAGTTTTCAGGTGCCATGTAAGTAAACCCATAAAAGTGACCGCATTTTGGAAACTACACCCCTCAAGGAATAAATCTAGGGGTGAAGTGAAAGCTTTGACCAAGAAACACAAGGGGGGGGGGGTCAGTCAGCCGAGCAGAGCGACCTACCCTTGCGTGCTGCAGCTGAAACTCCACTATCGCCTGCTGCTGCTCACACAGTCTCTCCAGCATGTGCAAGGTGGAGTTCCACCTTGTGGGTACGTCGCATATGAGACGGTGAGCGGGAAGGCCAAAGTTACGCTGCAGCGCAGACAGGCAGGCAGCAGTGTGAGAACGCCGAAAGGGCACACAGATGGCCCGCACTTTCTGCAGCAGCTCTGACATATCGGGGTAATTTTTCAGGAACCTCTGCACCACCACATTAACCAGGCCGGCCTCGAGGCTCGGTGGCACCAACCACTCATCGGTCTGTTCCATGCCCGTCAACAGCTCCTGCGCGCTGTGGGGTTTTCCCCCCAAACAGATGAGTTTCAAAACAGCCTGCTGTTGTTTCCCTGTGGCTGTGCTGACGTTGGTGGTGAAGGTGTTACGCTGACCGGATGAGGAGGTGGTAGAGGAAGAAGCTGAGAAGATTCAAAGAGAAACGTTCTGCAATCCTTGGTGGTGGAAGGATATGCGCCAAACTGCTATCCGCCTCAGGCCCAGCCGCCACTGCATTTTCCCAGTGTGCTTTAAGGGAGATATAACGTCCCTGCCCGTGCTTACTGGTCCATGTATTGGTGGTTATGTGGACCTTGCCACAGATGGTGTTGCCCAGTGCACACCTAATTTTGTCCGCCACTTGGTTGTGCAGGGCAGGAATGGCTCGTCTGGAAAAGTAGTGACAGCCACCGCCATAAGGTTTTTAAACGTCTGTCTCCACCAGACGAAATGACAGAATTTCAAGGGCCAGGAATTTTGAAATGCTGGCATTAAGGGCCAGGGATCGTGGGTGGGTAGGGGGCTACTTCCTCTTTCTCTCTAGTGTTTGGGAGATGGACAGCTAAACGCTTCCATGGGACAGTGTGGAGATGCTTGGTGACGGAGGTGGTTGCGTTGCTGCCACTGTCACTTCAGAGGGAGAGGAAGGAGCCGAGACTTAGCAGAAGAGGAAGCAGGAGGAGCCTGAGATCTTTTGTGGTTTTTGAGGTATTTACTCCACTGCAGCTCGTGCTTTGCATTTAGATGCCTGGTCATGCAGTCAGGTTTGGAGCATTTATGCCTCACTTCAGGCTCTGATTTCCCAGCGTGCAAACCATTCGCGTCTTGTCGTCGGCACATTGTCTGAAGAACTGCCACGACTGGGAGCTCCTTAGAGCTGGCTTTGGTGTGCTCAGTCCCTGGGTGTGGTGGGCAGTAGCAGGTGTACTGGCTAGGGGATGGCCACTCTGCTTTTGCACCCTGCTCCCTCATTTGCTGTGCGGCTGGTGCTGTGTGACCACCACCACCTCCTCCGAACTGCACACGTCACTCGCATTACCTTGATTCCATATGGGGTCTAGGAACTCATCATCTTCCACCCACTCTTCACCACTGCCCTCCTTGCCGGTCTGCATACTGCAGAAAGCCACAGCAGTTGGCACCTGTGTTTCGTCATCATCAGAGACGTGCTGCGGTGGTCCTCCCATGTCCACATCCTGAAACATAAGTGGTTGGGCATCGGTTCACTCAATCTCTTACACTTCTGGCGCAGGGCTACGTGGACGGCCCTGGGAAACCTTGCCAGCAGTCATCAAAAAGCATAAGAGACTGCTGCATGACTTGGGGCTCAGACTGCTTTGCTGATGTGCAAGGGGGTGAGGTGAAAGTCTCTAGCCCTATACTATAAAGCCCCACCTAGAAAACGGAATAGCCGCCCCGATAACGATGATTCCGTATCAGGAACCTCCTACACGCCCTCGGATGGCCCTGATAAGGGATGGTTGGTCAGCTACAATAAGGTGGCCTCTAGTAACATTATAGGTGCCTACTACCATAGGTGCCAAAAGGAGAGATAAACAAAAGATGATAATCCAAATATAGTTTTAATAAAACCTTATCAGTCCGTTAGATATGACACTATTAACACCGTTGTCAAATCACTCATTAATAGTAGGCAAATATTCACTCAATGTGATCTCCCACCAGTTCCAACGCGTTTCGCCCGACTCAATTTTGGTGCTCATCAGGGGACAAAAAAAAAAAAATATATATACACTTAAAGTGGTGTTACCAATTCAATGTGGAGTTAATGGTTAAAATAAACAATATGGGTATATCGCCCCCTCCTAACAATATATCCCAGGTGTGTGTGTGTGTGTGTGTGTGTGTGTGTGTGTATATATATATATATATATATATATATATATATATATATATACATATATATATATACACACATATAATGTGCTGCCTTAAATCATTAATTAGGTAATACTTGCGTATCCCATGTAAAAAATAGCCGGTATAGTCTGTCAGGTGACCAAGCCTAGAGATTTCGCCATAATCATCTCCGAGGGGGGAGCCCACACAGATGTGGCGTCCACGGTGAAGTGGCAGGTAAGTATACAATGAGCACACTGGTTTAAATAGGCCGCCAAAGGAGCAAGGATGTCGCATGTATAGGGAGATCATGTGATCAACCCTGATGTCACATGGGCTGCGACGAGTTCCCCAAGCCACGTGACTAAGGTCATGTGGTCAAGTCTCACGTCACATGACTGGCAGTATGTGTATCCAAGCCAGGGTGGTAATGGCGCTTGGAGGAATAGTGCCAGATCACGTGAGCGGACCAACATAAAATAGATAAATGTAAGAGTCAGAAAAAATAGCAGCACATCAAAAATGATTGATTAGGAATAAGAGGGGGACCCAGAAACACTCATAAGAGATATCTCGGCTATTAAAACCCATGGTAGGAAATTAATTTGAGAGAAAATAGGTTATTTAATAGTAAGGGCCATAAGTTCTCAGTTTAGAAGGTGATGGCTACAAACTCTCATTTAAATATAGTATTAAGCTGAGATTTTCAAATTCAAATGATGGTGGCCCACTTAAAAAAATCGGCTGGTTAATTAAAGGAAGCACGTATTATCAATACTTTCCTTTAGACCAGAAGGTATTACCGTATTGAGTGTAAATCCATCTCGACTTTCTGTCTGAGTCAAAGTCACCACCCCTAATAGACTGTTTAATTG
Source organism: Bufotes viridis (assembly GCA_033119425.1). Taxonomy (NCBI): domain Eukaryota; kingdom Metazoa; phylum Chordata; class Amphibia; order Anura; family Bufonidae; genus Bufotes; species Bufotes viridis. The sequence goes on along the minus strand of CM065594.1, from coordinate 145,525,470 downwards.
TCTGTCATTGAGAACCGTGTTGATCTTATTACCAGCATGATGAAGCAAAACATGTCTAGAAAGGGGTTTGTTGTGAATATCACCTATATGTTCAAAGATCATCTTTTTGAACATTCTACACGTCTTTCCCAGATATTTGAGTCCACATTCACATTGGGCTAAATATACAGCCTTGATCGTATTAGTTTGAAAATGAATGCGCTCTATAGATCCTACCTTTAAAATTATTAGTAAAGGTGTCACCCACTGCAACAAAGGGACTTGCTCTACCTTTGCCACATTTAAATGTCCCAAAATTTCTATTGGATATCCATGTGTTTTTCGATGGAGTTTTAAAATAACTTTCCAACGGTGCGTCTTCGTCTAAAGGTAACTGCTGGATGATCAGGAAGGAATTTTCCCAGATCAGGGTCTGTTTTTATGAGTGACCAGTATCGTCCTAAAATCTTATGGACTTGATAGGACGCAGTGCCATACGTACCAATAATTAGGATCACTTCTTGTGGCTTTTTATCTTTTTCGATCGAATAAAGTGGTCCTATCCATAGATTTGGCATTATTCCATGCCTCATAGAGGCAAGAGTCAGGATATCGCCTTTGTTTGAACCGATGGAATAGCTGGGATGCCTCCCTGGTAAAGTCGCTATAATCAGAGCAGTTTCTACGAACCCTAAGAAACTGCCCCTTAGGTATACTTTTTTTTGAGTGATCTTGGGTGGAAGCTATCCCATCTTAAAAGAATGTTAATGTCTTTTTCCGTTTATAAAGTTGTCTTGATGGAATTGCTTTCACCTCTCTCTACTCGTGCATCAAGAAATGTTATTGAGTCTCGGTGAAGCTCAAACGTAAAATATTCACCCTTAAATAATCCAAAGTCCTCTTAGGTCCCTGACCACAACAATAGAATGTCATCTATAAACCTGGATCATAAGGTGATGTATTTGGTCCAATGGGTCATGGACTTGGAGAAGACGACGGTATCCTCCCACCAGCCCAGCAGCAGATATGCGTAAGTTGGTGCACAAGGGCTACCCATCGCGGTGCCCCTGAGCTGTTGGTAGAAATGGTTATCAAATACAAAGTAATTATGGGTGAGTATGAAATTTAGAAGCTGAATTACAAAATGATTATGCTTACTTAATCAAATCATTGCATCTAGAGTGCAAAAAGTACTTTACTGCTGCCAAACCCTTATTGTGGGGAATAGACGTGTAGAGTGCCTCTACATCAATTGAGGCTAACCATGTATTTGGTTCTATCATGATACCTTCAAGGCGCTTAAGAAGATCCGTAGTGTCCCGTAAATAAGATGGTAAAGTTACAACAAATGGACGAAGTACTGTACCTGCCATTCAAATTCCTTTTGGTTAATCAGTTTTCCCTCAAGAGCCTCCCGCAGAATCTGGGACAGTTCTTGTGAAAATAAGTCTGTGGGATCAGATTTCAGTAACTCATAACTTTTCTTATCCGATAGAAGTGATAAGCATGTCCCTGTATTGTTGGAGGGTCAAAACAACTATATTATCGCCCTTGTCAGAAGGCTTAATTACCAAATTTTTGTTTATATTTAGTTGTTGTAAGGACTCCATTTCTGTGGATGTGTAATTTTTATGACGCCGATTAGGTTCAATCAACTCTAGGTCCCTAATCACTGACTTCAAGTACAGATAATTGTTCGCCTCCCGCAAAGCCTGTTCGATTTTAGATAAAGTAACTCCTGAGAGATTTATTAGAACATACTTCTAGTGCTTTTTGCCCTGTTGGGACAGTGATAATACAATGTTGGTATACGTGTTTGTGGATGTTTGGCCTAAAAAAGACATGGTATTCACAGTGGAAGATGATGCCAAGGAAGGAGCAGGCAAAGAGGATCGTTCGATAAGACTGATGGCAAAAATGACTCTCCTGATTATTCCTGTTCCTTTTCTGCAACCACCATTTCTCCCCCTACTACATGGGGGTTTGAGAGGCCCCATTGTTTGGAGAGATATTGGGGTATCTGTTGATTCTCCCTTTGTTGTCATCTAGGAATGGGGTTTCTATATCTTCCTCTAGTCGGACCCCTCCCCCTCCAATTGGGCCGCCGATATTGATATTGTTGTGGTTGATTATATTCTGGGTCGGAACTCTCTGCCTCGGATTTGATGGCTTTTAAGTGCCCACAGCTTAAAAGCTTGTTGATTGGCTGCCTTGCAGCCTTTCAGCAAGCTTTAATAAATGCCCGAACTCAAACCCGAACTTTTCCGGCTTTGTTCCGGTCCGGGTACCCAAAATGTAAAGTTCGGTACGGATCCGAACTATACAGTTCGGGTTCGCTCAACAATAGTTAGTACTTTTTTTTTTTTAAGCATAAAATCACTTTTGTGTTAAATTTATATTTTGCATCATCATGTACTAAAGTCCATAACATCTTTATTGTTTCACCAAAGTAGCTGTATGAGGGCTTGTTTTTTGTGGAACAAGCTGTATATTTTAATGGTACCGTTTTGGGGTACATATAACTTTGTGATCATTTTATTTTTTATTTTTGTAGAGGTGAGGTGACAAAAACGGCAATTACGTCATTGTTTTTAATATTATTTTTTTACTTCGTTCACCATGTGAGATTAGTAACATGATGCTTTTATACATCAGATCATTACGGACATGGCGCTACCAATTATGTGTAGTTTTTTTGTTTTGTTTTTTTATGACTTAACGGATATGGAAAGACCTTTTTTTTACTTAAATTGTACATAGTAACATAGTTTATAAGGCTGAAAAAAGACATCTGTCCATCCAATTCAGCCTCTTATCCTGCAAGTTGATTTTTTTTTTTTTTTTTACACAAGCCCGGACTCCTTACAAAGTTAACAATCGGGCTACTGCCATCGCAGCAGCAGCGGCCCGATGGAAGAGAGAGGGAGCTACCTCCCTTAACCTCATGGATGCCGCAGGTGGCTACTGACCATGGCATCTATGGGGGCTAACAACTGCCTATTTCTGCTGCTCCATAGATACATTGCTTATAACATTATATAGTTTATAGCAGAAGTGATATACATAACTAAGCATGAGCATTTACTTGTTTGTTTTTCTTGTATTGTACTGTAAAAGGTTTTTAAATATTCTGCTTGATGTAAGTTTCAGCTGTAAACATTCAGTGTGAGAATCTTCTATGAATAGACATTGTTCTTTTAAGTGCGAGCTTACACCCCTTTTTGTTCTCTTCTTTCCTAGGAGTGTCAGAATGCATAATAATGGGCATCCCTATGAACATCGGCACTGGGCTCTTTAAACTTTTGCATAGGGCAGACAAGGATCCTAATCCACCTAAGCGACCACTCCTCTTTGACAACATAGAATTTCATCTTCCTATTGCTAGTACGTAGCCAGGAATTTTTCAGTCAAATTATTAATCCTTTACAGTGTCTGCTTCCTTCATGTTGATGGAAACTTACATTGATGTAGTTGGAAGTGCCTTTAATAACGTCTTGATGGAAAAGCTCTTAATGAATTAGAAATGTTTCATGGTATATACTTGTAAATATGTTGTGTGTAATAAATGTACAGCTGCCAATTCAGCAAGTTGAAAATAATGTATATGATGTACGTACATTTATAGCAGGATGTTCAGCTAGATACAAGCACCAAGAGGTAATGAACTGTATATATCATACATACTCTAAACACAACTGTATTGCAGTTATATAAGTACCTGTCATGTTAAAAGGCACATTGTGTACATTTCTGGATTATATTATTCAGCAATAAATCAGCATATGGTCACATTCTGGTATATTTATTTAGATTATTTAAAAAAGCTAAATGAACTGCACTTGTGAAATTTTAGTAGTATAAGTTTTCTCCATTACCCCCAACCATCCCTCCCTTTTCATGCTTACTACCCTGATGCTATCCAATAAAGCATGGACAGCATCGGAGTAAGGGCTCATTCACACGACTGTATGAATGGGTCCGCATCCGTTCCGCGATTTTGCAGAATGGGTGTGAACCCATTCATTTCAATGGGGCCACAAAAGATATAGAGCATGTCCTATTTTTGTCCGCAATCATGGACAAGAATAGGCATTTTCTATATAGCGCCGGACCTGTGCGCTCCCCAAAATGCGGAACGCACGCGGCTGGTATACATGCTTTGCGGATACGCAATTTGTGGACCGCAAAGTATGGCATGTTTGTGTGAACGTACTCTATCGAAGATCAACAGAAAAAATAAGTACCAGATCTCTTCTTAAGGGATTAAATCCAATTGAGGAAGGTAGATATATTTTAAAAGTTTATTCTGAACTAAGACATATCTGTAATAATTTTTCTGCTTTTTGAGTATTCCAATTTCTTTTTGGGTATTCCAGTTTTCTTGTAATTGTTTTGAATGTTGCATTTTTTTGAACAGTATTATAATGTCTGTATGTGAATTCTGTTGCCTTTAGGAAAAAAATAAAGTATTTTTGTTGACCCATTTCTGTCTATAGCATGGATTTTTCAATAGACTACTATTAGCAGGAGAATTGTTCTTACATTTCTTGTATGTCCAACCCAACTTTCCCAGCAGAGAGTTGGCTGGATACATACTCTCTCTCCTTATTACTGATTATGGTAGATCCAAAAATTAACAGAGCTAGTAGAGTGATCGCCGTGAGAATATTGATAAGAAATGCTGGTTGTCCAAATCTGGCTGACTCTAACATCTCTGGTCTTTTTACGATACCCTTTATTGAGCCTGAGGGAAATTTGAGCTTCTCAGCAGCACAACAAAGACATTAAGTATAACATTGGACAATTGACAGTAACACACCGGGGACATGACACCACCTCCTAGCACACACTGAGGTGCAAAAGGTTAACAATATTTTGAACTTTTGAATTTGAGGCTCCATATCTCACCATCCACTACAGCTTCGAACATGAGATTACCATCATTTTATACACAATCATCTTGGCTATCTCATACATAAACTGGACTTGCAACTATTTAGCATATGATTAGTTATGAAGATTCTTGTCATAACTGCATTGTTACTGTTTTGCTCCTGGTGGTGGAACAATCTTTTTCCTGTATACTACAAATTACAACCTGTTCTCACATTCCCTAATAGCTCAGTATGTTATTAGGTTGATTCCCAAGTGAACTGCCATGACAGTGGGAAGAAATGAAGTCTGACCATCCATTCCAAAGCCAAGAGGTGGACATCCAGGCTAAATCTGAACAAGGTAACAAGTCAGCTCTTTAAACGGTTTATCAGTTCTGGCGCAACAAACATGGTAGTGGAGGTGACTCGTATGCTTCGTAATAATGACGTCACAGATGTCCATGCAAGTACCGTGCAATGCACATTACACAAATCTGTGTATGCATGCATGAATGTAAACCTTGGAAGAAAGACAAAAAGAGAAAGTAAATGAATCTGTCACTTCAGAGGTATATATTTTTAGAAAAGGAAAAAGAGAATAGAATACATTGAGTAATATGTAATAAAAGATTGGGATACCGTCTCCTGTGTATTAAGTATTCCCCCAGTCTGTTATGATTTGTTTTTTTAATATAAGGTATGCTTGAGCATTATTAAGTGTTATATGTAATTTAATGTTATAAATATCTCCTAAAGGAAAAATGACGTTTGCAATACACTTTAGCAGCAATAGAGCAACTACAGCCGAAATAACGCAACTTTACGTAAAAAAATTGCAGGAAAAACGCATGCTAACCGCTTGATGCAAAAGGTGAAGATTTTTAATGTTTATGTTGAGAAATTCAAAGATATGAAGACAAAAAAAGTTTATTAGCAGGATGAGCTATAATATGAAGAGTAAAAAGAGATATATGTCTCATGAAGGAAGTATAAATAAATGGTTACACAAAAGATCCATTCCGCTTTTTCGGTTTACCCCCAGTATTTTAAACAGGTACTTGAGTCATGGTAAATTTAGCCACTCCGAAACGCGTCCGGTATGAAAGATTTAGCCATGTACAAGTACCTATGTTTGGCTAGTTAAGTCAGCAATATATGGAGCGCTCCATGATTATCTTTGCTGGAATCTGAAAAGGCGCAAATTAGAGGATGAGGATCCAGTCCGGAGGACATTGCAGGCTGAACCCATTGAACATGTGGAAAGCTGACCTTATTCCTGAAACACACGGTATAAGCATAAACCTCACAGTACTCACCATTGAGAGAAGTACGGAGGTAAGACTCTTCAGTGCCGAGCACCACGCTGGATGCCACAGCAGGCACTCGACTCTGCTCCTCCACATCAAACTGTGAGTAACAGACAGTGATACTGCTAAGACTAGTTAAACACTAGCGGTAAGAAACTCCGGCAGGCTGTTTTGGCGGGTGATTAGCCTCTCGGAACCATGCTGCCCCTAGTGCATGCGTGCCCCCGGACTACCGCTCCAGCCCAATTGACTATAATAGGGGAGGGCCGGAGTTCCTGCGGCAGCACGGCAAACATGCCTAGAGGCGGCCAGAATAAAAGTACGACATTGTACTTTTATTCCGGCCGCTTCTCTGGATGTTTGCCATGCTGCAGCCGGAACTCTGGCCCGCCCCCATTATAGTTTAAGCAATAGTATCTGTCCACCACCCGACCCGGGTTTGCCTGGATAGCTTCGTCATGGGCATCATTGTTTAAATGCCTGTTTTTAAACAACTTTTGTGATTATATTAAAATGCTTTTAAAGATATAAAGATTGGTGGAACTTCACTATGTGCTGTGAAACCTTGTAATCCACAGAGGGAACTGGCGTGGCTGTAAATAACTTCCGTTGCATGGTTGAGATTGCCTTCTGTTGGGGATCTGCGTTTTGGCTGCATGAAAAATGTGTCATTATTCTTGCTTTCACTTTGAAGATTAAAAGTGTGCCAGGCAGCGCAACCATCTTTTGCTGGAGTTCCTTGCCGTCAGTGTGAAAGTACCCTTAGCTGGGGTGCATACCAGCAGTGATATTTGGACATATCTTGTTATATGTGTATGAATATTTAAACAATATCAACTTGCCTATTCAATAGTAATAACATCAGGAAAATTAAGTGTAAACTTGGTGATGTACAATAAGGTGAATGAAGATTGCGCAAACTGAATTGGGATACAAATAAGCTATACCTGGATTTGGCTACACCTATATAGCCATTAATATTGGGATATCTGTTACCAATATTGGAACATTATTATACATCGTTTCATAATATTCAGATTTGTGTATGAGAAATAGCGCATATTAATTACAGCACGATCCGAGACTGCAGAATCTAAATCAAATGTACACTACACAAAAAAAGGGGTCAGTCAGCACGTCCCTAAAAGCAGGTGCACGTAGCAAAATATACATACAAACACAGCCCAGAGGCTGGTTTTAATCAGAGTATGTATAAAGCTGAGCTTTCCCCTACTAGTAGCCATTTTGGCTCCAGGAGGAGGACATGGTGTGCTCAGCGTGCATGTTGGTACCTGCATCCCTGGATCTAATGGAGGCTGTTATGGCACCAAACAGGGTTACTAAGCAAGGTGGATCCAGCATGCATGCTGGGCCTGCACTCCCTGGATTTTATGTGGCTGTGATGGCCCATAACAGGTAGGATTTAGTGTTAGGACCACTCATTGAGGCGGCCTTGGTGCGGCAAGTGGCTTATTACCTTTTGATCAAAATGTACACTGACGCCTTACTTTTCCAGCAAATAGGCAGGGCAGAGTGCTGTTGCATTTTTTTTCTGTTTTTGTATGTAAATCAATGTACAGTCACCTAAACCAAATACATTTGGGTATATTAGATCAGTAGTAGATGTAACAATCTAGTGTACACAATTTATATAAAATGTGGAGTATCTTTGTTATAATTTTATTTGTTTTAATATATTTTCTATTGTTTAAAGTGATTCCAGCTATCTTTCATGGTGATTATATTTTTAGTGACAGGGTGGGTCAGTTGCAAGAAAAAGTATGTGAATCCTTTGGAATGATATCCTGCACAACGTCCTGTAAAGATGACTACAAGAGCACAGCACAGACTGCTCAATGAGGTGAAGAACAAACCTAGAGTGTCAGCTAAACACTTACAAAAGTCTCTGGCATATGCTAACATCCCTGTTAGCGAATCTACGATACGTAAAACACTAAACAAGAATGGATTTCATGGGAGAATACCACAGAGGAAGCCACTGCTGTCCAAAAAAACATTGCTGCACATAGCACACCAACAGCAAAACCTCATCCCAACTGTGAAGTATAGTTTTGGGGCATCATGGTTTGGGGCTGCTTTGCTGCGTCAGGGCCTGGACGGATTGCTATAATCGAAGGAAAAATGAATTCCCAAGTTTATCAAGACATTTTGCAGGAGAACTTAAGGCCACCAGCTAAAGCTCAACGGAAGATGGGTGTTGCAGCAGGACAACGACCCAAAGCATAGAAGTAAATCAACAACAGAATGGCTTAAACAGAAGAAAATACGCCTTCTGAAGTGGCCCAGTCAGAGTCCTCACCTCAACCCGATTGAAATGCTGTGGCATGACCTCAAGAAAGCGATTCACACCAGACATCCCAAGAATATTGCTGAACTGAAACAGTTCTATAAAGAGGAATGGTCAAGAATTACTCCTGACCATTGTGCCCGTCTGATCTGCAACTACAGTAAACATTTGGTTGAAGTTATTGCTGCCAAAGGAGGTTCGACCAGTTATGAAAACATAGTAACATTTAATTCTTTGTGTGTTATTAGTTTAAGCAGACTGTGATTGTCTATTGTTGTGACTTAGATGAAGATCAGATCACATTTTTGACCAATTTGTGCAGAAATCCATATCATTCCAAAAGGGTTCACATACTTTTTCTTGCAACTGTAGATTAGTGCACCAATTCCATGCCAGTGAACAGAGGAGCCAATTTATTAATATATTTACTATTGTGTGTATAAATGTGCATAAGAGAACGCCTTTTCCTGTACCAATAAGTATTTACAGGAGGAGAAAAGAGAGAAAATATAAATGTATAAATTGTACGTTTTACTGAATCTTTTCCCACAATCTGCTCTGCTCCTGCTGCTCCATAACATGATGCATTGCATTTTGTGGTGACAGGTCATTTTTAACACTTAGTTGTTATACACCCTCATAGCTGTCAATAGAAATTTTACATTAGTTGAACTTGACAGTTCCTGAAAGTACTCCTCTACTTAATAAACAGTTTATATGATGGGTATGAGTTATTGTTAATTATCACCATACACTTCTTAAGAATTTTTTACTCCATCACATCCTCAAAAGTATCCAGATGGCAACTTACCGCCGAGCTTGCTTCCCTGATAAGTTTGTTGAGTTTAATTAGCGTCCGCCACCCGCACACTACTTCCCCAGCATATGATTGCAAAAAAGTTGCCATTCACCACTATGGACTGGTAGAACAGCACTTACATTTCACTGCACACATAGAATGGCCTCCGTTTTTATAGGTAAATCCTCTACATATTGCACCTTCATTATCCAAATGGTCCCCTAAATATTTGTAATTCCAGTTCCACTTCCTGCACAACAAAAATAAAAGGTAAAAATTCCTGTTTCCTCCTGCTTCACAATTATCTCCTTAGTCGTCTTTAAATTGAGTTTGACAGTTTGCCTGACAGCATTCCACAAAGTTCGATACCAACTCTCTATATTCCTCTTACACTACTCAGTAATCTGACCCCTTCTGTATAAACTCTGGCCTGTTTGACAGGTAGTCAATTATCCAATTTACTGTCTTATCACTTATCCAAGGAATCCAAAAGTTTAGGAAAAAAAGTTCTACAGGGTACCAAAATAAACACAAAAACACTCAAATTAAGAACAAGCAGAAGAGCTGCTACAATGGACTGCCACTAGCACCGTGCCATTCCTCTGAGAGCTATCTCTTTAAAGGGAATCTGTCACCAGCATATTAGAGATTGCCTGCGCGATGATATGGAAACTGAGGGCAACAGCGTCACTGCGGCTGCGCGGGATTTCAGGCTGCCGGCGAGTGCTGGATCGGGGATATTTGCGGCAGAGAGAGGAGCTGGCGGGCTCGGCACATCAGGGGGGGCGTTCCTGGGCACGTTGGTAAAGGAATAACGCCCCTCTGGGGTGCTTACAGCTTAATTTGCATATTGTAAAAAGCGGGTTTTTTAAGAAATGACAAGGCACACAAGTAAAACAAGAACACATATGGAAAGAAGGTAATTTATTACACATGGATTCATGAAAAATTTTTTTGCTAATATGCTGGTGACAGATTCCCTTTAATGAGAGCTGTGGAGAATGGGCTCTATATAACCTTTTAGAATAATAGTTTACTCGGGAAGTATAACCACAATAATAAATGTAAACTGGGTACCCGTATTTTTTGCTTTATAAAACGCACCTAGGTTTTTATGGAGGAAATTAAAAAGAAAATATTTTGAACTAAATGGTGTGCTTTTGGTGGGTTTTGGACTAATAGGTGGTCTGTGGAGGACAGTGTTATTTGGGGATCTGTGGAGGACAGTGTTATTGGGGGGATCTGTGTGGTCCCCTGTTATAGTAGCCCAGCCTTTACATATAAAGTGTATGCCGCAGCCCCTAGCTTCGCTAAACTAGGTCTAATCGCTTCTCTGCAATACTCACTATGCACGCAGCGTGCAGACTGGCAGCGCACATCACTCACTCAGTCACGCTCTGGCCCCGCCCTTTTAATGAAGTTAGCGATTATAGCTAGCATGCACGCAGTGGAATAGCTGGCAGCGCACGTCACTCCCTCAGTCACACTCTGGCCCCGCCCACTTCATTATAAAGTGGGCAGGGCCAGTGAGTGAGTGACATGCGCTGCCGGCCTGCCCACTGCGTGCATGCTAACTGTAATTGCTTCTCTGCAGTACTCACTATGCACGCAGCTGGCAGCGCACGTCATTAACTTAGTCACACTCTGGCCCTGCCCACTAAATTAATGAAGTGGGCGGGCCAGAGCGTGACTGAGAGAGTGACGTGCGCTGCCGGCCTGCCCGCTGCGTGCATAGTGAGTACTGCAGAGAAGCTATTACAGCTAGTTTAGCCAAGCAGCACTGCTAGGGACTGCTGCATACACTTTATATGTGATGGCTGCTCTGACCGGGGCATCGCTTAATGAAGTTCAGTGACTGCGCCAGTCCCCGCTTCTATTCTGATAGCACTCCTGTTTACATGTCACTGGCACATCGCAGGTCGCTATGCCTATGCAGCACGGCCTGTGATGTGCTGGCCATGTAATAAATACTGCTCTATTCGCTATGCAAGACGCACAGCCACTTTCCCCCCCATCTTTGGGGGGAAAAAGTGCATCTTATAAAACGAAAAATACGGTACTTATTCTAATTGCATTTGCCAAGCTGAGTTTACTGCTCTGTTTTCTAGGAATGGCTACTGGGAGTCTTTACTAAAGGGAAGTGATTTTCTTCCCTGCGACGCTGTCCAGTCTCCACAGACAGGATCACAGTTCAGCCACATTGATACGGTCTGTAGTGAATGGTAATTGAAGAAAATCATCTTAAGTGAAAAATCATATCTTTTTACTATTTACCCAAATCAACCAGATTTCACCTTTCATTTTCCAAAAGAGCTCTGAAAAATGAATGGTGGAATCTGATTGGTTTCTATGGGCAACTAAGTCTGTTTTCCTTTGCATCAGTTTTGATAAATCTCCTCCATGGTAGTTGACCCTTTGCAAACAGCTAAATATTTAGGTATTTGGTTTTAGAACTATCGGGACCAGGATTTTGGGAATAAGGTAGGGGAGAGCTTAAAAAAAACTAATAACCATGGAATGTGTATCCACATACTATGCATTGATCTTTTGCTTCTCTGCATAATTAATAGACTGTTCATGAGGCACTTACTATACTTTGATCAAATTGCATAAGTCGACTCACCATGTCTTGGTGTCCTCTTTTGAGTGGGTCCCTACACGAAATTGGCGCAGCACTGCACCTGTAGGTGGCGCAACCCAGCACCCCAACAACACTGCTGCTCTTAGGCTGACCCCTTCTGGCACTGAGCCCCACCAACCCACAGGCATCGGCACACTACAGCCAGCGTCTACACGTGCATGACACATTTGGCTTGTTGAACGGCTCCATATAGCCTGAAACGTCACTATAACTATACTGATGTGCTCAATTATGTGAGACTGAATAAAGTCTTCACTTTATTATCCAATTCTGGAGTGCTGTCTATATATTGTATATCTTGAAGAGATCGGGATGGAGAGAGGGTCAGAATAAGATGAGCACCCTGTGAAAGCCATAAAACTGATGAGTGCTGTGGCCTTTAAGATTATATCAGTACAGGCACAGGAAAAACAGCTGCCATGCAGCACTGCAGCATGTGTACAGATCTCAAAAAGCTTACCTTTCTATGAGGTTTTATGACTAAACGGAGGCAAATATGTGTTAATCCTTCTATAGTCTCCAGCTATTTGAAAATATCCGTTTCGAATGAGTGGAGTACTGATACCATGAAAGAAAAACAAGGGGTTGAGGCATACTGTATTAGGGTGTGGTGCTCGCTATATGGTGCTGTGTCAATTTTGTTTAAAAAATGTATTAACCCCTGTTTTTCTTTCATGTTATTTTGCAAACATTGTATTCGATCCAGCTATTTTTAAATCGTAGGAGAATACTAGAGATGAGCAAATTTCTAAAAAATTAGATTTGGCTGTTTCGCCAAATTTTTTGAAAAAATTTGGTTTAATCCCAATTTATTTGCGGCGAATCGCATTAAAAACATCTATTTCCTGGCTGCAGAGAGCCTTTATAGTAGTGTAGAACACTGTGCCTTGCAGTAACACACATAGGGAGTCTGCTGTGGTAGTGAAACAATACTGTGAGTCAGTATGACATGCAGATGACAGACGTCACTCTTAGAATCACTGCACACTTCACTTATTTGGGCAGTTAAGGGGCCAAAACTAACCAAACAACTCAAGTGTGAACTCAGTCTTACAGGTCAATGTTAGCATCAAGAAGAAGTGCACTCCTTTTACACCGTCGGCAGCTGATTCCACATAGATGTCTACAGAACCTGTTCTATTAAACGCTTATACAAGTAAAGCCCCCCCCCCCCTTCCATCCCCATTTCTCAGTTATATTGTTTGTATGTGAAATGTTGTGCAGCCACACTTTTGTTAGCTAGAGTGGAGAGGGTGTCAGCAGTAAGTTTGTGTTTACGTCACTGATTATTTCTTTCTCTGATCCGTCAGAACAATAACCCCCAAAAAACGGATGATGTCTGTGGAGCATCCACCTTCACTCGGTCAGCATTTGGTCAGTAATCCATTAGTATTGCTTAAGCTGAAAAAAACAGGAGTGAATCCAAAACAGAAATGACACGTGAATGGAATATTTGCATGTCTAATGTGTTTTGTACCCACTTCTGCTTTTGGCTACCAAATCATAGGCCAATTCTGATACAAAATAGGGACCATGTCATGCAGGTCTTACAGCTGTTACCTAGACAGAATCCGTTGTGCGTCTAATTTTTCCTTCCTTCTGACCGATCAGAAGAAGGGTTAAATATATGATGTCAGCCAGGCCGACAGGCAAAATAGTGGTCCATTCATAAAGTGGGGAGGGTGGAAACAACCTGAAGTCCACAGAGAGGTCCTATGACATAGTGGTGAGGTAGAAGTAGCATGAGGAGACCACAGAGTGGTCCAATGACAGAGTCTGGAGGTGACAGCAGCATCAGGAGGAGGCACCATGGCAGAGTGTGGAGGTGGCGGAAGCAGCATCAGGAGGCCACATGGTACAATCACAGAGTCTGGAGGTGGCAGAAGCAGCAGCATCAGGTGGAGGCCACAGGTTTGCACAATAACAGTGTGGAGGTGGCAGCAGCATCAGGAGACCACAGAGTCTGCTTTTGGCTACCAAATCATAAGCCAATTCTGATACAAAATAGGGACCATGTCATGCAGGCCTTACAGCTGTTACCTAGACAAAATCTGTTGTGCGTCTCATTTTTCCTTCCTTCTGACAGATCAGAAGAAGGGTTAAATAAATGATGTCAGCCAGGCCGACAGGCAAAATAGTGGCCCAGTCATAAAGTGGGGAGGGTGGAAACAACATGAGAAGTCCACAGAGAGGTCCTATGACATAGTGGTGAGGTGGAAGCAGCATCAGGAGGCCACATGGCACAGTCACAGTCTGGAGGTGGCCACAGGTTTGCACAATGACAGTGTGGAGGTGGCAGCAGCATCAGGAGACCACAGAATGGCAAGGTGACATAGTGTGGAGGTGGCAGCAGCATCAGGAGACCACAGAGTGGCAAGGTGACATAGTGTGGAGGTGGCAGCGGCATCTGGAGACCACAGAGTGGCAAGGTGACATAGTGTGGAGGTGGCGGCAGCATCAGGAGACCACAGAGTGGTAAGGTAACATATTGTCGAGGTGGAAGCAGCATCTGGAGATCAGAGTGGCAAGGTGACATAGTATTGAGGTGGCAGCAGCATCAGGAGACCACAGAGTGGCAAGGTGACATAGTGTAGAGGTGGCAGCAGCATCAGGAGACCACATAGTGGTAAGGTAACATATTGTGGAGGTGGCAGCAGCACCAGGAGACCACAGAGTGGCAAGGTGACATAGTATGGAGGTGGCAGCAGCATCAGGAGACCACAGAGTGGCAAGGTGACATAGTGTAGAGGTGGCAGCAGCATCAGGAGACCACATAGTGGCAAGGTGACATAGTGTGGAGGTGGCAGCAGCATCAGGAGACCATAGAGTGAACCAATGACAGAGTGGGGAGGTGGGTGGCAATACAAGTACCAGCTGAAGATGGTGGGTGAAAGAAAGACCACTTGGCATCAGATATGTGGCATCAGGCGGGTGGCCAGAAGAAATTGGTGTCTTTTCTCAAAGTGTTGGTGTGGCACCATGGATGATTTAGTTTGATGCATCAAGCATTGGTGGGTGTAAATCCTGGCTGATGCACGCCTGTTTCATCTTAACAAAGGTCAGTCTCTCCACAATTTGGGTGGACAGGCAAGTTCCTCTTGGGGTAACTAGGGCCCCCTGCCGTACTAAACACCCGCTCTGATGCCACACTACTGGCCGGGCAGAACAGCTTTTCCAGGGCAAATTCTGCTAGTTGCGGCCACAAATCCAGTTTGGCTTCCCAGTAGTCCAGCAGATCTTCAATGTGGGGTGGCATGGTGCTGTCCAAATATGCCACCACCTGCTGGTTCAGGTCCTGCTCCAAGTCTAGCTGCTGCTGGTGAGTAGTTTCTTCACGAGGTGGGTGAAGAAAGCTGCTCATCAGGGACACTAGACTCAAGTTGCTGCTGATGGAGCTGGAACTGCTCCTACCCACCCACCACCCATCCTGTCACAGCAGCCATGGCCGAGGAACGTGAGCACAGAGGAAACCCCCCGTCAGACCAGCGAGAGGAGGGATGATGGCACAGATAGGCAGCGGCCAACTGACTACATAGGATGTTTCTATAGTAGTTCAGTTTGTCCTCTCTCTCAGTAGTGTAAAAAAGGCCCCCATTTTTGACCGGTAGCAAGGGTGCAACAAGGTGGAGAGCCAGAAGTCTACCGAATGGTGACAATTCGGCTGTCACTATGCAAGCAATTGAGCATGCATCAGGCCTGCTCCATTCGAATGACTCGAATGGACTCCTTGCCTCTATCCAGGGCTGTCGTTTCCATATAAGCAAGGGGGCAATTGCCACCGCGCCGCTGCATCCTTAGGGGCCCCCAAGCCCCCCACCCGCCTGACTGGCGCTGGCAGGGCACAAGGAGATGAGCACTTTCTTTGTGAAAGCGTTCATAGTCATCTGTATCGCCGGGCTCCGGACAGCGATACTGATGGCTGTGCTGTGGGTCAGCGGCCTCCATCGCAACGCTGCCATGAAGGTAAGTGTTTTTTATTTTTTTATATACCGGACTATCTGTTACTAGCACATGGGGGTGGGGTGGGGGGGTTAAAGAGGCACTTGTTACTGGCACATGGGGATGGAGAGGCACTTGTTACTGGCACATGGGGAAGGAGCGAGGCACTTGTTACTGGCTCATGGGGGGGAGAGGCACTTGTTACTGGCACATGATTGGGGGCATCTATGGGGGGCACTTGTTGCTGGCATATTATTATGGGGCACTACGGGGGCTTCTACTGAGGCCACAAAGAAGGGGTATTTTATATGGGGGGCTCTGTGTGGTACTAGTATTATCAGGGGTATTATCTGTTTCTGCAGTATAGTATTGGGGAGCACAAAGGCACAGTATTGGGGGTAGTAGGATGATTTGTCCAGAAGATTGGAGGATGATGGAAAAGTAGTAAACTAAGATTTTTTTTTGCTGTCAAACTGCAGAGACGGAAAATGGCATCAAAATGGTGGTCTTGTCTAAAGGTCTGAAAGGAGAACACAAGGACAGAGAACATCTACATCAAAGGAGACGCCACTGGATGTAAGAGGTATGGGGTGCTGTATTTCTGTATGCTGGCATGGAGGGGGGAGAATAATGTGACGTGAAGGGGATGATGTAAAAAGGAGGGGGTGATGACGTGACATGAAGGGGGAGAAATGTGGCATTCGGGGGGATGGAGGGTGGGAAGTATGCTGCCATGGAGGGAGGGGGGGGAGAAATAATGCGATTCGAGGCGGCTGATGTACAAAAGAAGGGGGTGAGGACGTGACATGGTGGGGGCCCTTATTGTTTTTCGCCCCAGGGCCCCATTTTACCTAGAACCAGCCCTGCCTCCATCTCCACCACATACTGCCACAGTGTGTCTGGGTCCTCTGACTCGTCTTCCTCATCGCCCTGTAAGCTCCTCTAGCTGCTCCTGCTCCTCCTCTCCTGTCACCTGTGTACAAAATCCACCAATTTCATTACACATTGCTTGTGCTCCAATGTCCTCCTCCTCCAGTTCAGCCCCCATAAGTCTCATGTGGCCGTGAGATCTAGGCGCCACGTCTCCAGTCCCAGCCAGATTTACCAGCATCTGTTCCAGGACATAAAGCAGTGGAATGACGTTGTTCATCCCTATGTTGGGTGATGCTGTTTTGCCGCTGCAGCTCAAGTAGGGTGTGCTTTGCGGTGTACGAGTGGCTAAAGTGCATGCAAAGTTTCCTGGCGATTTTTAGGATGTCTTGCAGATGGGTGGAAGACTTCAGGAACCGCTTGACAACCAGATTGAACACGTGTACCATGCAGGACGCATGGCTCAGCCCTCCTTGATGTAGCCCCGACACCATGTTCTTCCTATTGTCGGTTACCATGGTTCTGATTTTCAGTTGTCGTGGAGAAAGCCAGGATTCGATTTCTTGAAGAAGGACACGGAGCAGTTCCTCCCCTGTGTGACTCTGTTCGCCCAGGCAAAAAGGTGCAGAACAGCATGACACCACTGTGCCCTGCACATGTGGTATGCTGGAGGGGCACTGTGAATTGTCCCTGCAGTGGAGGCTGAAGACACGGTGGAGGATGAGGAGGCAGAGGCGGACATTGTCACAGGACCAACGGCGTGAGAACGTGGAGGCGGAAGCGGATTTACTTGGCCAAGTTGCTGGTGTGGCTGTGCAGGAACCACGTTCACCCAGTGGGCCATAAAGGACATGTTTTGTCCCTGACCATAGTCACAACTCCACACGTCGGCGCTGCCGTGCACTTTGTCAGAAACCGACAGGCTCAAGGACTGTCCCACCTTCTGTTCTACATACGTGTGCAGGGCTGGTACTGCCTTTTGGCTTGGGACTCTCGCCTCGGCTTGGCACAAGCCATCAGTTCTTGGAAAGGTGCAGAGTCCACCACTTGAAAAGGGAGGGACTGCAGCACCAGCAACTTGGCCAGGAGCACATTCAGCTTCTGAGTGCACGTATACTGTTGTCTCTTGGCAATCACTTCGGTAATCGATTGCTGATGGAATGACTGACGAGAAGTAGGAGGAGGAGCAGGAGCATCAGGACCAGCAGATGATGGGAACGACAGACAGCTCTATTCGGCTGAGGTGGTGGAGACTTGACTGCCTGAAATCGGGTGTGTGCCATTGGTTGATGCAGTGGTTGCTGCGGCAGGCTGGACCATCACATCGGAGCCACGGTTCTCCCAGGCCACTTTATGGTGACGCTGCATATGTTGACGCAGGACCGTGGTGCCAACATTGGCACCCTGCCACGCTTCCCTTTCTGCCCACAGATTCTACAAATGGCCATATTCACCTCCTCCAGCGGCTTCACAAAAAACTGCCACACCGCCGAGTAGGGGATTTTACCCCCAGCACTATGCACTGACTGACTGCTACTGCCGCTGCTTCCGTGAATCCCTGCACCACTACTTTCCGGGCACGTTTGGCTCCCGACCTCCTACTTCTGCCACCCTTCTGACTCCCGTCTACGCTAGCGACTTGCTGGCTCCGCCGCTGCCTGACAGGCAAGCTACCACCCTCTTCTCCCGATGATGATGAAGCCCCTAATTCACCCGGCTCCCAAGTGCGATCAGCTACATCATCATCATCGAGTGCTGTCTGCACGTAGTTTTCTCAATTCACCACACAACGGCTAATAAGCCCTTTTTTTTCCACTAATACACGCCAAAAAGGGCTTTAGAACATATAACTGCACCGCCGAACAGCAAATAGGCCCTTATTTTTTTCCACTTACACATGTCACAAAAAGGCTGAACGGCAAATAATATTAATTGTTTTTCCACTAATGCATGCCAAAAAGGGTTTTAGAACATATAACTGCAGCGCTGAACGGCAAATAATATATATTTTTTTGCCACTAATACACTCCTCAAAAGGCTTTAGAACATATAACTGCACCGCTGAACGGCAAATAATATATATGTTTTTGCAACTAATACACGCCAAAAATGCCTTTAGAACATATAACTGCACCGCTGAACAGCAAATAATATACACTCACCTAAAGAATTATTAGGAACACCATACTAATACGGTGTTGGACCCCCTTTTGCCTTCAAATGCCTGTGGCATTGATTCAACAAGGTGTTGATAGCATTCTTTAGAAATGTTGGCCCATATTGATAGGATAGCATCTTGATGGAGATTTGAGGGATACACATCCAGGGCACGAAGCTCCCGTTCCACCACATTCCAAAGATGCTCTATTGGGTTGAGATCTGGTGACTGTGGGGGCCATTTTAGTACAGCGAACTAATTGTCATGTTCAAGAAACCAATTTGAAATGATTCGAGCTTTGCGACATGGTGCATTATCCTGCTGGAAGTAGCCATCAGAGGATGGGTACATGGTGGTCATGAAGGGATAGACATGGTCAGAAACAATGCTCAGGTAGCCCTTGGGACTTAAATGATGGCCAATTGGCACTAAGGGGCCTAAAGTGTGCCCAGAAAACATCCCCCACACCATTACACCACGACCACCAGCCTGCACAGTGGTAACAAGGCATGATGGATACATGTTCTCATTCTGTTTACGCCAAATTCGGACTCTACCATTTGAATGTCTCAACAGAAATCAAGACTCATCAGACCAGGCAACATTTTTCTAGTCTTCAACAGTCCGATTTTGGTGAGCTCGTGCAAATTGTAGCCTCTTTTTCCTATTTGTAGTGGAGATGAGTGGTACCCAGTGGGGTCTTCTGCTGTTGTAGCCCATCCGCCTCAAGGTTGTGCGTGTTGTGGCTTCACAAATGCTTTGCTGCATACCTCGGTTGTAACGAGTGGTTATTTCAGTCAACGTTGCTCTTCTATCAGCTTGAATCAGTCGGCCCATTCTCCTCTGACCTCTAGCATCAACAAGGCATTTTCGCCCACAGGACTGCTACATACTGGATGTTTTCCCTTTTCACACCATTCTTTGTAAGCCCTAGAAATGGTTGTGCATGAAAATCCCAGTAACTGAGCAGATTGTGAAATACTCAGACCGGCCCATCTGGCACCAACAACCATGCCATGCTCAAAATTGCTTAAATCACCTTTCTTTCCCATTCTGACATTCAGTTTGAAGTTCAGGAGATTGTCTTGACCAGAACCACACCCCTAAATGCATTGAAGCAACTGCCATGTGATTGGTTGACTAGATAATTTCATTAATGAGAAATAGTACAGGTGTTCCTAATAATTCTTGAGGTGAGTGTATATTTTTTTTCCACTAATACATGCCAAAAGGGCTTTAGAACATATAACTGCACTGCTGAATGGCAAATAGGCCCTTATTTTTTTCCACTTATACAATCCACAAAAGGCTTTAGAACATATAACTGCACCGCTGAACGGCGAATAATATATATTTTTTGCCACTAATATACGCCAAAAAGGGCTGTCATTTTCTCACTTCACCACACAACAGCAAATACTTTTTTTCGTGCACTAATAATAACGCGAGTTTGGTGTTGCACAGGTCAGTTATTATGATGTGGCTGTCTAATAAGGATATGTTAAATAGCCGGCCTTGAGGGCAGCTCAGTCCTTTGAATCCAAAGGGGAAAAAAAGCAGACTGTTTTGAGAGCTCCATTTATACCAGAAGGCAAATAACGTAAGTTTGTGAGCGTTTGCGTGTTTGATTTTTAAGTGTGTGTTTGTATTAAGTGTGTGATATTAGATTAAGTGACTTTAAATTCAGGGACTTTAGTGGGGGACTGCAGTTAATCAGTTTCTTATCACTGCATTATATAATATTTTTCTCTTTTCTTGAGTAATCCCCATTTAGTATGTATTCCATTATTGACAATGCAGTCCAGTGCACATCTTGTCTAATGTATGCAGTCCTGGAACAGCCGTTTGAGGGTGCAAATCTTTGTTCAAATTGTGAGCAAATTGTCATTTGGAATGACACATCGAGTATCTAACCGGGCGAGTTTCAACACTGAGAGGCGTTAACAATTTGGAAAAGAGTCTGCTGCTCACTGAGCAAGCACTCTATGGGGTAGATGTGGAGGAGGGCAGTAGCAAGGAGGCTGAGGAAATTGAGGTAGCTAGCTGGATAACAGTTAGAAAGCGGGGTAGAATAAAGAGTGCCAAGGAGGCTAGCCCTGATCTGACACACCCCAACAAGTTTGCTAGGTTGGCAGATGAGTGGGATGACCGTTTAGAGAGAGCACTGCTGCTGCCGGATACTTCCTCTGCCAGTCAGAGGAATGTTAGCTCTAGTAAGCAGGGGACCAGGAGAGCAGGGCAGGCCAGACAGGTGCTGGTAGTGGGAGACTCAATTATTAGGGGTACAGATAGGACAATCTGTCACAAAGACTGGGATCGTTGAACAGTGTGTTGTCTTCCAGGCGCTCGAGTTCGACACATCACGGATCGGGTTGGCGGATTACTGGGAGGGAATGGAGAAGGTCCACATCGGAACCAATGACAAAGTTAGAGGTAGGTGGAGAGTCCTTAAAAATGATTTTAGGGATTTAGGTCAAAAGCTTAGGGCAAGGACCTCAAAGATAGTATTTTCTGAAATACTACCTGCACCTCGAGCCACACAAGAAAGGCAGCGGGAGATTAGGGAGGTTAACAAGTGGCTCAAGAACTGGTGTAGGACGTAGGGGTTTGGGTTCCTGGAGAACTGGGCCGACTTCTCTGTCGGCTACAGAATCTATCGGGGATGCAGGGATGGCCTGCACCTCAATGGGGAAGGGGCAGCTGTGTTGGGGGAGAAGATGGCTAGAAGGTTAAAGGAGTGTTTCAAGTAGGGACTGGGGGGGGGGGGTGACATTATAGGATGGGAAGATAGATAGTGCAGATAGAGACTGGGGGCAAGGTAGTGGGACTGGGGGAGGAATGGAAGGAGGGACTAGAACAGTTCAGAAGGAAAGGTGTAGGGTAAAAAATATGCATAAACATCTTAAATGTATGTATACTAATGCCAGAAGTCTGACTAATAAAACTGGGGAACTGGAATTAGTGATGTGTGAAGAGGACTATGACATAGTGAGAATAACTGAGACATGGCTGGATGATAGCTATGACTGGGCAGTTAATGTACAGTGTCAGTCTGTTTAGAAAGGATCACTAAAACCGGAGAGGGGAAGGGGTCTGCCTTTATGTAAAGTCCTGTCTAAAGCCCACAGTCCGTGAAGATATAAGTGGGGGACATTAACATGTGGAGTCACTATGGGTAGAAATACATGGAGGCAAAAACAATACTAAATTACTAATAGGATTTTAAAATAAACCACCTAATATACTACAGTCCACAGAAAATCTACTACTAAACGAGATAGACGAGGCGGCAAATCATAATGAGGTCGTTATTATGGGGGACTTCAACTACCCACATATAGACTGGGAAACTAAAACCTGTACATCTCATAAAGGAAATAGGTTCTTGGCAATAACCAAAGACAATTACCTTTCCCAACTGGTTCACGATCCGACTAGAGGGACGGCCATACTGGACTTAGTATTAATCATAAGACCTGACAGAAGAACAGATGTGCAGATTGGGGGACACCTGGGAAATAGTGACCATAAATAAGTCCTCCAAAATAAAAATACAGCCACAAAATGGGATATTTTTAAAAGCATCCTAAAATAAAATTGTGAGAGGTACATACCTTATCGGAATAAAAGGTTAAGGAACAAGAAGAAACCAATGTGGATAAATAGAACTGTAAAGAAAGCAATAAATGACAAATAGAAAGCATTTAAATCACTAAAACAGGAGGGTAGTGAGGAAGCATTGAAAAACTATAAGGAAAAAAATAGAATATGTAAAAATCAAATAAAAGCGGCTAAACTAAAGACCGAGAGATTAATTGCCAAACAGAGCAAAACTAATATGTATCCTAAGAGAATTAAGTAATGTCATAGCCAGACCCTTATTTCTGATATTAAGGACTCTATACTGACAGGGAGTGTTAAACAGGATTGGCGCAAAGCAAAAATGGTGCCAATTTTCAAAAAGGGTCCAAAAACAGAGCCTCGAAACTATAGGCCGGTAAGTTTAATATCTGTCATGGGTAAACTGTTTGAAGGTTTTTAAATAGATGCTATCTTAGAGCACCTCAATGAAAATAAGCAAATAACGCAATATCAGCATGGCTTCATGAGGGATCGGCCATGTCAAACTAATTTATTCAGTTTCTATAAGGGGGTAAGTTCTAGACTTGACAGCGGCGAATCAATGGATGTCGTATATCTGGACTTCTCGAAAGCATTTGACACTGTACTGCATAAAAGGTTAGTATATAAATTGAGAATTCTCGGACTGGGAGGAAATGTCTGCATGTGGGTAAGTAACTGGCTCAGTAATAGAAAACAGAGGGTGGTTATTAATGGTACACTCTCAGATTAGGTCACTGTCTGTCACTAGTGGAGTACCTTAGGGGTTAGTACTGGGCCCTATCCTCTTCAAAATATTTATTAATGATCTTGTAGAAGGCTTGCACAGTAAAATATAAATTTTTGCAGATGACACTAAACTGTGTAAAGTAATTAACACTGAAGAGGACAGTATACTGCTACAGATGGATCTGGATAGATTGGAGGCTTGGGCAGAGAAGTGGCAGATGAGGTTTAACACTGACAAATGTAAGGTTATGCACATGGGAAGGAATAATGCAAGTCACCCGTACATACTAAATGGAAAAACACTGGGTAACACTGACATGGAAAAGGACCTAGGAATTTTAGTGAACCGCAAACTAAGCTGTAAAAACCAGTGTCAGGCAGCTGCTGCCAAGGCCAATAATCCTATAAATTGTTGATTGAGGTGCAATCTTAGTAGCCACAATATCCTTGCCTGTGAAGCCATTTTTATGCAACGCAATGATGGCTGCACGCGTTTCTTTGCAGGTCATCATGGTTAACAATGGAAGAACAATGATTTCAAGCATCACCCTCCTTTTAACATTTCAAGTCTGCCATTTTAACCCAATCAGCCTGATATAATGATCTCCAGCCTTGTGCTCGTAAACATTCTCACCTGAGTTAACAAGATGATTACTGAAATGATCTCAGCAGGTCCTTTAATAACAGCAATGAAATGCAGTGGAAAGTTTTTTTTGGGATTAAGTTAGTTTTCATGGCAAAGAAGTACTATGCAATTCATCTGATCACTCTTCATAACATTCTGGAGTATATGCAAATTGCTATTATAAAAACTTAAGCAGAAACTTTTCCAATATCCAATATCTATGTAATTCTCAAAACTTTTGGCCACGACTCTACAAGCCAAAAAGGGCTGCAATTTTCTCACTTCACCACACAACGGCAAATACATTTTTTTTTGTGCCACTAATACACGCCAAAAGGGCTTTAGAACATATAACTGCACCGCTGAACGGCAAATAATATGTTTATTTGCCACTAATACTGCCAAAAAGGGCTTTAGAACATATAACTGCACCGCTGAATGGCAAATAATCAGTTTATTTGCCACTAATACACACCAAAAAGGGCTTTAGAACATATAACTGCACCGCTGAATGGTAAATATGACAGCACACATGTATCCTTGATCTCGGGATGATCAACTGGTTTTACTGTACAAGTTATCAAAAAATCACGCACAGACAACATTTTTTACTGATAAATTGGAAAACCATAATGAATAATAAAAATTATAAGTAATATATGTCTATAGCTCAATATACTGATAAAAACTCATTACTAGTGTTAATTGAAAACTTTGAAATAATAATAATTACCACAAAAATAACCTGCTCCATCAGCCTCAAAACAAATCACGGACATATCTATTTTTTTCAAGAACACTTTATGGACTATCCACGAATTTCTGGACAGTTGGCAACCCTGCTGCCAGCTATAGCGCTTATTAACCCCTTAATGACACGGCCCTATTTCACCTTAAGGACCAGGCCATTTTTTGAAAATCTGACCAGTGTCACTTGTGTGGGGATAACTTTAAAACGCTTTTACTTATCCTGGCCATTCTGAGATTGTTTTTTCGTCAGATATTGTAATTTATGACACTGGTAAAATGGAGTCAAAAAAATGCATTTTTATTTATAAAAAAAATACTAAATTTACCAAAAATGTTGAAAAATTAGCAATTTTCCAAGTTTCAATTTCTCTATTTCTATAATACATAGAAATACCGCCAAAAAAGTTATTAATTTACATTCCCCATATGTCTACTTCATGTATGGATCATTTTGGGAATGCCATTTTATTTTTGGGGACGTTACAAGGCTTAGAAGTTTATAAGCAAATCTTGAAAATTTTCAGGAATTTTCAAAAACCCACTTTTTAGGGACCAGTTCAGCTTTGAAATCAGTTTGTGAGGCTTACATAATAGAAACCACCCAAAAATGACCCCATTCTAGAAACTACACCCCTCAAGGTCTTCAAAACGTTGTTAACCCTTAAGGTGTTCCACAAGAGTTGCTGGAAAATGCAGATAAAATTTCAGAATTTCGATTTTTTTTTGGAAAACTTTCCATTTTAATCAATTTTTTCAAGTCACTAGGCAAGGGTTAGCAGCCAAACAAAACTCAATATTTATTGCCCTGATTCTGTAGTTTATATAAACACCGCATGTGTGGTCATAAACTACTGTACGGGCACACGGCAGGGCATAGAGGGAAAGGAGCCCACACTCCCTGGATTTTATGTGGCTGTCGTGGCTCATAACAGGTAAGATTCAGCGTTAGGAGGATTTTATGTGGCTGTCATGGCCCATAACTGGTCAGATTTAGTGTTAGTACCACTCACGGGACAGCCTTGGCGTGGCGAGTGGCTCATTACCTTTTGATCAAAACGTACACTAATGTCCTCTTATAGCTTCTATCTTGGGCAGAGTTCTGGTTGCAGAGTGCTGTTGCATTTTTCTTGTTTGTATGTATAACTGCCACAGCTACGTGCACCTGCATACAGGGAAGTGCTGACTGACCCCCCCCCCCCTTGTGTTTCTGTAGAGGGAAGGGAGCGCCATGTGGTTTTTGAAAGGCAGATTTTGCCGGACTGGTTTTTAGACACTATGTCCCGTTTGAAGCCCCCCTAATGCACCCCTAGAGTAGAAACTCTAAAAAACTGACTCCATCTAAGAAACTACACCCCTCAAGGTATTCAAAACTGATTTTACAAACTTTGTTAACCCTTTAGGTGTTCCACAAGAGTTGATGGCAAATGGAGATAAAATTTCAGATTATCGATTTTTTTGGCAAATTTTCCATTTTAATCCATTTTTCCAGTAACAAAGCACGGGTTAACAGCCAAACAAAACTAAATATTTATTGCCCTGATTCTGTAGTTTGCAGAAACACCCCATATGTGGTTGTAAACTCCTGTATGGTCAAACTGCAGGGCTCAGAAGGAAAGGAACGCCATATGGTTTTTGGAAGGCAGATTTTACTGGACTGGTTTTTAGACACCATGTCCCATTTGAAGCCCCTGATGCAACCCCAGAATAGAAACTCCAAAAAAGTGACCCCATTTTGGAAACTACAGGATAAGGTAGCAGTTTTGTTGGTACTATTTTAGGGTAAATATGATTTTTGGTTCCTCTATATAACACTTTTTTTGAGGCAAGGTAACAAAAAATAGAAATTCTGAAATTTCCCCTCCATTTGCCAATAACTCTTGTGGAACATCCAAAGGGTTAACAAAGTTTGTAAAATCAGTTTTGAATACCTTGAGGGGTGTAGTTTCTTAGATGGAGTAAATTTTTTGGAGTTTCTACTCTAGGAGTGCAATTGGGGGGGCTTCAAATGGGACATGGTGTCAAAAAAACAGTCCAGCAAAATCCGTCTTCCAAAAACCATATGGCGTTCCCTTCCTTCTGCACCCTGCGATTTGTCCATACAGCAGTTTAAAACCACATATGGGGTGTTTCTGCAAACTACAGAATCAGGGCAATAAATATTGAGTTTTGTTTGGCTGTTAACTCTTGCTTTATTATTAGAAAATAGACTAAAATGGAAAATGTGCAAAAAAATAGCTGTTTTGGGACAATACCAAATATGACTACTTTTTGTAAATTTTTGTTTTAGTTTTTCATAATAAAGCATTTGTGAAAAAAAAGATTTTTAGTGTCTCCACATTCTGAAAGCCATATTTATTTTTAATTTTTTGGGCCACAGTCTTATGTAGTGACTCATTTTTTATGGGATGTGATGGTGGTTTGATTGGCACTATATTGGGGTGCATATGACATTTTGGTCGCTTGCTATTACACTTTTTGTGATGTAAGGTGACAAAAATGGCTTTTGACACCGTATTTATATATATTTTTTGCTATGTTCACCTGAGGGGCTAGTTCATGTGTCATTTTTATAGATCAGGTTGTTACGGACATGGCGATACCTAATATGTATACTTTTTATATTTATTTATTTAAGTTTTACACAATAACATGTTAAAAAAATCATGTTTTAATATCGCCATATTTTGAGAGTCATTTTTTTTTTATTTTTGGGATGAGATGACGGATTGATTGGGACTATTTTGGGGTTCATATACATTTTTGATCGCTTGCTATTACACTTTTTGTGATGTGAATTTTTTGGGACACTCTTTTTATTTAATTTTTTTACGGTATTTACATAAGGGGTTAGATCATGTGATATTTTTATAGAGCAGGTATTTACGGACACGGTGATACCTAATATGTATACTTTTTATTTATTTATTTTACTTTAACACAATAACAGCATTTTAGAAAAAAAAATCATGTTTTAATGTCTGCATAGTCTAAGAGACATATTTTTTAATGTTTTTGGGGGCGATTGTCCTATATAGGGGCTCATTTTTTGTGGGATGAGATGACGGTTTGATTGATACTATTTTGGGAGGCATACGCCTGTAATGTAAGGTGACAAAAAATGGCTTTTTTTTACACTTTTTTATTTGTTTTTTTTATGGTCTTTACCTGAGGGGTCAAGTCATGTGATATTTTTATAGAGCAGGTTTTTACGGAAGCGGTGATACCTAATATGTGTAGTGTATTTTATTTTTTTAATTTTTTTTCAGTGATTTGTGTTTTGTTTATTTTTTTTCACTTTTTTTATTTATTTTTTGGACCCAGACCCACTTGGTTCTTGAAGATCCAGTGGATCTGGTGTCTATATAATACAGTACAGTACACTATATAGTGTACTGTACTGTATTTTTATCTTTTCACTAGTCTGGTCAGACTTCTGCCTTTAGCAGAAGTCTGATTAGAGTTACATTACCATGGCAAGCAGGACGCCTCTGAAAGCGTCCTGCTGCCATGGTAACCATCACCTGCTGCCAGAACTGAGCAGCGGGTGAGGGATGGGGAGGGAGGGGAGCTCCCTCCCTCTGCGATCCCATCCTGTCGGGGGGCTGCAAAGGCACAGCAGCCCCCCGATGGGAGAGGGAGGGAGCTCCCTCCCTGTTAACACCTTCCAGGTATGGGAAGGGGTTAAACAGCTGGCATCTGAACAAGTACAGTGTCCAGGTTAAATGGAAGGTGTGGAGCGGAATCCACATAAGTAATTCCAAGCGCACAGGCAGAGTTCAGAGCTGCAACAGCGGCTAGAAGAAGAGATCATCAGATGAGCACGGCGCCCGAACAACGGTGATGAGTGGGGGAACAGCACCGCACAAAGGTCACTGTTACAGAGGCTTGGGCAGAAAAATGGCAGATCAGGTTTAACACTGACAAATGTAAAGTTATTCACATGGGAAGGAAAAATACAAGTCACCTGAATTTTAGTGGACAGCAAACTTAACTAAAGCAACCAGTGTCTCGCAGCTGATGCCAAGGCCAATAAGATTATAGGGTTGCATCAAAAGGGGCATAGATGCCTGTGATGAGAACATAGTCCTACCACTTTACAAATCACTAGTCAGACTGCACATGGAGTACTGTGTTCAGTTCTGGGCTCCTGTGAACAAGACAGGCATAGCAGAGTGGAAGAGGGTTCAAAGGAGGGCAACTAAAATAACAATTGGAATAGGTGGACTACAATACCCAGAAAGTTATCAAAATTAGGGTTATTCAGTTTAGAAAAAAGACGACTGAGGGAGAAGTTTGATAACCATGTATAAATATGTCAGGGATCAGTACAGAGATCTCTCCCATCATCTATTTATCCCCAGGACTGTGACTGTGATGAGGGGACATCCTCTATATCTAGAGGAAAGAAGGTTTCTACACAAACATAGAAGAGGATTCTTTACGGTAAGAGCAGTGAGACTATGAAACTCTATGCCTGAGGAGGTGGTGATGGTAAATTAACTAAAAGAATTCAAGAGGGGCCTGGATGTATTTCTGGAGTGTAATAATATTACAGGTTATAGTTACTAGAAATGGGTTGTTGATCCAGTGAGTTATTTTGATTGCCTGATTCGGGAGTCAGGAAGGAATTTTTCCCCCT
Organism: Bufotes viridis; assembly: GCA_033119425.1. Classification (NCBI taxonomy): domain Eukaryota; kingdom Metazoa; phylum Chordata; class Amphibia; order Anura; family Bufonidae; genus Bufotes; species Bufotes viridis. The sequence goes on along the minus strand of CM065594.1, from coordinate 145,496,231 downwards.
AAAATGCAGAAAATTGCCTTCCTCTGGATCAACTTGCAGGTTAGCAGGCTGAACTGGATGAACCTATGTCTTTTTTCAGCCTTATAAACTATGTTACTACGATGTAGTGGAAAGCTGGAAAAAAATTCCAGATGGGGTGGAATTTGAAAAACAAAACTGCTGCCGTTTTTACAGTGTTCCCTATGCAATAAAAGTGAACTTCCCTGCTGTTCACCCTCATAGTCCACAGCCCACTATATGAGGCAGTGGAGTATAGCACAGGGACACAGTTATCTCAGGCTGCAGGCTGGAAAAGGCCTATGACCTGCACCACAGACGGTTAAATCAAAAATCACAGCAGGTTGATATGCTTCTATGTTCAGTTTTATTAAATAGTAATTTGCGGCATAAACGTGCAAACGTTTTCGGCCGTGTTGGCCTTCGTCAGGCACTGTGAAGGTAGTGATATCATAATTACAATATTGTACAGTTATCAGAACTCGTTATACATAGTATAATAAGGTAGTATACATACATCTCTGTTCCTAGTATTTTACCATGCCGTAGTTTAGATCACCAGAAGTACATACATATATATACATAGTATAATACACGGCAGATGTATCTAGACGTTTTGTTAAGGAAAAGACCATAGTACAAAATTTGCTTGCATCTAATAGCAACAGAAGCCAGGTGGAAAATCAGATGAGAGAGAAGGAAATATAAGTGATACATCATGGTATATACTCCTTTTATGGTTTTAGAGGGAAAGTATCTCCTGTGGTCCTAGGGCTTACCTGCGCCGCTGTATGGATCAGACGTGTCTGGTGTATTGGGGCGCTATGGCCGCCTGGTGATGTGTGTTTGTGTTCGGTTCCCACTCTCTTAAAAGGGCCGCCAGACCGGCATGCATCTGCTAGTAGGGGGAGGGACGTGGAGCGCAGCGTGCGCTTCACTCACCGGAAGTGGGGAAGGTGGAACGCACATCCAAGATGGTGGTGCGTTCCACTGGCCGGAAGTGAGGTATTCAGCATCGTGAAACGCAACGTGCGCTACACTCACCGGAAGTGGGGAGGGTGGAACGCACATCCTAGATGGTGGTGCGTTCCACTGGCCGGAAGTGAGGTGTTCAGCATTGTGAGAAGGGGAGGAGATTAGAAGAAATGTCACCCCTATATGTTGATGGATTCCAACGGAGCCTCTGTGTTGGAATATATGTTAATGAATAGATCTGGTTGGTACTCAGATGTATTAAGGCTTAATAGGTCATGTTTTAGTAAGAGAAGTTTCAGAAATATGAAAGAATGAAAATGTATTGACTGAAAACAAAATAGGTAAATAATTATAAGAGAAGGGGGAAGGGAAGGTAGGAAATGAAATTATGAGAAGAGAAAAAGGATACCACCTCTATCAGATTATATACTCTCCTTCATGTCTATGAAGCCTAGAAAAATCATAATATACAGTTAGTATTAAGGTATTAGTCTGCAGTAGCGAAATATATAATCATCTGGTCATATTTCTAAACAGTTACTATCTGTAATTATCTGTAAACAGTTACTATCTGTGAATAATCCTGCCATTTTTTGGATATATAGGGTGACATTTGATACATGAAATTAGGTAAAAGCTTGTGTTTCGTATTCTCTGTTAAGGCCTTTGGGTGATAATGTCTGTAAGGTGTGGATCCAAAACGCCTCTCTGTATTTCAGTTTCTTGGATCTGTCTCCACCTCTTCTTGGTGCCGGGACCTGTTCAACGATCTGGAACTTCAACTGCGATATGCTGTGTTGTGCCTTTTTAAAGTGGTATGGAAGTGGTAAAAGTAGATTTTCCCCTCCCCCATGACGGCACCCATGCGAATAGGACCTCCCATCCGAGACAGGAAACCTGAGGATATAAAAAGTTGACACCCCTTCCACACCCCAGTTTCAGGTTTCCTGTCTTCGGATGGGAGATCCTGAGGATCCTACCTCAAGACTTGCACCCCGGAGGGCTGGGGAGAGCCAGGCCTGTGGCTGTATGGTGTCCTCCCGGGCGGTGTAAGACTTCTAAGGAAGCCACCGCGAAGACTGCTCCCTCTCTGCGCCCCCCTGGCCTCCGAGAGGGATTGCTGTGGCCATGCCAGGCGGTCCCTGATCTCCTCCAGCATCCGGCCCCGGCGTCCCGGCTTCCATAGCGCGCCGGGCGCCGGATTAATTCCTTTAACAGGGCGGCGCGATGCGGACGGCGCATGCTGTGGCGTGCGGCGTCCAGGACGTCACTTCCGGTGACGTCAGAACCCGGAAGGAGGAAGATTAGGCGGCAAGTTTAAATCTTCTTGCACAGGGGGAAGGCCTGAGGCGCGAAATAAATTCGGCAACAGAGGGGGACAGCCAGCCCAGGCTGACTGGCAGCTGAGAAAGAAGAAAGTTGGAGCGAAGCAGACCATGTCCGAGCCAGTGGAGACAGGCCGCGCCGACCCCAATGAGTCCTCAAGACCTGCTAGTCCGGTACAGTCCTGAGGAGGGGGAACACCGCCTGGGTAAGATGTATATTTTTTTCAAAAAAATCTTATTGGCGGTTATGTTTTATGTTTTTCCATAGGCACCTAAGGGCCCCAAAAAGCGTCAGGGAAGTCCAGACACAAGGAATGTGGTAATTGTAAATGCCCGTTACCATCTTCCTATGCTAAAGCCCTGTGTCAACCTTGCATTGATAAACTTATTATGCAGGAATCTCAAAGTCTCTCTAAGACCATTCGGGCACTAGTAAAGTCAGAGGTTAAATCCTCTCTGAAGACGCTCAAACAGAAAGGTCCATCAAGAACTCTGGGGATAGAAATATCTGAATCGGATGTTCAGGACTCAGAGGCCCTGGGTGAATCAGGAGAACTCTCCTCTGTTGACTCGTCATCTGAAGAGGAATCAGCAGGAAGAGCGTTATTTCCTTTAGAGGATGTGGAGCCCCTATTAAAGGCGGTCAAAGTGACTATGCAATTGGAAGACGTTAAAGAATCTAGGTCCATAGCGGATCAGGCCTTTGAGGGCTTGGGACCCAGACGCCATAGATGCTTCCCTGTCCACAAAAATATTGAGGCTCTTATCCATAAAGAATGGGAAAACCCAGACAGGAAGTTTTTATCCCTAACTCGGTCAAACGTAAATATCCGTTCGAGGACACAGTAGCTAACGTCTGGGATAAAGCACCCCTGGTAGACGCTCCAGTGGCAAAGATTGCTAAGAGGGCAGACCTTCCATTTGAGGAACTGGGGGCCTGAGTGATCCCTTAGATAGGAAAGCCGATGTTTACCTCAGAAAATCATGGGAATGTGCCTCCACGAGTTTTAGACCTGCTATTGCAGCGTCCTGGGTCTCTAGATCATTAAAGATCTGGCTTTCTCAGTTGGAGTCTCATATTAAAGATAAGACCCCCAGAGAAGAGCTTTTGGCGTCCTTCCCAACCTTCCATAGAGCTGCTGATTTTTTGGCGGATGCCTCTACCGATGTGGTCCGCTTTTCAGCCAGAGCAGCAGCCCTTTCCAATGCGGCTAGGCGTTCGGTTTTGCTCAGGTCTTGGAAGGGGGATCAGGGGTCCAAGGCTCGTCTGTGTTCCCTGCCATGTGAGGGAAAGAGACTTTTTGGAACCTCTTTGGACGATATCTTAGAAAGAGCCTCTGATGACAAAAAGAAGTTCCCCACTCCAAAGAAGAAGCCCTTTTTTCGTGGCCGTCAGTCCGGATTCAGAGGCAGGAGAAATAGACAGCATGATAGGGGGGATAGAGACAAGTTCTCCAAGAGATCCAGTGGGTTCCTTTTCAAGACCGGTGATAAACAGGAAAAAGAGAAATCCCAGTGACGCCAGGAGCCAGGTGGGAGGAAGACTTTCCTCTTTTCTGGCACATTGGCTCAAGGTATCCAAGAATCCTTGGATACTAAACACAATAAAGAATGGTTTCAGATTGGAATTCCAAAGTGTTCCAGGAGATTTTTTACTCGAACCCCTTTTTCGCCGGAGAGAAGGCCGAGGTCCTAGAACTAGAGGTTCTTTCCCTTTTAGAAAAGGGGTTGTCACCATGGTTCCCGAGTCAGAATGGGGCAAAGGATTTTACTCTCCTCTGTTTCTCGTAAGAAAACCAAACGGATCCTTCAGGGTTATTCTGAATCTGAAATCCTTAAACAAAAGCCTGAGGTACAAACGATTCAGAATGGAAACCCTGAAATCCACGGTGAACCTTCTCTCCCAGAACTGCTGGATGGCGACCCTGGATTTACAGGACGCTTATTATCATGTTCCGATTCATACAGATTCTCAGAGGTTTCTCCGTACAGCGGTTTTTGTGGAGGGAAGGTGGTTGCACCTTCAATACAAAGCCCTTCCCTTTGGGATATCTCAGGCCCCCAGAATATTTACCAAGATTATAGCGGAGGTAGCTGCTCATCTGAGGGTAGAGAAGATCTCCCTTGTTCCTTATCTAGACGACTTTCTGATTTTCTCTCATTCCAGGGATCAATTAGAGAAGGATCTGGTGGTGGTGTGCGAGACTCTTCAGTCCCTGGGATGGAAGATAAATTGGGAAAAATCCTATCTAAGCCCCTCCCAGACTTGTGTATTTCTGGGGATCCAACTCAATTCCTGTCTGCAAAGGAGTTTCCTTTTAGAGGAAAAAGTAGGCAAGACCATGGAAGTCATTCAGGATCTCTTCCTGGCCTTCGATTGCTCCTTCCGTCAGGCCATGAGGGTCCTAGGTCTGATGACAGCAGCCATCCCGGCAGTCCCGTTTGCGCAGTACCACTCCCGAGAATTGCAGTCAGACATCCTAAGCAAGTGGGACGGATCCAGGGAATCCTTGGATCTGAATTTCCATCTATCTTCCAGTGCCAGAATATCCCTGAGATGGTGGTTAGATCCCAGTCACCTTTCGTTAGGGAAAGCATGGACTATCAATCAGCAAGTGGCGATCACCACGGATGCCAGCCCCTGGGGGTGGGGAGTTCACACGGCCAGCCGAGGCTGGCAAGGAAGATGGGATCAGGTCACGAGAAACAGGTCATCAAATTTCAAGGAATTGAAGGCGGTTCTGATGTCACTAACAGTAGCCCTCCCGATTTAAAGAATCAGAATGTTCGGTTCTATTCGGACAATTCCACCACGGTCTCATACATCAACCGGCAGGGGGACGAGAGTTCATTCTCTTCTGCGCCTGAGTCAGGAGATCTTCAGGGTAGCGGAGGACAGAAATCTAGGCCTAACGGCAGTCCATCTAAGGGGAAAGACAATCTAGTCGCAGATTTCCTGAGCCGGACCCAGATAAGGCAGGGGAGTGGTGTCTAAACCAGGATTCCTTCCGGCAGATTACCCAGATTTTTGGAAATCCTTCCATAGATCTTTTGCAACCCAGTCCAACAGGAAGGTGGGGAGATTCTTTTCCCTCAACAGCCGGGACATGCCAACAGGGATAGACTCCTTGGCCCAGAACTGGAGCCTGGAAGAGGGGTATGCCTTCCCGCCTTTCTGTTTAATTCCTCAGGTCTTGAACAAGATCTCTCAGGAGGGAGCATCCGTCATCCTGGTGGCCCCCTTTTGGCCCAAGCGAGCTTGGTTCTCGATCCTTCAGAAGATGGCGGTTCTTCCCCCTTTACAATTCCGGTAAGGGAGGATCTTCTCTTCCAGGGGCCTATTCTTCATCCCAACCCAGAGACATTGAGGTTAACAGCCTGGAAGTTGAAAGGAGCATCTGGGTAAAGAGGGATTATCTGACAGAGTAATTTCCACTCTTCTAAGAAGTAGGAAGGAGTCTACAGCTAAAAAATATCTTAAGGTGTGGGATGTTTTCTCTAACTTCTTAGGGGCTTCTCCGAATCCTTTGACTCCTCCAGAAATTCCCAAGATTTTAGAATTCTTACAAGCTGGGTTAGAGAAGAATTTGAAGGCCTCTACACTAAAGGTCCAGGTTGCGGCGCTAAGCTATTTTTTAGATTATAGGCTGGCCGAGCATCCATGGATCAGGAGATTCTTGAATGCCGCTTCCAGGGTCCGTCCGGTTCTACGTTCCCTCACTCCTCCCTGGGATCTAAATATAGTTCTTACAGCCCTAACAGAGCGTCCTTTTGAACCCTTGCAGGACATCCCTTTGGATATTCTATCTTACAAGTTAGCCTTTCTGATTGCCATTACATCTGCTAGAAGGGTCTCTGAGATTCAGTCTTTTTCTGCTTTCCAGCCATACACTAATATCTTGGAAGATAGGGTTATTATCAGACCCATTCCTTCCTTCCGTCCCAAGGTAGTCTCGCAGTTCCATTTAAATCAGGATATTGTTCTTCCCTCCTTCTGCCCGAATCCTTCCAATGGTAAAGAAGAAAAATTTCATTGCCTTGATGTGAGGAGATGTCTTTGTTTCTACCTGGAAACTACATCTGCCTGGAGGACTGATGAGAACCTTTTGATTCAATACCAAGGGAAGAATAGAGGGCGGAAGGTTTCCAGGGGATTTTAGCTAGATGGGTCAAAAATGCCATTTCACTAGCTTATTCTTCCTCTAGTCTTCCACCTCCAGAAGGGTTCGGGGCTCACTCAACAAGAGCTGTAGCCACTTCCTGGGCGGAGAGAGCGGACGCTACCTTGAGTCAGATCTGCCGGGCTGCAACCTGGAGCACCCCGCATACTTTCTTTAAGCATTATAGACTCAGACTTAATGAGGATGCGGCCTTTGGGAGGAAAGTTCTTGGGGCCGTAGTCCCTCCCTAAATTTTGATTTATATTTTATTCTCGCATGGGTGCCGTCATGGGGAGGGAAAACAATAATTGCTTACCGGTAATTGTTTTCTCGATACCCATGATGGCACCCTAAATTCCTCCCTAAAAAAAAAAAAAAAAAAAAAGGAGATTTTCTTCTTCTCTCTATCTTTCCTATTTGTGGTGGTAGTATCACATCCTTACCGGTAATCACAATCACTGGGGTGTGGAAGGGGTGTCAACTTTTTATATCCTCAGGTTTCCTGTCTCGGATGGGAGGTCCTATTCGCATGGGTGCCGTCATGGGTATCGAGAAAAACAATTACCGGTAAGCAATTATTGTTTTCCCGTCGTATCCTGGACTTGTGTTGACAGATCCTGTCTCTTATTGGTTGCGTGGTCTCCCCCACATACATGAGACCACATGGGCACTTTATTGTGTACACTACGTGATCTGTGTCACATGTATGGTAGCCTTTGATTTTAATGGGTTTTCCTGTGTGGGGATGAAAGATGGTTGGGCCTTTTTGTACGTTACTACATTGTGCACAGTGAAGGCACGGAAAAGTGCCTGTCTTTTGAGTTTGTAGTAGAATCTGTCTAGATGGTAGTTTTGATGGGCCAATATCTGCCCTAGTTAGGAAATCCCGGATATTTTTAGGTCTCCAGTTGCAGGGGAGTATGGGATTTTTGAATTCCTCTACCTCAGGAAAGGCTTTATGGAGAAGGGACCAATGGGTTTTGATAATATTGACTACTTTACGGGTGCTTGGGTGGAATTTATGGACAAATGGGATCCGCTTTTGTGTTGAATTCTTTTGTTTGTTCTGTTTGGTAATACGTAATGTGTGGGAAGGATAACCTCTTTCTCGGAATCTATCCTTCATCTCTATTTCACGTTTTAGGCGGATGGTGGGGTTGGTTACAATGGCATGGACTCTCTTTAGCTGGGAACCTGGTAATGCCTTCTTGGTGTTAGGGGGGTGGAAACTAGAGAAATGTAACAGGTTATTTCTGTCTGTGGGTTTTCGGAATAGGTCGGTAGTTAACTTGCCCGTTGGTTCCACCTGTACCTAGGTATCCAGGAAGCTAATAGCCGTTTTGCTGTAATGCATGGTAAACTTAAGTTCTGGGTATATGTTGTTCAGGTGTTCGTGGAATTTAGTAAGTGTTGTTAGGGGACCTGACCAAATGCAGAAAATGTCGTCTATGTATTGCTTCCATAGACGGCTGTTCTGTTGGAAGAGTGAGTTGTTGTAGATGTATATGTTTTCGACCTCTGCCATGTAACTGTTGGCATAGGGCGGGGCCACGTTGGACCCCATGGCCGTCTCTTGTATTTGCATATAAAATGTGTCCTGAAAAAGGAAGAAATTGTTGTGGAGAACAATATTAAGAAGGTCCATGCAGAGTGTGATTATGTCATTGTCTAGTTGTGAATTTGTCAGAAGTTTTTGGACTGCTGCAATGCCTTTGTGGTGTTCAATAGATGTATAGAGGCTTGTGACGTCCCATGTAACTAGAAAACTATCTGAAGAGAGCGGTTCTAGATTGTGGATAATGGTGAGAAATGTTGTGGTGTCCAATAGAAATGATGGTGTTTGTTTAATGAGTGGTGTCAGAATTTTTCTAGAAAGATGGCCAGAGGGGATAGTAATGAATCTGTGGAGGCTACGATCGGGCGTCCCGGGGTTGGTCAGATCTTTATGAATTTTCGGAAGAGTGTAGAATACAGGAATTATGGGGTGTGATTTTTTGAGAAATTTGGCTGTTTTATTGTCAATTACATTTTTTGTTTGATAACGTGCTATCGTGTCTTGGATCAGTGTAGTAATGGTTGGTGAGGGGTTTCTCTCGAGTATTTGGTACACAGAGGTGTCCTGTAGTTGGCGTTGTATTTCCGTGATATATTTTGACTTGTCCATAACCACTAGTGCCCCTCCCTTGTCTGCTGGTTTGAAAATTATTTGTTTGGATTCTTTTAACGTTTGGAGTGCTTGTCTCTCTGTATTTGTAATGTTATTTTTGTATTTGTATCTGCCTCCTCGTGTGTCCCGTTTAAATGTCTCAATGTCTTTTTGCACTAAATCCACAAAGGTTTCTACTGCAGGGTATAGTTTTGGAGGGAGAAAGTAGGCCTAATCCTGTGATAGAGATTTTTGCTGGGATTTCTTTTCCAGGTTGGAGGGATGCTTTAGAAAAGTGTGCCTTTAGGCGTACACTTCTAAAGAAACGTTGGAGGTCTAAGTCGAGCTGAAAAGTGTCCAAGTGGTATGCGGGGCAAAAAGACAACCCCTTCTGTAAGAGTTCCATTTCAGCTGGACTTAAGGATTCAGAGGAGATGTTGATTACGAGTGAGTGTGTAGTTTTATCTGGTATATCTACCTGGGAGCGCGTTGTCATCACTGTATTCTGGGAGTTGCTCGTCTCCCCGCCTCTCTGTCTCCGGTTAGTACCTCTGGTCCTTGGTGGATTGCGATTGAACTGGCGTGACGGTTCTCCACTGGATGTAGATCTTTGTGAATCCCTAGACGAGGTTCTCTCTCTGGTTTGTTGGTACTTTTCAGTCCAGTTGTAAACTCTGTTGTTTCTGTAGTCGTCGCAGTCTCGTAAGAATTTCTTTCTCTTGGTCATTTCGATGTCTTTCCTTGCTGTTGTCAGGGTTGTGGATATTTTCTCTTGTAGTTTGTCATATTCTTCTGTTGATATGATTGCTTGGAGCTGTGCTTCGATGGAACGGATTTTCGTCTTGGTTTCTGTAATTACTAGATGCAGATGCTTGAGTGTCAACGTCATCACATCAAATGAGCATTTGTTTAAGATCTGCTCAAAGCAAGTACAGTATTCTGTGTTTTCCTTAAAGAAGGTTGGTTTAATTCTCATGCGTAGACCCCTTGGGATCCGCTGGGTTTTCAAGTATTCAGCGAAGGTAACGCTGTGTAGTTCATAGTTCTGGAGTTTTCTTGCTTCTTTCTCAAGGTCTCTTGCTTTGAGGTCCGTCACGGGGGTTTGGACAAACTCATTGGATAGAGTTACTTGAGATAAGACCGTGGATAATTCTTCCTCGGTATATGACAGGGTATTGTCTGCCATGTATAATTTTCGGCAGGAGCCTTTCCAAATTAGGGAAGGATATATTTATTAAGCCAGACTTTGTGGCTGCTTGCCTCTTTATGCTGTGGATAGGGTTCCCAACCCCTGATACAGTTAAATCAAAAATCACAGCAGGTTGATATGCTTCTATGTTCAGTTTTATTAAATAGTAATTTGCGGCATAAACGTGCGAACGTTTTCGGCCGTGTTGGCCTTCGTCAGGCACTGTGAAGGTAGTGATATCATAATTACAATATTGTACAGTTATCAGAACTCGTTATACATAGTATAATAAGGTAGTATACATACATCTCTGTTCCTAGTATTTTACCATGCCGTAGTTTAGATCACCAGAAGTACATACATATATATACATAGTATAATACACGGCAGATGTATCTAGACGTTTTGTTAAGGAAAAGACCATAGTACAAAATTTGCTTGCATCTAATAGCAACAGAAGCCAGGTGGAAAATCAGATGAGAGAGAAGGAAATATAAGTGATACATCATGGTATATACTCCTTTTTATGGTTTTAGAGGGAAAGTATCTCCTGTGGTCCTAGGGCTTACCTGCGCCGCTGTATGGATCAGACGTGTCTGGTGTATTGGGGCGCTATGGCCGCCTGGTGATGTGTGTTTGTGTTCGGTTCCCACTCTCTTAAAAGGGCCGCCTAAAGGCACACTTTTCTAAAGCATCCCAGCAAAAATCTCTATCACAGGATTAGGCCTACATAACAAGAGTAACTTTCTCCCTCCAAAACTATACCCTGCAGTAGAAACCTTTGTGGATTTAGTGCAAAAAGACATTGAGACATTTAAACGGGACACACGAGGAGGCAGATACAAATACAAAAATAACATTACAAATACAGAGAGACAAGCACTCCAAACGTTAAAAGAATCCAAACAAATAATTTTCAAACCAGCAGACAAGGGAGGGGCACTAGTGGTCATGGACAAGTCAAAATATATCACGGAAATACAACGCCAACTACAGGACACCTCTGTGTACCAAATACTCGATAGAAACCCCTCACCAACCATTACTACACTGATCCAAGACACGATAGCACGTTATCAAACAAAAAATGTAATTGACAACAAAACAGCCAAATTTCTCAAAAAATCACACCCCATAATTCCTGTATTCTACACTCTTCCGAAAATTCATAAAGATCTGACCAACCCCCCGGGATGCCCGATCGTAGCCTCCACAGATTCATTACTATCCCCTCTGGCCATCTTTCTAGAAAAAATTCTGACACCACTCATTAAACAAACACCATCATTTCTATTGGACACCACAACATTTTTCACCATTATCCACAATCTAGAACCGCTCTCTTCAGATAGTTTTCTAGTTACATGGGACGTCACAAGCCTCTATACATCTATTGAACACCACAAAGGCATTGCAGCAGTCCACAAACTTCTGACAAATTCACAACTAGACAATTACATAATCACACTCTGCATGGACCTTCTTAATATTGTTCTCCACAACAATTTCTTCCTTTTTCAGGACACATTTTATATGCAAATACAAGGGACGGCCATGGGGTCCAACGTGGCCCCGCCCTATGCCAACAGTTACATGGCAGAGGTCGAAAACATATACATCTACAACAACTCACTCTTCCAACAGAACAGCCGTCTATGGAAGTGATACATAGACGACATTTTCTGCATTTGGTCAGGTCCCCTAACAACACTTACTAAATTCCACGAACACCTGAACAACATATACCCAGAACTTAAGTTTACCATGCATTACAGCAAAACGGCTATTAGCTTCCTGGATACCGAGGTACAGGTGGAACCAACGGGCAAGTTAACTACCGACCTATTCCGAAAACCCACAGACAGAAATAACCTGTTACATTTCTCTAGTTTCCACCCCCCTAACACCAAGAAGGCATAACCAGGTTCCCAGCTAAAGAGAGTCCATGCCATTGTAACCAACCCCACCATCCGCCTAAAACGTGAAATAGAGATGAAGGATAGATTCCGAGAAAGAGGTTATCCTTCCCACACATTACGTATTACCAAACAGAACAAACAAAAGAATTCAACACAAAAGCGGATCCCATTTGTCCATAAATTCCACCCAAGCACCCGTAAAGTAGTCAATATTATCAAAACCCATTGGTCCCTTCTCCATAAAGCCTTTCCTGAGGTAGAGGAATTCAAAAATCCCATACTCCCCTGCAACTGGAGACCTAAAAATATCCGGGATTTCCTAACTAGGGCAGATATTGGCCCATCAAAACTACCATCTAGACAGATTCTACTACAAACTCAAAAGACAGGCACTTTTCCGTGCCTTCACTGTGCACAATGTAGTAACGTACAAAAAGGCCCAACCATCTTTCATCCCCACACAGGAAAACCCATTAAAATCAAAGGCTACCATACATGTGACACAGATCACGTAGTGTACACAATAAAGTGCCCATGTGGTCTCATGTATGTGGGGGAGACCACGCAACCAATAAGAGACAGGATCTGTCAACACAAGTCCAGGATACGACGGGAAAATCTACTTTTACCACTTCCATACCACTTTAAAAAGGCACAACACAGCATATCGCAGTTGAAGTTCCAGATCGTTGAACAGGTCCCGACACCAAGAAGAGGTGGAGACAGATCCAAGAAACTGAAATACAGAGAGGCGTTTTGGATCCACACCTTACAGACATTATCACCCAAAGGCCTTAACAGAGAATACGAAACACAAGCTTTTACCTAATTTCATGTATCAAATGTCACCCTATATATGCAAAAAATAGCAGGATTATTCACAGATAGTAACTGTTTACAGATAATTACAGATAGTAACTGTTTAGAAATATGACCAGATGATTATATATTTCTCTACTGCAGACTAATACCTTAATACTAACTGTATATTATGATTTTTTCTAGGCTTCATAGACATGAAGGAGAGTATATAATCTGATAGAGGTGGTATCCTTTTTCTCTTCTCATAATTTCATTTCCTACCTTCCCTCCCCCTTCTCTTATAATTATTTACCTATTTTGTTTTCAGTCAATACATTTTCATTCTTTCATATTTCTGAAACTTCTCTTACTAAAACATGACCTATTAAGCCTTAATACATCTGAGTACCAACCAGATCCATTCATTAACATATATTCCAACACAGAGGCTCCGTTGGAATCCATCAACATATAGGGGTGACATTTCTTCTAATCTCCTCCCCTTCTCACAATGCTGAACACCTCACTTCCGGCCAGTGGAACGCACCACCATCTAGGATGTGCGTTCCACCCTCCCCACTTCCGGTGAGTGTAGCGCACGTTGCGTTTCACGATGCTGAATACCTCACTTCCGGCTAGTGGAACGCACCACCATCTTGGATGTGCGTTCCACCTTCCCCACTTCCGGTGAGTGAAGCGCACGCTGCGCTCCACGTCCCCTCCCCCTACCAGCAGATGCATGCCGGTCTGGCGGCCCTTTTAAGAGAGTGGGAACCGAACACAAACACACATCACCAGGCGGCCATAGCGCCCCAATACACCAGACACGTCTGATCCATACAGCGGCGCAGGTAAGCCCTAGGACCACAGGAGATACTTTCCCTCTAAAACCATAAAAAGGAGTATATACCATGATGTATCACTTATATTTCCTTCTCTCTCATCTGATTTTCCACCTGGCTTCTGTTGCTATTAGATGCAAGCAAATTTTGTACTATGGTCTTTTCCTTAACAAAACGTCTAGATACATCTGCCGTGTATTATACTATGTATATATATGTATGTACTTCTGGTGATCTAAACTACGGCATGGTAAAATACTAGGAACAGAGATGTATGTATACTACCTTATTATACTATGTATAACGAGTTCTGATAACTGTACAATATTGTAATTATGATATCACTACCTTCACAGTGCCTGACGAAGGCCAACACGGCCGAAAACGTTCGCACGTTTATGCCGCAAATTACTATTTAATAAAACTGAACATAGAAGCATATCAACCTGCTGTGATTTTTGATTTAACTGTATCAGGGGTTGGGAACCCTATCCACAGCATAAAGAGGCAGGCAGCCACAAAGTCTGGCTTAATAAATATATCCTGCACCACAGACGGTGATTTGGAATTGGATTCAGGTATTTTATTTTTTACTTCTTCCATCGTACTGGGGGATGTTCAAGCTGCATGCTTAAAGAGCTATTCCAGTAGGTACAAGTTATCCCCCATCCTACCACTAAGAAACAACCCCAACCGCCCTGATAATAAGAACAGTTGCACCCGTAACCCTTGCTGGTGGGGGTGCTGGGACTCGGACCCCTGCTGATATCATAATGATGACCTATCCTGAACATAGGTCATCATTATCGATTCCTGAATTTTATAAGAGAGATGGTAAACTTACTTTATTCCTAGTAAAAATGTGAAGAAATAGGCCATCCACCCAAGGCGAGAATATACAGTAATAAACAGCTGGAAGATGGTTAATGGCAATGGGCTGTGAGCACAACAAACTACAGCTATGATGGCAGAGCAGAAACTTAAACTGGAGCATAGGTGCATTAATGAGTCTATTATTTAACTGAATTGTTTAACAATTTTAAAGCTTTGAATCCAGAGGAAAAAAAACTGTTTTGAAGCTGTTTGGGGGCTGAACTTATACAAGCAAACAAACAACTAGTGTTTGTGAGCGTTCGTGACTTCAGATTCACTGATTTTAGCAAGGGACTACTGTAAATCAGTTTCTTATCACTGCACTCTAGTATTTTTTCTCTTTTCTATTGTAGGGAATAGCTGCACCTCAATAGGGAAGGGGCAGCTGTTTTGGGGGAGAAGATGACTAGAAGGTTGGAGGAGTATTTAAACTAGGGAGTGGGGGGGAGGGAAATTACATTATAGGAGGGAAAGATGGAAGAAGGAGGGACAGTTCAGAAGGAAAGGTGTAGGGTAAAAAATATACATAAACCTCTCAATTGTATCTATACTAATGCCATAAGCCTGACTAATAAAACTGGTGATCTGTGACCAGCCTGAAGTCGGAGGGGGGTCAATTGACCTCTATCCCTAAGCCCTTAACCACATTTGTCACTCTTACTTTCAGACCCTCTACTCAAAAGACTCTTTTGACTCACAGAGGGTGGCTGGCGCTTTGGACCGTCTCTCTCCCGAGCAGGAGGCATCCCTGAACAGGGACCAGATGGGTTTTCAGCGGAGTATTATAAGATCTTGAACGAGCAGGTTGCCCCCAGTTTGGGGAATTGGTATAATGACTTGTTACAGGGCCAGCCACTCTCAGACAAGGCTAATCTGGCACATATCCAGCTGTTGCCGAAACCAGATAAAGACCTAACGTCCTCTGGGTCTTACCGCCCAATATCCTTAATCAATGTAGACGTAAAGATAGTATTTAAGTTAATGGCAAATCGCCTTGCCCCTATTCTCCCCTCTCCAGTGGGATCCCACCAAGTCAGCTTTGTGCAGGGACAGTCTGCACTGGTAAGCATTACAAAGGTTTTAACTGTGTTAGATGAGGTGAGAGTGCGCCCAGGGTGTCACTCCCGACCATCCCTCCTTACGCTGGATGCGGAAAAAGCTTTTGATAACATTTGGTGGGGGTGGTTGGGAGTGGTGCTGGATACCATGAAATTCACAGGCAGCTTCCACTCATTCGTGAGTGGCCTTCACTAATCTCCTAGGGCTCGAGTCTGCACGGGTAGTACTCCCTCTGACCCCTTTATACTGAGGAAGGTACCACGCCAGGGTTGCCCTCTCTCACCACTATTGTCTAATCTGGCACTGGAAACCCTGGCCCTGTGCCTGCTCCGGGAGGTGGCCATGTCGGGTGTAGCAGTTGGGGGAGAGGTGGTCTGATTGGGGGCTTTTGTCAACGATATCCTCTTGTTTCTAGAGGACCCGATCAGGGATCTGAAAAGGATTGTTGAGATTCTGGAGTAGTAAGGGCAGGTGGCGGTTTTTAGGGTAAACGCTTCAAAGTGCGAACTTCTTTGATTAAAGGCCAATTTCACGTCAACAGAACAGTCCCAATTGCGACCTTTATTCTCTTTTTCAAGGAACCATATGTGATATTTGGGAATATTGGTGGGTAAGACGCCAGAATCCCTTTACCATCTCAATTATCCCCCTTTATCAGGAAGATAGTGAGGGAATTTAAAGGCTGGGATAACTTACCAGTATCACTCCTGGGGAGAATCTATTCAGTTAAGATGATATCCTTTGCCCGACTGCTATATCCTCTTCAGACAATTCCTCTACTCCTCACGCATAAAGATGTACCCAGCCTACGGAAGGCTTTTCAGCCTTTGCCATAGAGATTCGGGGTCTTTTCCCTCTCCATATAAAGCTGTCCCTTCCAAAATCTCAAGGCGGCATTGGATATCCTCATTGCAGGGGTTACAATCTGGCTTGCCTTATGAGACATGTCTCAGACTGGTTAGGTCACACCAATACAAATTCCAGTTATAGCCTAGAGAATAACCTTGCAAGGCCATGGGATTTCGCTTCCCTGTTGCACCTTCCTTTTCTCGGAACTCCCGGGAGACATTAAGCAATGTTTAGTCCTAAAGGATACATGGAAGGAGTTCTGGCATCGATTAAAGTGTCATATTAGATCTCTAAGCCTCTATGACAGAATCCAAGGTTTCCCCAGGGAGATACAAATAAAATGTTTGTGAAGTGGAGGGAAGGGGGGATAACAATGCTGAAGGATCTATGGCAGTTGGAGGAGCACTGTTGGTTGTCATTGGAAGAGTAACACAGTCAAATTCAAGTCCTGGTCACCAGCTATCTACCTTATGCACAGATCAAAACGTTTTGTGGGAACCACCTAAGGGAACAGTCTCGGGAGCTGTGGAAGAACGATTTCGATGAGTATATCAAGGGGGTCAGGTACGACGGTCCATAACCTAGTTTATACAGGGTCCTTTTGTCTCGTCTATTGGAATCTACATCTTTTACAGTCTTTCAATTATGGAGTAGGATCTTGGAGGATGATGGTTTACAAAAACGGATGCAGAGGATGTGGAGAGGATGCATAGAGTCCGCAAAGCGGTTATCAATGAACAGTAGAGGGAATCTCACTTTCGTTTCATACATAGAGCTATATGTCTTTAATCTCCCATCACATCCAACAGCCCCATACCAATTGGTAGCATGCCCTAAATGTTCTCTCTCAGCAGCGGGCTTATACCATTGCATGGCAATGCTCCTCAAGCATTTCTTTCTGGACAAACATGATAGCTTATATTCGAGAAATCTGGGATGTTGAATTATCATTTACACCCCAGGTCTTATCGTATTACGCGGCCCCTGAGGCTGGTTCCTTCTCATTGATTGTGGTGGCGGTGCTTCTGGTAGCAACGCGAACATTGCTCCACTACTGGTTAAGGCCTGAGGTTCCCACGGTATACGAGGTGACCAACCAATTGGTCTTATATATGCATCATGATAGAACATATGCCCTGCAACATAAGATTACCAAAACTGCCCCTTTTTTAAAAAAATGGAAGAAGTTTATAACAGCTTCTCAAGATAGGGAAGCCATTAAACTTATTGTGACACCATTTAAATACACAGAATGGTACCTAAAGGCTGTTATCTGGGAAGGTTGGGTGCTTTAAAGGTGGGTTCATTTTCTAATGGAGAAACTGGAATAGCGATCTATTAGAGTGTTGATGGTATGAGATCATTAGCATTTGGCTGGGGGGCAGGAAGAAGGGAGTGGTTTACTGGGGGGGGGGGGGAGGGGAATGTTATCTGTCAATCTGTGGATTCTGGCTCTGATATGGACAGCGAAAAGCTAGTCTACATGTCCATGTTATTATATGGTAGAGGAAAAAATCAATAAACAAATTTACAAAAAAAAAAAAAGTGGTGAACTGGAATTAGTCATGTGTGAGAAGGACTATGACATAGTAGGAATAACTGAGACATGGCTGGATGATAGCTATGACTGGGCGTACAGGGTAACACCCAGCTTAAAAAGGATTGTCAAAACCGGAGAAGATGGTCAAAACCGAGACCCTTATTTCTGATATTTAAGGACTCTACATTGACAGGGAGTGTTCCACAGGATTGGCACATAGCAAATGTGGTGCCAATATTCAAAAAGGGTCCCAAAACAGAGCCTGGAAACTATAGGCCGGTAAGTTTAAAATCTGTTGTGGGTAAACTATTTGAAGGTTTTCTAAGAGATGCTATCTTGGAGTACCTCAATGAAAATAAGCAAATAACGCCATATCAGCATGGCTTCATGAGGGATTGGTCGTGTCAAACTAATTTAAGCAGTTTCTATGAGGAGGTAAGACTTGGCCGTGGAAAATCAATGGATGTCGTATATCTTGACTTCTCCAAAGCATTTGATACTTTACCACATGAAAGGTTAATATATAAAATGAGAATGCTTGGACTGGGAGAAAATGTCTGTATGTGGGTAAGTAACTGGCTCAGTGATAGAAAACAGAGGGTGGGTATTAATGGTACACACTCAGATTGGGTCACTGTCACTAGAGGGGTACCACAGGGGTCAGTATTGGGCCCTATTCTCTTCCATATATTTATTATTAATCTTGTAGAAAGCTTGCTCAGTAAAACATAACTTTTTGTAGATGACACTAAACTGTGTAAAGTAATTAACACGGAAGAGGACAGTATACTGCTACAGATGGATTTGGACAGATTGGAGGCTTGGGCAGAGAAGTGGCAGATGAGGTTTAACACTGACAAATGTAAGGTTATGCACAGGGGAAGGAATAATGCAAGTCACCAGTACATACTAAATGGTAAAACACTAGGTAACACTGACATGGAAAAGGACATAGGTATTTTAGTGAACAGCAAATTAAGCTGTAGAAACCAGTGTCAGGCAGCTGCTGCCAAGGCCAATAAGATAATGGGTTGCATCAAAAGGGGCATAGATGCCCATGATGAGAACATGGTCCTGCCACTTTACAAATCACTAGTCAGACCACACATGGAGTACTGTGTATAGTTCTGGGCTCCTGTGAACAAGGCAGACATAGCAGAGCTAGAGAGGGTTCAGAGGAGGACAACTAAAGTAATAACTGGAATGGGTGGACTACAGTACTCAGAAAGAATATCAAAATTAGGGTTATGGCTTCCGGTTCCGGTGCCGACATGACAAGCCGCATGTGAGCTGCGCTCCCGCACCCCTCATCAAATCCTTCTGCAAATCCCCGCTACACCGGTTGGTGACTGGCTAAAAATGTCTGCAAGCATCCACTTGGGACTTATGGACCGTTATATCAACAAAATGGGGAGCAAATCCAAAACTAGAGCTCATGTAAAAGGAGGCAAACGGACGTGAAAAACACTAAGATGGCCCAAGACGAGCCCACACCACCTCAGACTGCTCCGGAATCCGCAACTGGAGAAGAATCTCCTCCCATCGACTATGTCAAACTAGCTCTGGAGGTGGCAAATCGCATATTACCTGACCTGCAGGAATCCCTAACTACGACAGTGTCAGCCTCCTTTACCGCCCTCCAAGGGGAAGTGGCGCGAATCGCCAAATGCATGGATACATGCGATAACAAATTACAATCCATGGGGATCGATCTCTCCAGTGTCCAGTCACAGCTTCAAGACCTTCTGGCCGAAAACAGAAAACTGTGGGACAAAATAGACGATTTGGAAAATCGTTTGAGGCGCAGCAACATTCGTATTGTGGGCCTACCCGAGAGTGTACCACCGAAGGACCTACGCATGATCTGTGAGCACGAGATCCCAAAAGCTTTGGGCCTCCCACACCCCTGCAAAGTCGAGCGAGCACACAGGGTGGGCCCGATGCAGTCCCTTAACTCCACACGTTCTGCTGACGCAGGGCCACGTCCACAACCATGGCCTAGGCAAGTGATCGTTAAATATCTAGATTATGCTGACAATGCAGACATAATGAGACTTTACAAGATGAAGTCTGCGGACCTACAAGTGCGCAACCAAAAGCTACTTTTATTCAGCGACTTCTCGGCAGAAGTAACCAGACGTCAGAAGGCCCTCGCTCCACTTTGCACATCACTATTCAACCACAAAGTGAAGTTCATCCTGATTTACCCAGCCACGCTAAAAAAATATTTCAACAAGATGGGACCTTTGCGGCTTTTACCGATCAAGCGGAAGTGGAGGCCTTCTACAAATCGACCATTTTGGCGCCTTTTCCACCACCCGACCGAGATGGGGGGGGTCTCCACCTTTCGCACCATTACCACCCGGCCTAGAGCAAAGGGACTAGCATAAGAGGCAAAGAAGACCTTCGCGGTCGCAAAGGGACACGTGATTTCACCAACCCTCCGGTGGGGCAAGTACAGTAAATGTCGATTTCACTTGCGCCATATTGGTGAAAGTTACAGACCCTCCGCCACATTTCTTCCCTACTATGCAAGGGAGATGTCAATGTATTCAGCATGGGACTATGTCCTACCTTGCTCTACACTGATATGTGATTTAACTTGTCAGTTTCAGGTTTTCTACATGTACTCAGCCTTTGAGGGGTTATTGCGTTAATGGTAGCTCATTGACCACCACCTGGTGACCGTTCTCACGATACCCTTAGACCCAGTAGTCATGTTGGAAAGAAGTGAATCACCAAACTTTGCTGTTCTATTGCCACTGTTGGCCCTACATGTTTATTGGTTTATTAGTTGTTGTTTCATGGTTTCAACACATGCCCAGCGAAATAAAGAAGTGGACTTTACACCGCCTACCATTATACACCGTAGCCCTCTCACTCTGTTCACCTTGGCCATAGCTAATGCCCTACATACAGGTCTGATACAGCCTTAACCATGGTTCGGATAATATCATGGAACGTAAAGGGGCTCAGATCTCCCCAGAAACGATCAATAATATTACGTCACTTGGCCAGGCTACACACCGACATAGCACTCCTCCAAGAGACCCATCTGGAGGAGAAAGACTTCCCTAGGATTAGAAAGATGTGGGTGGGAGAGGTACGGGGCTTCTCATCTCAGGGCCGCAAAGCTGGTGTCCTAATACTATTAAAAAAGAACATACCCTACTCTATTATTTCACGCTCCAAATACAATTAGGGAAGGATGGTACATCTGGTGTTGCAACACAGGGGTAAATCACTGAGTGTATACTATATATATGGCCCCAATTACGCAAGTGATTTTTTTTACACACATTTCGACAGTATTACTAGCCGACGGGATTTAAGATAAAGTAGTGGGTGGAGATCTAAATACGGTTCTAGACTGGGCAGAAGACCGCAGAGGGGATTATACTCAATCGCACTCCACTAGACGCATTACCAACACTCTCTGTGACTTCCTCGATTCCACGCAACTAACGGACGTCTGGTGATTGTTAAACCCAGAGGGTAGGGAATTTACTTTCTACTCTCAAGTTCATAGATCTTGGTCACGTATTGATTATCTACTAGCATCGCGGGGTCTCCTTAGGAGATGCCATGAGACTAACATTGAGGATCTGGTTATCTCAGATCATTCGCCGATATCTCTAACACTGTGGGATCTCACTCCCCACGGCTCGGATATATTATGGCGCTTTCCCTCAGATTTATACAATAACGAAGAGTTCTGAGACCTAGTAAAAGGGTGGTGGGATGAGTATCTCAGTACGAACAATGTCCTAGACAATACTCAGCTAACATGGAGCGCAGGGAAGACGACACTGAGGGGCCATCTGATATAATATCTGACAGGGTCTAAAGAAAAGACTCAGGAGCAGATAGATAAGTTAAGCATGGAATTAAGGAGGGCATACACAACCTTTAAGTCCAATCCCACGCTCGATTCTGAATCAGCATGGTGCAAAGCCAAACAAACTTATGAACACTGGGCCCAAAAAAGGGAACAGATGTTCCGCTCCCTATCTGATGCTCAATATTATAAGTACGGAAACAAGTCCGGAAAAATATTGGTCAAGGAATGATACAACACGACCCGAAAGCTATTAGCAATATCCTCAGAGACTACTATGCTACCCTTTATGGGGGAGATAAACCACTGAACACCTCAGGCGATGACTGGTTAGAAGGCATTAAACTCCCACAAATATCCCTTGAAGACCTCGCTAAAATAAACGCACCAATCAGCCAAATAGAAGTCCAAAACGCTATAAATGGGTTGGCTAATGGGAAGGCCCCTGGCCCGGACAGCTGTACAGGGGAATTCTATAAAATCTTAGGAGGTAGGGTATCATCTCTCCTTACCTCGCTATACAACAGTTATTTGGGAGGTGCCCCTCTTCCTCCAGAATCCAGGGTAGCCTTCATCAAAGTATTGCCAAAAAAAGACAAAGACCCCTACCAAGCATCATCCTACCGGCCTATATCTCTTATCGATGTGGACATCAAGCTATTATCCAAAATTATGGCTGATAGACTGGGAAACATCATGCCCAAGCTAATTTCTAGCCCACAGGTGGGATTTATCAAAGGCAGATCGGCTGTCACTAATATGAGAAGGGTGTTATCGGTTTTAGATGAGGTTAGGATGAAGCCGGCCCTCCATCCAGCTCCAGCTTTGCTCAGCATTGATGCAGAAAAAGCTTTCGATAATGTAAGCTGGAGCTGGATGGACAGAGTGCTCGATAAAATGGGGATATTTATCCTCCCCGTTTTGCGCTATATAAGGGAACTAGGCAGGTGTGTCCACTTTCGCACTTACTTTTCAATCTAACCTTAGAACCCCTATCCTATTTTCTATCCTTCACTCCAGATGTGGAGGGGATAAAGGTGGGCAATGTGGAGGTGAAGCACGCATTATTTGCAGACGATCTTCTGGTTTTTCTTGAAAAACCGCATAGAGATCTCAAAACTCTCTTAGCACACCTACAAGTTTTTGGCAGCCAATCTGGGTTTAAAATTAACATGGACAAAAGCGAACTCCTTCTCCTTAAAAATAAACAAAATTACACTCCCTTACTGGCACAAAATCTGCCGATCAAAATCACCTCCTCATCCATTAAATATTTAGTAATCCAAATAGGTCAAACCCCTGAATCCATATATGATCTGAACTATCCACCCCTGATCAAAAAACTCCTGTCAGATATTGACAAATGGCTTAATCTACCGCTATCTCTCATGGGTCGATGTCACCTATTAAAGATGATCAATTTCGCCAGACTGCTATATCCAATGCAAACGATCCCACTATTACTTAAACATGCAGATATTACAACCATAGAGTCCGCTTTTCGCTACTTTGTCTGGAGAGGGAAAAGGCCAAGAATTGCCCTTAGCAAACTTCAGCTCCCGAGAACACTGGGGGGGGGGGGGAGTGAATTTGCCAGACCTACGGAAATACAATTTGGCCAGTTTATTTCGACATTGCGTTGACTGGGTTTCTCACTCCAACCATTACTCTAATGTTGCTATAGAGACACAGCTAGCCTGCCCCTGGGCCCTATCAGCCCTATTTCACACCAAATATAATTCTATCCTGTCACTACTGAAGAATAGTGTCTTACTCAAAGACACGATTGCCACATAGAAAGCAGTCCGCAAAGAATATGGCCTTTCATTTTCTCTGTCCAAACACATGCTACTGTGGCAACAGCCGGAATTTATACCAGGTCTGCAAAATTCACAGTTTAAGCTGTGGAGGGATGGAGGAATCCATAGGGTTGGTGACCTGTGGAATGCCACTGAAAACAGATACTATAAATTCCCAGAGCTATGCGCCACTTTTGGTCTTACCCCTAATCATTTCTTGGCTTTCCATCAGGTCACCAAGTTCCTAAACACTCATCTGCGGGATCTCTCTAAGGAATTTCCTTCCAATATATTTGATAAACTATGCTCTAAACGCGAAAACAGCCTTTCACTCGCTGATATCGCATCTACACTACGTGACAATGCTCTTAAGACTTTGTCAATCAATATAGCAAAATCTTGGGAAAAGTTGCTAGGAAAGACTAATATGAAAGATGGCATACTTAAGGGGTGGGGAGCTATAATACGAGCAGTACCAAACGAAGTCTGGAGGGAAACCCAACTTAAGGTTATCCACAAAGCCATATACGGCTTCCACACCTCACGTGGTCCCACTGTACCGGACCGCATAACCCAATGCCCGAAATGTGGGGAAACTAATTCAGACCTATACCACGGCCTATGGTCCTGCCCTAACTCTAACAGCCTTCTGGGATTCGTTCATACAATGGCATAGCTCCACCTTTGGGAACGTACCGCCCCTTTCATGTGAGACGATCCTATTCCACTATAGACTAGACGGTGGGTCCCTACCGCACACATCCCATGTTAGTATCCTGGCAGCCAATCACTGCTTACTACGCCACTGGCTCCGACCAGACATTCCAAAACTGCAAGAGGTCCTGGACCAAATTAAACAATGTGTTAGGCTAGAATTTTTGATAGCTGAATAGAGGAAGGAAAGGCTCGTTAGCGGGCTCATGCGTAAATGGAGAGGGATCATCACCCGACTTTTCCAAGGGGCTGAGCTCCAAGACCTAATCACACCGTACAAACTGACATCATGGTACCTGCGTGAACAACTTAAAGGAACGTAAGGTAAACTGGGCGACGGTGACCTCCACACTTGACTAATTATTGAGACTCCACTGGAAAACAGCGGCCATGTGCGATTGTGTTGATTATGTTTTATAACAGTTATGTTATTAGCATTTTAATACGTTCGTTCTGATCTAACTACTAGGCACTTATATAAAGATGACACTCTATTCCTATGCATAAACAGGTTATGTTCTCTCACACTGAAATCTGATCTACTTGTTAATGCGTTACCTTATACCATATGTCGCTTATTGATGTCCATGCACTTTTATCTTCATGCTTTATGATAAGCCTGTGATTATATCAAATGAGGGCGTCTTCGTACAACCGACCGATCCACGGGGCACCAATTCGAGGATGTCACTCTATTCTTATGCATAAACAGGCTATGCTCTCTCACACTGAAATCTCATTTACCTGTTAACATGTTACCTTATGTCATATGTCACTTATTGATGTCCACGCACTTCTACCTTTAAGCTATATGGTATACCTATGATTGTATTTAGTGATTATGCCTTTGTACACTTTATTGATGAAAACAATAAAAAAAATTTAAGGTTATTCACTTTAGAAAAATGATGACTGAGGGGAGATCTAATAAATACGTATAAATATATCAGGGGTCAGTACAGAGATCTTTCCCATTATCTCTTTATCCCCAGGA